>OY720268.1:8757500-10007500 GCA_963082995.1 Noctua comes
TCCTCAACCTTATTTTGGTATTGTAACGCTAGATGTCGCTAGCCAGCCGTTAAGCCGGCTGTCAAGCCCGCCACGCCTAGCCGCTACGTCACTTCCCCACCACGCGAGCCTTGCCCCGCCAAAACTTCGAGCCGGGGGTGGTGAAGTAGCCGCCAGCCAGCCAGCGATATAAAGCCCGGAGAGTATTATATTATCTGTGCCCGGAGTGATGATTTTTGTTATTCATTATAAATCAATAATTGTAAGGGAAAGCTCTGCCCGAATTAAAGAATAAATCAATTCTTTTTTATTTATTTTACCACTGTCTTTATAGTATTGTTTATTTCAGCCGTCCGATAATCTTAAAGAAAATCAGTGTCACTGGACTAAGTGAGTTACAATTGAATGGGCGCCAGTGGCGCTTAGCTTCAAACAGAGTGATGTGTAACGCCACCTCGCCACCCATTGTTGTAGCAGGTGACACACGTAGGATTTCTTTTTCTATAGCTTAGGATTACACCCTCTCAGAGCGTCAGGTCGCCTATTAAAGGATTCTTCAAGGGTAAGGCAGCAGCAGCGGAATTATTAAGCTTAGAAGGATGGGATGCGAAGGCATCTCTGCAGACTTGTATCGCCAAACCCTTTAAAAAGGCCTTTTAAACGGCCGCCTTTTGTTTGACGATACATCGAAAGGGAATAGACTGATACAGATTTCAGAGGCATTGTCAGATCTATTCTGTTCTTCATACTGGCGTTTTCTGCCTGTACACCAAAATGTAAGATTGAATCTACCGCGTTCAACCTCGATTATAACACGACTGGGCTGGTCCTGTTGTTGTGCATAACATCGCCATCGCGTTTACATACAATAGGTACAGAGAGAAAAGCCAAAGATGTGTGGATAATAGGTATGCATTTCGCCATTTATATGTTTACCAAAGTCCCATCATGAGAAATCTGAAATCCACATGTTGAGATCTAGTCATGACAGGCTCGAATTCGATTACAATAATAATTCAAATTAAGAAGAAAGTGTTTTATTGCTATATGTCAAAATATATTTACTTAAATTACAAAATCAACTTTTCTCATAAGTCTTCTCCCAAAACGTTTTAAAATTATAATTTTTCCCAGTTCAGGGAGGGGTCATGACCCCCATGACCCCATGACCCCCCCCCTGGATCCGCCCTTGTGTCCTGTCCGTGATAATGACGTGTCCCATCGTCGTCGTCCTGTGTCCGTCAAAGGAGACATGTAATTGTATTGTAGTTAACTTAGGTCTTTGCCAAAACAGTTTATGAAGTAATGTTCGGTTTGTATCTTTTTCTTCCTCTTTAGTTACGATCGGAAGTAGAAACACCGTATTTTTTAAATTTCCCATTGCCAGTAGTAACGCGGGTAAGTCACGTTATGTTCCATTCTTTCAGTAACTTTTGACAATGTTGAAATAGAATTGGATGAAAAGTTTGGATATGAAAAATTCAATACAACCATTAATTTCACGTGAGTAGTATGAAAAATTCTTCTGGTTTGTTTATGTTACGTGGTGGCAAGCGATGATCTAGTCGACTATGGTGCACATTTACTAACAGAAGTCCCTTTTCACTCGAGACTTGCGACACGCCCTGGATTTCGGAAAACAATCGAGTTTTTGTGCGATATATTTGGTTAGGATGAATACACCAATTTTTTTTTGTGCTTAAAAATTGTTAACTTTTACAGCGTCGGCCACAAAGATCTGGAACTGTTTGCTTCTGCTCGCTACAATGTTAAAGTGATGCTCACCGAACAAGATTTTTTCATAGACAAGGCTGAAGTAGATATCAACGCCAAGGAAGTCTTGGTAACTAAAACCTGTTCTTTGTAACTCAAGAAAATAATACGCCAAATGTTTAGCTTTGTTTTTTTTTTCAGATCGAAATAAAAATCCAACAAGGTTTGGAGGAAATGAGATACGTCTTATCGCAAATATTTAATAACCCCTTAAAAGACCTTTTGGATGCTGTTCTTAAAATGTTTGTCAAGGAAATCAACAAACAGCTGCTAGGCAAGGAAATTATATACTAACTGGAATGAGTACGAACAAGATTTTGATATCAAAAAACCGTTTGAAAATGAACTTTATCTGAAACAGTTAGAGTTGATATTACTTTAATTCATTCAAAGGGGGACGAAAACTTCAGAGCGAGAAAGATACCTAGAGTGGATTGTGTCCTTGTCTAACAATTGCCAGTTCACAAAAAATTAAAAAATTATTAAAAATATTTTTTTTATATGGTCATCGGAAATCACGTTTATAGCTAAACTAGCGCATAAATTGTAACGGGATTAATTTAATATTCAAATACTAAATATTAAAATAATAATATCTTGCGAAATAAAGTAAGCTTTTAATATAAATTAAATTATTTATGCATTAAGTTATTTCTGAATGGCAACATTTGACACTCATATAAACAAACAATATGGCCGACACAATTTCGCGCTGAAGTCATATTTTTGCATTATCAAGTTCTTTTTACATTACTTAAGTGAAATTTTCCTCTTTAAATATCGTGAAATCGAGTTGTGTGAAGGGGTGTAATAATGACGGGTTTCCTGGATGAAATTTACTTTTTCAGGTTAGTTCTTTCAACTTTGTTTACAAATTACGACTAGGGTGACAATGGTCTAGATATGTAAACGAGGATCATGAAAATATTGTATAGAATACGCCTATTCTATTATCCATATGGGTATTTATAATCTTGTGTAAATGCGTACAAAATTCAAAACTTTGTTATTTATAATGCATTAGCAAAACTTAATTACTCAATTTTATATTAACAAAATAACTTCTTGAAAATAAACATATTAATTCTATCTTTACTTTTTATTACTTTTTTATATTGCCTAGTTTGCAACCGTCTTCCATCATCAGCATCTTGGCACTTAAATTTAAGATTACTGACATATACTAAAAACCAACAGTTACATAAAACCATACATTTAATTATGTATAGTGTGATTAATAAATTTATCAAATACTACGTGTTCAGTTGTTTGAATATGCCAGATACTCAGGCTTCATCTATGTAAATATTGCAGCCCTGTACGCTTTAAAATCTCTTTACAAATGAAGGATGTAACCTAAGATGTAGACCACCGTTAAAGAAAATTAGTGTTACGTATTCTTTACTTTATAGACCTATCCCATTACAGAGTTCTACAATAGGCGTAGGTTTCGGCTTCGCCCTATCTTTTTATACCCCGTAATTTTGAATAATCTGTTACCCATGCAAAACGGGGAGCCGAGCAGGGTGCTAGTAAGTTATAACAAAAAAAACTGTCCCAAATATAAGTAAAATTTTGGACACCCTATTAGAAAGAGATGCCATCCACTCTAGGTATTTTTCTCGCTCGGAACGGCTTTCCGTTGCACGTCCTCATTCCAGATATATAAGTTCCTTGCTGCTAGGTGATGTAAAGCCTCAAGATATTCCGAATTACCTACCTGATGTCGAAGGTAACAAGTCATTCCTCGGTACCCAAAGAATTGATAGTCATTAGTCGCCTATAACATTACCTACTACCACAATTTAAATTAAGACACCTTTTATTTTGTTGAGTTTTATTAGCGTTAATTGTTTATTAAAGAACATAAGTAGGGATCTAATGGGTGTAACAATACCCTTAACAAAGCCGAAAGGCGCTTGTTCTCGCCGTCATTGCGACCATTTTTTGTTCTGGACCATACCATGGTTCCCCGGGAGACCTACTTACTTATTCGTGGTCAAAGTTCAACTTTTTCACGTCATGTTTTTTTTAAACACAAGTTTTTAATTACATAACTTACGAACCCCGTACTATTTAATGCATCCATCAGCACAATGTTTTGATTGCGTTATATTGAGTCTAACCGTAAATGCAAATTCACTCAAAAAAATCGATTGTCTGTAAAGTCGGTTTACTGACGATAGTTGAACGTGACAACGTCATAAGAAAATACTGATGGAATGGTTACATTTTTCAAAAGAAAATTTTAATTTTATTTGTTTGATAGATATTTTGTATAGATAAAGAGAAGGAGGTAAATGGAAATAACAATTGAATTGATCAAGTTACATTTATTTGTACGCATAAATACAATTATGTCATTTTTTTTTTTTACAATGTACATAGTTTTTACAAGTATGAATGTGCGTTGAGCGATTGTTTTATGGAACGCCTCAGAGCGAGGTAACGCCGCATACGTCATGTTTTTTCGTGCGTGCAGCCGGCTCCATCGAATTATAAGACGTTGTCACGTCAAAAAAAAGTTGTTTCCCAGCAATATTTTTTGCGTAGTTACTTAGTTTGATGTAAAGAATGCTTGGTTGACGGCTTCGTGAAGAGTCCGTTTGCACCTCGTATATGTCATAACAATCCAAAGACGATCTCTAAACATGGCTTTAACTAAAAGACAACGATGGAAGGTAATGTGGCGGTACAATAATCTTTGCCGACGATGTCCAACACCTGCGAGGACGTCGTCATAGCTAGGTAGTCGTTGATGACTTTCTTCAGCATGTCCTTAGCTGCCATCACTAACTCGCTTCGATGCTTCTCCACAATTGTCATGGCGCTACTGTTCAACACCTTATTGATTGGCCACGAACTGTCTGCTAAGTCAACCTGAAAAAAAAAACTTTGTGTCTGTATTGCTCTTACGACTTCTTCTTTTTCGTGTGGTTAGTGCCTAACCTGGTGTCCCAGTTTTTATGTCGCCCATAGGCCACTGACTTGGCTTTACATGGCGTCGAGAAATATTTCTCAGGCATGTTCGGTTTCCTCACGATGTTTTCTTTCACCGAAGCTAGTGATAATCTTCTGTCTTATATATATATATAAAATGGTAAACTGACTGACTTACTGACTGGGTGATATATCAACACACAGCCCAAACCGCTGGTCCTAGAGACATGAAACTTGGAGAGTGTGTTCTTTGTGAAGAGTAAGTATCCACTAAGAATGGTTTTTGGGATTTCCACTCCTAAAGGGGTAAAATAGAATAGGGGATGGAAGTTATAAAAGTACGTCAGTTTTGAAGTTAGGATTTTCAAATTTTGTGTTTGCGATTGAAAATTAATATGTACGTGGCTCAGCGTTTTTGATAATTCTCCCCCGAAGGGTTAAAATGAGGGATGAAGGTAAGTAACTATGTTTGTTCAGGTGGGATATTTATCGAAATCCGCGCGGGCGAAGCCGCGGACAAAAGCTAGTTATACAATACGCACATGAATCCGAAAGATCAGAGGTGCGTGCTTTGGGTTCGAATTCGTGACCTACTTGGCAGTCCGGCGGTCAAACAACTAGGTTATCACTGCTTCTACTTCTTCTTAGTCATAATCAGAATGGTAGTCTAGGTAGAATTTTTAGCAGGAGCATGTATTACGATCATCAATCGTTTAGTATCTATGGTAAATAGCTAACTTTCAATTTTTCAGTGTAGTGATCATTCAATCAGTCTCGTTTTATAAGTCGTGCAAGTTCTGATTTCGACTGATTGACGAAATACTTTAGGTGGGCACCCTACTTTAATTGACCCCTCTTCTTCTGCCAAGGGGATTCAGGTCGTGTACGGCACTGACAGTACATATTAGGAAAAGAAAAAGTTGCAGCCACGTAGCAGACTCCGTGGCTGCTACTTTCAACCGGCTGATGGCAATGGCCCCCTATTACATGGGCCTTAAACATAAATGGCGAAATGTGGGTGACGGGTGTACTATTAGGGACACCTCTGTCTGCCCCTTCGAGGATAACAGATGTGATGTTACTAATTGTTCGTGTCTGATCAAAAGTCATTCGTGTAACAAACGTGTCGGCAAGCCCGCATCGGGCGCAAACACGCACGACATGCAAAAGACTTTGTTTTGCTTTGTTTTTTGTAACTTCCTGATACATTATCACATCAGGCGCAGAAAGATTATTGTGAGGCAGGCAACAGTTGCCATTTTGCCTTGAGGAGAAGTAGAGCACGTCCCAAAATTCCATCCTGTTTACTTAAGTATTAACACCAGTGCTCAAGTCTTACCTGGATAGTAGCAACACTGAAATTTAGGTTAACGTCATCAACTTGTATGGCCGTGCCTTTTGGAACTAACTTGGTTCCCACTGTTACTTTAACATTTTGGAAAGTAGCTCTGAAACATTAAATAATCGTCATAAATGTTTGAATTTCAGTAAGTAATGAAAAACGTCGTTTGATTCACGTGGGCATTTGTCACTGCAGTTCTCGGCTCCAAAACACCCTCACCTACGGCTCGGATGTGAATTCCGCTTAGGCTGCAGTGACAAAGTTTCCCCACTTGTATCAAAATGTATTTTTTTATTTGCCTTTTTAAAAACTGACTGAACTTGCCGAAAACAGGCAAAATTGGTTTTGAACCATTAAAAGTTTTGACTGCAGGTAACACGTACGTCGCTGCATCGGTCCGTACTGTATGTGGCTATTAAGCGCAAGCCACACCGCAAGCTGGGGGGCGGGCGAGCGACGCGACCGACACGTCGTCGTTTCACCTCTTTTCATACTTTGGTTCACACCGCGAACTATCGGGAAGATAGAAACAAAGTATGAAAAGGGCGCCGATTGCGTCGCTCGCCCGCCCGCCAGCTGGCCGTGGCTGTTAGTTTACTCACTTCATCAATCCTGACCCTTTTAAAGTATACATCACGTATGCACGCCCTTTCAAACTATAATTCTCTGAAAAGAAGGAATGGATTTTCTTTATACTTAAATTATTTTGTTTATACCTTAGCAGAAGTTGGTTGGACCAAGTAATGGTCAATAATAACATCTTTACGATGCCCGTATCCGCCGAGACGACAGCGAGTATATTTCTTGTGAGGGCGAATTGAAGTAGATTAGTCAGGCCCAGGTTTTCTATCTATTTAACTGGTACTGCATGCAATACTGGTGGACTGCATAAATATGCATTTGTAATCAAGTATTTCGATACTAGCGACCCGCCCTTGCTTTGCACAACGCCACCTGTCGGGTCTAAAACTAAATCTAATGTAGCCTACATTAAACAGAGAGCGGTGAAAACTGTGTTCAAATCCACGCAGTAGTTTTTGCGTGATACTCGTACAAACATACAGACAGAAAGACAGACAAAAATTCTAAAAACTGTAGTTTTGGCTTCTGTTGCTCTAATAAAGACCCCCCATATTTTTCGACGATCTGTTACAATGTTATTATACAAGTAAGATGACCAAAGCTAGCTGTCATTTTAATCAAGTTAGATTTTATGGAGTTTACCTGCAGTTAACGTCAATAGAGGGAAGCGGAGAGTCGTAGATGCTGCCAAGTCTTTTGCAGAGACAGTCAGTTCCTCAACATTGAAGTTATTTACACCAGCCAGTTGCATGTCGCCGGTCGTGTACGTAATTCTAAAAACAAACAATACACATTCAAACATAAGCGTAACATCACGCCTGTAATCCCCGAAGGGTAATGGCCGGCGCTCACTGACGGCGTGGCACGGCATGGCACGGCAGGTTGTGCTGCGGCATCCCGCGGCGTTCCGTGGCATCCCGTGGTATCCTGTTGAAAGCCTGGCCACTCTGGCATCAATCAGTTTTGCTCCGCGCGGATTCGAAGTTGGAAGTTCGAAGTTTGAACCTTATTTCAATTACCTTAGCAATCATAATTTTTCGACACAAAGTGATATGTCTCGCGGGATGCAATGGCGCACCGCGGCAACCCGTGGAATGAAACGGCATGACACGTCATGCCGCAGCATCCCGCGGCACATCGCGTCATTTCGCGGCATCGTGGTATCGAAATAAAGTAACATGAATTAAGAATACTAAAACATTGAAATAAGATTCAAAATTACTTGATTAGTAATAAAATCCTTTGCCATGACACGGCGTGCCGTGCCGGCAGTGAGCGCCGGCCCTTACGCAGAGTTGTCAATACCGATATGATACCTACATTTTGTTAGTTATGTTTAAACCCATGCCAAAGGGGGCCAAACCGGGACCGGGACCAAACTTCGAGCTGGTACCTAAGTGAGAAATTCTGTATGGAAAAACAAAATAATACCTACTTTGCCCGACCTGGGAGCCGAACCCAAGACCTAATGCTCAGCAGTAAAGCATGCGTTGAAATGGTGCGTTCCGACACACATTTTATTATACTTGAAGATACTTTTGGGTCTGCTATCGGAACCCAATAACAATAGGTGTATAATTAAAGCCTCGATTAAACTATTCGGTGTTTTTCTTTGTAAAAGTGATGCAGGTAGGTTTACTTACTTTATGCCAAAGCCATCATATACGCCATCCACAGATTGTATCTTTATCGCTTCTAAAGATGGAAGTGGTGAGGAATCATCTCCTTTCCGCCATGTCGTCAATAAATCTAGAATTTGGGTCTCGACACAGTTCTTGGCTGTTAATAAAAAAATAATTGATTAATAATGGTAGGTTAATTAAAATTCTTTTAACAACAATGGTCAACTACGACCTCTTCAAAACGATGGTATGACCTATCTATTACTCGAACGGGTAGGCAGAAATGTCTTACATGTAGGTACTCGTTATGCACATGTGCATACTATTGTACGTAACGTACGTAAGTACAATACAGGGTGTAAACAGACCCGTCACATAGCCTTCAACCAAGCTTTCTGTACATCAAACTAAGTAACTTTACGCAAAAATTATTGCTTGGAAACGACTTTATTTTTTGGGGTAAAAAATCACGTTTTACGATAGGACTCGATGGAAAGCACTCGAAGCATTGTGCTGATGGATTATTGAATAGTACGGCGGTCGTGAAGGTGTGTAAAGTAAAAAAAACATGTATTTAAAAAAAAAAACTTGTGAAAAAGTTGGAACTTTGACCCCCAATATCTCCTTAACTAGAAGGTTCCCAGGTAGGTATGGTCTAGAACAAAAAAATTATCGCAAAAACGGGGAGAACAAGTGCCTTTCGGCTATGTTAAGGGTCTATTTACACCCTATAAAGACCTGTACAAGTTAAGATAGGGGCGAGCATTGAGGATTTTCTCACAAAAAAACTCAATTATACTTCCTAGCTTGGGAATGAAACCACAACCACAAAGCTTTATACGCATGCTGAGGATACCAAATTGTACTGGAAGTTGACTGGATGATCATTTCAGGACCTTAGATATTGCGAGATCTAATGGGTAGGTATAAAAAACCCTTAACGAAGCCAAAAGCCGTCCCCGTCATTGCGATCAATTTTTTTTGGACCATACCTGGGAACCTTCTAGTTACGGAGATATTGGGGTCAAAGTTTCAACTTTTTCACATTTTTTTTTTTTACAAATTTTTATTGCTTTTGTTTTATTCCATGAGTTACATTGAAACCTAAACCGTAAACCGTGATTTTTCACCCAAAAAAAAAAAGTAGTTTCCCAGCAATATTTTTTGTTTAGAATGCTTGGTTGACGGCTTGGTGAAGGGTCCGTGTCACCTCGTATATTTGCGCAGTCCTTTATAAGTTCAGTAAGGTATTATCACATATCTGGGGGTTTTATTAGACCTAGTATTTATAACTAAGCTATCATCACAATGATTATGCTGAATAAAAACATTTCACTACTTACAAGTGACTTCTGCTCCTAATACTCCTAACCCTGCTGCGAGTGCAATTATTACTACAAAACTCGTTACCCACTTCATACTTAATTATTTAACTTCTAAAACCAATGTAGAACTATGCGATCGGCAAAAGGAGCGCAACATTTATAGTGTGGATTTCATTTTGATGTTCGTTAAAAGTAAATGGCCTTGCTCAACTTACAAGTTATCGCTGATAACAGGGCAATAAAATAAAAGGATTGAAGAATACCTCTTAATTACTTAGACTATCCAAACAGTGATTCAAATATTAGATATCCTCGGTCAAGGCGCTCTAGTTGTGACTACAAGATAAGCCTGCCCTACCACTGCATTGTGCTGTTGAGCGTAGACACACCAATTTATTCTCAAGTTCAAGTTCTCGCGTAGGTGAGTACCTAACTACCTTCCTGCAATAACCAGTAGATTAATGTCAAGAACATAACATGCGCAGTCAAAAGTAGACCAAGGGAATCTTAAACGGTTTGCTTATGCGTATATACGAAAGACGTTGAACGGTTAAATCTGCAATACTTCCTATTATGATTCAACTAACAAAGTTTTTTTCCTGAAACATTGTTTCTACAATTCTACCTATGATAGATTTTTTTTATAACTGATGATAGAGCGGGTTGGTTGGAGCAAAGTGTGTCCAAAGCATTAGAACTGGGGAAAAAATGTATGACTTTGAATCTTGAAAATTAAGTTCGTGTTCGTAACAGCGGCAATGTTTAATTTCTAACATTTCAGTCGGGAATGTGTTAATTTTAACAACCTTTTCAACCAAGACAGGACTTTTCTGCAACTATCATTGCCCAGTATTATATATGATGCTCTGTGCATTGCATACTACGACAAAAACCAAATTGTCACTGAACCAGGCCGGGTCGACTCATTGGGTAAACCTTGGAATGCCTACGGGGGCTAGAACTGTGTTGCCAGGTTCTCTTTTATTATGCGAGACCTAAAAACTTCGGTCTCTAATAATGACGTTTTCAAGGAAAATATTAAAAAGCTACCATTTGGTAGTTTTAGCGACATTCTTGTTTAAATTATTAATCAACAAATTACCCAATATAATATTTCGGATAATTTATTCAATGTTAATATTATTAAAATTGAATAAATATAAATGTAATTAATGCAGAATATAATAGAAAGACGCTGGTTTAGCGTAGGTTGGAACTATAAAAAAACAAAAGGGTTACCAATCAAGCCAATAAATAAATAATTAATTTAATTTACTGCATTGGATCGGCGAGAGGCTATTTATTTTCAGAAATTTATTAATTTTACAAAATTAGGTTAGTAAGTTTTTGTTAATTGTACCTGGCATCCCCACACCACTTCACAAGAAAAAGACTTTTTTGGCGGGAAGTCAAACAAGGCGGCAATTTTGATTTGCACAAATTTTCAATAAATTAAATTTTTGCTTTTAAAAGTGCGGAATTACTATAAATTAACACTGAGCGAACCCATGTTAAACGATGAGTCCTCAAAGTCAGGGTGAGGACCCAGGGGGAACAAAAAAAAAAAGAAGATACGAAGATACAGATACTGACGAAAATACAGATCCGGATAAGTTCAAAATATTCACAAAACCAAACTACAAGCGACTCTTCCTAGAAAACGGCAATTCGGAATTGACTGTTTTTGTAGAATCTACTGAACAGGAGAAGCTAGGCAATAAGAACCCCGTAACACTCACTAATTTGATAGCAGATAATGTAAAAGGAGTTTTAGGAGTGCACAGAATAAATGCACACAAAATCGGCATTACGTTCAGAAAAGCAGCAGCTGCCAACAATTTTCTTAAAATGGAAGACTTTTTATGGAAAAACAAGATGAAAGCTTTTATCCCATCATATCTCACTGAAAAAATTGGAGTCTTAAGATTTGTACCGAAAGACCTATCAAATGAAGAGATATATAAAAATATAGTATGTGATGCCGAAGTGATATCAATTAAAAGATTCATGAGAAAAGTTGAAGGAAAATTAATTCCTCTCAACACTATTGCTGTTACTTTTGCTTCCTCATCTCTCCCACAATATGCCTACATCAGACTTTTTCGATATGAAGTCAAACCTTATATACCTCCACTATTGCAATGTTATAAATGTCTGAAATTCAACCATTCTGCCAAGGTTTGTAGAGGTGAACAACACTGCTCTTCTTGTGCTGGTCGACACTCATATAAGGAATGTGATGTTGAAGAGGTAGTGTGTATCAACTGTTCAGGTAACCACCTTGCCATTTCACGAGATTGTCCTGTTAAAAAACAAAAAATGGAAGAAAAGAAGGCCAAATTTCGTCAACAATCCTATGCCACTGCTGTGAGTTTACCCCCGTCCTTTACAGATAAATCTTTTCCTTCTCTACCTAAACATTCAGAAAACGTTAAAAGCAATGATACTTTTGACATTAAACAGATAGCTAATAATGACATAATCATTAATGCAATTGTAAAGTCTCTTATCTCATTAGGCAATAAGACTGATGATGACGGTCCAATCACTAATAAGAAAATAAAAGAAATATTTTTATCAAATTTAATTTAATGGACAGTTACATAAATATTTTACAGTTTAATATACAAAGCTTACAGAGTAAAAAGAGCCTTTTACAGAATTTGTTAATTGGAAAAAATATTGATATTTGTTTACTCAATGAAACATGGTTAAAACCTAATACCACTATTCCACACTTTCCTTCATACAATTTCATTTACAAAAATTCCTGCAATACTCATAATGGAGTTGCTATTTTGGTGAACCACCATTTAAAATACAAATTAATTAATACAAATTTCTCTGAATCAATACAAAACATATGTATCACTATAGAAACACAATGTGGTACAATAGCTATACTTTGTGTATACAGCCCACCCAGTAATAGATTTGACTCAATCAAGTTGAAAGCCCTAATCAATAACATACCCAAACCATGTATAATCATGGGCGATTTTAATGCTCATAACATAGCCTTTGGCTGCCATAGTGATAATACTAGAGGTAGATGTTTGTATAACATAATTGATGAATTCGACTTGTGCATTTTGAATGATGGATCACCAACAACTGTTCCTTATCCAAACAGACAAGCTTCAGCTATAGATCTTGCCCTTGTTAGCCCTTCAATTGCTCATTTGTGTAACTGGTATGTTCACGATGATCCCATGGGTAGCTATCATCTTCCAACTTTACTTGAGATAAACATTCAACCATCTGTTTATGACACGTCACCTCCTGTGGATCAAAATAAATATATTTATAGAAGAGCAGATTGGCACAAGTATTACAGCTTATCAGAAACTAGCTTTTCCTACATAGATTTAATTAATGATACTCCTATCAATTCATATAATAATTTTGTTGACACAATAAATGATTTAAGGAATAAAACAATTCCAAAGCGTAAATTAATTTCAAATACAGTGATAAGAAAGCCAGTACCATGGTGGAACCAAAAATGTAGTGAAGCTGTCATAAAATCGAAAGATGCATTAAAACATTATTTTTCTGAACCTACAATAGAAAATTGGATTAAATACAAAAAGTTAGATGCAAAAAAGAAAATAATCTTAAAAGAAGAAAGCACTACTTCTTGGCAAAACTTATGTAGTAGCTTTAATAGATTAACACCTGTTTCGCGTATATGGGGATACATCAAAAAGTTTAAAAAAATTGGCACAAATCGAAACAAAATTTTTAATGATGAATGGGTTCCCAGTTTTTTAAATAACTTAGCAGATTCTACCCAGATAGATGAGACTAAATTGAAATATTTGTTCGAAAATGCTACAGAAAACAGATGGAATGTGTTTCTCAAGAACAATTTCACTATAGAGGAGTTGAACACTTCTCTAATGAGTAGGAAAGATACTACACCGGGATTGGATGATATACCTTACTTGTTAATCAAAAAGTTACATTTGAATGCCCAAGTCATATTACTTAATATTTACAATAAACTATGGGGTGAATTACTTATACCTGAATCTTGGAAAACCCAATGTGTGATTCCAATATTAAAACCTAATAAACCTGTAAATAGTGCATCTTCATATAGGCCTATCTCTTTATCATCTTGTTTAGGTAAACTTTTTGAAAATATGTTAAAGTTAAGATTAGATCATTTTGTTGAATCACATAGTTTAATTCCTTCTGTACAGTTTGGCTTCAGAAAAGGCACAAGTTGTTCTGAAAGTTTTGTATGTCTGTTGTCTGATTTAAAACAGGTTAAATTAAGTCACTCTAATGCAATCTGTGTCTTTTTAGATGTAAAAGGTGCTTTTGACAATGTAAATATAGAGGAACTCATTCAAGTATCTCATAACATAGGAATACCTAGTCACATCTTAAAATGGCTTTTTCACTTTTTGAGCAATAGAACTGTTTTTGTTAAATATAACAATAAGTTACATGGGCCTAAGTCTGTCAACAAAGGCACAATGCAAGGGGCAACTTCGTCTCCTTTACTTTATAACATTTATACTTCTGAAATATTAAAATATGTAGACACACCAGATGTAAATATCTTACAATTTGCAGATGATTTGCTTTTATATAGCATAAATCAGAATATAGAAATAGCTATGGCTAATATCAATAAGGCTTTAAATCAATTGTACATTTATTACCATAATAAACTTAAATTAGAAATTAATCCAGACAAGAGTTCAGTTTTAATTGTCAATAAAAATTTAAATGCTCATAAAAATGTAAAAATTTTATATAATAATGTTGAAATTTCAATAGTTAAACAACATAAATTCCTAGGGGTTATTATTGATGATAAGTTAAAATTTGATGAACATATTAAGCACATAGCAAAGAAAGCATTAAATGGCATCAATATATTGAGACATTTAGCAGGAACTTTTTGGGGATCTGACCCCAAAATTATGAGTATGTTATACAAAAGTATAGTGAGAAGCCATTTTGATTATAGTAGTTTAGCTTATATGAATGCCAATGACACCTTACTTAAGAAATTAGATGTCATCCAAAATATGGGAATGAGACTTATTTGTGGGGCTATGCGCTCTACACCTATTAATTCATTAGAAATTGAGACATGTATACCTCCCTTGATGTTACGCAGGTTGATGTTGGCTGAGAGATTTTTCTTAAAAGTCCTTTCATTGAATAATAATCCTTTAGTTAAGAAAATTATAATACATCCTGAAATCTTCCAATCAATATCATCCAATACTATTTCTGCTTCTTCTCTGGTTAGTAGAACTTTGCCTGAAATTCCAACAATATTTAAATATGTACAAAATAATTCAAAAGGAGTTATTAAATATGATATTTGGCCTGTATATAAAAATATTTATATTGGCCTTATTAATAGTTCTACAATCATACATTTAGACACTGTGCATAATAAATTTGAATATCTACAATTTAAAGATAATAAACCAGAACATTACGTCATATACACAGATGGGTCTAAAGCAAATCATTGTGTCAAAGCGGCTTTTTATGATCCACAATTAGATTTGACTAAATGCATTAGATTAAATGCAGCATGTAGCATTTTTACTGCAGAAAGCTATGCAATTTATTGTGCACTTCAGCATGTAAATAGTTTTGTAAATAATGTAAATAATATACTGATAGTGACTGATTCCAAGAGTGTTTTATCTGCATTAAAAAATGTAAATTTATCTTTTAGGTTAAATTATATAGTTTATAATATTAGAAATAAGATTAGAGAATTAAATGATAAGACTATTAACGTAGAATTTGTATGGGTACCTTCACACAGTGGCATTCCTGGAAATGAAGTAGTTGACACTGCAACTCGTTTAGACCATGATGAAGACCAATCCGAGTTCCTAAACGTTCCATTTACTGATTACTACAGCCTTTTTAAGGAGTCGAACAGACAGTTGTGGAAAGACTACTGGAATATAACGCTGGAAACAAAAGGCAAATGGTATGCTAGTATACAGAAAGAATTACCAATAAAACCTTGGTACCATAACCTCAAAAACATCACTAGAAGATTTATCACTACCATAACACGTATGCGACTGGGACATTGTTTGACACCAGCCCATCTGAACAGAATCCATATATATGACAATAGCCGATGCCATCACTGCGGATCTGAAGATGCCGACCTGAACCATATTATTTTACAATGTCCAAGTTTTAATATTCAACGGTTGATTTTAGTGAGTGATATTTTTGACAGTAACAGTCAATTCAGTGACAGTGAACGTCAACAAAGTGTTCCCCGCCACGTTCAGGACTTATTAATAAATAAGAACTATTATAATGCGTTGTTCAAATACATTTGTAATACGGTAGAAAAAATTTAATTTATGTTAAACATAGTAGTACAGTTTAGTTTTAGATGAAAATTTAAAAATATAAATATGTTTTCTATGAAGGTAATAGGAATAGTATCTAAGATAGTGTATTGTTGTAAAATGTGTGAAGTGTATGAAAGTAGGTAAACCTTAGTGTTTTAAGCCTTATTTAGTTCATTTATGTATGCGACTGAAAGACTCTGTATCTATGGTCATGAATAAAGATTATTAAAAAAAAAATCACAAGAAAAATGGCTACCGGCACGGGTGCATGTTGATGTTATTATTAATGCAATAACTATTGTGTAATGTTAATAAAGTACTTCTGACTTATAAGACAAACTACTGTTTTATTATAAAAATACTAGTGAGAAGCTTTGACTTTTACAAATAAACCACAAACTTGTGATTTTTGTCAAAATTCATAGTTTTCTACTGGCAAGATTTGTTTCCTATTCACCGTATAAGTTAATTTAAACAATAAGGCTGCTTGACCACAAAGCGGAGCTGGAAAATTGTGATCAGTGAAATTGCACACTAACATTTTCACAGTTTCCCAGTTCTGTTTTGTGGGCAGGACTAAAATAAATATCTCAAAGAAATCCGATTTTGAATTTCCCGCTTTCGCAAGTTTTCGGGGGCACCCACCAGGAGGCGCCAAAACCGTGCCATTTTATTTGTACGTAGTTGACATTCTTCTCCTAGAGTATATATGTTCCTTGCACTGAACTGTCCTTCTGGCTTGGCGTATGGCGTATGTCAATAGCGTCAATGTCATTGTTGTCAGTGTCAATACGTCAACTGTCGCAAAATGTCTGCTGCCGCCGGGGACCGGTGCGGTGACCTAATCCTAAAATAGAAATAATAAACTGAGTCTGTCAAGCTCTTACTACATCTACGGGACATCTATGATAATTTATAAAGTGGTCCGGTTAAAGAAACCTCCTTCATCATGGGCAGTAGGAGTAAATTTCAAGATTTTTACCACGAGACTAAGAAGATGTTTACGTGGTCTTTTATAAAGGGGTTAGTTGTAAACCCTGCTCAATTACCATTCACTGCTTTTCTCCTAATCGTTGCTGAACTAATTATTAACGTGCTGGTTGTGGAACGAGTGCCTTATACCGAAATTGACTGGAAGGCGTACATGCAAGAATGTGAAGGATTCCTGAATGGAACTCTCGACTACAGCCAACTCCGCGGAGACACCGGACCTCTCGTGTATCCAGCAGGATTCGTATACATATATTCTTTCTTCTATTTCCTTACAGGCCACGGTGAAAACATCAAGCTTGCGCAATACATATTTATTGGGATCTATTTGCTACAGTTATGTCTTGTTCTAAGAATTTACATCAAAACGAAGAAAGTTCCTCCTTATGTTCTAGTCATAACTATATTAACTTCATACAGAATACATTCTATCTATGTATTGAGATTATTTAATGACCCGATTGCTGTACTTTTTCTGTATGCTGCCTTAAATTTCTTCATTGACTCTAAATGGTACCTTGGTAGCATATTCTATAGTTTAGGAGTATCTGTAAAAATGAACATACTACTTTATGCCCCTGCTTTATTCTTCTTTTATTTGGCTAATTTAGGTTTTAAGGGAACTATAATACAACTGTTTATTTGTGGAGTGATTCAAGTAGTATTGGGTTTACCATTTTTGTTGAGCAGTCCAGAAGCATATTTAAAAGGAAGTTTTGACATAGGGCGAGTTTTCAATCATACTTGGACTGTAAACTATAGGTTTCTAGACATAGAGGTATTTGAAAATAAATGTTTTCATTTGTCCCTATTAGCAATACACATTCTCTTACTGTTTGTATTCATTCCAATGTGTGTCAAATATTTTAAGAGTTATTGTCGTCTTAAGTATGTGCAGAAGCAGGTGCAACCTCAGATAGACGCTAAAAATTATGAAAATAAGAGGAAAAGTAAATTGAAGAAGGAAATGAAGAAAAAGTTAGGCAAAAAGAATGATGAAACAGAAAACTTGACTAAAGAACAGGAAGATTTCATAAATTCATTTGAAACAATGTTGCAGAAGTCTAATCAAAAGGGTGGAAAGAAAGCAACAGTTAAGAAACCTGCTGAAGTTGACCAAGATCCTTACTATAATATCAATTTTGATATTTTATCTCAATTGTTTATTCTTCCAATGTTTATTGTTAACTTCATTGGTGTTATGTGCGCCAGGAGTCTTCACTATCAGTTTTATTCATGGTATTTCCACAGTCTGCCATACTTGCTATGGACCAACAATTACTCCGTCATAGTCAGGTTCCTGCTTCTAGCTCTTATTGAAATGTGTTGGAATACCTACCCTAGCACCTACATGACAAGCGCTTTGTTACATGTATGTCATGTCACTGTACTCTATGGAGTTTACAAAAAAATATCAGCTGAATTGAGAATGGTTTCTAAATTAGAATAATTAAATTAGTTATATAAATTGTTTTCCCCATGTGCTTAAAAGTTTGTAAGGCATAAAAAGATGAAAAAAGAGTTGTGTTTTGTCTAAGAATTATTGAACTAAGTGTTTATTTAATTAACCTAATTTAAGGGCTTTAACTGAAACAACAGTACATCATAAAATCATAATTCCTTAATTGCATCATACATACACAGAATCAGCTTTTTACGCCTTACATGAATAACTTTGTAAATGAGTGTGTTCATTTTGTACGATTAAGATTTTATGACTGTAAATATTGTTAGAATATTTTTTAATAAAGTTTTTTACCTAGCAATGCTGTTTTAATTTTTGCTGCTATTTTGAGACCTTTCCAATCCAATCCAGATCCAGTCACTGCATAGTAAAGATGTTCACCTTAAGGTGGTCCCTCACGGCGAGCATTCGCCTGTAATGTAACGTCTAAGATTCGATTTCGAGCATTACGTTACAATACTGTTTATTCTGTGGCAGCACGCTCAATTACAAGTGGTGCGCATTGATGTTGCAAGTTGTAACAAAATACTACAGATTGTATCATTACAGGCTGCGCACGGTACATGCTCGGTTTTCCTCCTTCACTGATGTAATTCTCTGATCTGCAACGTTACATTACAGATGAATGCTCGCGGTGAAGGACCACCCTTAAACACTATAACCCTTGTGGGGCACTGGTCCTGCCCCATGAACCATGAATTTTGGATGGATCTACTGAATAAGTTTTTGTCATTTATCTCACAATCTCTAATTCGTCGATTGTCGTTTTAAGAGATATAAAAATCAACAAGTTCCTAAAGTGTTGTAATGTGAGTCCACCTGTACGGTAATGAGAGCCATAATGTATTCAGTCTATAGAATAGAACATGGAGTTATTTTGTTGTAGATAAGAAAAGCATGCCTTGAACATGGGGTTGAACCTCATCTTTATTTTCTTACTAGCTTATGGTCGCGGATTCGCCCGCGCGGAGTTCGGTAATGTCCCACGGGATCGTACTACCGGGATAAAAAGTATCCTGTCTTAATCCAGGTTATAAACTATCTGTGTGCCACAAATCTAGTCAGTAGTTTTGGCGTGAAAGAGTAACAAACATTCATACATCCATCATCCTCACAAACTTTCGCATTTATAATATAGTAGTAAGATAAAATAGGAATAGTGCTATGCTCAGATCCGAGCGGACCGTCTATGTTGCCGCATGCTTTAGCAGTCCCGCTGTTTCTCGCTCTAGCAAATGACGTGTCTGAGCGACAGAAAAGGATACGAGCCGGAAAAATACGATGACGTACTAATTAGATGTATGCCAGCCCGTGGCCAGCCCTAATAAAAAAGGGGTTGAAGGGGCGGGGTATTTTGGTATAATAATAACAACAGCATAAGCGTTTTGAGATTGTTTATTATGAACCGTATTAATACAACTAATCAAAGGAAATCTAATTATAATCTTAATTTTAGAGATTGAGGCGCAAAATACTTCCTCTGATATCACAATACCACCATTGCTCGGATCCGACGCCTCTCTTCCCAAGCTTACCCAAAGTATTATAGCAGTATACCCATCATACTGTATTATCTTATATAATTTTTACTTTATAACAAAGCTATATAAACAATAGAAATATTCTTGAATATTTTCTCACGCTGCCTTTGCTTGCCATCGAGCGATAGAAGTACAATAGTATAGAAGAGGAGAGCAACCAAATGCATGTTAGGCCTTTATCAAAATAAGTCCAGAAAAAAATATAAATAAAACAATTTAGAAAATCAGTATAAAATGGTTGATTTTTGATTTGAATCAACTTCCAACTAATATTGGTATGCATATAGAATTGCGATTTCTATAGGTTCTTTTAAATAACAGTTAAATACTTATGGTCTATGAGCTTAAAAGTTTAAAAATTACTATGTACTTGTGCGGACCGTTCTTGGGCCTTTTTCTAACAAAAATTACTGCATAATGAATATTACTATTCAGTCAAATACACCCAGTCATATAGAGTTGAAAGTTTCTTGAGTAAAAAAAGGTCTAATAAATAAATATACACCAGTATGTCCGTACTAGAAGTAGATAATACTAGCTATGGTTTTAAAATAAAGTAAGCTCTAAGATGGTACTATAAAAAGACACGTAATTTCTCTAAACTTTTACAAAGTGACAGAATACAGCGGCAGTCTTACATGACTGGGCTTAAACTTAAGGATATACATAACAAATAGTGGCGAGTGTCTAGACGAAGCCGAAGTTCTTGGTTTTGATGGCAAGCAGTAATTTATGCTTGAGCACGTGTCGCGAGGAATAGAGCGGGATGTACAAGCGCGAGATGCACGTGTTCGCGGTGGGCAGGTGCGCGTCGTCTGCCGGCCGGATCGTCACCGACGGCATCGGCTGGAAGCCTTCCTCGGACGCAGGCAGCGCGGGGGAACCGGTCCAGAAGTATACCTGCAAAGCACACAATGTTATATTTCATATAAATATAACTATGGAAATCGATGCAAGCTAAGGTTCCACGAAAGTAATAGATGTTTCTCAACTTACCAAGTCCTGTCGTTCTAAATGAGTCATCTTATCGACGATGGCCCACAGCCAGCGCTTGAAGCGCGCGAGTCGCTCAGAGGGCTCACCGCTCTCGTCATTGAAGCTAGTGTAGGAGACCAGCGCGGCCACGTTGATGTCTCCCACGCCGTTGAGCAGCAGCCGCAAGTCTTCCGCGGTCAAACCTTCGAGCGCCGACTCAGGAAGCACGTCGAGCACACCAACTCGCATAGCCTGTAGAATATTTAGAATTTGGTTATAATGATTAACCTACTATAACGATAACGCTAGTAATGGTCCACACACGCTATATAGATAAAATTATAAAGTCGCCTTTTAAATTGGCGAAACGATAATTTTAACTTACGAAAGGTAAATATGCATCAAATGCAAACATTACCTCAAGCGCCTTTTCCTGCGAGAGCAGCATCCGATGTTGTGCGTACTTGCGCACATAGTCATATACGTTGAGCGCCGTCACCTCGATATCACGGCCTCCCGGCACCAGCTCCACGCATCCGCCACCTTCCTCCTCGCACATTTCCAAACTGCAGAAAACGCGTTTTAGTTATACCATGGCCATTCCTCTTCACAGACTAAATTCATGATCTTGCAGCCATATAAATGAGACATAAAACAATAATGTTAACTCCTTACCTAAAGTTGAGATCTAAAGCAGCAAACAGGGAATGGGAGTCTCCAGTTTCAGCATCAACGACTAGCTGTCGGAGACTCTCGTACACGACGGGGTCGAAGAACGCGAGATCGTGGAACCTCACCGGCCGGCCCAGAATATATTTAAGGACGTGTCTATTTAGGAACATCGGGCACAATTCGTTCTGCAGGAGGCATAAACCGATTATTCTGAAAATAAAACAAATATTGGATTAGACAATTAGACAAGGAGATCGAAAGATTGCTCTTTATTATTCGCGCCAGACGTGTTGACTCAGCAGCCGTGTAACATAGTCTCACTCGTTATTTATGATATCGTGACGTTGCTTACCTGCCGACATTTCTAAAAGCGTTGATCCGCTCGGGAGTGGCGCGTCCCTGGCGCGGCGAGTAGTACCCGCGCTTGCCGGGCGAGTAGAACAGCGGAGCCGCGTCGTCAGCGGGTGCGGCCGCGCTGCCGGACGAGCCAGCCGCGCCGCCCGCAGCGTTTCCAGCCGCCGCGCCCGCACCGCCCCCGCCACCCCCGCCGCCGCGTTCAGACAGAGAGAATACATCTAAATCTGGAGAGGAATAAAAACTATTTAAGCTGCTACGTGAATCTAATTATTTGAATAACGTAATAGTGTAAGGGTGTAAATAGACCCTTAACATATCCCAAAGGCATTTGTTCTCTTCTTTGTGATATTTTTTTTGTTCTAGACCATACCTGGGAACCTTCTAGTTACGGAGATATTGAGGGTCAAAGTTCATTTCACAAGTTTTTTTTTTAATACATCTTTTTAATGTTTTACTTTACACATCTCCACGACCCCCATACTATTCAATCCATCCATCAGCACAATGCTTTGAGTGCTTTCCTTCGAGTCCTACCGCATCACGTGATTTTTCACCCCAAAAAAAAAAGTCGATTCCCAGCAATAATTTATGCGTAAAGTTACTTAGTTTTACCTAGTATCGCCTCGGAGGGATGCATGACTATGAGATCCATGGCCTCGCGCACTTTCTGTCGCAGCGCGTCCTCGCTTGCCAGCAGCACGAGCAGCTGTGCCGGCGTCAGCTCCAGCAGCATGCCGGTGATCTTGCCCGCGAATGTGGGGTGTAGAGAGTGTACCTATAAAACAACACCTCTATAAACACCATAGACATTATCCTTAGGATACCCACAACTAATGATTTAATCATTTCGCTTCCTCAAAAATAAATATAGCTCCTTCACGTCATGCTAAGAAAATGAATAAAAATTCCTTACCCTGGGATAGAGTCGTTCGCCCAGTTGTGCCTGATGCAGTGTGAGATGTTCGTTGTGTCCACCGGGTCGGTCGCCGCTGTATCCGGCGCCTTCGGTCCCTGGAGCAGCCTGCACCCATTCATGGAAAAAATAATTTATAAATTCTTCAAAGCTCAGAATTGAATTAACACTAAATTCACATTATGTGGTCACTCCCGTCTTACATGTATTCTGAGTGTTATATGAAGGTAAGTAACATACCTGCGGCGAATAGGGTCTGGCGTCCACACTGAGCACCCTGCGCGGCTCCCGCGAGGCCGGCGGGCGCGGCGCGGGCCGGCCGGGCGTGCGCCGCGCTGCGTCTTTAGACCGCGCGCGACCAGCTCCACTCCTGATACAAACACACAGAAATAATTGTTAGTGGTACTTCGATTACTCGTATGACACTAATTTGTTTTCTACCTCATGCATTCTAAGGTTTCAGGGCAAAAATTGGGTTTTCTAATAAATTGTTTATAGTTACCGAGCTCCGCTGTTACTGCTCGCTCCGCCGGCGTTCGCGTTGGCAGAACCTGATGTGCCGTTGGTACTGCTGCTCGTTGTACCGCTGCCGGTGGTTGGCTCCAACGGTGGGAGTTTCTCATTAGCTAGCAACGCCTACACAAGCAAAATGTTTAAATCAGTACATTCATAAAAACACTTCATGGTTCGAATTTGTTTACACGCATCATCAGTTATTTATGTATATATGACCGTTCTCTTACCTCAGCGACACTGGTGTAGAAGGAGCGCGCTACGCCGCTGCCCTCTCCCGGCTCGTCGCGGAAGGTCACCTTGACGCGGTTGACTGCGAGCGGCGGCTGCGCACTATGCGCGCGCCTGTTCTGTCCCGCGAACGCACTGTTCAACTCCGCAAACGTCTGCTGTAGCAACTTGGCACGGTCGCGTTCCATCTGTAGTACAAAATATTGGATTTATTTTGTAGACCACAACCAACTTTTGAACACAAAAAGTCACTAGAAGTTGAGATTTTATTTATTTAATTATGTTTACCAACAATTGTTCACACTGAATTCAGCGCAACAATTACGTATAGGCAAACACTACATGTTTCGCGATAAAACCAAAGCAAATTTTAATTATGACTCAACTTGATACAAAAGAATTAGTACCACATTAGATGATAAGAACCTTTTCATTTTAATGAAGTACCCACCTTATGTAACGTCAAATCTCTCTGCTGTGAATTCCTTAGCTTTTCCATATCCCTGCGGAACTTAACCTCTTTGAGAGGGAAACCGCCGAGCTCGGCGACCACGGAGCCGGGCTCTAAGCCCACGTCCTCCGTGAACACTCGTCCGAAGAGATCTAAAGACAGGCGCCATCTGCCCAGCAGGAGGTCGTGCGACACTGATGCGCCTAGAGAGGGGCACGCGCGACTGGAAAACAAAATTATACTTAGAAAGAAATCATTTCAATTTTTATTTGATCAGTTCAATATGAGATTCGAACAGGACTTGGAAAAGATCACCTGTTCGAAACAGATATTAGTTTACACGTTTTAATTTCGAATGGTAATTTGGTAACTTACGGCTGCGCCGGCGCGTGAAGAGTTGGCAAGAGTGGTGGGGGTGGTAAACCTGTGGTCTCCACCGTTACATGCGCCGATATCTCCTGCGACTCCAATGGATCTGCCGCACTTAACAGCTCACCCTATGGTTAAGAAACAATATTAGGTAAATGTTGAAAATATAGAATGAATAAGTTCTTCAACCAGATATCTTGGATACAATAACTTATTACCAAGAATTCTGGATATGTGGATCAGTTTTATTAGGAATAAATACGCAAGGGTGTACCTTGATTCGTATCCATTTGGCAAATAGCCACGTACATAGTTACGTACTATTTTTCTAATTTGGATCGCAAAATTTAGATATTAGTTGCAATTGCTTTAGAAAGTTACATCCAATTGAAGAGTAGGGTATAATTTTGATAAGAAAAAGTCCCCCAAATAAGTGGAGTGACTTACAGCACGTACAATAACAGTCTTGCCGGGGCTTCGGGACGAAGAGGCGCGGGCTTCCGCTACCACTGTGTTTGAGCCGCTTGGTCCTAAAACAATTCAAGATTATTATTTTGAGCAAACTTGGTAGAGAGTAGTTTTAAAACAAAGCAATGTTTTATGCCGTGAATAAAAATTTAAGCAATTTAAACGTACCTGGTGACGGCGACGCGGAGATATTCTGTTGATGAGGCGCGTCGATGATAGAGCATGCTGTATCAACGAGCGTGTGGAACTCAGATGGCTGCGCCAAAGAGTCGTGCATCGAACTGCTTCCACCCGACATATTAACTGAATGTGGATGTCTGAAATAAAACAGAAACTCATTAAACATGAACTTATTTTATATATTTTCTACTCGTTACTCGTATACTGATACGGAAATGGAAATTACCTGTGATGTTTTTTCCTTGGTATCTGTCGGGCTTCGTTAGAATCAGAGTCAGATAAGTATTCACCATCTGTGTCAATGTCCATTTTAGTCGATGCATCTTTAGCGCAAGATAAATCCTGGAATAAAACAACGCAACGTAAATTTGAGATCGTTCTACCACAGGCCTACCGCTTCACTTAGACGATACTTGAGGGTGTGGTTACATTTAACAGTAAGCTCGTTCTGATCTAATTATTAACTACCTGTGACTGAATACTTTAGGATAAATTAGTTTTTAATCCTATCAGATCGGTATCTCAGCGTTGGGGAGAATAAATGTATGAGAAGATATATATTTACGAAACGCTTTAAAATAACAAGACTTTCCAATATGAACGTACCTGTGGTTCATCTCTAGTCATAGTGTGAGAGTGCGTGGGCGGCGCGGACGCAGGCCTCGCGGGCGGCGACCAGCCTCGGTCGGTGCCGCGCGTCGACAAGCCCAGCCGGCGCGGGACAACTGTCGCAGAAAACATACAATGCACTCGCTGTTCACGTAAAGAAGGATATTTCGAAAGTGCTTTTGTTATGATTTTACAAGACTGGCTCTTCTGATTGTGTTTATAAGTAAATTACTTTGAGGGCTTTGTAGAAACAAGGTACATTTTAGACAATTTCTCATAATAAATTTAAAAGATTACCATTATTTCTTGATTCAATGAGTTTATATTGTAAAGCACTATTTACTTAGACTAGTAAATACATAAAAAAGTGAATATTTACGTGCAATGTTACCTTCTAGCGGGTTGTTCACGCCGGGCGGCGCATCACCGGACGCGGGCACGGTAACGGGCTGGCGAGGCATTCCGAACAATTCCTCGCGACGAGCGTTCGGTTGGAGAAGTTGTGGCTGATCGGCTAGCGGTAGTGCGTCTTGCATAGTCACTGTTTTATACAAAAATTAAGTAGCAAAAAATCGTTAAAGACCTACTTCAACCCTTTGGAAAAAAATGTTAGTTAGGAAGACCTACCAAATTCCTAAAACTATTATGAAGGATAGTACAAAATTGATATTTCGCGGTACATACAACTTATTCGACTAGAGGTATCGACTTACTAATTCTACAAATTTTCGTTATAGTTACATCGTAAGAATAACCTTAGAATCATACTACCACGTATGTAATCACAATTTAATGTAAATAATATTAAAATGTGTGAAAGGCAACCGGCGCGCGGCGTCGTGTGACAATGAGTGATGTAAGAGAGTACTGACTGTTGAAGGGGTCGGGCGGCGGACAGCCCAGGCACAGCGTGGAGTCGGAGCGCTGGAAGAAGGCGTGCGCCCGGCCGCGCGCGCCCTCGCCCTCGCCGTCGGACTCTGCCGCGGCGCCTCCGCCCACTACCATCTCCTCGTCGCCTTCTTCGTTCTCATTCTCGTCCTGGATGAAACCAAAGAGTTTAAGAATTCATTTTGTTGAAGGAAGTTTATTTTTTTCCATGGATAGTATGTAAGAAATATTAATTATATATACGAGTTGTATAGTTCTAAAATACATTTGGTATTACTACGAGTATTCAAACTTTACACTGTCTAATAAAAAAATCGATCATTAGGTTACCGAGACCTGCAAACATAAGCAAATATTCCTTGAAATTAAATAAGTCATCAATCATAATATCTGAAATGAGACACAGGTATAACATGGATCAATCAATGATGTTGATGTACTAATATGTTATTCTGGGTTCAACTCCCAGGTTGGAAAAAGTGTTTTCGGGTTATTTGACCAAGAATTTTTCAGTAGCAGCAGTGTGGATTTGTGCCCGATTGTTGTCAATTGGCCTGCAACCCGTTACATCGTACTGAATACATAACTGTAGTCTTGTGTAGTTCGCGAACGAACTAGTTCAAAAGAGCGGTTCCCATAGATGAACTAAGCGAACTAGATCCCCAATTTCCCGCTCCGTAGTTCAATCGTTCTTGACAAAATGAGTAAAGGTGACGTCAACCGATACCGAACTAATGTCGTCTCGCTCATAATCGCGAAGAAGGCTATCTGCCGCTCGCTCATTGATTTGCATTCCGTGGTTGTTGATTATCTTTGTTTGTCTTTTTTTCATATGTTTAACGGGGAAAAGAATATATATAACATACATAATATCTAAGTTAAATGTTGAGAAAAAAAGGTAATGTTGAGAAAAAAAGTCGTAACAGCAGGAGCAGTATCAAAACCAGCGAACGAACTGCCAATATAAGGCAGATCATTCACTCGTTTTAAAATTGCTCCTGCTGAAGTGCGAAGAGTTGGGAACGAAACACGAACTAACGAACTAAAAGAGCGAACTAGTTCGTTTCGGAGCGGCGACCTAAACTATTCGATCTCAGTTGGGAACTATTACGCCCAAGACTACATAACTGGCAAAATGTGGGTGGACCTCTGCTTAACTCTTCGAGGATTACAGGCGTGACTATGTTATGTAGTAGTGGTGGCACATACCGGCGTCCAGAGATGCTGGTGGTGGTGCGGCTGCGGTTGCGCGGCGCGCATGTAGTACACGAGCGCGTCCAGCACGTAGGCCACGTGCTTCAGCGCGGCCACGTCCAGCACGGGCAGCTGCTCCGCGTGCTCCGCCGAGTGCGCGCGCAGCAGCGACAGGCAGTACGCCAGGAACTCGCGCCGCGCGCTGCCGGCTTCCACACCTGTCTCGTCACCAAAACTGTTACTAACTTGTACTTTGTAAAGTAAGAGAGAACGCAAACGACCGTAAAAAGATATATTTCAGGGCATAATGCCTCTTGTAAAGACGAAGTGCGTGCCGCCACTGTATGCACCATAGCGATCCATAGAACACTGGCGATCGTTGATTTTTTTCAAGGCAAAAAAGTGTGTATACAAGAGGCCTCAGTCTCACAAAACAGTCATACAAAGGAAATCCAAAAGGATTGGTCCAAAATCGGTCGCCGAGAAAAAGCAGTCGCATAAGTTAAAACTGTTTCTCGTTTTGACTGTCATTTGTTTCAAACATTTTAAAGTTGGTACATAAAACTGGCCAGTGAAAAAACAAACCATTCTGACCTTGTTCACGGTCTCTGACCCTAGGCCCTTCAGAGAAGCCAATAATGCGCGTAGCTGGTGACGTCAAAGATGTAGTGCGACGAGTGGCCGGCGCGGCTGAGCGTCCGCTGTCGCCTGTCGAAGTGCTCGCGTTGTTTGAAGTCAACGACGCGCCGAATCTATTCACAATATTGAAATACATATTATAAGCATTTGGCGACACAATACGTCATCTGAAAACATGTTAGTGGTTTTACGCAGAATGAAATCAATAGAATCACATTTTACGTTACCTAAGTTGTGCTTCAGTGGCATCCATGACGGTGACTAGCCAGTCCCAGGTGGGTTTGAGTTGCCGCTCGAGGTAGCACTGCAGGCGCAGAGCCTCGCGGTATGCCAACGGCACCATGCGCGGTAACGGCAGTGTCACTCGCTCATACTCCCACAGCAAGTCTGCGATTTGGCGGATGACGATGCCTGTAAACAGATATTTTATTAGAAAGAGAATCTTAAAGGAACTAACTAAACTTATCCAGCTCAATGAGCTTTTATCCATAGAAAATACCGGTTTAGCATGACGTTCCGAACGCATCTGTTCAGAATTAGCTGAATAAGATTAGTTTGTACCTATATTTTAAAATAGTTTTGACACATCCACACTTAAAGCAGTTATGGCTACGTCTACTCAGTTACATAAAACAACAAAACTTTCGAAGTTTCGCGGGATGAACGGCATCTTTTGCATCGGATTTACAGAATAATAAAAAAAAATCTTTCATGATTAATACATTTTTAATCAATCATTTTAGTGCATAAAAGTCATCAAAAGTCCTTACCAAAAGCCCTAGCAAGGCATGAGGCCGTCGTAGACGTAGAATGCGGGTCATGCGCGCCCGCGGCCGCTGCAGCGGAGCGCCGGAGCGAGGCGGGGTCGATGAACACCAGCGACGAGCTGCCCGTCAGCCGCACGCCGCCCGCGCCGCCGCTCGCGCCGCGCGCCGACTCGCGGGACCTGCTTCATGTATGAGTGTTCAAGGAAACCGATGATTATTACTGATACTACAACTCTTGGAATAAGGTTATAAAGAAAATCGCATACAAAATCATAACTCAGAGCTAAAAATTAGGGGTAATTTTGCGCCAAATACAATAGCGTTTTGCAGACTCAATTTCACAATCACATAAGACACTTAACCAGTTTACCGAGAGGTATGTGTTAGCCAGCGACCAGGTTGCGGTCTGGTAAGCAGTTACCAGTCAACACCAACAACACAGTTGGAAATTGCTAAGCAAATAATAATGAAGACATAAGCTTTCCACTGATTTGTTCCTGGTTGATATTGACGCCAAGTAACTGTCTCGTTTGTCGAGTGGTTGCAAGCGCGACTGCCGAGGATGAGGTCCTAGGTTGAATTCGCAGGTCGAGCCGTGTTTTTGGACTTTTCCATAAGGAATGTCTCAGTAACAGTCTAGTGGAGTCTAGAATTGTGCCCGGTTGATGTCAATAGGCTTGCCCCCTATTACATGGGACTTAAAAATAACTGGCGAAATGTATTAATATAAGCCACCTACCGTATAGCCCACTGCATGGAGTGCGGCGCGAGGTTGGGCCGGGCGGGCGGCGCAGCCCGACGCTCCAGCGTCTCGCCGTCGTGCATGGGCACCTCGGGCTCGCCGTCCTGCTCGTCCGTCTCGCCGGCCTCCGAATCCTCGTCCTCGGGCTGCGTCGAGTCCCCGCTCTCGTCCTCTGGATATAGAAGTAACGATGCTATGCCTGTTGCGATGTACGTCATCGTTTATTACATAAGATATGCGAAAAGTTTTCGCGTTTTGAAAATGTATTGAAGTTGTTGAATCTTGTGATAAGTAATGAAGCTTCAAATATAATAAACCGCCACTCTTATTCTCGCCGCAGTCTTCTTTTACCTTATTATAAACACTGTGCTTACCTGCGTCAGAGCCCTGCGTAGCCCCGGTCTGCACGCTACGCTGCGCGGACTCTGCGTTGTCCTGATCGTCGGAGTCACTCTCAGTCTCCACCTCGGCCAACAAGTCCAGCTCGCTCTCACTCTCGCCGCCCTCGGCACGCTCTGTGCCGTTCTCTACTACCACGTGTTGTTCCTGTCCCCTGTTCAAGTGTAACACATTTAAAATGCCAAAATCTACAACTGGAAGGCAATGTAATGTAACGAACATGACTCGGACAATTTACGAATATAGCCATTGCACTTAGTTAGGATTTTTTAAATGTTTTAAACAAAGCCCCGAATTGATCCCCTAAGATCATCAAAAAGGCTGTCATTCTTCCTAACCTTGCAACTTAGCCCTGGCTAGTAAATAAGAAGCACATAATAGGACAATGTAGGTGCGTACCTGTCGCCCATGGCGTCGTCGTGGTGCTGGTTGTCCTGCGGCTGCGCGTGCGGCTGGGCGGGCGCGGGCTCGTCGGTCTCGGAGGCGTCGTCGTCGTTGCCCAGCGCCTCGCCCGCCACGTCGTCGGCGTACTCGGTGGCCACCGGCGTGGACGAGCGGTCGGGCACCAGCGTGGAGCTGCCCATGGACGTCCCGCCCGCAGCCGCGCCACGCCCGCCGCCTGCCGTCGACTCTCTGCACCATACAAAACCAATTTAGAACATCTGATCTACCTGACGATCATGATTGTGTAGTCATGGCAAAACATGTTTAAATATTTCAAGTCGAGGCGAGTCTGCAGCGTAAACAAAGAATAAGAACAGCAATCAGTATCTATTAGTTTTTCCTCCTAGTCACCAACAGTTTAGCAGGTGACGTCTAAACAACATCATACACACCTGCGCGCATGTGAAAGTCTTGAATGTCCAGTAGAAAGAGGTTCTACTCCGAACAAGTCTTCGCTGCCGTTCACGAGGTCCACATACGTGGTCGCTAGCGGAAACGGAGCCGTGGGCCGCACGACGCCCAGTCGCACCGGGGCCAGCAGCGCGTCGGCCGCTTCGACTAGTTCTTCTACAGCGAGCGCGACCAGAGCCGCGAACACGCGACGACAACGGACCAGGGAAGATGTTATTGAAAGAGGTCTGTGAACAATTGCGATGTTTTATTAAGTACAAGACGACACTACAGCACGTTCACTGTGACTTTGCATAGAAAACATTATGAAACTAAAAAAATGCAACCTAATATAGTTTTTCTTGACTTACCCTTTCTTTTTAGCTGCGCCTGGAGCCATCTCAACGCTGAATATGACGAATATCCTGGCGACTGAGCGCACAAAGCGCCGCGCCACTTCACGGGCACGCTCGGCGCGGCCGGGGATCGTGTCGTTTTGTTGCTCACGAATCAATGTGTGGAGCAGGGTGTCTAGCATCTGCGACGAAGGATAACATAACTTAGTGAATTTCTGTATTATATCATCGGAACTATAAGACATAAATGAGACAATTCGGCCGTAAACATAACACATTGAGTCTATCACTCATACTCTTGTCTGTCTCATTCTAGAGTTTGATGTGATATTTACGCCTGGGAATTGTGCCTCTGGCTAGTCTCCGAAAGAGGCTTTTCCTCAGTATTTGTTAGCCATAATTGCCTTGCATACTAACCTCATTAGTGCACTTGACGATAAGCGCATGCGTAAACTTGTCAAGCAGCGTGGTGCCTGACTGTGAAGGCGCTGGGCTGCTGGGCCGGCTCTCGGTCTCGCCCGGAGTGCCACTGGCGCCGCACATCACGGCCGCTTCAACAGCCGGCCAATCACCTAAAAACAGTATTGTATAGTATAAAATCAAAAATGCGGTGCGTATCTGACCCTTTTTTAACCTCGTCAATAATTCTATCAGAGCACTAGGTATTTAGGTGTATTCTCCGTCTACTTTTTCTGGTGCCTCTCCAATTACTCAAGTATATCAACTCCGGATATGTCATAAGCTTATTATAAAAAAACTGTCTTGCTAAAAAAAAACGGCGGATTTCAAATATTACAAGCACTCTTCATGTGACTTTTATGCTAAAGATGGGTTTAAATAACGATGACCGATGCGCGACAACTATACGACCTATTAATTCAACACAACAAATTAAAATCTGTAGAGACTTACCCAATAAATGCAACAGCGCCCTTCTGGCGAACTTGGGCGGCTCGAGGTCGTGGTCGGGCGCGTCCACTTCGGCGTCGGAGCCGGGCTGCTTGCGCGGCCCGCGCCCGCGCCCTCCGCCCGCGCGGAACTGGCGCTGTTCTACCGCCTGACGACCCACGGTCTGGACTAGGAACAGGAGAATTGATTCACCCCTGTGAACAAATCAAAAACTGTTTTAACACTTTTTGTAAAGTTTAGAACCTATGAGTACAGATCAAAGAAATAGTTCTAACATTCTTGCCCATTTATGTGCAAGTTGATGATGCAAATTCCGTCATATACATGTGTATGAGACACATGTATAACAATCATAAATAATTCGTCGTTTCTCTGTTACAATTTTTAAAAAAAAGTACCTTGAGTTAAAATGCGTGGCAAGTGAAGTATCTCTAGCGAGTCTAGCGAGTAGATCGCAGCGCGCGGTCCAGTTGCCGCCGACCAGTGCCTTGCAGCGGCACTTCTCCCAGCAGTCGCAATACGCCGTCGGAGACGTGCGCTTTAGTTTGCAATCATGGCCTTTGTGGCATACCTGCATACAACATACGAATATTAGAAGAACGTCACGTTTATCAAGACGATCTAGATTCTAAACTGCAATGAATGGCTAAAAGAAAAAGAAGCAACTAAAACAGAGGTACATATAAATACCTTAGCACATTCTGTGCAGCAGCAAAGTGATCCTGTCAGTCCGCATGTCTTGCACTCAAATATATCCTGCAAAAAAACATTGTTATCAACATTTCCATGCAATGACCAATAAATTAAAATATGAAATGTTTAATAAATAAGTTAATTATTATTACTTCTGATAGTAATTTTGTAAACAATGAATGGAATAGTTTCTGTTATGATAATGAATATTAACCTGATTGATATGCTCCTGTCCGGTCCAGGTGAAGCTGCACGTGTCGTTGCAGCAGAGTACCAGTAGTGGAGAGTGGTCAGGGCTCGCGTTGGGCGGGAAGATGGCGGCCGAGCGTTGTGTTTCGTCCGCTTCGGGGCAGGCGCGGATGGAGTCCAGTAATACCAGTGCAGCACGGTAAGCGCGTTCTGCGACGGCCGCCATCAATGGCGTCTGGCCCATGCCATCCCTGAATTAGTGAATTAAGTTAAAACAAACTCACTTCGTGTAAAAGGCTCGAGACACTGAGTTTGCTCGAATTATGTAGGTAGCTTGCTCAAATTAGGAAATCAGCATTAGCCTGGGGCACGCAAGTCACATTCAAACCGGATTCGCACTTGCTATGCGCTGCTGACCCGTGACAGTACTAACTACGTATTAGAATCATCATTTATTTATGAGATGGTTGGCTTACTTGGCAGTGAGCAGCTGCATGAGGAAGGGCTGCAGCACGGGGCTCTCGCACAGCGCGCGCAGGCTGGCCAGCGCGTTGCCGCGCCGCTCCGCCGGGTCCGCGCTCACCGCTCCGCCACTGTTACCACCGCCAGACAGTTTACTGTAAGTGTTTCAAACATCATCACGTTCACAACTCTTCAGAACTAGTCTAGTGCTCTTTGCTACTTAGTAATCCAGGATTATCACTGCCGAGTGAGAGGCACTTAGTAGGCTTTAGGTTAAAGGGCAGCGAAATCCATGAATTCAATATCACTATGAGGTCACCAAATTAATTTTTCAATGTACTGGAGACTCATGGTGTGTAGTAATTAAAGGTACAAAAAAGGTTCAAACCATTCAAAATCAACAGGTAACATAAAAAGAGGAAATACTAGACCAGAAACTGACTCAAACTCTCTCGGAAAAAAGGTGATGATGATAAGAAACAAATACAGAAAACACAATAAAGGAAAATATTTAGACACATTTATACAGTACAGGCAGAAAATGGTACTCAAGAACAGTAACTGCATGACGATTTCTGTTTACTGCATCAAAGCATTACTTCGGAGTTCCATCTCTAAATAATTCCCCTGTATATGAAGTCAAGCTCTTACCCGTTGTTAGTGAGCCCCATCAAGCTGTCTTCGTCTCCGGAGGCCTCAAAAGTCTCCGGGGGCCACGAGATGGCCGGAACTGACTCCTCAGCACTCGCGCCGCCAGCTCCCGTGCCACCCGCTAAATTGGGCATCGAAGCGTTTTCCACTAATCAGTAAATAATGTACAAGTTAGAATTACACCTACGCTACATAGGATAATGATTTTGCTACAGTGTGATACATACCTATATCGGGTTCCTTGTTCGATGTCGGAGCGCACATGTGAACGCACGCATGTAGTATGTTCCTGTTGCCGTCGCAACGTTCTTGTAAGATGGACAAGATCTGTTGCTCTGTGGACAATTATTACAACATTACGTCATTAATATTACGTCATGGGTTTATTATAGTACTATCATTCAACAATAAGGCGGTAAGAACTTACTGCTGGTGTCAGATTCGAGTTGGTGTAGTAATTGACGCACGCCGTCAAGGTCGCAACGTAACACGCGCGGCATCATAAGTTGAGGTTCCGGCACCAATATAATGAGCGCAACCTGCACACAAGAGAATTTATAATCAATCAAACCAAAATTAAATCCACAGCGAATGCTGTGCAGGTGCAAGTAAGTGTATCTTTTCTTAGAGCAGCCATCGCGCCTCTATGTTGTTTCATCGCGACGTTGCCAGGTCGCCGTCTCACCGCCAATATTCCGGCGGTGTGGCGAGGGTGCAAAGAGCGGGTGAGGTAGCTTCCTGTCCTCGTGGTAAGGCGATGCGGTAGCGGTGAGGTTGTCTACTCTTTTAGTTGTTGGGCTCAGTACGTACCTGTGACTTGAGCGCGGTGTGGTGCGGGTGCGCGGCGGCGGCGGCGGCGGCGTGCGGGTGCAGCGGCAGCGCGTGCGCGGCCAGGGCGCGCGCGGGCGGCAGGTTGAGCGCGGGAGGCTCGCGCACCATGCCCACGCAGTCGCGCGACACCGGGTACAGCGCGCCGTTCCCGTCCACCATCATCACAACCGGCTCGCTACCCTGTACGCGAATAAAATACGTTCAAACGACGACCTCATATTGCGCAAAGCAAGAAATTATTTTCAGCTCGATCAACTTAAGCAACACAAAACACTGTAGATTCAAACGCACTTTTTAATAAAACAACTCATAGTGCATACCTCGGCAGCCGTAGCCAGTTGTATAGCCTGTCCGTTAGAATATCCGAGTAGCGCACTGTTGTCGGTAGGGAACGGGCTGTCTGTGAGCGCCCGCGTAGTACCTACGGCGTATACAGCGTACGCTAAAGCGCCTCCAGGTCTACGCACCACTGCGTGGACGCCACGACTATCCACCTGGGTCATAGGTATAATATGTTTATATTGCTCATTTTTGTTGGAGATCTCAGAAAGAACGTTTATATTTGCATAATACTTACAGCAATAGTAATAACTTGCACATCAGGCGGCAGTGCAATCTTTCTTGGCGAGCGTTGTAGACAGTCCGGGCCTCGCGGCCCGGCGGCCCCGCCCACGCCCCACTTCACAGCAACCAAGTCATCTTTACGAACAAGCCGGCAGTCTTGCAGCAGCGTCGACAGATCATCGGGAATGGATGGTACAATCTCCTTGCCGTCCTTGCCGATGGTAGGGAATCGTACGGCGGCGTACGCACCGTCTACTTTGAGCACTCTGCCCAATGGCACGCTCTTTACATCTTCCAGGAATACAACTTCCTTTAGAGGCCATTCTTCCTCATCGCGTTTGGAACCGTCATTTGATGAACCTTCTTCACCGCGTACGGTCACGCGTTTTGCACGTTCTGGAAGCAAGCAGTATGTTTAGAAAAGAGTTCTAATTCACGAAGCTGAAAACGCATGTGACTAAAAGAATGATGGACATGAATGTTGATGGATAGAGAGGGAGAGGAAGGCCAAAGAAAAGATGGATAGATTGTGTGAAGACTGATATGAAAGAGAAAGGAGTAAATGACCCCTTGAAGTCTGACGGAGGAGAATGGAAGAAGAAAAGGTGTTGCGCCGACCCCAAATAGAATGGGACAAGACCAGGAAGATGATGAAGCTGAAAACTAAATACCAGTCCGAATATGTTTTTTGACTTCCATAATTTATGAATCAAGCATGTAAGTCAACTCACTGTGCGATGTGCTGGTGTCACTGCAAGTGGAAGAAGCCGGACTGGGCGGAGGCGGCATGTCAAGCCTGTCAGCCATGTCCTTGTTGCTGTCTTTGGCGCCGTCCTTGCTGTTGCCGCTTGATGACGAAGCTTTCACAGACGACACTGTCAGTGGCGACTGATTCTGGACATATCGAAAGAAAAACAGTTATAGCTAGCTTAGGACATATTAGTAATAAAATTCTACTTGTGAATAATTAACGCTGAATGATCACAGGATATTTTACCTGTAAATCCCTCTTGTCTTTATCGGAGACCGAGCGGTCAGGTTGTGGCGGCGGCAGCAGTTTGAACCGGCACATGTCAGAGAGGTTCCAGGCAGCATTCTGGAGAACCCCCACTTTAGGCACACCCGTAGACATGTTGAAGCCTGTTTTGTAACATAAACAATGTTGAATTTGCGATGTGGTTTAGAGATCAGACTAATGGTGTTTTGTTCTAATTAATATTCAAATCTATGTTAAGGCTGCGTATCCACCAGAGAAATGCAGCGAGGGGTGTGCGTAAAACTACCGAATGAAATAGCTAGCTTAGCTCGAGCTAGCTTTGTGTTTGGTTAATATAGCTATATTACCATTGGTAAGTTTCATACACATGTCTGGTGGTAAAGCAGCCTAAGGGCTGAGCTAAATTGGTGCGATTATTGCACTTCTTAAAGAAACTATTCTCTTACCGACGGCGCCGGGTTGATACATAGGCGCATTCTTCATAGTAACGCTCTGGCCGGCCTGCAAGTCTTGCGGCGCGGTGGACGAGTGCCCGCGTTGTTGCTTGCGGGAGCGAGCGCGGTGTTTCTCCCAAAGGCGAGCTCGCTGGCCCAATGGAAGGACTCCCCTAGAGTAAACAGTCGTAGAATTGTAGTGATGTTCAAAATAAATAAAACATTATGTATGGACAATAAGAAGTGTACAAGCTCAAGTTTTGTTCCTTTGTATAAGAAGTTTAATGTCAGCCTAATGTGAATATTTCAATGATAAAGTTTTTAGCCTGTTTGTTGGGACTAATACAGGATGGTGATGATACACTTACCACCAATAAAGTGCACCGGAATCCAAACGCGCGACCGTATACAGAGAGCATACATGTAGAGAGATTGCCTTGTCAGATCCAAACTCCACAAACGTCTGCAGAGGATGCTCCAGGCGTGTAGCTCCAGGAGCGTGAGCTACGCACAAATAAAACAACATTATACATAGATATGACAAGTGATCAGTCTTTTTTTTTTGTTTTCCATTGGTTGAACAGAAAATAACTATGGAAATTATAAATAATATTACATATTCAAGTGAAACATCAAAGGTGTCCCAGATCACACTTTGGGCGTACGATACGCAAAGATTCACTTATGTCACCTAAGACGTTTTTGTTCGATGTTCTAGATTCAAGATTTTATTAACTTATAACATACAACTTACCAATAGATTCATCGAGGAAGGTGGCAATCCTGCCAGTGTCAGTGAGTACTGATATGCGTATGCCGGCGGCGCTGATGTTGATGACTCGCTCTCCGGGAGTCATGCCGAGCCAGGTGGAGCGCGGATGATACGCGCTCACTGATCCAGATGCCTATGGGTAAGATACAATCATTAAGAACTACTCCAGGATTCATTTGACACATCGAAGATTTAGCAAGAGACTGCTGTACAAGTTAGAAAGGCTGAGCGATTAAAGATCTCATCAATAGCATCCCAAAGTCCCAAACTCAGATTAATTATTTCTATCAGTAAACAACTATTGGTTGGAACAAAACAGATAGGACAAGATATTTCGGCACTTACGTCATTGCGCTGATAAGGATGTGCATCAGCCCAGCGCCACTGGTGCAGCTGGCCTTGACTGGAGATCGCGATAAGCTCACTGTAGGTGGCCGCGATATGGGTGAAGCGAATGTTGCTGTCCCAGTACTCCAACTCTTCAGACACCCAGAGTGGTGACGCTGCCATCGAAGAATCCTTCTTCTTGCTCTCAGCTATACCATTTTCAAAATGTTATGGATAAACAAAATTATAAACAAAACATTTTTTCTATTTGTCATCATGGATTATTGTTACATGTGTAATTTAATTCTCAAAGGTTTATTTCTACAACAACATTAGATATAGAATCTGCATATTTATGAAAACAAATTCATACTCATAATAACATGCATAATCACTAATCATCAGCAGCTTACCAATCATTGTCACTGTGGAAATTGTCAGTACAATATCATTATACAGATGAACAAGTTCAAGTTAAACTTACATGAGTGACATAAAATTTAAAAAAGTAGTGATATTTACCTCCATCATTGTTACCTCCGTCCTTGTCCCAGGAAGTATCACGCAGCGCAGACTCTAGCCACCTACGTGGTCCAAAGTACTGGCGTTCGCGCCACCGACTGAACTCAGACGGACGCTCCTGAGTCGAGCTGCTGCTCTCCCGACTGGCACCGCCCCGCCCCCCGCTACTGCCGCCGCTACCGCCCCCACTGCGACTACCAGAACACAATATTTTAATACTGTCTTTATGATAAGAGTATCCACAGACATAAAGAAAGAGGTTTGCTTCTGCACCACTAGACTGATGTCGAAGTTTCTTGTTCGGTTTGTTCAGTCTAGTTATTTTCAATAGAAAAACTTAAACCCAGAGTTTCATAAGATCATGGGATTACTGATTAGGTTAGCTTTCTTTATATCTGTGATCCTACCAATACTGCTACGCTGTACACAGACACATACAGTACTTAATACATTCGGGGATGTGATCAGTGCAGGGACCAAATAATAACATGCACTGTTCTAGAGTATGTAGTCTATGTACAGAACTAACATCAAAAACACCCAATCACAACATAAACGGAAACTGCGTAAGCTTGAGAGCGTGCCAGAGATTGGGTCGAGGGCTATATTCACTACAGGCAGAAGTGTGTGGAGAGGCGGAGGAGCATAGCTTGACAGGTATACCTTCTGATAGCCGCGTACCCGAAGATGTCCTCAGAAAACATGGTGTCCGCGTCGATGATGACGGAGTGGTCCTGCTGCGCAGCGTGGAACCCGCCGTCCAGCAGCGAGATGAGGTCCTCGGGCACGTACCCGTCGCCCCCTTCGCCGCCCTCCGGCTCCTCCCCCTCCTCGTCGTCACGCGACAGCAGGTTGTTCACCGCCAGATTCACGTCCAAATTTGTTCGCTACATTAGTTCACGCAAACACATATTCGAACAATGTTATTAATTTGTTGTATGGCCTTAACATTAATAAATAAGTTCATATAGTTCTCTTTAATTTTAAAATAAAATCAAATTGTATGTAAAACTGAGAATTTCATTCCATAAGTAGATTGTAGACCACCACCTTGTATCAAGAGGTACCCAAAGTCTTACCTGTAACTCCCTAATAATGAGACTCCTGCTCTTTCCCTGCAGGACCACTTGAGCCTGTGTGACCAGATCTTCCGGCACAAACGGCGCTGGAACTGATACTACTCGTCCTGAACCAGACGCTCCGATAATAACACCAGTTGCACGGCTCGTTGATCCTGTACAAATCACATGGATTAAGCCCCTACATAGTAAAACATCCATTATACCATCATCCTCCTTTGTCCATATCATGTATACTTCTAAATTAGTTAGAATCAATCAATTGAAGGTTATCTTAATAGATAAATTGACAAGAGCAGGTACCAAAAATAAAATACCTTGTGAGCTAGGAGTCGCCCGAATCGAGTTCCTCATAATCCGGGCCCTAGTGCGCGGCTGTTGACGCGAGCCGCAGCTCCCACCGCTGCCGCCTTGCTTGCCCCCGCTCGTTCCTCCACCGCCACTTCCACCTCCGCCATTGCCCCCATTCTTACTAGCGTCAGTTTTACTCAAGTCCAATCTGTCGGGAATGATTGAGAAGGCGGCACGGCAAATCGTGCCATCTTCGAGCAAACAGGCGATGTGAGCGGGACCGGCGGCAACTGCTCGCACACCTCGCAAGGAACTGAGTGCCGAGGAACCTGCACCCGTCCCATATCTATTCCAACGGTCAGCTACTTCCTTTAACCTAAAACAATGACAAATTAATTTCAGTTTGTTTTCAGTCTCGAAGATAATCTCGATATCAAATGCTTCACCCAGAGTGATCCATTCTTTAAGGTCACTGTACATTTTTGTAGTCTTCATTTTATGTTAGCTACAAAAACTATTTTGGTTTTAAAACTTACTCTAAGCTTTAAAACCAAAATAGTTTTTGTTCACAATGACTAAGGTCTAATAAAATCTTAGCTTGGCAGATGAACTTGGCTCAAGAGTTTCAGCATAACAAAAAAAGCTTGATATTTATGAAAAGTTACCAGTTTTATTTAGTTATGATTAGCACTGAAATATTGCTGATGGCAAAAACCCTTCACTAGCTTTGTACAACCAGGATTTTGTGGAGATTATGACTTCTTGAGTTTCCAAGCTTTAATAGGAATCATTTTTGCTATCTACAATCAAAAGGCAATCTAATTGGGACAAAAAGATACACACATGATTATCATGTGTGTATCCTAGATGGGCATCAACAATCCACCATTATCATCTACCTAGTTTTTTCCCAACTATGTTGTGGTTGTTTTCCAGTCTAACCGGATGCACCTGAATACCAGTACTTTACATTGAGCAACTGCATATCTGAACTCCACAGCCCAATTACTGGGAAATTAGATACCCTGTGGTAGATCTAGTTGTCATTCTTTCAGGCTTCTGACTACTCATAAGAACTGTCAAAGATCTACATATGGCAGCCAGTACCACTGGCGAAGATGCTATGCAGAGCACCAAAGGTACTCTGTAAGTAATTATTGTAACCCATCCACTGACTGACCTAGGCTATCCACTGCTTAACCTTGCAGATCAGCAAACCAACAGAGCAATCAAGTAACAGGTTTTCAACCTATCACTTCTTTTTACAAATTGCTTATTTCAAGAGGGTCAATGTATAAGTTTTGTTTAATAAGGCATGAGTTTAAAATTAGTGTGTAGGCTCTTATTTTTTTATGTATTTTACCTAACATGTCAATTAAAATAACATTTGTTGAATATTTTTCAAACTTCTTTCTTTTTTGGGTGGTTAGTGCCTAACCTGGTGTCTGACTTTTTATGCCGCCCATGAGCCTCTGACATCGATTTACATGCAGTCAAGGAAGATCTCTGTTGCATGCTGGTTTGATTTCCGCATGATGTTTTCCTTCTCCGATGCAAGTGATAATTATACAATATGCACATGAATTCGAAAAATCAGAGTTGCAATTTGTATTTTTCCCTCAGTTTAATTTTTAATGTTAATATCTTAATTCTTTTGTACTGCTTCACTATGAAAATCCGTTTCTGTTGTACACATTGCTATAAATGCGTTCAAGACAAAATCATCATTTCATCACATTTTTTTTTATTTTCCGGTAACTTCTACCTAGTTGGTATTAATTTAGCAACATAATCAAATATTGCTATTTTTTAAATCCTTCTAGATCAGGCCTCTCCAACAAACGGCCCCTGGGCCACCCACCTGCCCAGCATAGGTCTTTCATCCAGCCCGTGAACAATTTAAAACTTTATAAGACATAAATAAATATTGCATGAACATTGTTTAAAAAAATTAGGTCACTGTGCATTTCTTTTGGCCTGCTGCGGTATTAAAATACTAAACTTGGCCCTCCATAAAATTATGTTGGACACCCCAGTTCTAGATCAACACAACAAAGGCAGGTTGGTTTTACGAGTCTGTTACACACATACATTATATTTCAATGAGCGCATGCTGAGGTGAGGACTTAGTATTGCTAGACCAGTCTTTACGCACACAGAATCAATGGATGCAAAAGACACAAAAGATAAAGAAGAATACCGTGTCCTCAAAGTTTGTATTGAACATACACTAGATGAAAAAATAGCTTTGCTCAATGCTTCACTTTGTTTTCAATAAATATTGAAATCAAATTATAGATTCTTTTTATATTTAGTAAAAGAAAATTATTCACGCCTTGATTGGATCCCAAACATGCAGTTTTTTCAAAAATCGTATTGGTAAAATCCTGCTAATAACACTTTCATTCCAACCAAGAATTTGAAAAATAGATATATACTTTGCATATCATTATTGCTAAAAGTAAATAACCTCTGATGAGGTTTCATACAAAACAGTAATAAGTTGGCTCTTGATATTTCTAATCTGTTTTTTTTTGTCTAACTACAGTAACTTAACATATTTTGCGAAAAATATCATTTGCAGATTCAATTAGTTGTTTTAGAAACTGCTACTTCATAATTAATGTCGGATGCTAGCTCCAACACAACTATGGATTAAGTATTGAACAATTATGTCACAGTTCAAGAATTAACAACTCCAGTATCGGCATTGTCAATGCGAAAAGCAGGTTTGCAAATATAGTCGTCGTTTAACCAAACAAGATTACGCCATCCGATCTAAATGAACACGGGAATAGAGTGGGAATCCAAATGAACAGTATGGATTCGCAAGCTATAATCTACAAAGAAATGTCATGCAATGGAAATTCTCCCATGAGCGTAAAATGATACGGGAAACGTGGCCCTTGATGCTTTTACACCAATAAGTGACTCAATAAAGTTGTATGATCATGGAATGTCGGATTTCACAAGATGTACGAAATGGAGTCATGTAAAACGATAAAATATGTTTACCTGTCTATCAATTGATCCTCTGTGCCAGGCAAAGGATGAACCACAAAATGCATTGAAGACATTTTCCAAGGCCTTATCCTGTGTTTTAACAAAGATTTCAAAGAGCACACTTAAACATTTGTTAAAAATCCACCACAATACTGCAAGAACAAAAGAACACTATCTAAAATTCTCTTCCAACCACCATATTTCTCGTGGTTTATTTCGCGTTCGTTTCTCGTCCTCAAATACATGTGAGTCGGTACATGACGAAAAAAGAAAGAAAATATCAACATGGCTTCTCCGCCCAGAATGTTGGTACCCCTGTCAAAATCAACTAATTTTTGGAAGCCAAAAATTTTTATCTGTTTAGTCTTTTTTATTAATGTTTTTGTGCGTTTATATAAACTAATAAAATAAGATAATGTAGTTTTTTCGAACCTTTCAATCATTTTTCATTTTATTTTACCCCCGTGCAACTTTTTAGTAACTTAATAAACTTGTAAACACATGAGGTGCGCGACACGGCGCGTCTTTTGAGTGAGATTTTAGGCAATTTATCCATGGACTTAGAATTTATCCTACTATAACCACCATTATTTTTGTATTCAATTTTTGTATCTCAATATCATACTAACGTGTGTCAAAAAAACACCCGTGTTTGTACCTAGGCCTACTTACAAAACACGGGGTTTTTTTTACACACGTTAGTATGATAAAGAAGTTTTAGATAATGTAGTTTTTTCAAAACTTTCAATCATTTTTCATTTTATTTTACCCAACTACTTTTTAGTAAGTTAATTATGGTGTAAACACATAAGCTGCGCAACATATACTTTATTCGATAGAGAAACCAAGAATTTAAGAAGATTCTTGATTTGCCTGGCTTTTTCCAAATTATGTTTTGGTCAGCTTTCAGTCTCAACCTCATGAAGACAATTGGTATTTTACTTGGAACCATTCTGACCTCCACAACTGAATTTGATTGCATGCAGCATAGAATTAATAGGCCTAGAACGGCAGCAGAAGCCCGCAAAGTGACAATTTCTACTTGAAATATCACTCACCCCGCTCGTACGACTCGTGTGTACGTATGACTCATGGGCTTGTGTGCGTGTCAGCGAACGAAATTTCGTGCCACGTTTTTGCTTCAACTTTAAACGGAATTTCGAATAAAACTATCACTAAAAAACTATTACATTTCTAGATATTTTGATTTCTTTCAATCGGGTTGTCTAATTGGCTATATACCGGTTTGATCGTCCAAGTTCCCCCTTATGGCAAGTGATGCTAAAAATATGAATAAGGAAGTACGGAACACCGGCCTAGGAAGAAAAAAATGAGAAAAAAACAATATTGAAAAATGGCGGCCAAGTCAAAGAAGCGGCTGTCTAAAATTGAAAATAAGATACTAAAATTAGAAAAATTAGAATTAAAAGATGTATTTTGTTCAATTTGTCAATCTATTTTAATAGAACCCGTAACCTTGCCGTGTTTTCATGATTTTTGTCAACGTTGTTTTAATGGCAGCATAGAAAATAATGCTTTGTGTTGTCCTCTGTGTCGATTACGAATTGGATCCTGGCTCAGAACAGCAACAAAACAAAAGAATTTGGTGAATGTTGAACTTTGGAATTTTATCCAATCAAAATTTCCACAAGAAATTGAAATTAAAACAAAAGGAGACGACATCCATTTACCAGAAGGTAAACACATGAAATTATGCAGAAAACGAAGTTAAAATCAATATTTGTGTATTGTTTATAATTTATAAAGTGAAATAAGTTTTTGGTAAATTTACCATCTGTATAGTTTTAATATGATGGACATCTGCATGGTAACGTTTTCTTTAGATTTTTATCCACACCACACAGTACAATACTAAGACCTACAAGATTCACGTTCTTATTACAATGACAACTTATTCTCTATCCATTCATTTGGCTGAAGCTGCAATATAAATATTTATTTTCTTGTACTATGTTAAACCTGTCTTTTCCTTCACTTACACAAGACTTACAAACTTTTCAGAGGCACCCTTACCCCGACTTAGTGAGCCTGGGGAAATTAGGTCAGAATATGAGGCTGAACTGAGGCGCTTAAGAGCTGAGCGAGTAAGATTAGAGCAAAAACACATACAGGAGACTGAGTTATTAATCAAGTTAGTAATGTTTACATTAATATTTGTTACTACTCTTAAGTGATTGGTTTCTAACAATACGTTCCTGAATAAAATTATAAAATCAATTAAGAAATTGAATTACCTAATGAGTATTTGTTCCAGGAAAATTCAATGTGAAGAAGAAGAAGCACACAAAAAGTATTTAGATAACTTAAAACAAGATGAAATTCTAGCACAACAAATGCAGGAAGATCGTGTTAAAAACAATGCACCACCACCTAACACTCCTAGAAATCTCAATCTTAAAGCACCAGTGGCAAAACCTAGGCTTAAAGCTACAAAAATTGATAGTTATCTGTCTAAATTACAAGTTCCCACCATTAAAGAGTAAGTCATGATTCTCAAAATCTAATCTCGAGCCAATGCTATTTTATTGCGTATCCAATTAGCCATGTGTTATTTTTAGTATGAATAATGTCAGTTGCGTCTGATATTAAGAGTATTAATGAGTATACTAAGTATTTTAACCACAAATCTACAATATATTTTAACTGTACTGGTAAATTAGTTTTCTATCAAAGGATTTGAAACTCGATCAGCAGCCATTTTTGCAAACTATTTATTCTTTCCATGTAATGACAATATGATCTGAGAATACCAACTAGTTATGAAGGAATTTGACCCACATAAAGTTTATTTTGATTATGTGCCTTTCACATAATGTTTTATTGGTAACTAAGCCCAAAATATTGTTGAATTATTATAAAATATTAAATTACAACCCAATATTCTGAAGTCAAATACATGCTAAAATGTAATTAATACTGTAATGTGCACAATTTAATAGAACTTGCTGCTGTGTTGCTTCTTAAAGGTACATTTTATAGGATAGCTTTTTGATAAATTGTCACAGAATTTAAAAACTTGACTTGCCTCATTTGCATACTTGTTTGCGACAATAATAATAACATAACTCGAAAAATAAGAAATACAGGACAGCATTTTTTTTTTTTTTAAGATTGTCTAATGCCAATATTTTTTTGCATAAAAACCTATCAAAAGATGAAAGGGTTATTTTACGTATTTCGTTACTTAATTTAATACTTACTTTCGTTAATTTTACATTCATCTACAAACCACATCGAAAAATCTAAATTTTTTACTTATGTCATCCTTCTCGCAAACAAGCTAATTATTTGGTCATCACAGTGAAGGGTGATGAAAGGGGGATGAAATGTAAATATCAAAGGACGCAACATCCATATTTTTCGAGATCTCTGTCCTCTATAAATTTTGAAAAATGGCCTCTAAGTACTAGAATTATCTTATTCCAGTAGTCCGCAAGTAAATAATGAAACTAATGGTAATACAAGCATTGATGGGTCAACACCTAAGGCTCCAACAGTCAAGCCTATGAATGGAGCCTCACCAGAAATGGTGCCAAGTTATGGGAAATTAATTAAAAGTTTTATTGATAAAAAAAACAAACTGGTTCCTGGTTTATGGAATAAAGAAAATGGGGAGAGTGTTAAAGAAAAAGTAAGTTTATGCAGATGTTTTATTATTCTATATTCAACATTTTAAACTGGTCTTGCAGTTGTGGGCAGTGCAAATACTTTGTTTGGGTACTTTAGTGTCAAGTCTGATAATATGAGATTTAAAATTGGATTCTCATATTATCATCACACACACATTTTTCTTAATTATAATTTTAAATAGTACAAAATAAGCAGCTTTGAAATGGACAGTAATTATTGTCTTCGTTGATTGATAATTGTTTTAATTTCTTTTACAGAAAGACGATCCTAAAAATGGTGATAAAGAAGTAGGTACTTCAGAAGATAAGGTCAAAGTAAAAAGCTCTGTGCCTTCCCTGCTTGTCTCACTGCCACTGCCATATACAGGAATACTCCAACACAAAATTAACTTAGCTGAAAATAGAAACATAGAGACTGGAAGTGTTGACTCCATGCGACAGGAGTTGTGTTACTTCAAACCTATTGAATCTACCACACCAACAAGGTAAACATTCCACAGGTAGTTTTATACATGCAGTCTTGGCCAACTCGGAAGCTCGAAATATTGTTAATTAGGTTTAACACTAGCTATAATTGCATTAAAGAAATCTTGAACTGTCTAATAATTAAATGCTTAAATCTGTTAACATTTTTCAGTTTCAGTACAGGCAAGACTCTTCCGCTCCGCGTTCCAGGGCTCCGTATGGACAAGGAGCCAGTATCAACTCGCAATGAGCCTATGCCGACGCGTTCGCAGTATTTAGAAGGACTTTGTCGTCTCAGGAACTTGTCCTTAGCTAAAAACTTACCATCTGCCTTTGTTATTGCACTAAATATACTTCAAGTTGAAAAGGTAAGAACTTAACTCGACAGCAAAGTTATTTATTTTTATTATAATACTTCTTCTTAGCGTGTCGAAGGCAATTTTTTTTTGTTTTCTTTCGAATTATAGTTATATATGTATATTTCTCGTTATTACAGGAAACCCCTGGGAAATGTGAAAGAAGCAGGTCGAAAGTAAAGAAAACTGCATCTGCTAGCCCTGTTGTTGCACCTTTACCAAACAAGAGAAATGCCAATAGAAATAAACAAACTATACATATTGATGGTATTACTAAATTAAATAATAATACAAATCTTAGACGCACCAGATCAATGGGAAGTATTTCGAAGGATGAAAACGAAACAACACCCAAAAAAGGTAAAATGAAACAGCGTAAAGTGTCATCTGAGAGAAAGCCATACTTACGGAGCGATTCCAAAAAGTCAAGTACCAAAAAGGAATTAAACAGTCCACCATTACTTTCAGAAACAATTAATAACAATAAGGTCAATTTAGCAGTAAAAAATTTGTCTAGTCCATTAAAGAATTGTGATGTTAAGAAAATACTGCAAGAGCAGCTAAGAATTGAAAAGTTGATTGAACAGGAAAAGAATGATTTTGAATTGGCTCGAAAAATGGAAGCGGAGTGGAACGGACGGAGGAATCCCCGACGGGCCACCATTAAGCGACAAGTGTCTCTCAACTATGCTCTCAGGCCTGCCAAGAAACTAAAGGTCTAAAGTAACTTCTTAGTCTTATGAAAGCATTTTTAGTTTAGAAAATTTCAGTGGTTGTTTATTTAATTCTGTTTGTTATTTTGTTCACGCCAGATGTCTGGAGGATTCATTAGCTTTAATCATAAAATTATGGGTAATTAATCTCGGATTCAGATGTTGCATAGCCAATTGAATTTTGTAAGTCACTGGAGAAGTTAGACGTAAATTTCGAGGAAAACCAAGTTGCAGCCAACACAAACAATATTTACCTTATGAAATTTACTTTCAAGCTTTTTTGTTACTTATGTTTTTTATCCAGACTGTCCGAAACTTCGCAGCTTGTATTTCTCACCGATTATTTTATAATGTAAGTAAATTTTAAAGTAGATAGATGTTAAACTACCTACTAATATTGTAATTGTATTTTGGAAAAAACAAAAACAATATAGCACTCAATGAATCACTTACGTACTAGTAGAACTTGATTTCAAAATTAAGAATTGGTATTTGATGTAAAGAGATTAGACATTGTTCTGAATTTACTAGCAGTCATTTTACTGATATCATATTAATTATTGCAATGCAATACGTATGTAGTGTATCAAAATGTCAAATCTCCAAATTAATATTGTATAATATATCTTGTATTCATAACAAAATAATTAAAACGCAATTGAAATTTAATGTATCAACATTTTTTAACAATCGATTTAGGTACATTCATTCTAAAGAAAGAGAGGTCAATAGAAAACAAGCGAAGGCCATACATTTCTCAATTTAATTTATCGTAGTTCTTGTAGATTTGCATCTACTCGCTACTTATGTCAAGTGTGAACAAAACGAATGTGCTCTCACGTAGTGTCTTTACTAAAAAGCCGGGACATCTTTGTAATAACTCATACTAAACGATCTAGTTCATCCCTGGTAAAGAAACGTCAGTAAGCACAGGACTCGTGAAATGAGCGCATTCGTAAGTGTGAACGTACCTTAACACCTACACAATACTAACTTTTAACTTGATTCCAAAATGTTCAGAATTTTGAAGTATTAATCTAAGCTTTGCTCTCAAATTCGAAATAGTATGTAATTAGTATGTGATTATTCGTCGACAACCGGCTGTTTGGCTATTTGTAAAGCAAATAGATCCATTATCGCTTGGCAAACTATTGTTAGAAAGTTAAAACATTTTGTAAGCTTTGTTTAATCTAATAATGGTCCATAAAAACGGGTCGAGTGCGAGTCAAACTCGCATTGAAAGTGTTTTGTTCTGTTCAATAACTGTAAAACATGTATTTTTTGTAAGAAATACGCTATAAAATATAAAATTCTTTTGTATACTAAAGTGTACCTTATTGTGCAGCATCGATATAATTGAAAACGATTTTTCCACGTTTTTGTCGAAAGGTATTACTGTTAAAAACTTTCATAAAGTCAGATAGTCGGTTACAGCGACAGAAATCAAGAACATAGTTTGTAGACGCAGCTTCTACTCGCTACTACAGTCCGTCGGAAGCAATACGTAGGAGTCAAATTTGATATAATCCTCATGGTTCGTTCGTAAACGACTTTCCATGGATCTCATGACTTGTGATTAACTTGTGATGTAAGAATTTTAAGTTTAAAATGTATAGGTGTACGTATTTATAATGTGGTGCTCTTGAATCCAATTATCGTAATAGAAAGCTTCCACACTTTGCAAAAAATATACTGTGAAAAGTAAATGGTCGATTTATTTTTATGTTCGTCACTATCTGTATTATAAGATCGCTTTGCATTTAACTAGCGGACATAATAATAGTCCCTTTAGGAACCTGAAAAATTAAAAAATATTCTCACGAAATCTTTATTTAGTTAAATAACCAATATTATAATAATAATCATACCTTTTGATATTGTTATCAAATTATACATAGGTAGTACTAGTTTGACTGTGCCAGAAATTAAATGTATGGTGAGTATGTTAATCTTCATAATTTTATATTGCACAATAAACTGAATTTTGAAGAATTTCTTAACTTTACGGCAATGATACCTTTGGTCATGGCCAGTTATTGCCAAATGCCAAAGTACGTACTACCCTACCCTACAACTGTGTACCGTGCAATAATAATTAGGCATTCTTTCTGGATGTCACCTAGTGTTAGTGAAAAAAAAAACGTAATATGTTTATTTATGGTTAATTCAATTTCTGTAAGTTAGGTGTTATTTATTGCCTTTAGCTCCATGTATGATCTCTCACATGAAAATAATCAAAATAATGTGCCTGGTAAGGTGGTGGCCTAGTGGTCGTCTCGTTATCCATGCGACTGCTTGAGCATGAGATCCTGTGTTAAAATCAGGTTTTTTTTCAGTAGTAGCAATAACTACTATTAGGCACACCTAGAGAATACAGCAGCGGGATCCCGCAGGCACTATTATGCGGGACTAATCTCGCTCGTAAATTGAGCGGGATCATTCGCGGGACTGAGAAGAAACAAAATGGGGGTTTTTCCTACTTATGTGGAAGCAGAAAGAACGTTTTCCGCTGCTGTCCACCTAGTTTGCATAGTTAGGAACTATTTAGCTGATGAAACTATTTAAACTTTGACTTTTTTGCATGGAGATTTAAAACAATATCTAAATATACCGTATGTGTAAACTGGTACCGTACTTGGGTCGCATAAAAAAGATTTTACACTGAGATAAGCGAGTTCCCACATTCCGCATGAAACGATAGTTGCGATGTGAATTGTGATGTGGAGTATAAGTGAGTGAGATTGTGTGATTAAAATCTCAGTGGCAAAGAAATAGGAACGAACATTTTTCAATTTCTTTAAATCATCATCCTCATGATTTCAGACCGGAATCACCCATTGCTGGGTTTAGACCTACCCTCCTTTCCTCTGACATACTATTCATGATTCTGTGCGTCGCTCATCTAAGTGCAAAAGTGTTTCCCGCGGTTTTGACAATACCGTCAACCCTCAACCCAACGCGCTTTTGGACGGCACTGATTTCTTTGGCTCAACCTTGGCCACCATTCAGTCAAAACCTAACTCCAATGGCTATCTCCTCGTCTATTTCCTGCCTCCACTTGGGCGTATCGCCGTGTCTCCGACGTCGTAGGTACACTTTCGACCGACGACAGATTTCGGTGTTACGCATTTGATCTGCTTTTTAGTAGGGTTATGCTGAACATGGCTCGCTTCATGGCCCGTTGTCTCGTATTCGGTGGAAAGTAATTGGGATTTTTCATCAGGAATTTCCCAGTAGCAGCCACGGAGTTTGGATTTGTGCCGGTTGATGGCAATAGGGTCGTCCCCTATTGCACGGGACTTAATAACAAAACTGGCGAAATGTGGTTGTACTATTAGATACACCTCTGCATAACCCTTCGGGGAACACAAGCGTGGTATTATGTTATGTTTCTTTCATCAATTCCGTTCATGGTACCTACTATTTATCTACGAATTCTTGCAGCACCCTGCGGTATCCCGCAAATACCAGGATTGAAATACTCTCTTTGATCCTTCCGAGAATACAGGCGTGATGTTATTTTTCTGGATGCTTAACAATAGCTGTTTATTGTTAAAATCCAACAAATGTATCTATTTAAATTTCATAGAAAACCATCTTCCTGCAGGGTCTAACCTTCCATGGTCCACTTGGAAATCCTTGAACCGTCTCCGGATTCAACTGAGGAAATATAACTCCAACCTCGTAAAGTCTGTGTGGTTCTTTCTTCAAAAGACCACCTGCATCTGTCCTCATGTGAGTTGACCAAGATTATGTCTGGACTTTAAAAAGAGACAATGACCTCTGAGTTTGTTTCGGCTGTTTCTTCTCAGAGTAGTCAGGTAAGCGAAACACCGCCCCATCTAGTTCTACCTACTTTAATATTCATCAGTGTAGGCAATTAAGAGGAATTATCAGCATGCAGATGTTGATAAATTAATCAAAGTAAGCTAAGTATTGACAGCTATTTGCGACTTTCCCAACTTTTTTATAAAAATATTAATTTTCAACTCGCCTGATTCTCCTTGGTATTCCTCCTTCTCTCATTGTTTTTCATTTTCATATCTAAGGGCCGACAGGTAGGCAACGTAGTTGAAAACGCGCATCGCCAGGTCTAAATAGTACTTAATTAAAATTCTCACTATCGTTTGCGCGTGGTGTCCCTTATACCATTTGTATGTCCTCTCTAAACTCTACACACTAAGCAGGGGTGGTTAGGATACACTTAATAAAAAAAGAGTTCGTTCAAAAATAAATTTATTTGCCTTATCATAACTGACGTAATGTGTGAGTACACTTCAAGTACACACACGTCTGCCGATCCCATCGGAGAAAACAGGCGTGATGTTGTCATCTTTCAACGCATTTACCCTCTTAAAACTACATAGGTACTAGGATTAGGGCTGCCACCATACGTCCCGGTCCTGTTGGTTAGCCTATCATGACAGAATCGTGAAATTTCGGTCTCGCTCCGCTCGTGTTAGTGTTAAAGACTTCCGTAATAAAATACAATGTGTCTCGAGAAATGTCTTACCACTTTTACTGCAATTTAAAAACGTGATTGTTCTGGTACCTAACTAGCCCTGGCTGGCACTGTTGACTTTTTTGCTCCAAAAAAAACTGACGCTTAGAAATATCTTTTTAAAACTCTACGAAATTATTTCTTCATAAAAAACCCAGCCCTTGAAAAATGTATCTTGCTCACATCACATCATCCTTGGTTTATCCAACTTCTAATACAAACGACATGGTTGGCGTTTCAGCATGTATGGCAGCCCTATACTGTCGTGGGTGGGTGTCGAGATTACGTCGCGTCGTTTATTTTTAAATATGTACTACTAGTAAGTCATGTCGTGATCATGATGGACTTTTCTCGTTATCTTGCAGTGCTTTTCTTGAATTTATATGCACGGTGCTAAAAGTAAATCGATATTAAGAATTAAGATAGGATTTTTTTCAATGATACTTCAACGACATAAATAATTAAATGGTGATAAAAATTCTACGAACAGGCTGCGTATAAAAGGTTCAACTCTAAAGTACTATTACTGTGTGCTGATATTTTATTTATTGTTGGATGACTGCTGGTGGTCTGGTGCATCATTCTTATGCATGTTATGCAATATTTGTCGTCGTTGATCAGAACATCAGTTTGAGTTTTCTTCATCGATTTCATTAAGTTGTAGAGAATACCTGTTGGAAACCAAAAAAATAAAAATCTGCCAAGGTTTTGGATCACGTGCACATGCACAGTTAAGGGTTCCGTAGTCGATATGAGTATTTACGCATGCAATGCTTTTCAAATAAGAATAGGACTAACCTGGCGCCATATTGTGACGTCATATCTGTCAAATCGAACAAGTTAGGAAGGGGCAGCAAAACAGCTATTTTTGATTGCCAAAAAAGATACAAAAAAACGTTTACATTGGTCTCAAATATATCCAGTGGCATAAACATAAAACAAATTGGTGAATAAACCAGTCGTTTCGAAGATTTCGTTTGATTCGACATTTCCATGTACTACAAAAAGCGATAATTATTATTAATTTTAAAAAATGTGTACATTATTATTTCTTTGCAAGCTTTACTTTTCAAGTGACAGTTGATAGATCGAGATCATTGATGTTACTATTCTTATTTGAACCGCATTGTAAACAATTTTGACTTAATCAGTTGCAATGAAAAACAAAGCTTATTTCTGAAGTTGTTACCACAAAATTTCTCATACCTCAAAACAAAAACTATCATTGGAGAATTTATGGTTTAGGCATAATTTGAGAGATTTCTTGAGTACTTTGTGTATCATAGTAGCTACTTCTTTCAGCTAGATTTGTAAAGACGCCAGCATATGAAGCTATTGCAGTCTGTCAAAATAGATTAATCGACTTAAGTCGCATTGAAACGATCAGAGTATGCTCAGACCGAGTGGACTCGGATCGTGTCAACGCGGCTTAAAGCATTAGATTCAAGGTTGAATGGGAAAATTTGAGAGTTTTGGGTAGCTTGATGTGCTGACGTCTGTATATGATTTTTTTATACATACCTCCTCATTACAAACTTAGAAGTTTATTTAGTAAAGCCGCATTGATACGGTCGGAGTATGCTCGGACCGAGTGGTGGACTCGTACGAGTAAGCTTCATACGAGTGTACTCGGATAGCTATTAGCTATTGATATTGTCATAGTTCACTCGGATCATTTTCTTCATTCTACAATTATTTTTCAGTCAACATCGTAAAATGTAGGATTTAGGTACATGAATTTCTTCCGTACACGATCCAGTGCGCGTAGAATTTTTATATTTTATTTTCTCCTGGCTATAGGTGCTCCGAATGTTGATTTTTTTGTTTACATCGTCGACAGTGATATCAAAATCAAAACTTATCAGACGCTGCACAGCCGCGTTCCTGGCGTCTTTGTTTTTGAATTCCTTTAACATTACGTTCCAGAGAACCTCTTCTGCTTCATACAGTTCTACAAAACGTAACTGTTTCACGCTCTGACCACTTGTTTTTGGTACGAGATTCTTGTTTGTTTTTATTATCCGCCATTTTTTCCACCTAGTCGGAGCCTACTCGTTTCGGAAAAGTAGGACGCGATCAGTTTACTCGGATCGGACGCCGTCATCCGAGTGCGCTTGGATTACGGGTTGCCACAATAAGAGTTGCGTCCGAGTAGGTATCCGAGTCCACTCGCTCCGAGCATACTCGGACCGTGTCAACGCGGAGCGTATTGCCAACACAAGAAACTTTCTTAGCCAGGTGTCTTCGAAACACCTACAATTGACGTTTTTTGACACCTGTAATAATCACAACATAATTACTTTGACACATTTGATAAAAGAATAGTACAAATAAATTATTTCAACAAATGCACCTTTTCATTAAAAAATAAAAATAATAGTTACCACAGACTTATCAGTCAAACTCACACTGGTAATTAGCATTCTTGATAAGCCATTTATCCATAGCTACTGCACAGAAAGAACAAATACATAATATGTCATACATAATTGAACATCAGACCATACCATTGATTGCACACCCACCACTTACCGCAGCTCCACAGGACGTAGAACCAGTTCACTTCATTCCAAGGCGATTGAAAGCAGCAGACACATCTCGCCAGATACACACACAGCTGTGCACACCTAATAACAACTTGGCATCCTAAACAGTGCTACCTCAGTATTTATAATGACCCACACAGTCAGATGTTCACTCACACCAAAACAGTTTATTTTTTTTGTAAAGTTGCTTTCAGCCATTTTATTTATTGAACATAATGATATCTCGGCTTTATGACAAAGTACACACCTAGACTTATCGAAATTAAACATCCATCTCAGAATGACATACACCTTTATTGAACAAAAGTCCTCATCTCACACATCACATTATTACACACATTATGTCACCTTACATCTAATACATCATCATCTGGATCTTTATGCATCCATATAAGCATCCTGCGATAGTCCTATCACATCAAAGTTTTACTTCAGTTACACATCTTTACATAGAAATAAAAATTTACTTAGAGACTAGAATTTAAACTAAAGTTACCATACAGACATCTCTGATACAAGCTTTTGCCGTAGTGCTCACCTCATGTCTGGGGCTTGTTGTTGTTCCACCCACCCGAACCAGAACCAGAACTGGAACCTCCTCCCCCACTGCTATTACCGTTCCAGTTGCCCTGGCCATTTGGCCAATTTCCTTGATTCCAGTTACCATTGCCATTGCCGCCTTTGCCGCCACCACCACTCCATCCTTGATTGCCACCGCCTTGATTCCATGATTGTGGTGGGCCATTTTGGCCCCAGCTTTGGTTGCCATTCCAATTTTTAGAGTTACTCCCCTGTGGTGGGCCACCCTGCCAATTATTTGGGCCAGAGCTCCCAGGCCCTCCTAAAAATCCACCCCAACCAGCTTGATTGAGAGCAGCTGCCACTAGACTTATAGGCAAATTAAAGTTAGCAGGTGGTCCTCCATTGGGATTGATTCCCAAGTTTTGCATATTCAGGGAATCTATGTTGCTATTTCCTCCATTGTTGCTTGACCCTCCAGACGGGCCCCCAGAGCGGCTACCCTCCCAATTATTTGGGCCATAAGAATCATCTTTCCAGTTTTGCGACTTGGTTTTGATTTTTGGTGCCGCACTTGATACTGACACAGATGCCCCTTTGATGACATGATCTTCTCCACAAAGACTTTGTGCCACTTCTGGATCTAAGAAAGTAACAAATCCAAATGCCCTGAATGGACGAGGAACAAAAACATCAGTTACTTCTCCAAATTTAGAGAAATATTCGCGAAGATCATCAGCAGTCATATCTTCAGTGCATCTTCCAACAAATACTTTGCAGGGCATCTGAGGAACTACACCTTCCTTTGAATTAGGAATACGGACATCTACCCAGCGCCCATCAATGTTGTGTCTTTGAGCCAAAGCTCTCATTTGCGATGCGTAAGTAGCAAAACGAATGAAACCAAAACCTTTGAAAGATCCATTTTTATCTCTCTTTAACTGTACCATTACAACTTCGCCAAACTGCTCAAAGTACTGCTTAATGGACTCTTCGGTCGATTTCCAGGGCAACCCAAGACATATTAAATCTGAGCATGTCAGTTTCTTCTCTAAGCGTTTAGTTTTAGCGGCCGAATTTTCAGGAGAAACATCTTCCATCTTACGTTTGTTCTCTTTTGGAAACACACAAATATACAGGTGTTTACCCCATCCCACTTCACTTGGTGGATGCAATTTGCCATCGCTCAGGCGAATACCCCGGATTGACTTGCTGTCCGGGTGCCGGTATTTCAGTCCACAAGCTCCGGGAAATTGGGCCACGAGGGTTGACAACAACAGCGTACCATCTACTTCGCATGGTATTTCAACCGCATTCGAGTCGTCTTCATCTTCACTTACTTTTATATATTCGAATAATTCTCCATTATAATTACCACCTTTGGAACACATGGTGGTTTATGACTTTCAAGAATTATTTCTCAATACTCGATAAAATATTTCTATCGACGACGGATCGACGGAAAATCGCAAACAGCAAAGACAAAAGACAATGGTAGAGTCATAGAGTGAGACTTGAGAGTCGAGAAAAAAAAAACAACGCGTCTGTTTTGTTTCGTGTTCGTACTTAATAGTTCCATGGTTTTGTGCGTGATTTTTATGCTGATTTGAATACTAGTCCTTTTAGCAGAAATAAAATAATACACAACAAAACACAACGCCAACAACGTTACGTGTAAAGTTATAGTTTTAATAAGGTTTTTTAATTTATCTTATTCCTTTATTTATTTCTATACAAATCAATTATATTTTTAAATATTTCTTACAAAAAACAAAAAAAACATTTAAATTTAAAAAATTGTAGCCCAGCTGTATCGGGAATAGGGTCCAAGCTACCGGCGGCGGTCAGGGCTCCAGAGAGAGGAACCTCCTAACAATACGAGCCGTGTCCAGGAGTACCAGCACTACTTGATCCAGCTGCCTAACGAGAGCCTCCTCAGGTATTGGTCGAGGCTCTTGGCGATTAAGCCATGGGCTGATACAGCTATCGGCCCCATGATCGCTTTAATTTGTGTATTTTATCTATGAGCCTCAGTTGTAAGTCGTGTTATAGGTTATAGTTAGTATCCGGGTTTCAATTATAGATGTCGCTGATGAAATAATAATACAGCAAATAGTTGACGTGGATATGGCCACTTGGCCGATGACGAATTTAAATGGCGGTAGTTATGAACCATTACGAACTAAAAGAACTTTGTTGATAAGGAAAGAATTTTAATACGGTTTAGCCTGACTAAAACCTGGCTTTTGAAACTAAAATGAAAAGTACACGCATGTAAAATAAAGAGTAATGCGACCGGTAATAACCGGTACATAATAAATTCAACCAATTTTACATATTTTTGTGTTTATTTTCGTTACAGAAACTGGACGATAGTTTCAGATGTGAAAAAAAAACGATTTTAAACCTCTTTTTGATCTGATTGGAGGGTAGAAGGAACCTAAAAAAGTTTTCAAGTAGGTAAATCAGTAAATTACAGATTGACTGGTAGAGAATGCTTACCACTACAGTACAGGTCTACATGAAGTTTAAAGAAGTAAAAATAGTTATACTGCCGCCTCGCTTCGAATAGATTAATATGGATATCATATTATAAATTATTATAAAGAGACGAAAATAATCTAAGTTTATAGCTTTTTGTTCGTGAACTATGACTTTTTTCTAGGACTTGTTATTGATATGTCAAATTTTACATAATCACACAGTAGATAATGTCCACTGTCCAATCTAAATATACATAAAATGGCGATAAAGCCGTAGAGTCAACTGGAATTGGTCCCGTCACTACCTGTTCACCTTGAATCTTGACTTTTACATTTGCTAAATTTAAATGTTGAATTCCTATATTATTTGATTTGATACGTTACCTATATCCGTGTTCAATACCTGCTTAGGAAAGTATTTTTAAATCGTAGGTCATACAGACATAAAATAAACACCCCATTATAATTATAAAAGCAACAAGAAATCGGTTGACTTTATTATGGTGCATACGGTGCACTCCTATGAAGTCCTAATATGGCATAACACAATATAATACTCAGTCCCCATTGGCAACATAAGAAAGGATCGGAGTTAGGATTCAGTTTAGGTGCCTAATATATAATAGATAATATATATATATATAGTCCTGGCTGGAAGGCTGGATGGCGGAATAAATTATGAGCTCTGTACAAAATCTGTTTTCAGTTCTTCTAGACTAGACTATATTTAGCGAAAATGATTATGGATCGAACCTTGAGTTGCCATCACCTTTGTTGACAACTAGCTTATGCCCGCAGTTTCGCTCGCGTTTATTTAGAATTTGACAATTAAACTCGTAACACACTACTAAATAATAATAACTGTTGCCCGCGACGCGACCTTCATCCGCGTGAAATTAGCGGTATGAAATACCCTTTACGACCTATTCTCATACCTACCAAATATAAATAAAAAATTTAATAAAAATCGGTCGAGCCGTTTCGGAGGAGAGCGACCACGAACACTGTGACACGAGATTTTATACAACTTACTTTCGCATTTATAATATTAGTTATAGGAAGTTAGGATTAGGATAGTTGGGATTAGGATAGGACATAGGTACGTACCGGACAAAAACTTCAAAACCCCGGACGATTGTTTGAAATTGAGATTTTTCCCGGTAAAACAAAATAAATGAAAAAATATCGCCATACGACCCACCTACCTATAATGATAGCACTGATAGCAGTTAGATTTACACACTCATTGTGTGTACCTAAATCCAAAATAGGATTGAGGGCGTGGTGGAGGCATTCGGTTGACTGCAATTTACTGCACCAGAGTTGGCTTGCATGTGGTTAATCGTTACGGCAAAATATTTAACTAAGAATTATTTAATTTAGTGATAGCATTTGTCGTTTTGAACCAGGTCTTTTAAGTTAGGTAGTTACTTTATTTGAGACTAGCTGTTGCCCGCGACTTCGTTCTCGTGGAAAAATATACATAAAATAGATAAAATAAATAATAATAATCTCTATCAAAAAAAATTACAACCAACTACAAAAAGTATAATTTTACTGGGGATCGAACTTGCGACGTGATGCACGTAAAGCGGTCATGAAACCGTTTCTCTATTTTTCGCTGACATATACTTTAAAATAGACGTTGTTACGCATATCATGGCTGAAACGATAAACAATTGAATAATACTAACATAATGCAATATTGCTCATCCCCTTAAGCAAGTAGCGTGATAATATATAGCCTAACATTCGAAGAAGCCTGTAACAGATATTTGTGCAAAATTTGAACAGGATCTATGCAGTAGTTTTTGCGCCAAGTCGGAACATCGGACCGGATTTTAACGATTTTATTATATGTAGAAGAAGAAGAGAAGAGAAGAAGAGATAGAGATGAATATCTCATCAACCAAAAAAAATTATTTGGGGAACCTCGATATCATTTTTAAGAGCTGTCGATAGACACCCCACACATTAATATAAAGCAGAAATTGGATCGTGTTTTAATTACTACGTTGACAGGGAAACGTAGATAGGCTAGGTACAGGACCCGACGTTATCGCATTCCTTGACGTGAATAGTCGAAGAATACGAGTGAATATTTTCTTTGTTAGGTGCTACGTACTTTATTAATAAATAAGCATGGATGACGGATAGGTTCATAGATACATTATAAGGGCAGAGGCGCGCAACTTTAAATGAGAACGATCTTTGCGTATCTTCTATAATGTACCCTATTCTCCGCCTAATAAAATAAGTCTAGGAGGTGGGAATATTTACTTCGTCGTGAAGTCAGTCCGAATTGGATAAGGAAGACTGCCACCCTGACCCTGACTTGGGTCAGACTTCCCAGGTAAGGAAACACATTTTTTAAGCGTTCGCCGCGTGGTTATAGGAAATATTCTAGGGAATGTTTTACCTACTCCACAAAAATTATACGTAAGAGAAGGTACCTGACTTTTAGCACTGTTGTTTAACAGTTTTATCTAAATTGATTCTTATCGGCGAAAACCTCTTCACTAAATTATTTACAACGAGCACTCAAAAAAGTATGTGACATTGATTAGGAATAATTCAATAAAGTTATTCCAAAGGATCCACGGAAATTATCATTGCCATTTTATAATTTCCGTAAAGACCAAAACAGCTTGATTCCAAAATGTCACGGAATAAACTTTCAATCTCGTCGACAACACAAAAACCGGTTGGTTTGGATCATCAAACAACTTAAAATTTACCACATCACATTTAGTAGATATTACCTACTTACTTAATTTTACGTAATAATAATTGATTAGTAGTTAATCTTAGGCCGCTTTTTTTGTAACACAGATGTTGTCTGAAACGTCCGTAGTACCATAAATGCTAATCTGCGTAGGAGCTCTATTATATCGTTTGGCCAAAGGTTGACTTCGGGAGAGATTTTTAAAATAACTTTGGAGGGTATGTTACATTTTCTTAATACTAAATGCGCACCTGTAGGTTTACTACTAGCACATGAAATTCCATTTACAAAACCTATGCCTAATAAATAATACAGGGTGTACACGGACCCTTCACGAAGCCGTCAACCAAGCAAGTACATCAAACTATTAATCTTGACGCAAAAAATATTGCTGGGAAACGACTTTTTTTTTTGGCCTGAAAAATCACGTTTTACGGTAGGACTCAATGTAACGCGCTCAAAACATTGTGCTGATGGATCGATTGAATAGTAGTGGAGGTGTTTAAAGTAAAAATCATACATTAAAAACATGTATTAAAAAGTTGGAATTTTGACCCCCTATATCTCCGTAACTAAAAGGTTCCCAGGTATGGTCTGGAACAAAAAAATGATCGTAATGACGGGGAGAACAACCTTTCGGCTTCGTTAAGGGTCTTGTAACACCCTTTATATTACAGTGGGTAATATAATAATTATTATACATATTACCCACCCTTCCTTCCTTCGTTCTTCGTTTTATTGTGCCTGGCTACATAACTACTACTACACCTAATTATTCTAGGTCAACTAGACAGAACAAAAGAAAATTACGAAACAGTGTTCCACAACCCTTTACTTACTCTTATAATATACGTGTCATAATAAATTAAAGGTTAAAGACCAGTTTCGCAACATTTCTCTGTAAGTTAGGAACAAAGAGTTGCAAGCCCCTTCACTGCGGGCGTGGCAGGCGCACCGATCTGCAGGAAGCCTGTCCAAGGCGAACGCTCGAACAGCATTCCCTTATTCATTTATTCATAATACATAAATAATCAATACCTTCCCATACATATTATGTAGGTAGTTATTTAATTTGAGAACTCAAATTACATTAACTAAGGACTTTCGAATTCATTTCCTTGATAGGCCCGGTCATGGCCTTTCTTTAGTTTTTCTTGCTTTTCGTGTTGATTAGCTAGCTATTGATATTGATTAACTTGTTAAATATCTGAAAAGCTGTCGTATCCACTTCACAAGCTTCCGTATTTTTTTATTTATTTATCACTTCAAGCACAAAAGCACATTGGCGGACTTAATGCCATTGGCATTTTCTACCAGTCAACCTTTGGGTGATGCAGAGACAAACAGTGGTAGGTGTATCTGATGTTGGTGGTGGTGTTTCTGGTCTATGTAAGGTAGGTACTCAGACGAGAATTAAATTGGTCTTGTGCTGCCCAGTGCCCGCTCTACCCCAGCCCGGTTTTAGTCTACAAAACACATACTTATTTATGTCATAAAATTGCGTCCTTCATGACATGAATTATGATGGGTTTTAACGATAATTTCTCTTAGAAGAACGATCTTGTTAAAAGGATGACTTGCTTATCACGTTTGTTTGAGTGCCTACTTAAAATTAGATCTTCGAAACATAGCCTACCTAAGTCTTACTTAAGTTCTTGCGTATCGATGGAAAAATGGTCCAATATGTCTGGCAAAACACAGCCACGGAAGACCCCGCTCATTGATGCAGTCATGAGGTCAGCCAGGGCACAGGTGACAGGGCAAGAATAAGAGTGTTGCCGAGTTAAATTATAATCATGTTCTGTGAAATACAATAATCGGGACATTAACCCTGTGAGGTGCTGAGTCGTCAATATATCGACCAATTTTTGAATTTAGTAGTCACAAACTCACACCGTTTTATCTTGAGAGCTCCTGCGTTTTATACCACCCACTTCAAGTTCAAAAGTCAATTTTCACAACAATTGTGAAATGGTAATAAGTAAGTAGATGTTATCGGAACTGGACGATAGAATCCTTTTTCGAGGTCACATCCAACTGCTTACTATGCAGTGTGCGTCAGATGGACCGTGGAATTTCGCCGCTACTGCGGTCGGCTTGGGGCCACTGACACCACGGCTGTATTGCTTTTTTTTCACGAAACACCCGTACTTAGAGATTTTTGAACCGCTTCAAAATGAGACCATTACGGCGAATTGTTCTAAAATTATTCAACAGGAAGCGAAGGAGGATACTGTAATCACGTCGTCGTATTCTTATTTGTTACTTATTAGATAAGCAGGCAATTATTAGGTTTATTAAATAAGATACTGCTTATTACCTAAGCGGTTTATATTAAATATGGCGCATGGTAAGTTAACTTGCCGTCAGTTTAATTAATTAATGCTTTCTAAAAAATGGCTATTCAGCAGAGCAACTAGAGCTGGATATCTATGATGACTTTTATTTCCTAGTTCGAGTCCTAATAAGTCTGGTTAGCCTTGCCTTCACGAATCACGATATAAGTGGATGCTTTTAAGGTGACAAGTTCTTAAGGCTAAACCAAGAATAAAATAAAACAAAACCTGATTTTAAAATTGCAGACACGGGTCAGATTTTAGTTTCTTATCTTGTTATTGGCAACAATGTTTTTGCAGATAAAAATTTATCACAGGTAGACTACTGCACATCACGGAAAATAAATTAGATTAGAGTGTAAACTCAAGCTCTACGTGCCATGGTTTTCTATATTTTCCGTTTTATAGCTTTCAACACAGCTGCTCACTTGTTTATCAATTAGACACAGATTCATTGATCGATGTGCAGGCGCACTCGTGAACATTGTAAATAATACGGTTCCTGCTGCGTGAGTAATTTTTTTGCGAGTTTATTTTGTATCTAGCTAGTTCATTCTTTCCGAAATACAAGTTAAATAATAATATACAAGTTGTTCGAATTCCAACTTCATGTCAAGCTATTCTAAACTATTCGCCAAGCCCATAAGGCACGCAGACTGATCAGAAACCCTAACAATATGGGCAAGCCTTTGGTTTAGGCTTGTATGAAAATACCGCCACTACTGTTCTGTATTAGGTAGGTAACAACAACAACAACAATGAGGCCAATGAGGCCTTGAATGTCACTGATCACGATTTTGGATAGCTCTTTAGCACTCCATCTAGCCCGTCAAATATCTCAGACAGTCACCCTGTATTAGTTAGAAGGAGTTTTATCTACGGGTTCACTTTTGCCATGGTTAAATTTGCGTTCCAAAGCGCCGCTAAACACCAGCACTTGAACACTATGTAAGTATTAGAAAAGTGTAGTGGAAATGTGATCGGTATTAAGTGCACATAATTGTACACATAAGAACCTTATATAGATTAAATGCATACGTAAAACATGTGGTACTCATGTGATAAAACAATTCAGCAGACCATAGAAAATTGAATGTATTATTGTAGGCTGGCTCAATGCATGCAGCAACAACAAACAAACTATGTAAACGCATGGAGAATGAAAACAAAACACCTTCAGGCGAGTCAAACGAGTCGAACCTATAGCTCTGACGCAAGGAATGCGCAATTTAACATTTGAGTGGGTGTTGCAATCCCAGCTTGCACAGGGTGCGCGCAAATGAGATTCAGCGGTCAGGTTAGGTCTTTAATTTGTCATTATAGTACACTTTAGTGCACAAAGTTTCGTAATATCGGGTGTGCTAATCAAGAAGCGATCGTCTGGAATGCGGCTGTTTTGTAAGGATTTGGATAATTAGGTACATTTTTAATTATACTTAGACTTTCACTTATTTTCCAATTAGGTGCTAGCTGCTATGTATGTCCGTTTAATCGGTTTTAAAAGCATTCTACTGATGTTTACTATATAAAACAATACGCAGTACATATGTGGAAAGGTATTCTAAGAACGCAATCAAAAATTGGATCTTAAATCTAATCAAGGATCTTTTACAATAAACAGTTTTGTTGCGATATTGGTGCTATCCGAAATGCTGTCAATAAAATAAACCGACATGTAGATTTATCTCACTAGATGGAGTGGTTGATAGTGTTTTGCCAATGCAGAATGCAAACCAGAAAATCAACAACAAAGGTAACAGGAAAAAGCCCAACAAAGACAGGAGGACAAAACTCAAAAAGTACACTGTGTGGTGCAAATGTACGAATGTGTGGGCCAGTGACCGCGTGTGACCGGAGCAGCGCCCGCGCACTCCTGGCCTTCCAGCAGCCAGCAAGCGCCGCCCGCTCCTCCGCCGACGTGAGCTTGACCCAATGTTTATCAAATTACATCATTACCACGAAACCATTTTGTGTTAAATGTTATAGTGAGCTGTTGCCTCCGTTTTATTCCGCTTCTTGTTATCCTCCAGTTTTCGCCGTAAGAAGTTGTTATTCTTATCTATGAGGCGGATAATGCCAAACAATATCCGTTTCGAAAGGATAATGTTAAACAATTTATCGTAAGATTATTTTTCTGCGATATTGCTACTTGTTTATGAAATGATATCATATTCTTACTCCTTTTTCCGAGAACTTTTTCGTATCATTTTAGGAAATCTCTTATTAAAAAGTCTAACTTGTAATTAATCTTAATCTTATTTCAGTATCCTTGTTATGAAGTTCTGTCTACTTGCAGTCTTTTTGCCTCAAGCACTCCACAACTTGTGGCTCCGGTCTATCTACCGATAAACCTCTGCAATTTCTGGAACTATCGATATGATTACGAAGATCGTCTTTTTGTAGGACTTTACCCATAGAATATAAATGAGTTTCGAAAACGAATAGTTGATTCCTCCCACTTTGAAACTACGTCCAATTTAATACTCGTTGACTTGACTGAAGGCCAAGAACTCAACCACCTTCACATTCGTATGATCTGCACCATATGCGGTCGTCGAACGAACATCTGTAGTGGAACAGTTCACGTGCTATAACAGTCCTAAATATTCAATGATATTGTTTTGTAATACGAAGTTGGTATTAATTTTGAAAGTCATTATGTCGCAAGGACGGCGTCTATCATATTGAAGGATTGTTGTAAGCGTTGCTTAATGCTAAATTTTCAATGTGTTCAACTAGTATGCGCTTGTCTGGCGTGTGTTAGGTGTCGGTGGCGGGGGTGCAGCTACGTGTGGCGGCCTGGCTGACAAGTGGGTCGTGTTGTGAAACAGAGAGAGGTGGTTGACGACGTCTGCGCAACAGCTGCAGCGGCGCGCGCCCCGTCTCACGCTTGCCGCCCGCGCTTTTCTCTCACACACGCAAACTCAACGCAACTAATTGAAATTAATTGAGTTTTTAGCTAATTATTGAGACCGGACCTTAGATAATGTGGCATAATTTTTTATTAGTCCACTTTTTTTATAGAAGTAGGTACCTATTCATCACTTGATATGTTTATCTAATTACGAAATAATTATAAATAGATAGGTATGTACTTACGTGTAATCATCATCTATGTAACATAACATATCCTATTGGAGTTTTCAGTAATTCTGTCTCACTCTAGATATGTAAACTTCCGGAGATAATCCGATTACTTTCCTGTCTAGGTTTAAATAATAGCAGTATCTTATCAAATAAATATAAATCGTAAGAGTCATACTCATAACATGACGCCCAGATTGGCGCTAGTACGAGGGACAGCTTTGATCTTCAAACATTATCGGAGCGATAAAGGTGTTAGATAAGTGGGTTATAATCTTGATTTACTTATTTGACGAGGATTTTATTGTGAACACTGGGGATTTACAAGAATTACGCCGAGTCATACTTGTGGAGTGGCTCTTGATGAACTTAAGTCTTACCAAATCTTATCGCAATGAGAATTACTGCTTCGATTCGTAATCCGGATGGTGGCAATAGGTCGTTCTAACGGGCTAAACATAACTAGCAAAATGTGGGTTCAAAATTTTTGGTTGCTTGCTCTGCTTACCATCAAGGTGAATAAAGGCAGCATGTTAGGTATGTTCAGAGAAGTTTTGATATAGGTACTTAGGTAGATCATAAGAGCCCCTGCGCATAAACCGCCTTTACACACCCGACATATATCGTCCAACGAATTACGTGTAATTTTGTTATTTTTACAGGTTGGCAACCTTTTAATAAAAATGTATAAAAGTGCATCTTCGTAAGAGAACTTCATAGATAGGTACGCAGGTATGTCGGAATCGGGCAGACGAAACTATAGACGGAGCTGACGAAAACGCGAGTAACCTTGAGCAGTAAGTTACAAATGATCAATTAATAGCGTCATGAAGTACAGCAAGCATGCTGAAACAACAGACTTTTCATTCGAAATAAATAACAGACGTATGCACCTCTACCTACAGCTGCATAAATATTAACCTAACATAAACAATGAATTGCACGCTACTAAGATTGCTACGATAAGCCGTAATAGTCTAATTAACTGATAAATTTGTAACAAAACGTCTATTAGCTAAGCTTTTTTTTCTATTGTAAAGGGCAGAACGGGAGGGACTGTCAGACTTGTACTGACTAAAATCCACGGTGTCCTTCAATAGCCCTTTATGTTCCAGGGTCGCGGTAATTCTATAAGTCCCGCGACCGTGTAAATAGACCCTTAACACAAATGAAAGGCACTTGTTCTCCCCGTCTTTGCGATCATTTTTTTTGTTCTAGACCTTACCTGGGAACCTTCTAGTTACGGAGATATTGGGGGTCAAAGTTCCAACTTTTTCACAAGTTTTTTTTAAAATACATGTTTTTAATGTAAGATTTTTACTTTACACATCTTCACGACCCCCGTACTATTCAATCCATCCATCAGCACAATGGTTTGAGTGCTTTCCATCGAGTCCTACCTTAAAACGTGATTTATAACCCCAAAAAAATAGTCGATTCCCAGCAATAATTTTTGCGTAAAGTTACTTAGTGTGATGTACAGAATGCTTGGTTGACGAATATGTGAAGGGTCTGTTTACACCCTGTATAGACTGATGCTTTACAGAACAAAAGGAGCAAAAGGAATTAATACCCTGCCTATGTTTTTTTTTGCGTTAGGAAATCCTCAAAATTCTCTTTCTGGCTTAAAAACCAGTGTTCTTCTTCTTTTTCGATTACCTTTGGCGGGAAGCAATTCATCACGTTCCCGGAACATAATATGTTCTATAGGTACCTGGTTTAACTGGGCTGTCTACCGCCTTAGAAAATGCGTTTATTCATGTGAGTATAGTTGCAGTTGCCCCCCTCGATGCTCAGGATTTTTAGAAGTTATGTCTTTTCGCATTGGATTTTCGCATGATCGACCGATATAGACAGAGGCTGAAATAATAAATAATAGGAACCCCTTACCCCTATGTTTAATGGGCAATTATGGCTTACATACACACATGGTTGAAAAACATGGAGCATGTGGACATTTTGATCTGAAATTACATTATCTGAATTTATTAGAAGGTATAAATTTTTTCGAGCTCGCTCTTGCATCTTATCTTTGTATATAAGCTGCTCAAGTAACTCGGCTAGGTCGAAACAATTCTAACCTGTCCAAGGTACTTAGGGTGTTACAATTTTCGAGCTCACTTCGCTTGCTCTTCAGACTAGAATATCTAACCAATCCGAGGTGCCAACATTTTTGAAGTGGCTATTGCATTTTAGATTCAATTAAATTTTGGAATTAGATTCAGATAGAAAATAGTAAACGTAACCCTTTCAAATCCGTTTTTTCTCGCAGCTTTCTGCCTACCCCTGGCTCAAAAGCTGGCGACGCCCTTGCATGCTGTAGCGATCGGCGGAATTCCAGTCATCACCCTTCAATTCTTCATGACTCGTAAAAATAATTTAGACAAATTAGACACCTGCACACTAACAAAAACCATATCTTTATCTTGCACTAGATAATACTAGTTATGGGTGTTATTACCTGGCCCTCTGCAAGTCCTAGCTGTGGCGTATAGAATAGTATCCAATATATTATAATTATCTATTATTGCCTCGTTGTGAGGAAAAACCATCCGCCAAAATCGAATTAGGTGCAACCAATGGTGCAAAACTGTAGGACATTTCAGGAGGTCCATGAATCGCATGTATAGTATATTGTATACTTTAATACATTCCAGTACGGGAACATTGGTGAACAGGGATTCGACGTCAAAACTGACCATACTCATCCCCCTCGACCATGGTCTGTTTCAACAAGCTCACAAAATGACGGAAGTCCTTGACAAACGATGTAGTGTGGCCCACCAGTTTCTGTAGCGTGTCTGAAACGTGTCTCGCTAAATCACTAGATGGAGAATCAATCTGGCTAACTATTGGACGCAACGGGACATCCTTCTTATGAATTTTAGGTAATCCGTAAATCTTTGGTGGCTGCGATACCTTTGGCCTAAGGAGCTTGTTTGACACTTCATCAGAGAGGACATCGTGGCACTCTTTGATCACCTGGATAGTACGACGTGAGACCCTCGCCGTTGGGTTGTAATGGGTACCTAACTACCTAGGTAAGTAGGTACTTTAATTTGGTGGTTAACTATTGAAACCTTCGATCGATAATACAAGTACCTACCGTCTTAGATCGAAGTTTGAACAAATTAAAATGTATAACAACGTGTCATAGAAGTTGAAAGGTCTATTGAGCGCTGCTGAGAAATCGGGCCGTGCGAATATCTTTGCTTTGTTTCACTTCGCCTACAAAACAGAATCGAAGTTTGAGACGGCTAGCGGCTGTTTGTTCTATTGGGTAAAAGAGCAAGAGTTACGTTACGACACCGCATCTTCATCCGGTAAAATAAGAATTTATTGTCACATTGTCAACATGTTACGTCTATTTTCCTTCATTACAGATTATTTTATTCACCTTCTGGCCTACTATAGAAGATATTTATCATAGACCTCACAGGTCTGTGTCAGAAAATATTATGGTGCTACCTAGCATTGACCTTACTTGTTACTTTTTTTGTGAGATTGATTTTATTAGGCATCTGATTGAAATTGTATCTAGCTGAACTAAGCGGTTTTGTAGCTAAGAGCTTGTGAAATATTTTCACACTATCTTGGAAAAAAATATTAACAAGGAATGCTTTGTTTGTTAATAAGTTATAGAAACGTAGCATTTATCGCATTGGGTTATCCTGTAATGGTAGATGTAAGTAGATAATAAATAATTTAAGTGTCCACAAGCATCGAACCTTTATCTCGAAATGTTCAAGACAGGCATTTTTACTTTTGTCTCAGGCGAATAATAAAGTAGTGTACCTAACACTACTTTATTATTCGCCTTATAGAACATCTACATACTAGTTTAAAATATTCAAATTAATTTAGATTTTAGCTGCTCTAGCAAGTTTATCAGGCTGAAGGTCAATCCGGTGACCAACAGAATGTAATTTTATCGTAGCACTAGCGATTGCCCGCGTGTTTATCGGAAATAATTCAACAAGAATGTGCTACCGGGATAAAAAGTATCCTATGCCCTAAGCCAGGTCATGGCCCAATGGCCCATCCAATTGCGAATTTCATCCAAATCCATCCAGCCGTGAAAACAAAAACTGACAGACAAGCTACTTTAAAATACTCTGTGGTTTTCGTATTCACAATATTAGTACAGAGGGGTTACGTGTGGGAAAGAGATGGCGCTAGACGACCTGTGTAGCTCTGTTTCTTTCCCACACTGGAATTACTCCTGCTTTAAGACGTCATAGTAACCCCCCTGAACCTACCTATAGGTAGACTATAGACACGTATTTTTTATGCTACAGACAAGGTAGTTACAAAGTTTATGGTGCTTTTATTTGGGTGGGTTGGTCTATCGTAATCATTATTTTTATAAGTAGTGCTAGTTTTAGGTTACCTACCAAAGCGATAATTGTAATTTATGTTTTGGTTAGTTTTGTAGTTTATACGCCTAGGTCTGAGTTCCTGGTAGGTATGACATTTTTTTTCTAAATCTTATACAGTAATTTGTACTTTGCTACTTTTGTGTTGAATTTTATTTATAGTGATGTTAATTATAGTAAGGCAATCACGGGAAATAGAAAACCGTAGGGTACCAAGGATCTAAAATAAAATATACAACCTTAGCAGTTTCGGAAAGGCGTGTTTTCCGGTAAGCTGCATCGCCATCAAGAATATCAGTCGTTTTAATAAAAGAAACTGTTTTGTTACGTTACATATACCTTTGTCATTTAGCTCATTTAGCAATGGTTAATTGTTAATTAATCCCATAATGGATGATTTAAATCAGCCGAAATGAATCACACTGACTGGTTTATGATCACGCCATGCGTGAGTTGAGTAGGTACCTACCTACCACGCGAGCGTCATCGGCGTCGACTGCAACGACAGTCTTACCTACTGAACCAGCAGGGTAATTTGCGTAACACAATGCTACTCATTTTGATAATTCTTGTTTTTTTTAATAAAATACGTTGCCCCCCACACTAGGAATTTCTCCTGTATCGTGGCTACGTTTACAAACATTTAAACTCAACACAAACACAAAATCAAAATCAAAGCATTTATTTCAAATAGGCCAGTTACAGGCACTTTTGAATTGTCGAAACAAAGACAACAATAGCTACAGTCCCAGTCACAAGGCATAAAAACTGTGAAAGTACTGTAGTTGCCCATTCCCTAACGTAGATCTCTATGGAGAAGAACGGGCAAGAAACTCCATGGACACTCTTTTAAATCAGTATACTTTTACAAACTCTTGGTTACATTATTCATGTTGAGATGGTACATTATGTGAGAACGATGTAGCAAGATGTGTACGTTAAAAGTGTCCATAGTAAACAATTCAAAAAAATAAAATAAAAATAATCAATTCAAATAAGCCGTGGCAACCAAGAGATGACCAGTCACAACTGACAGCACCCGTTCACGAACATGACGCATGTATCAGCACCGTTCAACTCAACCATTTTGAAGGGAACTAAATGATCCGACACACGCGCCACCATCAGCGAGACATTTGAGTGAGCATGACACACTCCTAACCGCCAGGGCACATTCAAGTCAAGAAAAGACGTAGGTTTCCCGCGAATGACAGCTTTCTATTACATAGTACTCACACAATATGGGCTATGCGGCTATATAATACTAAAGAGATTGAATTTATACAAAGCAAAGATAGTTGTACAATCTTCAGCAGCTCCAACATACTATTTAATGCTTCTTCTTCTTAGCGTTTCGATGGCAAAAAGTTTAAATATGCTTAGCCCAAAACTCAGCCACGTGTACCCCGCTCACTGATGCAGTAAATAAATCATCAAGAGCGCAGGTGATTGGGATATGTAATGCTATTCATTTATGCGCCCCTGTCCTTGTGGAGCAGGACCGGCATTGAGCCAAGCATTTTTATCAACGATATAATCGTCTAACTTGTAATATGCTTGCCTACACAGTGTGCGTTTAATGCATGTTTTAAATTTCGTTTCATTCAGTTCAAGAATACTTTGTGGAATTTTGTTATAGCATCTCAAACAGTACCCCATGAAAGATGAGTCTACTTTAGCGAGTCTGAAGCCTGGCTGAACTAATTGGTCTCTATTTCTAATACTGTAATTGTGTCTGTCACCTCTTTTATTAAAAAGATGTAGATTTTTTCTTACATACATTATGTTTTCATAGATGTATTGAGAATGTACCGTCATGATGTTAATTTCCTTAAACAGTTCCCTTAGAGAATCACGCCTACGAAGATTATACATATATGGCTCTGATGGCTCTTTTTTGCAGAATAAATATAGACTCAATGTCTGCAGCCCGTCCCCATAGTAAAATGCCATACGACAGTAAACTATGAAAGTAACAAAATAGACCAGTCTACACGGTATCTACATCAGTATATTGACGGATTTTTCTAATAGCATATGCTGCTGAACTTAGCCGCCCCGCAAGAGATGTTAAATGAGAACCCCATTGTAGCCTTGAATCAAGCGTAAACAAACAGCCAGACTCGGAACAACTACCTGTAGATCATACAAATATTTGTTCCGTGCGGGGATCGAATCCGCGACACGCAGCGCAGCAGCCAATCGCTCAGCCACTGCGCCAACCATTCCGTCAATAATTCAATCATATTCATTGCATTATTTACGTTGGCGAGCAAAGGCATTTTTCAAACATATCAAGCAAGGGATGATTTTATGATAGAAAAGTGTATTGCCCAATTGGGGTGTACCTAATTACTTTACAGCTATTCTTGAGGCAGGGAAAAGGGTTGCCTAAATCTAAACAGATTTCATGGAATAGAAACAAACAAATTAGGTATTCTTATTAATTTTAATATCATGGATAATGTTTTACTGAAAAATTATAATAAATACTATAACGTGTTCATGCTCTGAACAGCTGCTTATTAACTTGTAAAATTAATTACTAAGAAGCGTTTGGGTACTGCATCCGACCTGAGTCCAAAAAATATAATTTCAAAATAACCTTTTTTTTACACACTAGATCCGATATTTTGTCCGAACGAATTTTGAATATTTCCGACTCGGATCGAACTCTGATCTTGAATTTGAATTCGGATTGGATGTAGTACGCTATCGCTCGAAGTAACTTTCGGCATTTATTATCCTGTTGCGAGTATGCATATCGATAGCATTGTATTGGAAGTAGGTACTACTGTGCTGGGAAGAATACTCAGGGATTGTCAACACAGTGTTAGTGTTACATGCCCCATAGTTTATTGAAGGTTCATAAAAAATAGCAATAAGGAGATATTAGTCTAATGAGATGTGATCTAATATCGATGAGTTGGAAAAAATAAATAAATATGTAAGAGACAAGAGATTTTTTAAAATCAGATATTTAATATCAAAATATCTAAGCTAAGAGTTTTGACTAGCGATACTTTAGAATATAAAATAAACAACAGTAAATTAATGACGATATTTACAAATTTTTACTTATAATTTTTTTCGTAGGTTATTTTTGTTTTTTAATTCTTAAAGCACTTGAGTACCTACATTCCGCGTAAGCATTAAAATAAATAGATTTTATTTTATGAACCGATAAAAGCAATAAATTTTACAACATGAAAAATTATCTTGTGTGGAGATTACACACATTATTTAACATTTCCAACTATTTATATACTTCGGGGAATATTTATGACAATGAAAATCAATTAGAGTAATCGCGTGTTATCAAATTCATTAATTGCGTACTTATCTTACATTTCCTTGTTTTCAAAACTTATCGCCAACCAGATTTTAAATGATGAAGACACACTTGAATCCATTATTAGTAGATATTTATAGCATCGCTATCAAATTGCTAACATCATTTAGTTTCGGCTAAATGTGAATTATATGCCATTGTCGAATCAAAATTTTAGGAAAACAAAATATACTTATTCTAATCAGATAAATTCATGTTATACATCAAATGTAAAGTAATTATGTATATCATTATCTACATCTAGGACATATCAACTCTATTTTATTATGTATTTACAAATCCTACATATAAGCACATACCTACTAAGAATCTCAATCGAATTTGATGCATTTTTATAACGATAATCAACCCTTTGCATGCCGGGTATATGAGTGTGCGCAGGCTTGGTAGACGAATCATATTCGCTCCAGTATATTTATGCTTATATGGGAAAACATTGTGGCCATATACATATACAAGCCCGGCCGGCAGGTCGCAGGTTGAGCATCACTATATTTTAAATATATTATAAAATTCAAAGAATAATAACAATCTGATAGCCTACAACGAGACTTTCGACAATCTGATGTTGATAATTAAAACACTTATCAAATCATAACATCTGTAAAAATAAATTTTGGAACATGAAAAATAAATTTTGTTGATGTACCTAAGTAACTATCTAAAGATAACAAATATTTTATCGTAGAGCATTATTCCAATACAACAATTTCATCGTAACTTTATAAGTAATATAACAAAATTAGATTTATATTAGTATTTGCATCAAGTAAGTTCCATTGCGAATCTCAAATTTCTCATTTATTGACGTAGGTACTTAATATAATTATTTATAACACTAGCTTGAACATATTGTACAGCACATCTGCAGGCTTACAATTTGAATAGTGGATAACAAAATGAATGAACAAACTGTGACAACAAAAACGTCGATAACAATTTAGCAATAATATTAATACAGCTTAACTATATGATCTATTTATTATTTAAATTAATTTCTAAATGAAACAGAAATCAACGTGGCAGTAAGCACAAGTCAGCAGGCAAGTGATGCCATTCAGTTATTAAGAGGTCCTTTTATAAAATTGCACAAAGACACACAAGACTGCAATTATAAATCAAGAATATTGGGCGAGTTGAATTTATTTACAACTTAATGACTGCCTGTCTGTCAGCAGGCGGTATGCAAGCGAGAGGCACGGCCTTGATCCGACAACTTTAGTCTTGTAAAGTCATACATAATACCTAGTAGAATGCTAGACCAAAAACATTTACCTATTGACAAAGTAATGGAATGTCAATGGAACTTTATAAGTTATAAAATAGTATCGTTTCGGAATGTACGGAAATTGACGGGAAACAAAGCACATTAAATAATCACCTATATAAGTACAAAACTAGCTCCCAAATATTGCCAGCGGTTGTTTTATACATCAATGAGTTTATCAGGTGAGATATTTAAAACCACTTACAGCATAACCAAAGTATTGTCGAATTTATTTCACATCAATAATCAACAACTTTTGGTCCATTACTGAATAACAATATCTTTTTTTTTTAATAATTAATATTAGTTAATTATTGATGACTTAATGTTAGTGCTATCAACTTAGCTGTGCGAAGACTCTTACAATAGTATGAAGTTACCTACTCAACGGTAACCGATTTAGCGAGATTGCGTGGGCAGTCGACGTTGCATTCGCGCAGAACCGCGATATGGTACGCGAGGAGCTGCATGGGGATAACTGTGAGCACGCCCTGGAGACAGTCCACAGTCTTAGGTATCTGAAGGCATCGTGACGCAAACGCCATTGTTTCTTTATCACCTTCCTCACAAATGAGGATGGGGCGACCTTGACGGGCAGTAACCTGCTGTAGTGCATTCATGCACTTTGTGTAAACGGGGTCGCGCATTACGATCATCAGAACGGGCATCGAGTCGTCGATTAGCGCCAGCGGGCCGTGCTTCAGTTCTCCGGCCATAATGCCCTCGCTGTGCATGTATGTTAATTCTTTTACTTTCAAGGCACCTTCAAGGCAAGTGGCGAAGTTGTATCCGCGACCCATGATAAGCAGAGATCGCTGACGGTACAGGTCTTCAGCTAAAGTTTTCACCTCGTTGTCTAGAGCTAGTACTTGACGGATTTGGCTGTCCAATTCATGAAGTCCTTCAATAATGTCAGTGCGTCTCTTTTGTAGAGAGATACGATCCTCGCTGATCACGAGAGCAAACATCACTAACGACACAAACTGAGAAGTGTAAGCTTTTGTTGATGCCACACCAATTTCAGGGCCAGCGTTGATGTGCACGCCGCAGTGAGACTCGCGACAGATAGAACTGCCCACTGTGTTGGTGATACCGACGATCAGAGCCCCGTGACGTTTGCAGTAGCGGAGTGCCATTAGGGTGTCTGCAGTTTCTCCAGATTGAGAGATGAAGAAGCACACATCATCACGGAATACTGGTGTGTTCCTGTCCAGGAAATCAGATGCCAGCTCCACCATGACTGGCAGCTCTGTTAACTCCTCCAAAAGCTGACGAGTAGCTACAGCGCTGTGGTAGCTGGTACCACAGCCTATTAACATCAACCTTCTGCATCGTTTGATCTCCGGGATATAATCTTTAATGCCTCCTAAGGTAACAGTATTGTCGGCAAAGTTGAGACGGCCCCTCATTGTGTTTACAATAGATTCAGGTTGTTCAAAAATTTCCTTTTGCATGAAGTAGTCATAATTGCCTTTCATTATTTGTTGCAGCTCCAGTTTCAGAGTGAAAATTTCCCTCTGGTGAGGGTCAGTGCTACTGCCCGATAGACGGTGAATGCTAAGAACACCATCCTTGATATGAGCAACATCATCATCTTCAAAGTAAAGCACTCTGTTGGTATGTTCAATTACAGCTGAAGCATCAGAGGCAAAGAAATATTCAACTTCCCTTTCTTCTTCAGGCTGGAAGTGAGCATGGCTGTTGACTCGCGGTACAGATGGCACCACACCACGGGTGGCTTTATTGTTGGTGTACATGATGGGTACGTGGTCACTGGACAGGCGACGGCGCGTCTTGATGCCCACCAGCAGTGGGCTACCACGGCGGGTTGCCACACATTCATTTGGGAAATAACGGGACTTGAAACACAAAGCAAAAGCACCTTCTAACTGTTGAATTACCTGTTCTGCTAGCTCTTGAAAGCTGAAATCCTTGTGCTGGTTGTACAGATGGTGAATCAACTTGGCAATTGCTTCTGTATCAGTTTGGGATTCAAAGACATAGCCTTTGTTTTCCAGGAAAGTTTTAACTTCTTTGTAGTTGGTAATGATTCCATTGTGGATAACAACGAAAGCGTTGTCCTCGCCAGATCGTTGCGGATGAGAGTTGACGGAGCTGGGCTCTCCGTGGGTGGCCCATCTCGTGTGTGCGATGCCGCAGTGCGACTCTACACTATCTTCCACTGACAGTTCCACACAGCGCTCCTGCAACAGTTCTTCGAGAGCGGCGACTTTGCCGCGTCGTTTCAGAACAGCTATGTCTTTCTGATCAGCGGTGTCCACTGCAACGCCTGCCGAATCATAGCCTCTGTATTCCAAGCGTTTTAATCCAGTAACTAATAATTCCAATATTTCACGCCGAGTTTTAGGCGTTAGGTGATTAATATATGCAAAAATTCCACACATCGTAAACGAAGCAGAACGATTTAATGGATCCAAGCGTACAAAACCACGGCTCGCGGCAGACTGCAGTTGCTACAATACACAACAGATATTGAAGGCCTACGCGTATTGCTCCTACCACTAATAAGTTACTTTCACTTACGGCAAAGCACACGTCATCATGTTTCGTTATCAACAACTCACTGGTATCGCAAGTAAATATAAGCGGCGAAAACTCATCCACCTCACAGAAACTTGATAACACGAACTGTCAAATTCATCTTATTATGTCACTGTCAATGTGACATATTAAGGTGAATTTGACAGTTTTCAATGTCAGTTTTTTGTCAATGTCAAATTCTTAAGCATTTTTGCAAAATGAAAGAATAGTACCAAAACGTAATGGTAAATACGTATAGCTATGACGTATAGTGCTGCAAAGTTCTTTTGGCGCGTGGCCATAGTCAAAACTAGCGCGCCAGCTTGTTTTTTCAAGTGAATTTCCACGCACCTTTCCTTCACAGACAGAACTGACTGAAGTTCTTCTAGAAACTTAAAATGTAATAGCCACCACAAAAAAGTCAGTACCTCGGATTGGTTAGATTTTCTATACTTGTTCATATAGGTAGTAGAAGTTACCCATTTTGTCGAATTATTTGAAAAGTCTGGAAACCAAAAGACAAAAGCTCTCAGCTCTAAAAATTATAATTTTTCTTTTGTCCTTTTATTCAGAAATAAATATTACTTAATCGGCTTAGGCAGATAATTTTATGAACAAAAGGACGTAAAAGAGCGAGCTCGAAAAATTTAACACCCTAGCTTAGACAGGTTAGAATTGTTTTGACCCTTCAGACAGGAGTTACCTTGGTTGACTTACGACCAAGACAAGTCGAAGATCGTCGAAGGTTTTTTTACACCCTGCCTTGGACATGTTAGAATTGTTTTGACCCTCTATACAGGAGTTACATGGACGACTTATAGACAAAGATAAGATTCAAGAGCAAGTAGGCTGCAGGAGCGAGCGAAGCGAGCACGAATATGTTTACATAATGCCTCGAAATAATTCAAATACATTGTAATTTGAGATCAAAATGTTCACATGATCCAATTTTTACAATCTTATGTATGTACGACATAATTGCCTATAAGGGCAAGGGGCTCCTAATTTATTTCAGCCTGTCTGTGTCAGTCAGTCGTGTGAAAATCCAATAAGAGTGCCAATCCAAGTTTTTCGCAGGGTTAAAGAACGGAACACGCGCGTTAGTTACACGAACGTCGTGATTCGCAGTCCGATTAGAGCTAGCAAACTACAAAACCCCAGAGGCACTCTCTCCAACAGCCTATGCAGAACGGCCTTATTCAGAAAGGGCAAAAATGAGGTAGGCGTGACTCCACAATGTTGCAGGTACCCACGTTCTTTGCTTGAGTAGGTAGATAAGGCATTAACACGAGTGGGAGGTGGCAGTAAGGTAGGTAAATGCGTTGGGACATGACCATGTTCAAATTCAAATGGCTGAAACTCTTAAAATAAATGGCGAGTAAATATTTTTTCGCCGTATCTTGCGCTTCAAAAGTTTTAATTTGTTCGTGCTCCACACTGCTGTTAAAAATGTTTACAAACATTATAGTCTGTTTTTTAACCTCAGAGACTAAATTGACAAGTGAAAATGTCAAAACTGACTTAAATGCTATTGAAATCTATGTCAGTTTGCCATTTGTACTTGTCAATTTAGTCTCCGAGATTAAAAAACAGACTTTAGTAAACATTTTCTAAACAAACATTTGATCACAACGTTAAGAAAATGTTTTCATGTTAGGTAATGTTAGTAAACATTTCTAAAGAAAATTGCAAGTTAACAAATTGTAACAAATAAAACATTTGTTATCATTTGTCTGTAAACATTTATCCAGGCGACATCCGGATATAAGCAGGGTGAGGGACTCGTTCTACGAGATAGCGTACGACGACGCGCCGAAAATTAAAAGCTAAAGCGCAGGCCACACCGCCAGCTGGCGAGCGGGCGACGACGCGAACGATGCCATTTTCATACTTTGTGCGTATCTTTCGATAGTTCGCGGTGTGAACCAAAGTATGAAAAGAGGTAAAACGACGCGTCATTCGCGTCGCTCGCCCGCCTGCTAGCTGGCGGTGTGGCCTGCGCTTAATCCAAACTGCGAGCCGATGTCATGTTTTGATATTGGTAAAACAATGTTATAAATATTGGTAAAACATTTTCCATCCGTGTAGGAACACTCAAAACATCTAACTATTCCTAACAGAATGTAACAATTTATAACATTTGTTGGTAAATGTATTAAGCGCAGGCCACACCGCCAGCTGGCGGGCGGGCGAGCGACGCGAACGACGCCCTTTTAAAGAGGTGAAACGACGCGTCGTTCGCGTCGCTCGCCCGCCCGACAGCTGGCGGTGTGGCCTGCGCTTTTGTGTTAGAAAATGTTTGTAAACATTTTTAACAGCAGTGTGGGAGAACCTCTTCCCACCCCCACTTCATACACCGCGAATAAAATACGCCGTGTGATGTTGGTAAATTATAGTTAGTTGAAAAATAAAACTCGTTTTTTACCAGTAGCTTCTTTATTGGTTTTATCAGGATCAAGGTCTTTACAAAATTATTGAAAAAATTACAAAGTTACATTTAGCTTAAAATGAGTCTCGAGTTTGTTTTCCGTACATATGAATATCTAAACAGTAAGATTATGGAAAACAGTATTAATGGGTTGATTAATATTGAATATTTAAACCCTCACACAGAAGTTCAAATTAATTCATTTTTCTTTAAATACTAGGAACCAAAATTCGTTACCTACGCCTTACAAAGTTTTCCAAAATTTCTATCATTACGTTTATAACGCTTTAGTCATACTGCTAACTACAGAGGAATGATTTACAATCAAATTCCCTCAATATCTACGCTGATGTTAACTTTACAATAATCTTCGACCGTAATAATGTGGAAACGAGTAGATACGATAATTCTTACACCTACGTAACTAGGCATAATAAAATACTATGAATTTTATTCATGAATAAACTGGAATAATTATCATGAAAACGTATTATTAAGAGCAAATTAAACAATATATATATATATTAGTGGAAAATTGGACAGAACTAATGTTAAAACAACAAAAAATTTAAGCAACATAGAAATGATCATGAAGTAGAATACAATCGACGAGAGGACAAGAATTTTTCAGTTGACACTCACAAAGCAGTCAGTGTGTTCTGTGCACAGAAATGGTTTAAAAATTCAACGACCACTCCATTGCTTTTCCTCCTAAACTCCTTGCGATGGAAAAATAAAACGTAACGAGCTTTCAGATACGGAAACTCAAACTTGGCGAGTAACTTACGACTAAAATAATCACAAAGATATAAACTTAACACGTAAGCGTAACTAAAACGAACTAACTTTAAGAATATCGTGCTATGATAAATGCATACGTAGAGGGCGAGCGTGATGTCACCAGTGAAGAAGCTCCGATTGCGGGGAGACACTAGGGGGCTAGGTACACGGCTAGGACTGCGCAGCGAGCTGTAGCGCGCGCCGCGGGCTGCGTGCGCGCGCGGGCGGCGCGGAGCGCGCACGGGGCTCGTCGGTTGCACTACATTGTTTAGGATGCCCCATAGTTATTTTTTCTTTTGGGCCTTCTCGGCAGCCTTGGTTATTTTACCAGTTGTGACTTCCTTGAAGTTTACGCTCTGAAACAAAAATATTAAACTATAAATCTCGAGCCAGAGACCACCGACCCAAACAGACTTGTCCTGAGAGAGTTTCTTTTGAAAACCAAGATACTGATCCCAGCATGCAGCCAAGTCGCTAAGTAACTTATCGGAACAAGTCTGGGTCAACCCGTCTATCTGCCTCATACGATGATGACAGCCAAAGTTGATGCTTTCTAGGAAATTTACGAGTTCATATACTTAATAGTCGAGTGCAATTAGGCAAAAAGGTGGAACGAAGTATATACGGGGTGTAACAGAAAATTATCAGCTGTCCCATACTAAATTTCAAAATCTACTCGACCCAAATGTATGGAACAGCTGATAATTTTTTCGCATTTACGAAATTTGACCCATGGAGGAAATTGTTCAGTTTGATGGTCTGCAGCATATCCTTTCATATGGCTATACCCTCTCTGTTACAAACTGTATATAATGGTTGACTTTTTTTATTGAGTCACTATAAACTTCGTTCCACCATTTGAGTATTTTTTGGCTAATTGCACTCGGCTATAAGTAATAGGGTGAAGTTGTGTACCTTTATGACGCCGACGGCGACGGTCTGACGCATGTCGCGCACAGCGAAGCGGCCGAGTGGCGGGAACTCCTGGAACGACTCCACGCACAGCGCCTTGGTCGGCACTAGGATCACGATGGCTGCGTCGCCTGACTTTATCGACTTCGGATCCTCTTCCGTTGTCTTGCCTGTGTAAACATTTGGTTTTTAACATTACGTGGCTTAGACAGCTTAATTATTCTACGTCTTATTGTGGGTTCGATTCCTGGCTAGGAATATTGATTTTGCAAAAATCTAATGATGCAGTTTTAGTTAAAATCAAAATCGGGCTCGAGACCCCTTTGAGCATTTTTCGCTATTCCTCATAGTTTCGGATTTGGCCATCCACGCCCACTTGGAAAATTCACCCTGTATATAGGTAGGATCGCAATGCTTAAGACTAATTAGAAACTTGAGGTCTGATACAAATCTACGTGATCATGCGGCGCTATGCCAAGAGTCAAAGAAAAATAAAGTTACAAGTTGTGATTTTGCAACGTTTATTATACTGTTGAATTGAAAATAAACTGGCGGCTTACATAATGGTAAGTGATGGGTGCTTCGGGCATAACTTGGTTAAATACCAGAGGTATCGTAGATGCGTTGTCATCTCAAAGACAAAAACCAGAAATATCTCAGCCCCTTACCCCTCAAAAATGAAAAGCGCAGTCACGCGACTTAGTAGAATTAGGTGGCAGAACTTCCTTCTACAGATTATATTAGAGGACTAGACATTCTTTCCGAAGTGTATACGCACCAGTACGGCGGTCGCACTTCTCCTTGATCTCGGCGAACTTGCAGGCGATATGCGCGGTGTGGCAATCCAGCACGGGCGTGTAGCCGTTGCTGATCTGTCCCGGGTGGTTCAGCACGATCACCTGATGGCAATACATTGCAGATAGAAATCTTCTTCGTTACTGTGGAACTAATATGAGAGTGAGACTTTCTGTCTCTCATTCTCAGTGTGGGGCAGAGAGATCAGACAAATCTGGGTGAGTCGTCGTCAAGGTCGCGGGCGAAGATGAAGTTACCCTGGCGAAGACGACAGCTCATTGTAACCTCGATTCGTATCAAAAGAAATTGTTGCCCTGATGGACGGCGGGCAAGCATTTTATTCAAATAAACTTTCAGTCAAATTAAACGTTAACCGACCGTACAGCTTTAACATTTCTTGAGAAACCGCTTGGTGTGTACGCTATAAGTGATGTACTACCTATTACATTGTTTTGCGGAGGTGGAAGAGTAAGTATTACGTGCCAATATAAGGTTTTACATAAGAGTCAGTTATGTCAAGTAGATATTGACTTTCCAATGCAATCGTAAAACCCAATTAAGTCGACAGTCATCTGCTCTGTGCGTATCTACTTAACAAACAAACAATTATTTTCATGTCTTGAACTGCGATGTTATTTATTTGCTCTGGGAAGTCGCAAGTTCGTATTACGGTATAGATAAGATAAAAGTTATATTTTACTTATAACCTGAATGAACATATGGGATAATTTTTATCCCGGTAGTATGATCCCGTGGGGCAGTTACCGAACCTAAAGCGGGTGAAGCTGCAACAGCTAGTCTCCTATAAAGTCGTCATTGTGACCAATCATGGCCACCTCATCCTCCTCAGCTCCTCCATAGGAATCCGCAGTCAAACATTTGCAGAAGTTATTTCGTCACGAGTTCATAGCCCATATAAACCTAATTACAGTAAATGATCAACAACAATTCAACGTCCTATAACAATAGCCATTGGCTAATTCGCAGCAATGTAGACATGCAATAGTCATAACAGGGAACTATGTTTAACAGTAGGCACAAGGTCAGCCGATAACGTTCATTACAAAACTCGATAGGCGGCAGGAAATTAGGGGACACGATATTACAACTTACTAATGATTACATTTAGCAATGTACTGGGGTGTTAAGTTTTCGCAACGTTGCATAATGTATGTCGGCATTTTAGGCAATTTTCTAACTTGTTGTAATAATGTGTGCGTGAACGTGAGCTATAACAATATCATTTATACAGAATATAATTTACTAGCTGTGCCCCGCGGTTTCACCCGACGCTTCTGGCTTGTTTTCTTTTTGCTCGGCTTGGTCGTAGCGTGATGTTATATAGCCTATAGCCTTCCTCGATAATTGGACTATCCAACACTAAAATATTTTTTCAATTCGAACCAGTAGTTCCTGAGATTAACGCGTTCAACCAAACAAACAAACTCTTCAGCTTTATTATATTAAGTATAGATGAAGAACACCTGGAATTAATTCAGTAGCTTCCATTGCCTTCCATTGCCTAACTCTTAAGTTTCTCGAGGCCGAATGTTCTGTCCAAATGAAGATCGTACGTGGTGTTTAGTTGAAATTCTACGTATTGATGATTTTAAAAAAATCGAAGGTTTCCTGAAATCAGTTATCGGTGGATTGCAGACTTTCCCTTTTTATGTTCGAGTTACTAATCCGATTTCCGAGTCATCTGAACAGATAGGTCAATGGTCATACCATTCTAGTTCTATTTGAATCGTCTCACTAATGGATGTTGAACAAAGACGAAGACGATGCTGCTGGATCTAAACAGAACTATAATAAAATGGGTCACGATACCTGGGCCGTGAAGTCGGCAGCACCCTTGGGCGGGGCGTTCTTGGAGTCGCCGGCCACGTAGCCACGACGCAGTTCCTTTACGGAAACGTTCTGCAATCGACAACGATAAACATATCACTGAAATTTTCTGTTCTATGCCAGCAAATTTTATGTGCAAAATTTGGAAACAATGCTTGGCCGGTAGCATTTAAAAATTCTACACAAGTGTCAATAATGTAGACAAAACTGCATCCAGCGCTCCCTGAGGTCAGCCCTGCTACGCTACCACGTACTCGTTGACTGTGGCTATTCTTTTACATATCAAATTATAGGTTGTGCTGACACGAGAGCAAAAGAACACCGCTTTGACCAATGCTTTCCAAATTGGGAGAAATGTAAAGTGCTACAATCTCCAGAAACTTACTGGAACGTAATACGTTGCCCACAAAGGAATTTCTTCTGTATCGTGGGTGCGTTTACAAATATTTAAACTCACATACACAAACAGCCGTAACAACTACCTGTAGGCCATACAAATATTGGTTGCGTGCGGGAATCAAACCTGAGACACACAGCGCAGCAGCCAAACGCTCAGCCACTGCGCCAACCGTGCCAATGGACATTGTACAGTTAACGGGTGTTACGTTATTATCTCTATGGTTCGTACCTTGACATTGAATCCGACATTGTCCCCGGGCATGGCCTCCTGCAGAGCCTCGTGGTGCATCTCCACAGACTTAACCTCAGTGGTGATGGCAGCAGGCGCGAACACAACCACCATGCCTTCATAAATTATTCCCATCATATATTGTAAAATCGTATTTTTTTAAAGTGAAATTTGACATTGTATCTATATAAATAAAAAGAGAAGTCCTGACTGACTGACTGACTGACTGACTGACTGACTGACTGACTGACTGACTGACTCATCAACGCCCAGCCCAAACCCTTGGACCTAGAAAGTTGAAATTTTGCACAGAGGTTCCCTTTATGATGTAGACAAGGAATAAGGAAGGATTTTTCGAAATTCAACCCCTAAAGGAGTTAAATAGGGGATGAAAGTTTGTATGGTAAATCGTCATTTTTGTAGTTTAAACCATAAAAATTGGTGGTTACCGTCCTGGTAAAAAATTAAAAATCACGTGTTTGAGTATTTCTCGAAATTCAACCCCTAAGGGAGTTAAATAGGGGATGAAAGTTTGTATGGAAAATCGTCATTTTTGGAGTTTAAACCATAAAAATTGGTGGTTACTATTCTGGTTAAAAATCACGTTTCAGTGTTTTTCGAAATTCCACCCCTAAGGGAGTTAAATAGGGGATGAAAGTTTGTATGGAAAATCGTCATTTTTGTAGTTTAAACCATGAAAATTGGTGAAAATTAAAACGTGTTGCAATGCTTTTCGAAATTCAACCCCTAAGGGTGCTGAATAGGGGATGAAAGTTTGTATGGAAAATCGTCATTTTTGTAGTTTAAACCATAAAAATTGGTGGTTACCGTCCTGGTAAAAAATTAAAAATCACGTGTTTGAGTATTTCTCGAAATTCAACCCCTAAGGGAGTTAAATAGGGGATGAAAGTTTGTATGGAAAATCGTCATTTTTGGAGTTTAAACCATAAAAATTAGTGGTTACTATTCTGGTTAAAAATCACGTTTCAGTGTTTTTCGAATTCAACCTCTAAGGGAGTTAAATAGGGGATGAAAGTTTGTATGGAAAATCGTCATTTTTGTAGTTTAAACCATGAAAATTGGTGTCTTATCATTATGGGGAAAATTAAAACGTGTTGCAATGCTTTTCGAAATTCGACCCCTAAGGGTGCTGAATAGGGGATGAAAGTTTGTATGGAAAATCTTCATTTTTGTAGTTTAAACCATAAAAATTGGTGGTTCACAAAATATCAAAAACTGCTTGACGTATAAACTTGAAATTTGGCAGGAAGGTAGTTAATAGTTAGTAGACGTCCGCTAAGAACGGATTTTACGACAGGGCCGGATTAAGGAGATCTAAGGGCTCTCGCAAGTTTGTATGGAAGTCCTTCATTTTTTGTGCTGCATATTTGAAATTTGGCAGGAAGGTAGTTTATAGTTAGTAGACGTTTGTTTAGAACGGATTTTGCGACAGGGTCGGATAAAGGACGCCTAAGGGCTCTCGCAAGTTTGGATGAAAGTCCTTAACTTTTTGTGCTACAAACTTAATATTTGGCAGTGAGGTAGTTTATAGTTAGTGGACGTTCGCTAAGAACGGATTTTGCGACAGGGCCGACTTATGGAGGTCTAAGGGCTCTCGCAAAAAGTCATTTAATGTTGTATACAGAATGGTATTAGACTAAAAAGCGCCTAACAAGGTTCACTTTAAAAAAAATGTTTTATAGCGCCAAAATACACCGATTTTTAAATCCCTATCGTTGCCTCAACGCCATTTAATTTTGTTTCGGACCTCTGCCGCCCAGAATTACAGCACCCAAAAGGACGCCTTTTGTAGTCGTCAGTACATTATCACCTTTTGATCTGGCAGTCAGTTCTCACACAAAATATAACATCACGCCTTAAAGCCCCGAAGGGTTGGGCAGACATGTACCTAAACGTACACACATTTCGCCAGTTTTATTGAAGTCCCATGTAATAGGGGGTGAGCCTATTGCCATCAACCGGGCACAAATCCAGATTCCGTGGCTGCTACTGAGAAATTCCTGATGGGATAACCCAATAACACTAATATTCATAGTATTTTTTCATGTGCATATTTTAATGTTAAGTGGAAGAGCGGAGTCACATATGGGGGCGTCCATTAATTACGTGAGACGTTTAAAGGGGGGGGGGGGGGTCGCGCCCGTTATCACCCAATCTCACGAGGGAGAGAGGGGGGTCCCGGCAGATATAACTGGGTTTAATTGAGTAAACATGTTTCTCTACAAATTATTTTCTTTTAGTGAATTCAACGCAATCAAGCACAGATTACCGTATTTATACTAAACTACGCATTTTGATAAATCTCACGTGAGATTAGGAGGGAGATGAGGGGGTCAACCCAAATCTCACGACATCCCACCAAGGGGGGAGGGGGGTCGAAAAATCGCCTCACGTAATTAATGGACGCCCCCTAACAAAAGCATCTTCTTGCTTAAAAGGTGATCTCCAAATCATGTGTGACAACTTAATGTAATTGAAATAAACAATTTTTTTTAACACTTTGCCCGACCCCGGGAATCGATCCCCACGCTTAGTAGTCGCGCTTGCTACCACTAGACCAACGAGGCAGTCTCACACATGCACACCAAAATTTCCACGCGAACGAAGTCGCGGGCAACAGCTAGTAAACAATAATTGTGATTCATGAGTACATATTAGGTATTAGCCGTAGCGTTCAAGCATTGGGATGCTATGCGGTAGACCGACAATGAGAGAGAATTTCGGGAATTTGGGTGTTCCTAAAACTTAGGAATCTTACCAGGTTTGAGGATACCGGTCTCAACTCGTCCCACAGGCACGGTGCCTATGCCTCCTATCTTGTACACGTCCTGCAGAGGCAAGCGCAGTGGTTTCTCCGTGGGCCGGGATGGGGGTTGGATCGCGTCCAGAGCCTGTGTATCGAAAGACATTCATGTAACGTGCATACATTCCTGTGGGACTGAGTGCAAGACGATTGTGTAATTTGTGTATGGTGATTGTGCACCATCAATTAAGAAGTTTAGAGTCAGCTTAAATTAAAATAATGTCGTGCCAGCGATACGAAGAAAACGAACGTCATAATGGGTGTAAAAGACACTTAACGAAGCCAAGAGGTCCTTGTATTTCCCGTCATTGCGATATTTTTTTGTTCTGAATCATACCTGGGAACCTTCTAGTTACGGAGATATTGGAGGTCAAAGTTCCAAACAACCAAATTTTTCAGAAGTATAAAGAAATACAAGTTTTTTAATGTTACATAAATGTTACTTTAAATACCTTCTTCCTTGACCCATGTCCTACTCAATGCATCAAGTTGCAGCATGTTTTGAGTGCATTACATTGAGGCTTACCGGAATCGATTATTTTTCAACCCCAAAAAAAAAGTCGTTTCCCAGCAATAATTTTTGCGTTGAGCTACTAAAGTTTGATGTACAATTCTTGGTTGACGGCTTCGTGAAGGGTTCGTTTATACCTTGTATAATCGCCGGTGACAAGATCTGCTAACATAATTATCTAATACGACGAAACCCCTAGATTCTAGAACATTCCTCTTCACCTTGATCAAGATCGAAAGTTTGCGACTTTGATAAAAGGTAATATGAGGAAGTGATCATGATTTTAATAGGTTTCCCACTAGAGTAGGAAATAATAAATAATCATTTGAAAGGTAGAACAAGGATAAGAACATTGTAAGAAGATTGTCAACTTGTTATTTTTTTTCCTAAATAATTCCGATAATCGTGTTGTTGCTTCAGCTCGTCTGCCCTTTCGAAGAGAGAGGCGCGATCATAGAGACCACCAAAAGGTTAAGGACTTAATCGAAAGGAACGACATGAAAGTAACCATTCGAACATCTTCACGCATCGCTTGCTTTGTTTAGATCAAAGTTTGTTTCGGCTTGGGTAACCATGATAATGGAGTCTACATACCAAAGCCAACATGTCGACAAATGTCAACTGAACGAGTACGAAAGCTGATATAGGTATGTCATGGTTTGGTGTGGAGGCTCCATAAAGCCAGTGGCTTTAACTATAATGTTCACAAAAAGAGTTCATATTTGGTTAAGTTGATAATTGGCAAATTTTTGGGGCTATAAGATCAATACTACAGCTAGGTTTGTAATGCGTACCTCAATAAGGCATTTGCCCTCGACCTTGCCCTCCTTGCGGTCGATGGTCCAGCCCTTGAACCAGGGCATTTTGTCGGATGGCTCCAGCATGTTGTCCCCGTGCCAGCCGGAGATGGGCACGAACGCCACCGTGGCGGGGTTGTACCCTGCCGCATCGACATTATGTAAGCATTCAACCTCAATGTCACCTTGCCTTTTTACTTAAAGAACGAAGTACCGACCTGAATATCAGGTAGAGTATTTTTTTTAAATTGCAACATAGAACAGAAAAGTAAGGCGAGATCTAATTGTAGCCTAATTGGATGTCACCTTTTCATTAACCCAGGAAAATGAGACATTGACCTTGAAAAACTTCCGTCGAAGCTGGTTTTTGTTAAAATCTTCTTTGTGCTAGCTCGACTCCTAGTTACAGTTTATAATTATAGATTTCAACTCAAAATTTGATTCTATACGTTTTCTGGTAGACAAAACATGCAAAAACTTGCAATCAAATTGCTGCTTAAAAGGAGCAATTTTATAAGTTCTTGCCGGAGTCATTTAAAGCGGTGGGCTAGTGAAAAATATATTAGCCGTTGTTATCACTTTTAAGCTAAACTTACCAATCTTCTTGATGTAAGAAGACACCTCCTTTTTGATCTCCTCGTAGCGTGCCTCGTGGTATGGAGGTTCAGTGGAGTCCATCTTGTTGACGCCAACGATGAGCTGCTTGACGCCCAGGGTGAACGCAAGCAGGGCGTGCTCGCGCGTCTGCCCGTTCTTGCTGATGCCCGCCTCGAACTCGCCCGTGCCCGCAGCCACGATGAGTACCGCGCAGTCAGCCTGATAGATAATGTTACCAAATATCGAGACTGCAATTTAACATGCCGAAAATAATTTCTGCATGGAAAACCAGTCAGATCCAAGAAATTACATCTTACACTCGGGACATCAGAAGACATTTCTATTGGCACTTGCTACTCCTTTCGTAAAATACGAAAAAATACAGTAACACAGAATACAGACCATGATTCATCACATAACTGCGTCGTTCACTGCAAATAGACAAATATCGCACCTGAAAAAAAAAACATAACGATAACCTAAACCGCTGAAACAGGAGTTGTAGACCCCGAGGGCAAGCCTAGAAGTTTTGTGGATAAAATCAACCTTACCTGAGAGGTCCCGGTGATCATGTTCTTGATGAAGTCCCTGTGGCCGGGCGCGTCAATGATGGTCACGTAGTACTTTCCCGTCTCGAACTTCCACAGAGCTATGTCGATCGTGATACCGCGCTCACGCTCTGCTTTTAACTTGTCTAAGACCTATAATTTCAAACAAGACAACTTACACTTCCTTTGAATAGGTACGCATCTGAAGTTCTTTCATTCATCAATGGAGAAAAATTACGGAAGGGAAGCAGGTAAAAGCTGCAGTCTTCAATATTACTAATCCACACTTCATCAACAAGAGATTGAACAGGTTAGGTTCTTCTTTGTTTCGTAAAATTAAAGTAAGAGCACCTAAATTTCTCATATCCGAGCATATAACGCCATAAAGAATTTTACTATAAAACTGTTATCACACCACATGTTAGTAGCCAATGACATAAGGCCAAGGTCAAATCTTTGGATAACTCAAGATAAACAAAACAGAGTTCAGCAAAATAGATACGTACCCAAGCATACTTGAACGATCCTTTGCCCATCTCTTGGGCCTCCTTTTCGAACTTTTCGATAGTCCTCTTGTCGATGCCGCCGCATTTGTAGATGAGATGGCCCGTGGTGGTCGACTTGCCGGAATCTACGTGGCCAATCACCACGATATTAATGTGAGTCTTCTCCTTACCCATCCTTGTGGCCTTAAGCGAAACGTTAGATAATCAACTTGCAACCTGGACAAAATTTAAAACTGCCTTAGAAGTCAATGGATAATAATTGGACACCTCATCTAACCTGTCGAAGACTATTACACTATGTGTGAAATTATGTTATGATGAGAGGTAGAATCGAAGTTCTAATAAAGCAGAAATAATCATAAATATATCTGACCTATGGAACCTCTTTTGAAGGTTGCACAATGTTTTGATGTCAAACTTAGACAGTGAAAAACTGTTGAATAGACGGTAAAATTACTTCCGTTTAATACGGAAGTACTTTCACGAATCGGGAGACAATGTATTCACTTAATTTACTGTTTGTATTCAATCAATTTTGTAAAGGTCAAGGAAGAACCTTAAACGCATTAGGTAACAACACCGACTCAAAGGTTGACCCCTTACCTAAATGTTCACGTCTGCTAATTAAAACAAGATAGGTTTTGAGTTCAAATCTATTTAAAGCGAATTGAAATAACTGTCGCTTTGTAGGATGTTGTGTTTATGATCTAGGACGTGTCAACATTTTCTTAATATTTTACTGCATCAATTCTTTTTTCTGATTTGAATAGATATTTAATATTTATAGAATTTCTAGTTTCTTACTGCAGTTACAATTTCATTTCTTAGCAACCAAGTATAGCTACGTTGTTGTAGTTGCACTTAAAGCGCACAACAATAACTGCGCCGACTGCGCGATTGAATTAGAAGCATCCCAACGTTCGAGGAGGGAGTCGCTCCTCCGAGCGTGCGCATAGGACATCCGGGACATCGATACAGCGGAGCTATTCTGACAAATATAGACTATACCTACCTACGAAAATTAATTGTACGTCACGCCAGTCAAGTAATTAAGTGCTACAGAAAATTGACTCCTAGTAAAAATCAAAACATGTCATCAAATCCCTAACCGAACTCTAGCACCAAAGAAAGCATGAAATCACACACATCAATTTTCTATCTCCGACCTTTCAAAGCCGTAGATAGGTAGGATGTTATAGATGTTACACCGTTTAGAATCCATTTTGATGAATTTGTCTGAATCTCTTTAAGGGTGTTCTTGTTAAATAAAAAAGGTTTATATTTAAGCTAGTTTCTAGACCTAGACCACCAAGTTTCTTTATCTATTAAGATATATTACGGGTAAACCGGTGACATGACAGAAACTGCACAAAGATTTCGACGCAGTGACGGTATATTTATTATATATCTATCACAAGGAGAGAGTGCATTCAATCTAATTTTAGAAGGCGTGATCTATACAAGTACTAAAGCAGATGTATTGCAACAGTATGATTCAAAATTAGAATAATTGCATGTCGCACTACGTAGGATGCATGTGTACCGGCGACGCACATGGGCTTCGCAATGCGTCCATCTTGAGCATGTTTGTCTGCATCAGATAAATTACGACCAGTAGCTACAATGCCCGGCAAATTTTTCGAAAATAAATCACGGTGACATTAACATGACATATCTTTGAAATTGGAAAAATAATAGTTTTTTTCACTTTATGCACAAATGACCGAGACAGGAATGATTGAAACAAAATAACTTTCTGAAATAAAACATAATAAAGTCAAAAGTTGCTATTACAAGAGTTGGTAAACGAATCGCAAAACATAACTATAATGATTAAAAGCAAAACTACTTTTTGCTATTTAATGTAGGAGCTTACTAAGAGATTATTCTTACAAAAACATTAAAATTGCGTAATTTAAAAATCTTATACCGGCAGAATACCTGTGCCAAGTTGAAGTTGAAAAATATTTTCAGGAAAATCACTATGTTTTAGATTTTTGTTGTAAATATTTTACAGAATCACACAAACATCCATAAAATAACTGAAATTTTAAATATTTTACAATAAAACACAAGAAAAGCTCACCTTTGCAGCCGCAGTCACAAATTTTCCGAGCAATTTTCGAGCATGCGCCGTAGACAATTCGCCCGGGAAATGCAATCAATAAAATCAAAACCGTACTCTATTACCTTGGTTTGCATGAAATAGAAAGTTTTTAAATGATTATATTATCTTAATTCATCTTGAAATTATTGGGATATTTAAAATAATGCAGTATTTACCTGATAACTAATTAGTTTTTCAAAATTCGTCGGAAAAACCGGATGCTTGGAACTTTCTTTTTCTTCGTGCTTTCTTCGAGCCACACATCTATCTTTGCACGTATTAAAACCTTTTTGTTATTAGATATTGTGTGTAGTGATCGTCTTTGGTTATGGTATTTTTCTGTAGAATGAATCCTTTTTCAATTAATTTTGTAGGTTGGGATCCGCATTGATGGAATAAATAATAAAATGTAAATTAGTTTCTTCTAAAGAATGATGTTGCTGACAACGTTAAATCAAATTGTAGGTAAAGCATATCTTTAATTTGAAGTATAACGACATGTTGGAAATAACCGATTAGTTGCTTGGAGTTCCATGAGACAACAAAACGCTTTATATTTGAAACTTTGGTTACCGCCAAAATATTTTATTATTTCGTTTATTCACTTTAATTCATATCTTTTACATATTTCTTAAAAACAAAATCGTAAAAAGCATTAAAAAAATAATATATATACATATATATATATTATGAGCCTGATGTGTCCCACTGCAGGACAAACGCCTCCCTCCTCTCTTTCCATTTCTCTCTGTCTGTGGATATTTAGGCCCAATCCTGGCCATAATTCGGTAATTGTTCTTAAGCATTCAATGGTCCCGTAGCCGTACCCTTTGAGTACTTAAGGAACATAACAATACATACAATAATATTCTTTAGAATATTGCTTGCCCATCTCCGATAAAATGCACATAAGTTATCGTAACTGACTGAACAGTAGCCACTGTTTGTTTTTAAATAGTTATTATCGAATTATTTTTTTGTGTAATACATGATGCATAGTCAAAACTTTCGTCAAAATGCTCTCTCCTCTTATGTAGTTGGTTGGTTGACACTTAAAAGAGGATTGTAAACGGATATTTCTATCAATCTAGGTACACATCCATCACTTGTAATTGACGACTAACTTGCTAAAAGTGTAATTAGCATTATATCCCAGTAGTTTCCGCCATCGCGATCGTCGTGAATCATTTCAAAGAAGACTGTACAATAAAACAGAATAGATAATTTCATTATTTTTAATTGTTTAAATAAACATCATACCTTTTAAACAATTCTTATAATTAAATTCGAAAATACTTAGTTAAATTATAAAGTTTCATCTATTGAAATCATTAATGTAAATATTGTATTGTGTTTATAAATAATCATCAAATGAATCGTAAAATACATACCCCTTATTAACCCTAAATTAGCCGTATAGTGAAAATACAATAATGGAAACAGATCAGATATTACTTCACTGACAAAGATTGGAAATTCGATCTCATGTCTTGACGAATTTAAGTAGAATTAATTAAAATATTACGGAATGTAGTCATGATTATATAAATTAAGTAGATAATGTGCTGTAATTACAATTCAAGTTTATTATTTGTGTTCTCAATAAGACTTATTTCAAAATAAAGCATAGTTACAAATCGTATATAATAATAAACAGTTCATAAAATAGTTTTAATCTGTGTGGCAATTAAAACGCTTACAATAAATTTCGTCAAATTAGCACACAAAATGTAATTAACAATTATTGCCAGTGGAACCATTAATCACGTAATGTAGTTTCTGGAAAATTATTTTAGAAGTTGGTGTTTTTATTTACTTAAAGTGAAATACATAAAACGTTAAAAGAAAATAGCACACTCGACCAAAATTTTGATATTTTCCCTTATGGTGCTCTCACAGTGCTGTTAAAATGTTTACAAACATTTTCTCACAAACATTGGATCACAATGTTAAGAAAATGTTTTCATTTTAGGTAATGTTAGTACACATTTCTAAACAAAATTGTTATTGTTAATAAAGTGTAACAAATAAAACATTTGTTATCGTTTGTTGGTAAGCATTTATCCAGACGACCGCAGGGTATGCAGAGAGTTCTTTTTTTATCAAAGAATAGACGCCTCGGAACGTAAATCCAAACTGCGAGCCGATATCATGTTTTCAAATGTTTTAAATGTTTGTAAACATTTTCCATCAATGTAGTAGCACTCAAAACATCTAATAATTCCTATTAGAATGTAACAATTCCTAACATTTGTTAGTGAATGTATTAGTGTTAGAAAATGTTTGTAAACATTATTAACAGCAGTGTGAGAGCACCTTTACAAAAATACCAAAATTAGTACAAAATGTAACACGTCAGTTACAGTTATTGAGATGTTTTTCTATAATTCATAACATAATACGAATGTACAAAATAAGCTAGTTCCCACCTCTGGCTTGTATTACAATATTAACAGTAGTATGCATCACCTGTATTTTCTCTTTCTAACCTAATTACTCATGTCCACTTAAAATTTCAAAATAAATTATTGTAATTAATAACTAAACATGTACGAACAAAAATAAATTGTAATAAAAATATAGCCTAAAATGCAATAAAAGTTCTGAAATCATTGAAAGGCATCCGTTAGTAATGGAATCACAGATAGTTTACATTTTACTATTGCATTACGTTTATCGCATTTAACTCTCATAGTTTTGTCATTAATGTGGTTATTTTCCTCCTGGCCAGGGCAGGTAGCTGCCCCATCCTTTGCTCGGGTTTGGATCCCAACCTGTAACACAAAACAGCGTAATATAACAAATAAAGTTGTCCATAGATTCAGTCGAATGATAACACAAATCATTTTACAACGTTTGATTAACAGGGAAATGTTTTAAAATAAATTTTGACGGTTGTTAGCAGGAAAAAGGTGCAATTTTAATGGCATGCGCCCTGTATCTAACCGGCCTCGTCAAACAGCGCTCATAGATTGTCAAATTTGACCGTGGGGCGGGCTTAGCCACTGCCACACCGGGGACGCCGCGAAGTTGTCTGTAACCGGTCGTGAAAAAGAGCCCTGAACCCTGATCTCGTTCTGGAAAATAATAACGAATATGTCTTACCCTTAGCAACGGCATGAATTTTATGCGTCTCTTCGTTTGTGAGTGTAAGTATCTTCTGCAGCACTGGCACCAGCCGGCTGCGCTCGTCACCGGGCGGCAGTGTCAGGAACTAGAAACAACGTTATTATTAATATATAATGCATTTTTTTTTTGGTGGTTAAACAAAAGAAGACTTGTCTACTGGGGTGGTACGTCCTTGGTTCCGAATAATGGAATGCTAGGCTAATAACGTTTCGCCTGTACCACTTAAGTAGGCAGAGATTTATTACTTTATTACTTTTAGTACCCTTAATTCACCGGTCACCATGTAATAGGGAGCCAATTTCCTTGAACCATGCGCAAATCGAGTCTTCAGACTGGAATTCGAAACCGGAACCCTATGCTCAGCGGTCATGCTTGCTATCCCTTCCCGACGAAGGCCTAAAGTTAGTTGCCTTTTTTCCCATCTGTATCTTTTAATAGTGCATACATACCTTAAGTGTAACGTTCTTCATATACTCAGTGTTGTGCGCGTTTTGCGTGGCTCCTCGAACTCGCCGCAGTTCCGACTTCAACAGTTCGCTCAGCTGGGCCATGCGCGCGCACTCGCGCTCTGATTCTGACAGCAGCACCGTCACGTGTTTAACCCTTCAAAACAAGAACAAAAAATATGGTTATTATGTATTGAACGGTTTGATGGGGCCCGCGGAAACCACTATATCAACAAGAGTCCGTTACTCCGCTCGTTCTGATTACTATATTAATTAATATGACACCTCAGGAGGTAGAGCTCTACCAATATTCTGGCTGTGATCCACCCATAAAAAAATTGTCATGAAATCATTATTTCAGCCATACAAAATTCAAATGAGCTTGTATACTAGTAATTTCCAAATACCGTTCAAACGGAACGCAAGCTAGGATCGCAAGGGAAATGAGTCCAAATGAGGCCTATTTTTGACAAGCCCCAATACAACTACAAGTTCTACAGACCTGTAGACCTTGTTGCTATAATTTTGTGAGACACCTTTTGCTATGGTAATTATTACTATTACTGCTGTTGCTTGCCATGATGTGCTTGAACTCTTTGGGTCATAATCAGGGCGAAGACTTCAGTGCGAACCTGTGACTGAAACCTGTTGTAGATGTCTTGAGATTAAATAAATAAATATCTAATTACCTTTGCTGCTGAGCTTGCAGCCTCCGTTTAAGTTCGGCGATTTCCTGGTCGGGCGTGAGCGCGAACGAGGAGGTGTCCATGGCTTCGTCATCAGGCACGCCTTCTTCGAGCAGTCGCTCCAGTGGTACGGGCGACCGTCCGCTAGCCCCGCCGGTGTGGTACTGCTTCGATGGAGGTGGCGACGGAGCAGATTCAGATCCCTGGAACACGGAACTTGTATGTTATTAGATGTAAATAATCAGCCTGTAAAGGTGTTGTGATGTGTCAAGTCATGTTCCGAAGTCATGACTTGTCATTCATTTCATCACCTGACAAATCTTTTCATAACTATGTTCGAATCAGCTTCCAGTCTTACCGGATACAGTTGAATACCAGTATTATACATGGAGCGACTGTCTATCTGCCTTCCACAACCTAGTTAATGGGTAATAACCAGACTTGTTAATAGGGCCACCTTTGGCAAGACTGATAGTTAGACTTTCGAATTAGCGACTACCCGTATGTAGTTTTTTTTGTGGAGAAAAAAAAATCACGTTTTACGGTAGGACTCGATGAAAATCACTCAAAGCATTGTGCTGATGGATGGATTGAATAGTACGGGGGTCGTGGAGGTGTGTAAAGTAAAAAACTTACATTAAAAACATGTATTTAAAAAAAAACTTAAAAAAAAGTAAAAGTTGGAACTTTGACCCCCAATATCTCCGTAACTAGAAGGTTCCCAGGTATGGACTAGAACAAAAAAAATGCTCGCAAAGACGGGGAGAACAAGTTCTTTTCGGCTATGTTAAGGATCTATTTACACCCTTTATTATATTATAGCAGAGATTTTTTTTAAATTCCGATGTTTAAAATATCACGTAGAATGTGAAAGTTTACCGTACAGCAGATTACGTCATATTTAAATACATAGTTGACGTGCACTCAGTATAGTACTGAGTGCACGTCAACTATGTATAATATGTACAACAACCATACCAAACACTTAGATTCATCATAGCACTTCATTGCACGTATTATACACGGCCATACAATGGCTACAATTATTCAACCATTTCTTGTACATTTTATTACAATGACGCATGTTGAGATAACGTACTTGCGTTACAATGTACGTAACATGCAACTGCTACTTATGTTCTGTTATTGTAACTGTTCATGACCGATGGTGGCTGTACACTGTCACCGACACACTCCGAGGCAGGGCGACTGCGAGAGTGTACAGCCAAGCGAGGAACACCGAGGCTAAACGAACGCTCCTATAAAGGGTGTAAATAGACCAGTTGATTCCCAGCAATAACTTTTGCGTGAAGTTACTTAGTTTCATGTACATAATGCTTGGTTGACGGCTATGAAGGGTATGTTTACACCCTTTATACTCTCCGCATTCGCCCGGTGTCGCCATGTCTCAGCGGAGTGTATGTGAGTGACGCCCTTAGAAGACGTTCGACTTTGTAAAAACTCTGTCTATAGCTCTTGGCGTATAAGGGAGTAACAACAATTATCGACGTGGAATCGGCTTGTGCCGGTCAGATAGAGCATAATTTCTATGCCGTAAAGGCGAATAGTCCGACGCGGTATCGATTCACATCGACCGAACTTATAGGGGGGCGAATAACGTCGTTTTCGCTCTTATTTTACGGATATAAAGCTTTTACCATTCCGCGTCGATGAGTATGGCTACTACCATAACACTTGACATACATGGCGTAAGTTTTGAGCAAGTGTCACTTGTATTAGTAAATGGTAGATGCCTGCACAGGTCGCATGTGGTGTCTCAACACAACATAATCACATTGGCTGCTTTAGTTACTGGGGTGATCAGTCGAATCTTTATCATATACGGGATGAAGACAGAATAAGTTACATAAATACATAACATCACGGCTGTTATCCCCAAAGGGTTAGGCAGAGGTGTACCCAATAGTACACCCACATTTCGTCAATTATGTTTTACGTCTCATGTAATAGGAGGCGACCCTATTGCCATCAACCGGAAAAATCCAATAATACTTTGCCCCGAGCTGGGAATCGAACCCAGGACCTCATGCTCAACAGTCGCGCTTGCGACATACTATTATTGTAATATTTTTACCTCTCCCTCTTCTCTGGGAATCATAGAAACGTTGATGTCCATCTCGCCGTCACTGTTCTCATCCTTCGGTATAACTGGCAACATGTACTGGTTTCTGTTTGCGTCATCGAGTGAGGAAACTGCGACGTTGCCAGACTTCCTCGTCTCTTGAGCGGCGGACAGTTGCTTCTTCAATACTTCCGTCTCCTTCTGGAGCTTGGCCTCCAATTCACTAATTTGAGTTTTGTAGCATTGTGTTAGTGTGGAGACCTGTAAAATTAGGTGAATTTAAAACAATTTATAAAAATAACGGTTTATTAATTTCATATAAACTGGAAATAGGTTGATGCCTACACATAACATCACGCCTGTAATTCTCGTCGGGAGAGGTGTAACTACCTACAATACGCCCACATTTCGCCAGTTATGTTTAAGTCTCATGTAATAGGGGACGAGCCTATTATCATCAACTGGACAGAAATCCAGGCTCAATGGCTGCTACTGAGAAATTCCAATAACGTTTCCAACCTAGTAACGCTTTGCCCAACCTAGTAACGCTTTGCCCAACCTAGGAATTGAACACATTTACCTCAGCAGTCGCTTGCGACCACTAGACCAACGAGGCAGTCAACACATATAGTATCTTCCGCTGTTTGGGACAGTTTCAATAGTACTAGTTATTCTGAAACCAACTTTATTTGTAGAATATATAGAATTGATATTTGTATTTAAAGTAAGAATATAAGTAGACGTCGTTGATTGCTACCTCACCTGCAACTTATTCTGTGTCCTCTCGGACTCAATTTGCTGCGACAGTCGCGCGAGGTCGGCATGTAGGCGAGTGGTCCTCTGTTGCGCCCGCGCTGCTTCACTCGTGGCTTCAGTCAAACGCCTTCGAATGCTCTCTGCTTCCGATGTTTTTTCAGCAATCTGTTCCCTAAAAAGTAATGATGCTTTAAGCCTGTATGGAGAAACTATTTGCTTTCACGGTTCTTATTTTAGCTGAAGTCTGAAGCTCGGAGATCTGAACGTTGTAGCACCTAATGCCACGCTGTGGCTATGGAGAAGGAGTGCTAATGCATTATTTTTAACTTAAATATTTTAATATGTCTAGTCTGGTTTATGATTTAGACAATACGATGAAGAGATAGCATTTCTGGGATCAGATTACCAGTCTAATAAACTTTTGTACAACATAATAAATATGGTAAAGGTATTGTACCATATTATTGAATTGTTATAACCTTCAGTCCATTTGTTCGTTCCATTTTGTTTGTATAAATAAGAACACAATAAACTTATCACAAATAACTTTGTACGTAACTAATTGATATAATAACTCTAGATGACCCTATGCCATAGAAACTCAAGGTGTTGTACATGAAACAACTGCTGATTCAATGAAAAACATGTTTTTTTGTTTGACTCGCATGTTTTATTTGTTTGCGACAGAAAAACAGATTCAAGTAATTGAACATTTTTGTTTCGACTCCTATTTGCTGCAAAAAAAAAATATGAATCCAACAACAAATAAACTCTAAGTAATTTTAAACAGGTTCGTTTTTGATCACATTTGTTAAAATTACAAAAAGCTGGTCCCAATGACATCTGAAATATTTATAATGATAGGAAAAGGCGATTTCGTAACCATAAGAGTTCATACATTGACGGTTATCATATCATCTTTTTTGGTCAAAAGTCGGGGTTGATTATAAAACTGACCAACAATAGTATTTTCTTGCAACTAATACCTACAATATTATCGCTCATTACTTCCGCTTGCAAAAAAAATAACTAGATAAAGCAACAATATATTATTAGCTATAGTATATTTCAAATGCTGTTCGATATAAAATAACACATAATCAAGCAAAAAAAAATCGTATCTTTTAAAGTCATCATCTGCCAAGCCATCTTGCGAATATGTTGGGGTCGGCTTCTAGTCTAACTGAATACCAGTATTTTATATGGAGTTCAAAATAATAATATAAATGTACATACTGTGCCGTTGTTAGTTTCGCTGTTAATATTTCTATCTGTGCTCTAAGAGCCGCAGCCTCTTCTTTCAGTTGCTCTTCTTGACTGTGGTCCACGGTTTGGTTTTGACGTAACACTGCTTGAGCTCGCACCTAAACACAAATACATAACTACATAATACTAAAATTAATAGTTAAGTGAAGCCCATTTGCATCGAGAACGTACCTTATAGCTAGTATACTCGGTTTTCAAGTCCGCCAATTCTATGTTAGTAATTTTCAATTTGTCATTAAGTTCCGAGCATTTGAACTCCAATTTCTTAACCCTATTGTTGAGTTCAGCTTTATCTTCGCTTAGAGCCATTATAACTTTTTCTTTGTCGGTAAGCAATGACGTCATTTCTAGGTCTGACTCCTCATTCTTTCTCTTTTCATCTTCAAGGTCTTGTTCTAGTTTGGATATGATGGTGTTCTTCATTTGAATCATGTTGTCCTTATCTCTCCCATCTTCGATTGCGTGCTGTAGCTCTTCTTTGACCAGCCTGTTTTGTCTCTCCTCAGTCTTTATTTGCTCCTCCAGCAGTTTTATTTGCGTTCTCATTGCTGTGATTGTTCCTTCTTGAGTGTCTATTGTTGATTCCATCTATAATTTAATAGTAAACTTAGAAAGTATTTCTTTTAATTTCCTCATATATAATAGTTATGTTTATACTGTAAAACCTACCTGCATCATTTTCTTCTTACTTTCCTCCATCTTTGTCGAAAGCTCCTTCATGGACCTTTCATAATCCTCCATTTCAAGACTCAATACATTTTTCTTCTTGACGTCGCGTCGAGCTTTCTCCAGATTATCTTTTGTTGCTTTGTGAGCTTCCATCTCAGTTGCTAATTGTTGTGTTTTCAAGGCTAATTCCGCTGAATTATCAGAAATATAAAAGTTTTGTTACTTAATTGTCAATCCATAAATAAAGATTAAATTAATTTAAAAAAAAATGTTACCTTTTAACTTGTCTAAATCAGTTGTAACATTTTTCGCAGCTTCAAGGGCAACAGTTAATGTTTTCACTTTTTCTTCAAGTTCATTATTTTCAGTTAGATTTACAACTGTGATTTCTGTTTTGGAGCTATCAGTTTCATCTATAGAGTTATCAGCTTTGCTCTCACTCAACAACTTCTCAAGTATAGCTTTATCTTTCTCTGTTTGCTGCATCTGAGTAATGGTCTCATTTAATTTCTTCTTCAGCTTTAAAGCAAATATCCGCAACTTCGTGTATCTGTAAAAACTATTTTTGATTAAATGTTACAAAATAAAGCATAAAATCACGGACACTACGAAATAAGTTCCGGACTCATACTTTTCTTCAAATGTTTCATCTAGGTCTTTCATTCTAGAATGTTCTTCAGCTTTCGATATGGTAGATGTGGACATATCTTCATTTGGTAACTCTGCTGTAACAAAAGTTATACAATTTAAGTAACCTTCATCGATTAGTTACGAAACAAATTTTTAAGTACCACTTTTATGGCGTTTTCTTGTTCTATAGATAAGATAATCGTGAGGGTGATTTACCTGAAGTCATTTGCTGTTGTTTTAGCTTTTCAATTTCTTCTTTCAAGGTGGCTATAATATCATCTTTTTGTGACAAATTTTTCATAGCGTTATCCATGTTAGCATTCAATTGATTGGCAGTTTCAATCTTTTCATTAGTCTTCTCTTCCGCATTCTTTAAATCACTTTCGAGACCTTCATTCTTTTTTAGTAGTTCAACTTTCTCTTGGTTAATATTTTCTCGATCTTTCTCCAAAGTCTCTACCAGCTTCTCCATTTCAGAAACAGCTTTCTGCAGCTTAGATATGGCCTCACCACGCTCTTTGAGTGCCTGATTGATTTCTTTCATTTCATTCAACAGTTCCGTATTTTCAGACTTATAGTTTGCTAATTTAGATTTAGCATCTTCATATTCAGCAATAAGGTTATCGAATTCCTTAGATTTGGTTCGCGCATCTTTTATTTCTGATAAAAGCGAAGCATTTTCCTGTTTATAGGCAGCCAGCTTGGTCTCTAATTTCGCAATGTCAGTCTGTAAAGACACATTCAAATCGGACAAATTGTCGTCTTTCGGCTGCTCCAACGAAAGTTTTAAAGTTTCTACTTCCTCTTTCAAAAGTCCATTCAAGTCTTGTAAACCTTCATGCTCTTTCTTCAGAAAGTTGAACTGTTCCTGCTGAGCCATCAAATTACACTTCAACATGTTAATCTCACTCTCTTTTTCTGCTTTGAACTTGATCTCAAAAGCAGAATTTTCTTGCGTTAGCAAGTCCAATTGAGACTTTAAAGACTGTAATTCTGTTTTTGTTTTATATAGTTTGTCTGATAAAACCTTGTTTTGACTCTCAAGCTCAACAACATTATCTCTGGCGTTTAGTTTTTCTTTTACTAAAATTGATTTTTCACTCTCCAAAGCTCTAACTTGCAAGTTCAACTTGTCAAGCTCATCATTATTTTGTGTTTGTTTATGCAGTCTGTCATTTAATTTTGCATTTTCCTTTTTCAAAGTTTGGATGGATTTCTGAAGTTCATTGAATTGATGAGTAACATCATTTAACTTTTGAGTGCATTCATTTAGGTTTTCCTTCAGTAATTTCTTTTCATCTAGTTGACTTTTCTTTTCGTCCAAATCAGCTATTAGTTTGATGTTTTCATCTGCACTGTTTCTTAGTTGTTGTTCTAAAGTAGACAGTTGGTCTTTTAAAACCAAGTTCTCTTCAGTTAAGACAGTTATTTGAGAATCTGTAATACTAGTATCCATTTTAGATAGTTTTACTTCACTTAGTTGTTTTTCTAATTCTGCGAGTTTTGCTTTTAAAGACAGGTTCTCACTGTTCAGTTCATTAATTTGATTATCAAGTACTTTTGATGCCTTTATAATATCATTTTGCCATTTAGGGATATTTTCTGAATATTCTTTTACTGTTTTGGTTAGAATAAATCTAGAATTCTTCAACTGATTGATACAAGTAGCACATTTCAAAATTTTGTCTTTGTAGCTCCTCAACTTCACATTCGCTTTTTCTTTTTTAGCTTTTTCAGACTCATACAATTCCTTTGTCTCAATAAATTTAGCTTCATACTCTACATTGCTTTGAACTTTACTTTCCAATTGTTGGATTTGAGACTGTAATTCATCAATTTGTTTTTTATAATGGTCTTCTGAAAAATAAAGAGGTATTTAATATAAATTACCTTTAAAAATATTCAGCCATCTTTAAACAAGTAATTAGGTGAAATAATTCAGCATCAAACATCAAATATTAAAAAGGATTACCTGTATTGACAGTTTCTTCTAATATCTTCAGTTGTTCTCTCTGTTGCATTCCAATATTGTTGAACTCTGCTGCACTAGCTTCAAACTCCGTGAGTTGATTCAACAACTGCTCATTTTCTTCTAATAGGCGATTGTTCTGTCTTCTAAGTGAAGTGACTTCTATATCAAGATCAGATAACTTCTGATTAATATCTGCTATCTTGTTATCTTTTATGATTAAATCAGATTTGTAAGTGTTAATGTTTTCCTCATAGTTTACACACTTAGTGTTAAGTGCTTTTATCTTGTTTTGAGCAGAATCCACTTCAGTTATAAAGCTCAGTTTTTGTTCTGTCAATGAATCAACAAGTTCTTGCAGAGTTTTTATGTTCTCTGTACTTGCTTTTTTTTCCCTCACACATTTTTCAAGTTCAGTTTGCAACTCTGTAAACAGTATAAAGGATGTAAGTAATTAATGAATCTACATCATGATCTCTTATTTAGCATCACATCGTTTTCAAAGAGAAAATGAATTATTAATTAATTAAATTATTTAAAACAAATGAAATCAATAAAAATACCTGTTTTGGCTTGTTTAGCTTTTTGAGCTATAACCAATAAGCCTTTACACTTGATTATTAAGTCATCTCTGCTCAGATCATCAAATGGGGTCTTTTTAAGACCACTGTCTTGGGGCTAGAAAATTAAATGAACTTTAACAAACTAAAAGTCCCACGTTAAAAATATTAGTTTAAATTTTAAGTTTTCGAAGCACGTTTTACATAGTAGTTTATCAGGAAGGTCTAAAACGGACCCAATTAAAAATGAAAGAAATATCATAAGTGTACATGTATACTTTTAAATAAGTAAATGTTTTTTTGTCAAGGACAGGATGTTATCATCGTATACGTAAGCAGTAACGAAACTTGTGTGTTACAAAAATGATTGTAGCGAAAAGAATTCCATACACCAAGCCCATACATTAAGTCCTTGATGTAGTATTGTACTTGAAACATGAGTTTACGTGTGCGCTGCTATAGAGTTCTACTTTATAATAGTATGTTTGTTAACAAACCGATGACTCTGGATGATCCATGGCGGATTATTTACAAGTTGAATCTCATTCTTGAAATGAAAATGAAGGTCTTTATAGTATAACACTGGTACATTCAAAGAAATAGTATGGCTTTCTGTATTTTTCTAATAAATTCTAATTCACATCACAAATTCACAATCACAACCCACTCCAACAAGAACGTATATTATGTCAAAATAACGTCAATGTCATTCACGATTGTCAGCATTTTGCTAAACGTCACTGCCAAACTTTTAGGGTGGCTACCACTCGGCTCGACTAAATAACCCGGTAAGCCAATTGATTGGTGTAGTATCCTTTGGGGAGACAATAGACGACCAACAACGTATTCACTTTCTGTAACAATACGCCGCTTGTAACTGCGCCCCGACGCGCAGTTCTCGCTAAATACCGAGACGCTTCAAATATTCCCCGTAAGCTAGACAAATAGGGACTATTGCGCATGAATTCGCCGCTAGAGGCCTTCGTTTAGAGGAAGGACTTCTCGCGCGTTGCGTGCTTTTTATCACGTATTTTTATTAATATTCAAGATTGTGGTCTAGATTGAGCCATTCCTCATTAATTATTAATTAAAAATTTACGTTCGTGTTAGTTTTAAAGTATAAACTAGAATTTTAGACCTTACTTGACAGTGGCGCCATCTGGTGAGCTCAAAAACCCTCATTGCGTGAGGCTACACTGCTGGCAGGCACAAGACAGGCGCATTGCTCTGCGCGTAGTCTTTTAATTTAACATTTGATTACTTGACTCTGGTTCCTGCAACTTACTAGTCTCTATCCGTCGGCGCTAAGCAAGGCATCTGTCACTCCTGTCAGTGCGTACGTACACGTAGCCTTAGGTTAGGTTCAATAGAACTATGATCTAAGGTGCGCGAGCCGAGCGGTGCCGCGCGTCAGAGGTAGCAAGTGCTACATCAAAATTGGTTACATTACATCAGATTTACTATTTATTAATTAAACGGACTGGAAGTTCCAGGTGGATGTGTATTTAGGTAGTCGATTTTGTCGCTAATGTCATAAAATTCTATTACGAAGTGCTCCTCTAATTTATAGTGTAATGGCGGCTCTAGTCATCACTGCTATCGTTTCATGTGTGTGAATGATTAAATTAATAAGTTTTGTAGAAAATATGTGTTTTTAAGTGTTGTGATTAATTGAAATGTGATAAAATCTCGTATACTATTATTTCATCGACCCTTATAATTCTATAATTTTCCAGGTAAGCGAAAAATGTGTGTTTGATATTCAAGCAATATCTTTTTGTCGCATTCGTAAACCTCTACGGGGCGCGTCCATGAGTAATATTGTGGCTTACTTTACTTTTATTTTATCACGACGTCAAGTCTTGTCAAAAGTCCGGCTTGTTTTGTCCATATGTCTTAATGAAAATGTACCTAGCTTTGAATGAAAAGTGTAGCGTGACACTTTGATGATACATTCTTGGTACGAAGTATGATCGTAGGATATTGTTACGTTTATTCAATGAAATATTCTGTAATGATGATAAATTCTGTATGAACATACATAACAGCGTCTTGTTAAGTTCTTGTTGTAGTAGACTGATCTTATTTTTTGCGCATGTAGAACGGGCAAAAGAAGACGAAATGTCGAGTGACGAGGATAAACCACCTGCGCCGCCGGTCCGGCTCACTAGCAACCGCGCCACGGACCGTGGCGACTCTGTAGCCTCAGTGGACATGAGGCCTCTTCCAAAAGGTAACAAATCTTGGCAGCTATCCAGTTAATTCATGTCTAATTTGAATATGTATTGTATCCACGAACCAATTGTGTTAATAGTTTGTAAACAATAGACAGACCAAAAGATGAATCAACAACAATTAGAAGCCCAGTGTCTTTATGGGCTGACCTAGTGGTTCTTTTGCTTGTACTGACTTATTCACTACTTCAAATCTTAGTACATGTTTCCAAAATGAAATTTAAACCAATGTAGTGCTTGCTCCCTCAATGATTGCTGATTGTTTCAGAACCTGACGATGGTGGCGATAGGAAGAAGAAGACATTGAAGGCTAAAATCAAAGGCTCTAAAAGTACTGCTCACAATGACAACAAACCTAACATTAGCTACCCAACTAATTTTGAACATACAGTTCATGTGGGCTTTGATGCAGTCACTGGAGAGTTTACTGTAAGTAACATTATAGTATTTTATGATAATAGTGTGTTATGATAATAGTCACCATGAAAATATTATACTTCCATCCATATTGGGTCTCCGGGGAAAACCCATGACACATCAGTGTACCTTCCCATACCCCCACACCAAATATTCATTGCACTAATATTGTGATGTGGAAATTTTTAGGTATTGACTGACTGTAATTAGAAACTAATTTGTTAATTGCAGTCCTGTAGTTTTGGTACTATGTGTAACCTATAACCCCTTTTGAAGTAGGAATGCATAGACCATGAATTTTGTACAACCCAAATAATATTAAAATTAAAAAATTGTTATCCATAGTGTAAAGATCTGACTGCACTAATGCACCTTTGATGCAATATTGTGACTGTCATATTCTTCTAGCTTTTCACTAAATTATAACTCATTCTGGTGTCCCTGTGGAAACTGATAATACATATTTAAATCCAGACCCTTATAATTATAACTATTAACAAAAAAAGAGTGAGCTTCTTGCCTAAACACAATGCCTCACAGCTTTGATGCTTTGCTTTCTTATAAAAGTGGCATATCAAGTATTTTTATTTGACATTTCATTTTAATTATTCTTAGTTGTTTGCAAGTAATTCATAGCAAACCCGGGGTGTTATAACTTGAGATCAAATTCGTTATTACAATAATTTTAGCTGCATTCAAAACTAATGATTATTGTCATTTTTAATGTAAACTAACTTCTTGATTATAAAATATTCTATTGGTAATTAGTTAAAAAAGTATAATACAAGCATGTTTATGGTAGAGAATGTACCTATATTTAGAATGACTGACTATGGGTTAACACCATGGAATGTTTATAGACCATCGTTGTTGAAAACTGTGTGATGGTGACTTAGTTGTCTGTTTGTAATAAAATGTATTTAAAACTAAAACAGTCCTTAAGGAACAAGTAATGATATCATGTAATTGAGTTCCATGTATTACCGCTTTTGTTTCAAGCTGCCTATGACAGTAAGTAATAGCTTATATTATTATATGTTTAGTACATTTTCACATTATCTCCTGTTGTAATACATAATGTGATAATGTACATCTTTTATTAATATTTTGTTCACCCAATCCTTGCATTATTTATTTATTTGTTATTAGTTATTTTTCATGTTTACTCTATTTTTGTGTAAAATGCAAATCTATGTGTAGCATGTGTAGTCTACTCTCTGTATAATACCTTTTAGTTTAGGATCTCATAACATTCATCTTCTCTAGTTCCCGCTTTAGTGTCATACTTCAGAATAAATACTATGATAGTATCATTATGTAGGTACAGTACATTATGTTAAGTAATAATTTCTTTAGTGTAGACATATCTCACAGATGAATTGCTTGGAGACATTCATTATTCCTAGCTGTTTACTATAAACTTAGTAATGTTTAAGTTGTGTACATAAAACTTTTATGTAATTAATAATGTAATACTGCAGGCAGTTGTAGATCTATTACTATCACATTTAAGAGTTTTGAGACAAGTATTTTGCATGACTTATCTATTACTTCAAACAAATCTTGTTGATCTATATTCTTACTACAATTTACAGTTCAACAAATGTGGAAATATTCTTGCGCTTGTACGAGCATACATTCGTCAAATCAGAGGGTAGTTTTTCAAATTTCACAAAGTTGTTTAGCCCCACCAATGGCCATGAGCAGAAACGATACCAAAACTCGAGTTTATCTCTGTGTACAAGCACACTTACGCTTTATAAATGGCTAAAAACCATAGAAGTTTTGATTAAACTTTGCATGTTTATTTTACTTTGTCTCTGCAACGTTCTGAGTGTACGATGGTTGTTCCAAGGGCATGCCGGAGGCGTGGGCGCGGCTGCTCATGGCCGCCAACATCAGCAAGCAGGAGCAGAAGAACAACCCGCAGGCCGTGCTGGACGTGCTCAAGTGGTATGACGCGTCCGCCACGCAGCCGCCGCCTTCCAAATACATGACGTCTGCGCAGATGCATACTACACACTCAGGTTTGAAACCAAACTTCTAAAACAAATAAGGAACATGATATGTATTGTATTATCACTGTCTTGAATAAAAACCAGTTTAACTTTAAAATATTTCTAACGCAATGTTGTTTAAGCCTTTTTTTCTCTGATGAGATGGAATTGAGGCTGAGAACTCAATATTGTTGCTTGAGCCTTTTTCTTTCTGATGGCAATTTTGATTCCAACTATTTCACTCATCGATAATTTTGTCTATAGGATCGTCAGTGTCCCGAGTTTCCTCTAGCAGTCCGTCGTCGTCGACCCCCACGGATACGGAACACCCCGAGCCTCCACCGCCGCCCCCCTCCCGACCCGATCGCACCAAAAGTATTGTACGTATCAGTTTCGTGCGCATCGCATACTCTATCTATTGAATTATTGATACTTTACGAGATCGGCTCGACCAGTTGTGCTGAAAATTGAGTTAGACAGTCATAAGCACCAATACATATAGCAACTTTTAATAGTGATTTTCTCCTTCTGTAATTTTATGTTGTTACTAACATAGTATTTTGAAACCCATCAAATAATGAAATAGGTAGAAAATCGCTTTTGAATTTTGCTGAGCTTAGGTGTTTCATTATCTACATATTACTGCTCTTTACTGCAAAAGACGTTTTATTTAGCAGTGTATTCATGTGTATGTGTGATTCTAGTACACAAAACCGATCGAGGAGGAAGAGGCTCCGCCCCCAAGGCCCGCGCCTGCGCCCGCGTCTCCCCCGCATGTACCGCATCCTGCTCTCACCACACACTCGGTAAGTCACTTTAATTCGTTTACCAATACCTAACTTATATTAAAACATGTAAAGTCCAATTTCATTAGTTATCAAATTGGATTCGACGCTACTGTGGTTTGCATGAGTTTGTTTTTTGTATTTAATGTTAGGTATTATAATAATTTTCCTCCTAATATATTTTTAATACTGTTTAAGCTTCCTATTATAAATTTAATATTGAATACTAATATTGGGTTTCCTCAAATACTACAATTATGCTTAAGTCACGTAAATTCAATTTAAGTACTAATTTCTATTATTTGGGTGATCTACAAGAGGCCTAATCGAGATGCCCATTTGGTGACAACAATACACTTCAAGTTCAAAACATCGTAATGATATTCTTCAAATCGTTATGCAATAAAGCCAGCATGAAAGTCAGAACGATCGAATTTTAGCAATGGGTGAAATGTGTGCTGTTTGTCGTTCTTTCAGGCAGCAAAAGAGACGGCTTGTCGTGAGACTTGGGACATTTTATGAACCGAAGGCTAACATAGGTTGCCTTGTAGGCCTTGTTTCTTCTTCCAGCAACTCTAGAGACGAGTGGAGCGCAGAGGAGGCGTACGGAAATCAACCGATTTTGATACCGCGATTGATCGAATCAATGTCATCTCCTTCCCGCTCCGCTCGTCTACGCCTTGGTGGAAGCCAAATCATATCCCGAAGAAATTCTTGTCAGGAGAGACGTGTGTCTAAGCTAGTACATAATATAAAGAGGTCTGCACAGATCTGCAGTCGAGCGGAGGTGGGTTCTGGCGCGGTGCTGGACCGCAACAAGAACCCGGCGGGCGCGCCGCACACGCCCCCCCCGCACGCGCCGCACCCCCCGCACGCCCCGCACGCGCCGCCGCCGGCGCCTAATGGCGCGCAGACCAATACAGAAACTGGGTATGAACTCATCATCATCTTCTTGCCCAGGTCCCATTTTAGTTGGAGGCAATAAAACACGGTTTTTTCTACCAATCTCCCCCGTAAACCGTCACTCTATCATTTAGTCCTTTCTCTTGGATGTCGTTCCTCAAACAGTCCATCCATCAAGATTATGAACAGGTATGAGCTCTCAGCTAAAACTCTAAAGCATTCACTTCGATTAAACCATTTACAGGCACTTTTGAAGTGTCAAGGAGTTGGTCAGTTACTCAGAAAGTTGAAACTAGTTGTCCGTTCCAAAACATAGATAACCATGGACTACCATGGTTCTCTCATTTACGAAAAATTTTAATAAAAAAGTCTAAATTTACAGAAGAGCAACGGCCCAGCAGCAAAGGAAAAAGAAAATGACTGATGAAGAAATATTAGAGAAATTAAGAACTATTGTTAGTGTTGGTGACCCCAACAGAAAATACACCAAAATGGAAAAGATTGGCCAAGGGTAAGTCATACAGAAAGTCAACAAAAGTAACAAAAGACAGACATATTTTTGGAAGTATGAACCCTACCTCTCTGTCATTAAATCATAATTTGCTTCGTTCTTCCATTCCAGAGCGTCAGGTACAGTGTATACGGCGATAGAAACGTCGACGGGGATGGAGGTAGCAATCAAACAAATGAACCTTAGTCAGCAGCCGAAGAAGGAGCTGATCATCAACGAGATCCTCGTCATGCGGGAGAACAAACATAACAATGTAGTCAACTATCTTGACAGTTATCTAGTTAATGAAGTGAGTATTGGAGATATTTTTTTGTGAGAATAGGTGTGTAGTCTTATAGAACGGGAACTAGGGTAAAATGTTCCTCTTCCTTCATTCAAATGGAAGGACCTTCGACGGGTGTTGTCTAGTGAACTACTGCTCAATGGATATTGTGAGTCTGTTGCATGCATAATGTATATCCTAATCTTGCGGATAACTCAGCTTGCGCGCGATGCAGGAGTTTGACGCCGGATATGTTGCGTAGATGGTTTGTGGCGTTTGTGGCGCGACAGTTAAGTTTTAACTGGAACTGTCTATTATGACGAAAACAGCCGCGCGTCGAGGACCATAATTATTCTATTTATTTCTCTGCTGCTAAAGAATAATTGGGAATGGTGCTCGACGGTATATGGTTGAATATCATAGATTGTAATCATGACTTCCATGCAAATTACTTACGAGGTGGTTTGACGTCAGATGATGCATTATTTTGGTAGGGCGAGTTAGGATTGTGTCGCGTGAAATCAACATAATTATGATGTGACGCGATGCGAATCCCCTAATATTGCTACGAAACCACGCGTCACACGATTAAACGAAAATTTTAATTACGCTTTATTTTGGTACACGTATCAACATTTTCCGTTTTACTCTTGTAGGAATTATGGGTGGTAATGGAATACTTAGCGGGCGGCTCACTCACGGACGTGGTGACGGAGACGTGCATGGACGAGGGCCAGATCGCAGCCGTGTGCCGCGAGGTGCTGCAGGCGCTGCACTTCCTGCACACCAACCACGTCATACACCGAGATATCAAGTCCGACAACATACTGCTCGGGTTAGATGGACAAGTGAAGCTGAGTGAGTATCGTACTATGTGGTCCTTTTTTTAGAACGCATTAAGCGAAAAAGATGTAATTTGTCGCGTTTCGGTTGAGACGACGCGATTTGATTCACTTTTATTGCATGGATGTTAAACTTCAGTGCCGGGAACCCACCTGGTGGGTTCACTCAAGTCGCACTTGCGATGCTGGGAACCCACCTGGACTCTGGAGGGTCCACTACTCACTTGCAATACGTGTTGGTGGGACGGTACATGTGCGACATGAAACGGGGGTGGACACGAATGTGTGCCATTCCTGACCGGCTCGATAAGTGTGGTCGCTCTATAACTTGTCTCATGTATTCATTGAAGATTTGTTAGCTTTACAGAACCTAGTCTATATTAACATTACGCCAGTTGTGTTTTCGTCTCATGTAGGAGCGTGCCTATTACTATAATTCGAGCTTCGGGCTGCTACTGAGAAAAGATTACATGGGTATCAAATCTAGGAGCCTATTCTTAACCTTCGTGCTTGCGGCTAATACACCAACGATACTTCTTCTACTCTGATATCAAAATAAATAACCACAATATATTGTTACAGCTGACTTCGGTTTCTGCGCCCAAATATCTCCTGAACAAAACAAGCGGACTACGATGGTCGGCACTCCTTATTGGATGGCGCCTGAAGTCGTCACGCGGAAGCAGTATGGGCCTAAGGTTCGTTATATTACTTACTAAAAACTGTACCCTGCATTTTCTGATGAAAGTAAAAAATATGTTTAATTTCGAGCTGCTGTAGACCTCTTCGCCTGAAGGATGACAGAATAGGCCTGCTGATACTGAAGAGTGCCCTAGCTAGCAATGACAGATGACATACAAGGGCGGATAAACGTGATTCATCCTTTATGGAAGGGACACCGACGCGAAAACGGTTACCACGAATCAGTACATCATTCTGAGCCCCCCCCCCCACATAGAAATTTTTCATTAGCTATAAAAAAAATCTGCTGTTCCATACATTTTAACCGTGTAGGTATTGCACTTTTGTAGGAAACAGCTGATTTTTTTTAATAACCGATTAAAAACCTATGTGGGGGAGCTCAGAATGAAGTACTGAATACGTGGTAACCATTTTCGCGTCGGTGTCCCTTCCACCCCGTATTTTATTTATTTTTTTACATAATTTTTTTATGAATTCTGAAAATATTAGCATTCAGCTTCATAAACATGTTGGGAAAAGATTAGATAATTGATAAAATTGTGTTTATGAATGTTTAATTGTCACTATAGAGGTGTTAATTTGCAATAATAGGTATCTGTATTAGCAACTCGAGCCATGGATGTCGGAAAGCAATGTCACGAGTGCAGCTTTCTTGCTTTTATGGAGTTTTTTTCACTAACGTCTTTACCTCTTACGTATAGCTGTATATCATTATGTTATTTCCGTTCAGGTGGACGTATGGTCATTGGGTATAATGGCGATCGAAATGATAGAGGGTGAGCCGCCGTACTTGAACGAGAACCCGTTGCGCGCGCTGTACCTAATAGCGACGAACGGCAAGCCGGACATCAAGGACAAGGAGAAGCTCAGTACAGTGTTCCAAGACTTCCTCGACCAGTGCCTCGAGGTGGACGTCGAGAGACGAGCCACCGCACTCGACTTACTAAAGGTACGACTTTATTTTTCATCTCTTGTGTTGACCCCGTTAAAAGTAAGGCAAAGCGGACAGCTAATGATTATGTATGTATTGGTAGAAGTTACAATGATAAGTTCCCGAAGTCTGAACATGATGCTCTCTACCCAAAAAGTAATTGAAAACGTGTTGTTACAGCACCCCTTCCTCAAAATGGCGCGGCCGCTAGCGTCGCTAACGCCTCTGATCATGGCGGCCAAGGAGGCGGCGAAGGGACATTAGCGCAGGCCGGCGGCGCCGCCCGCGCCGACACACTAGCGCCCTCAGTGCCTGTGGACTACACGCACGGACCACGAGACTGTGAACCTTGTGGACATCTGTGACGAAACCTTATTAGAGCAATACCTATTTTAAATGTAAAACTGCTGCCCGTTGAATATAATAGAGGTAATATTTTTACAAGAAAGAGATCGATAATAAAGTGCAGTCCACTAACTATAAATCATCGTAGTGTGTAGTAGCGATATTAATTGTTCTTTTAGCGAGGTGATCTCTGATTGACGTGTTTCTCTTGACTGTTGTACGGTAAGATCGGATAGTGTAGATAGATATTAGAAGTTTAGGTACGAATATTTGAAATAATACGAAATATTATAGCTGCAAACGAAGACTGGCAGATGTTTAGGCGACCTTGTAAAGTATAAATAGTAGAGTACAGTAGAGGCGTTACGTTAGTATCGGTTCAGCTTATTCACTGTGATGGTAGTTGTTGAGGCAGTTGGCGGAAACACTTCAATACAGAGCGAAGCACGCGGCGGCGCTCGCGCGTGCGGACTGACTGGGGACGACTGAATGGAACTTTCATTTCATTCTGTTTTATGTGTATTCCTATTTCGAGATATTTTTATTATTTTAATGTTTGTTAGAGCATTGATTGGTACATCTAAGCATTTGATCGTGAACTCAGTGCGGTTCGTATAATTTGTATCACGTATTAAATCTAACGAGACACTGATGGCTTCTGCTGCTTCTTTGCTTTCGATAGTTACTATGTAGTTAGTGATAGTTTTATGTATAATAATTGTTAATTTATTTAAAATCGCTTATGGCTTCTAATTTACGTTTTGAGATTATATTATTATTATTGGTAAAGCAGTTAATTCGATAGTCTTCTAAATTGATTAATTTACTTGGTATATTGTTAAAGAAATACGCCAAAAATATTCTCATTAGACATTGGACGCGTGACGTAATCATTATTTTACATTGTCATTTTGAAGAGCATTTTATTGTTAGTCATGAGGTGAAGCATTTACATAGTATTAAGTTTATAAAGTCTATTCAGCTGATTTATATTAGCAAAGAGAAAGAGAAAATATATCGGTGATCGTCTCCTTTATGGCACAAACAGTAAGTATTTATTAGAGCAAGGAATAAATAATTATATGTGTGCAGAACAATAGTTTTTAATAAATGATAGACTTAGATAATTCATTATCGATAGAGTTACGTCATTACGCATTATTGTTACGACAATAGTAGGGAATATAGGATTTCGTAATATCCATTTATTTGTATTAAATCATTGAAGTATTTTAATTACATTTATTTGTAAGACTTGCAAGATGTCTCTCTGCTTTTACTGTTTAGGTTGTGCCGACAGACGCTGTTAAATTTTGTTTTATTTTGATATGTATTCATTATTTTAAGTGTGAGAGTAGTGTGAGTGTATGGGGACGTGTATGATACAGATGTGACGAGTCGGGCGGAGGCTGCGGCACAGGCAAGCCTCGTGTAAATTGTACAGACACAAGTTAGAGAAGAGTAGAACTACTCATTGACAATATGAACGTGACCAATTTACGCTATGTAGAATCTGTGCAGTCCAGGTTGGTGCATTATGTATGACTTGCTTTTATTTCAAATTTATATAATTTTTTATACAGAGTGGAAGTGACACCCAAGCACAGACGGTTACCACGTATTCAGTACAGTCACGAGCACCAATATATATACACTTTCCTAAATTTAAAAGCAATTTTTGTGAGAAATAATCATAATCATCAGAACAGTAGAAAAAACACTTTTAAAGTTGTCAAGTGTTTACATATTGGTGCTCGTGACTGTACATTATCCACATAGAAATTTATCAGCGGTAATTAAAAAAAAAAGGCTGTTGTGTACATTTTGAAAGTGAAGGTACTGCACTTTTGTTAACGGTAACAGCAGTTTTTTTTAATTATGAAAAATCTGTGGGGGTGGTGGTGGGGTTGGTAAACATTTTTATGCGTCGAGGTCTCTTCCACCCTGTATATTTTAAACAATAACTGGATGATTTATATCAATACATCAGTTGTTATTTGAGATATCCTGATGTAACAATGTCAAAGAGTCTATTGGTATACTTACTTTCTTACTTATTGGTATACTTACTTCTTAAGGATGATTTTTAATTTGTCTATTTTTTTTAAATAAGTACTGAAATATTATTTTTAATTACATTTCAGTTAATTTTATTTAAAAGATAAAAAGAATATATCGTCCACTGACCATTATGACGCAGTTATAAGTAATTCGCACAATAGACTCATGTAGATAGTATTCAAATTTGTATGATAAGGTTATCAAACACTATAATACGGCCTAAAACTACATGTTTTATTCGTGATTATTGTTGCAAAGTGATTATATTTTAACAAGTTCATAACAATCAATACCGACTGCACCAACCCATACCAAATTGTGCAATAATGTAGAAATGTGTAAAAATTGTAGCCAAACCTTCAAGAGAGCTTGAACAAAGTTATTCAGTATCTATATTACTAAAATATAAGAAGTGTATTAACTACATAATGTGATCATGAAGATGAATTTGAGTATGCATAGAATGTTATGTTGAGAAAGTAACTGTAATTATGTACGTAGTATAAGTTAAAAATGTATTAATTATTGTAATAGGTAACTGAACAAGACATTTAATGTGGTTACAACATTTTTCATGTTTTTTGACAGTTGAAACACCTGTGCCATGTATGAGCGACTTGTGCATATAAATTACCTACTACCATACTATAATAAAAGACTCACCATGATAACTTAATCGTTTTATTGACCACTAAAGACACGCTATAGGCTACAGTAACGTAATGGTTTCAAGATAATGGGCCCAACCCATTAGCATCAATAAGGTTGTGTAGTGGGATTTGGGAAGGGCGTTACTGTACTTGAATACACAAGTGCTAATAAAAATCAAGTTTGAGAGTTATAAAATATATTTACTGTAGTAGTATTTATATACCTACGTGACTAATAAATAATCAGCGGCTACTATGAACAAAGATTTGTACTCAAGTTCAAAAGTACCTCTATGTTTAATGGTAGAGAATAAATTAATAACAAATCAAGATCCTCGGCAAAAATAATCTCCTAGACCAACTTATCATTTTACTTAATATCGTAATATTACTTCGTGACTGTTCCGATACAGGACTAGGAGATTTTTTGATGGCGTGGATATAAAATAAAAATAATAACAATGACTCGGTATGGTAACTAAGAGTTCTTAGATAAAAAGCTGCCTCGTAGCAGGGATATATTACAATCTGGTAGATACGACGTTACAAAAATAAAAGACACCGTCTGTGATGTGTTAGGCACACTGGCACAGGGTTTTTCTCTAGTGGCACTTCGTACAAAAATACAATCTTCAGATTCTATTTTACAATCAAACATTTGAAGCCTGATTAAAAGCAAATTAAATATTTTCATTTAATATCAAACTGATAATTGAGTATGCAGTTGTGCCGATTTATTTGATCCAAGCATTTTCTTACTTAGAACTACAAACAAGGCAAATGTTTATGACTATTCACATGGTGACACGTTAGTCTTTCCTCTCTTCAGCAGGTATGAAGTCCAAGGAGGCAGAATTAATGCAAAAACGTTTTCGTGAGGGCGCTGGCCCGTCATCGAACACGTGTCCCAGGTGAGCGTTGCACTTGGAGCATCGCACCTCAGTTCGCACCAAACCTGGTCGTGTTAAAACCAGTAATATATTTGCTCCAACTTTATTTCACATACCAGGTCCATTCACCAAAAGCCATATTTACATTTCACAATGAATGAGATGAATATATCCGAATATGAGGTTCACAGAGTTCGTGTTGTGAGGATGTGGTGGTAGCGCGCGTCGTCAGCAGCCGCGGCGCAGTCCAGCCGGCAGCCATCCAGGAGGAGCACAGGCGGGACGGGACAAGACGGGGCAGTTCAGGTTGCGAGGACAAATGCATATTATTTATCATGCGCATTCCAGAACGGTTAAGGTGATGTCACAAAAAGGCGTGTAACAGTTATGTAGCGAGTGATGCAGTAACCCAATGTTACGGCCGCATCCAAATGAATTGTGTGATCATTTGTGTATTGTTTGTGATCGCCCAACCAGAGCGTTGAACGAGATTTAAAATTATGTAAAATAGCATGAATACATTGCGATATTATTTGCGAGTGAGGCCGTATTTGTGTAATGGAAGACGATTTGACACACAGTGCATTTCCAAAATGTTAAACGTAGATAGACGAAGCATCAAATTGAAGTTTGATTACCAATCAGGGCCGACTTACGTTTGTTGTGGAGTCAGGATTGTGTCGGAGGATGGTCAAGGATACGGGGAAGACAGAAAAAAGATAAAATGTATTAGCACCAGAATCCATTTTCCCATCACCAGGTTTTATGGCGGGCATAAATAAAATACTTAAGTAGATAATATTTACAATCTGCATACATAATTAGGTACATATTTAAGTCTATACGATTCCCTGAAATATCAAGTAGATAAAAGACTATAAGATATTTTAAGTTATTTTCTGGTTGATGTTAGATTTTATTGGGCATGTCTAATAAAATTCAGGTATCATCATCATCAAAATTAAATGAACAATTTTTGAATAAAACATGTTAAGTTAATTGTATTAATTTGTAATTCATGCCTTTCTAAAAGTAAAAACCAAAGCACATGCTGTTATGTATGTTAATCTATTCGCATGCGATTCAGGTCTCGAATTAATTAAAGACTCTTTATAAAATAATGTAAATTTAATTGGATGTGGTGTTATCCTATTTTTGAGATCTAGTATACAATACAATACCTATTGTCCGCCAAGGAAGTGAGAGCCAGCATTAAGAGCTTCTAAGAGAGAAAGCGTCACGGGTATTTCCGATAGATGAAACGGGAATAATTTTGAAGTGTGTCAAATAGCTCATAGCCTTAGAATTCTAAAGAGCTCTGCTTAACCCTGAAAGCGACTCGAGTCGTGACTCAACCTCTTGCGTTTCAGACTGATAACGTATACACGGTTTTCAAAATATATCGATTATTGTAAATGCTGTGTTCACAAGAACTATTGTCTTAATGAGAGCAATTTTCATAATATTTACATAATATGCGACAGTTAACAGGATATCAAACTATAGCTTTCTAATAACATATTATGGTACGTGAGAAGTGAAAATAGATGCACATATGCGGTGTCTATGTTTACCATATATGTGGTCTTTGAAACTATTTACTTTGTGACACCTACTCGCGTTGTTACATAGAAGAGTAATTCGAAAATATTAGTATAGGTACGATTGTATTATTTATTTATGTACACTAATGTTTAATTTTAAATGAAGTAGTTAGTAATGATAAGGACTTGCTGGCTGGCTGATAAAATAATTTAAAATATAGCAGAACAGTTTCGGCTAATAGAAAAATAATAATTAATTAATTACATTCCTATATTTAGAATTTTTACTTCTCGCGTAATCATCGCGTCTACTTGCTACATAATTGGCTGACTCATTGTGAATTAGTTTGTTTTTACTATTTTACCTGCCGATTTTTTGCGTTTTCAAGAAGATGAATTATAAAAAGAGTTTTTATTTGTCAATAAAAACTAGTCTGCTCGTTTTTCGTTTTATGTGAATCATTGTAAACTATTGTAATGCGATAATATACATTGTTCAAGTTGAAGGTCATGGTCATGATCACAACACAAAGTGCGTATAAGGCAATGTGTCAGATATGGAAGTAGCATTGTATGTCTATATAAGTAAGTTGCTCAAGGTAACTTGATAGCCTGAGGGTAGGATGTCACAATCTCACAAAACAGTGTGTAGCATATCATGTGATGAAATTTGATGTGTAAATAGTTATCAGGTATTTGATAAGAATTAAAAGTGATATTGTTGGCCATGACTTGTAATTTAATTATAATGTATGAATTACTGGGGAAAAACTGGTAGACTAGGAGCATGATTGGATTAATTGTATACTACTGTTTGATAATAACACCTACTACTTCCATGCCAAATAGAGAGTTAATGCATCCAATGACAGCCCAAAATAATGATAAAATTTTGCACCTGTGCTGGAAAAGCGATGATTTCATAGACATGGAAGACTCCAATTCTATAAATAAATGACAACAAAATTATGACTTTGGTAGTCAATATTCTAAAAATAATAAAGTTATATTTGATTTGCATAAATTAGAAATTTCATATAAAAATTGTTTTATTATTTTTATTATTTCAGCATTGTTGGTTTTATTTAGGTACTTGTTACAAAACTTTGTAGTTACTCTGTCACTCACTTCTAAAATTGGAATAAAGGATATCAACAGTGGAAGGGATTAGACAGCAACCTTGAATGGGGGCCTGCTTTGGAGAACCTATTGTTGCCAGTCTTTTATGTCAAATGCTCTGTGTGCTACTGAATGGCATTGAAAATTTGTTCCATATTGGTTATTTCAATGAATGCTTTTAAGGTTATACAGGCATGGATAAAAGTACAAGAGATTTTTGTATTTAAATTAAAGGTAGGTTATCAAGTAAGTATCAATCAATAATCTATATAAATCACATGTACTTTCTATCCATTTATGAATGCTTTTATATTCAAGACAAACAATTTAGCTCAATCAGCAAGAATGTAACTTAAAAACATTATTATACATGCTTTAGTCACATATTTACACTGGCTAGACAAAGAGAAGTAGTGTCATACCTGCGCTTGTGTCCTGGTGCAAGGTAACTTTTTCTTTGGCGAGAACATCATTGAATGCAGGCCAACCACATCCTGAGTCATACTTAGTCTTAGAGGTAAATAGATCTTGTCTACAGACTACACAACAATACATGCCTTCCTCATAGAATTTGTTGTAAGCTCCTGCAAATTGAAGAAATACTTTTAAAGGTATTCAAACTTCATTAAAATTAGAAATAACCAAGAGGAAGGTTAATATCTATGGACAAGACTGCTATTTTTATGTAAACACACTTCAATTATGAAGGTTTCTGCAAAGGGAGACAGTCCCAATTAATGTCTACTGAAAGTCTAACCTGTATACGGTCTTTCAGTTCCAGCTTCCTGAGTAACATGATACTGCAGCGGCGTCAATCTCTTCTTCAAAGACTCTTTATCCTCCATGGCTCTCCACACTAACGCTAAAAACACGAATCAAGTTTGTATGTTTAGTTAACTCTTCGTATCTAACTGGCACGATTCCAAAATAGACCGTGAACGAGGTCCTTCCGTATTTATATATCGGTAGTATACACACGCGCGCTACGAGCGTCGTACCTGTTGTGAATGGATGCTTCAACTGCACGCAGACGCTCCTTTTCGCCTGCAGCGCCTTCCTAGCTAGAACTATCGGCCTCAGTAATAAACGCATTACTTACATAGCCTAAGGCGTTGCGTAAGTGGATGATATGGCTTTTCTAATAATAATAGTGTAATGATAAGATAGCGCTGCTACGGAACGAAATCGATGCCACACGATCGCTCATCAGCTGCTGTTTGACTTTGACATTTCATACATTTACGTCAATTTTGACACTGACAACTTTGAAGTTGACCAAAAAAGAACCTTTTTGGGTGTTGTCTCTTTCAACTATTATAGTTTCGAAAGATAAATAGTTTGAAACTGGATATTTTAACAACAATTACGAGCATATAAAAACCAGGAAATATTGAATATACTATTATTCAAATAAACATTTATTCAGTATCATAAAGTTAAATTAAATACTTAAAAATCGCTTAGGTACAAAATGCTTTTAAAAATCTTTCAACTAGAACATGCATTTAGAGTACATTTGGAGTCAAATATAAATAAGTATTACACTAGCGTTAGAAAAATCGTCTTATTTAATCGTCGTTTTCATACTCTCCTTCGAATTTTGCTGCTTCAAAATCTGCAAAAGATGTTTTGCAGATGTAAGAATAGGGTTTAGGCTGGCTATATTGTTTAATCACATCTATTGAATATACCTACTCTTTTTCTAAAATTTAATCTTAAGTCGAAAAGTCCGGACTTTACTAGTAAGCAGGGACAAATCCATACTGGTGGACACCCGTCTCGAAACTCGGCCTAACCTAGTGTTTATTCCGCCCATCCATGGGCCTCTGACTTGACTTTACATTCCTTCAAGAAATATCTCTCAGGCATGCTGCTTTCCTCACGATGTTTCCCTTCACCAAAACAAGTGATAATTATAAAATAAAAATGAATCCGAAAAATCTAAGGTGAGTGTCTTGGGTTCGAACTCGAGACCTATGACTTGGCAGTCCGACGGTCACACCACTAGGCTATCACTGCTTGGTGAATGACAGTTAGTACTTTATTCTTATAGTTATATAGAAAGTACGCTCGACACGATGTTTAAAAATCTTACCGAGAGCGATTCCCGACTCTTCTGCATCTGAGCGAGGACGTAGTTGGTGTCCTCTTGATCAGAGTCGGCGCAGGAGTCGTTGGCGTTGGGTTCGCTTGGGTCAGGCTCTTGTGGCTCTGCATTCTTTCCCTCGTGGAGCAGTGGCCGCATCTGTTGGCAATAGCAGTACAATAGCATCAGCAGATAAGTAAAAAAGTATCTAAAAGTTGAAATAATAAATATATCAAGTTGTTTTGAGAGAGTAAAGAGATCATTTTTATCCATTTAAACCTCTTTTAAATATTACATTCTTACCCTAGGGGTGAAAGTAATTTATTTATTCCCGAGACGGTGAGGGCGCCAATAGTTCGAGGGACTAAATAAGTCTATAACCAGAGGTAAACACTGTGCTTTTCATTACGAATACAAAGAAAGTAAAAATAAAAACATGAATTGGCTAAAGCAAAAATGTCCCCAACATTCACCCAAAAATCCCTGGATACTGTAGAAACTCAAGTTTCCCAAAAAATATTAAATATGAAAATACGCAGAAAAAACCTTTCACTAACTATAACTAATTGTTCTAATTTTACCATAAACTTTTGGAGTGACCTACTACATTTATTTATTTACTTATTTTATCATGTACATACAAACAAACAAACGTAGACAAACTTTTCCATATATATTTAAATCCTGTATAACCTCCACGCTTGTTAGTTTTCATTCTTTTCTTTTTTTTTTCATCTATCTGACTTTCTGGCTGTCACTCCTTCTGTCTTATGATTCTGGTATTTTTCATGTGAACTTTGTGTTAAAATAAACTTCCTTTCTCTATTATTGGGAATAATTCTCAGAAAAATCCTACCTACTTACTAATAGGTAAATACTCCCGCGCCCCGTACGCCCTGCGCCACATCCACCCGTCTACTTGAGTTTCGAAGCCCTATCTGACTCCGTTGGGGGATTATTTTGGAAAAACAGTGATACACGTGTCTCATTATTTTAATTGACACCAACTTTTGAGTCAATCGACCCAAAGAATATAAAGTTTCACAGGCAATTCAACCCCCATTTCACCCTCTTAGGGGTGGATTTTCAAAAAACCCATTCTAAGTGGATCTACCTACCGGACGGACCTACTCTTTATAAAGAATACACCCTCCAAATTTCATGTCTCTAGGACCAGTGGTTTAGGCTGTGCGTTGATATATCATTCAGTCCGTCACGTCAGTCAGTCAGTCAGTCAGGACTTTGATTTTTATATGTATAGAAGATAAAATTCACTCTATGAAAAGCGCACTGTTTACCTTGGGTTAAAGACTTATTTAGTCTCTCGAAGTGCCTCGAACCCCGTCTCAGGGCTAAATAAGTTACTTTCATCCCTGGAAAGTACTATTTTTACCCTTATCTACCTAGGTACAGACCTGCCTATACCAATATAGAAACAGAACATGTTTCTAGAATGGGCATTTTGACAACGATTTGTTTCAGTGGATCAATGTAACAGGTAGAGAAAATTGGTTTACTACGAAATCAAGCAATTTTTAAGCACTAAACCATTATTTTGGGAATCGAATCCGCGACACGCAGCTCAGCAGCCAATCGCTCAGCCACTGCGTCAACAGTGCTGTCGATTTATTATTGACGAATAGGTGATCGACAAAAAAAAACGTTCAAGTGCGAGTCGGACTCGCGCATGAAGGGTTCCGTCCCATCGTAGTATGGGAGTCCCCCTTTAATTTTCAATTTATATTTATTATTTCTTGTTATAGTGGCAACAGAAACACATTCTTTGAAAATTTCAACTATCTACCGATTACGGATCATGATATACAACCCGCTGACAAACAGACGGACGGACCGCGGAGGCTTAGTAATAGGGTCCCGTTGGTTACCCTTCGGGTACGAAACCTTAAAAAGGACTGACGCCCTTTCAATTTTTTTTATTTTGTACTGTGGATATCTAATGTAAAATTGGGCCGACACGCGCCGCGCCGTGCTCTGCATTTACGCACAAAATGCTAATTGCAAAATACTTAGGTATAAAGGGTGTATATAGACCCCTAACATAGCCGAAAGTCACTTGTTCTCCCCGTCTTTGCGATCATTATTATGTTCTAGACCATACCTTGGAACGAGACGGGAGACCTTTTGTCCAAAGGTCTTTGGAGAGTTCCTGTGCCTCAGGTGTCATCCACTTACGAAGACTCGCGTGACGCCGTCGCCACCGCATCGCCATTGCCTACAAACAGTCAGGAATTGCACTTTACTAGTGTTCAAAAATTGTAGGAAGAACATATCTACAATAACAATACATCAATATTTTTTTACACAGAAGCAGATACTACAAATGTACTTACAAGTGCAATTCCTTACTGTATAAAAGAAAGAAAAAAGTACAAAATAAAAACTTTGTACCTGCATGTCGTGTGTACTGTAACACTTATTGGTGGTGTTGTTCGCGGTAACTCCGCCACCGCTTGCATCCGCTTTCGATTTACGTAAACGTGCAAATATATACTTGACTGCATTATAAACGATAAAGCAAGGGACGACCACAAAGAAAATCACATTGAGGACAAATTCCATGGATCTGAAAATTAAAGCAAAGGAAAATACTATGTCAATAATGCACAATAGGGGTAAAGTCTCCTATCGCATTTGAAAGGATTTTGAATAATTTCGTTCTGCATTGCTTCATATCTTTGGAAAATGGGTCTGCTCAACAGAGTAAAATACGCAATTAATTTTGTTGGATTGTTAAAATGAATAGGTAACATTGGGAATGCGAGTATGTTACCCAACTACTCCGCTGTTTTACTTCAGTTCTAAGTATTTCTGGCGTAAGTCTAAGGGTTTCATAGAATTTAAGCGCATCGCGCGGTTACAGGTAGGTACACATAATGCTTATAAACATTACCTGCTGTACATACGGACGGTCCTCTCCCTGGTGTCCGGGTGGACAGGGTAGCAGTCGGGGTCGTACTCCACCTTACGACACTTGAGATTGGCCTCGTAGTACTGGTTAATTGTACGCGGTACTTGAACCAACAGACATAAGCCCCAGGTGCCAATAGAAAAGAAACATTGTCCCAAAATCGCCTTTATTAAACCTGTGCAAAATATAAACAATAATTTCTTACTTAACGTCACTAGAAGTACCTACTGGCTAGTTCACAAGGTATATCCACGCATATCAGAGCCGTGCACGGGACGTGGCAGGGCCGTGGCCTGAAGCTCCGTCAGGGTCGGACTGGGCCGGAAGGGCCCGGGTGGCTCCTTTAGGCCCGGGGCCCGAGACAATAATATATTCCAATAATATAAAAGCAAATATGAAGCTAGCAAATCAACATTTTTTTAAAAGGAAGAACTTTCAGCTAACCGTTTTTTTTTAATATCTCTGAAACAATGTGAAATGTATTATAGACTAGGAACTAAAATAATTAGGCCCTCCACTCCAGACAAGTTAGCCTTTCTTTAGTTATTTTATACAACATTATTTTTAGTATATGCGAAACATGAATATAGTTTGTTCAGAATAAGTAACTGAATCGATTCCAATAATTTTTAAATCATGTTATATTTTGTCCAAAAATATTTAAAAAGTTACAAGTTGGACACCGAGTGACATTAAGTCGAAATACAGGCTCTGCCTAGTTCGACTACAGATGACTACACCACTTATATTGACCTAAATTTTCTTGTTAAACTATCTTGTAACGTATGTCTAAGTTTCTTCTTTAAAAAAAATAAACGTTATTAAGTACCTATCGCAATCATTTAGGTACCTACTGCCAAATTATTATTAGCAATGAGCTCAAGGCGACGCTGGAGGCGCGCCCCCGGCCGCGCTGCGTGGTGACCACATTTTTGTGCGGACAGAACAAGCTTATAACTTTGTGAGTTTTCATGATACAGTTTTGAAATGTGGACATAGATTCTTTACATAAAATACTAGACACGTGTTTCAGGTTTCGAATATACTAAAACTAATGTTGAATAGAAATAGATGTTATTTAGTCGGCTTAGGGACACAATGCTAAGAACAAAGCCTCCAAGAGCGAGCGGAGCGAGCTCGAAAATTTTACCACCGTACCTTTGACAGGCTAGAATTGTTTGAACCCTTCGTACAGGAATTACTTGGTGTACAAAGGCAAGATGCAAAAGGAAATAAGCTAAAGAGCGAGCGAAGCGAGCTTGAAATTTTTTGACACCTTGCCTTGGTCAGTTAGAATTGTTTCGATCGTTCATGCAGCAGTTACTTGGTTGACTTTTAGGCAAAGCCAAGATTTAAGAGAAAGTAGCGAAATGAAATTTTGATCACCCTACCTACCTTGGACAGGTTAGAATACAATTGTTTCGACCTACCGGAGTTACTTGGGCGACTTATAGACAAAATGAGGAATCAAGATAAAGTAGGCTGCAACAGCGAGCGAAGCGAGCTCGAACATTTTTACATCTTGCCGCGAATAAATTCAGATATGTAAGAGATCAAAATGTCAACAAGACACCAATTTTTGCAACCTTGTGTATGTATGCCATAATTGCCTATTAAGGGTTCAGGGCAAGGGCTCCTAATTTATTAAACCTCCGTCTATACCGGTCGATGACGTGAAAATCCAATAGGAGTGCCAATCCACAGGCAGAAAAAAGGAGCCTTTATGATAAAAGTTTTTCGCAGAGTTCAAAGAAAGAACCGCGCGTTGGTTTTAAGAAAATTTGTAATTTTGTAGCGATAGTACGACTGCTCAGAGGCTCATTTATCAGCTTTGCCCGCGTTTCCCCACTGTCACAGTTTTACTAACCTAGCACCAAAAGTGCGATAATAACGCCAGTAGCACTGATGCATATGTTTATGTAGATCTCGTCTTTGTAGCAAGCGAAGCGAGCGTGGCGCGTGCGGTCGCGGCTCGAGAGCCCCGCGGCCAGCTGGCGGGAAACCGGCATCTCGCGGCACAGCAGCAGGGGATCATCAGCTACAATCAAGTTAATAGCATAAAAGGGCCTGCAAGGGTGGATGCAACCTTCGAGTCAGGGGTCTGACGGGGGATCACTTAGTCGAGGTCCAGTCGAGTTCGACCACAATAATAAATTAAAAGCAATAGTATTTTATGGTTAAAAAAAAAACAACTGTTACCTACAAAACTGCAATGCCTACATGGTCGAAATGTTTGGAACAGCTGGTTTAGAATGATGTACTGAATACGTGCTGTTTTAGCATCGGTGCCCTTTCCACCTTGTATAATCACAGCTCATAGTCGAATTATGCGTGTTCTTCGCGTATGTGTTTGCCATCAGACAAAAAACTATCAGTTGGCGACATGGAGCTAGACCCAGCCCGGGGGGGCCCGGGGTTGTGACCCCCATGACCCCCCCTGGATCTGTCCTTGAGGGCCAGTGACAATGTGATATTGTATAAGCAATAACTATGATCGAAAATTCAAAAATGTATTAGTAGACGAGTGCAATTAGCCAAAAAATACTCAAAAGGTGGAACGAAGTTTATAGTGGTCGGATTCTCATGGGACTTTTTTATTGAGTTTTTAGAGGTGTGGCGAAAAAGTTAAAGAGAAAAATTTCGGCGCTCGCGACTTTTTTTTTTAATTTATTTTTGCATTTTTTTTTAAATTTCCTTTTCCTTTTTTTTTTTTTAATTAATGAATAAATTGAAATTGGACGAATTTATATTGTGACGGGTCAGTGGGTCGTCTTAGGGCGTAATAGTGTGCATCCATTAAACGCCAATTTGGTTTGATTGTTCTTGTCAATGAATTGAATACTTCAAGATTTCTTCTTCAATTATTTCTAAAATACCGATTTTGAAGACTAATATTTCTTTTGTTATGGTAACTGATACGTACTTTTTCACAGTTATCTGGACATAAAAATGTTCAAGAAAACCACATTCATGAGTGTAGTGACAAGTAATTAATTGGCATTTTTTTTTTACTTTCTTCTCAATCAACAGGCGTTCTCTAGTGGTGTGAACAGTCTGATCGTATTCATAAACGATCGGTTCAAGATTTCGATTCAGAACTAAACCGAGTCAGATAGACTTCCCGAATTGCAATCGAATCGTTTGTGAAAACGGAGGCAGATCATGGTTTTATGTGAAGTTATTCGGTTAAAAGTAAGGAGCAAAGTGAACATACACAGACACACACAGTCACAGTGCCAGACGCAAAAGCAACGATCGCCCTTCTTTATTGCCACTTCTCTAACTGCTATCGTCTTCTCATCATCATTCACCAACGATACTGCAACACAAAGTTAGGTTTTCAGACACAGTATGTTTTTGTTACCTTAAATCGTCGTGTTGTGGACCATGGGTTGTTTGGAGTACTTTGGAGTAGTGTAGGGCTGCCAAAAATGGTGAAACGCCGACGGGGACATTTGAAATGGCAATACGATGTGGGCAAGATACATTTTTGGAGTACCTTAGTCTATTAAGTGATTTTTTCGCAGAGGTAAGGTTTTACAATGCACATGTCAATTTTATAATCTATAAGAGGGGCGTAGGCAGGATTTGTATTTGGGGTAGGGGTGAGGGACTGTACCAGTCTGGGGCTACCATATATATATATTTTGTGGTTTTTATAAATATGTATGATAGTCTATAAGGTATATATGTTACGGGTCTTTGTTACCTGAATTAAATGATATATTATTATAAAAGCTACTTCTTTAATTGCGGTACAACTTGTTGCGACATTTCGCCATACACATACGGACACAGTGCTTTTAACACGAACGCGAGAGGAGCGAGCGCAAAATTTCAAGATTCTGTTCTGGTAGGTCAACCAACTGAACCGGGACAAACGAGTTATTGACCTGGACAAAACGATTCAAACCGGGACATGTACCGGTACGTACCGCAGCCTAGAATAGTGAAAATAAACTGCAACAGAGTGCAAGAAATTTGATCGCTGGTGTACCTAATTACCAGATCAATCAAAAGGTAAAACATGACTTAAAGACGTTTAGCCGTTATGTAAAGCATATAATAAAATTACAATCAATAAAATATTAACAGTAGTAAAACAATGGCGTTTCATACCGGAACAGTGACCCATATTGAAAGGAATCTTGCGTGGCAACTCCAGCTTAATAGACCGCGTATGTCGTGGAGGGATCAGCACAGGCCCGGCCATCGTCGACGATTTAGTCTTCTCGTTCACCAGTTGGGTCAAGGCTGGCTCACAGTCTCGAGTTACAACTCTGGACAAATATTTTCATATCAACAGGGTTAGCTTCGAGGAAGGTTTTGCGCGTCAAATTGACAATTCTTTACATCTCAAGCTAAGGACCAAGACGTGCAAGAATCGACTAAACACATTGGTCGAACATCGCGTCTCTCGTCTTTCCTGAGATGTTCGAATCTTGCTCGTCTCCGCTTTGGTGGAAATAGTCTTTACGTCTTTTTTAGAAGAAGTAGAACAGGGATTTAGGTAATCAAAGGTTTAGTGAAGGATTCCAACATCTCCCGAGATCTGGGCTCTCCAATACTGTCCGTAACTAAAACATATAAATCATTTTATTCTAAGAACCTGAATGTTGCAGCAGCTAACCCCGTATTTCCGACCTGCAACGTTAAAATTGTACGCTTTTTTCGCGTGCTATCCGCTACAGCGATCGCGATTCGTCCAGATGCACTGCAAACAGATGCATCGATAGAATCTCAACACGTTAAAATAATTCTGTAATTATAACAAACAAGTTGTTGTTAGTAATTTTATGCAGGTATACCCAACACGGATGAGCTCGTTCTCATCGGCCCGGGCTTCTAGATCAATCTGATCGTGGTGCATGCGGTGATGTGGCATTATTAGATATTTTTCGTTACCTTGGCAGGCAATATTAACTTTTTCCTCAGACACTTTCAACAGAGTTCTCGATTTGCGGACAACCACTCTTCGATGTCCCTGCAAAATGTTACCGTAAAAACTATTTGAACAAGTGGCTGCTGAAGAATTGCTAAAATGAGAACTTTACGTTAATGTGCACCTGATCATTACGCTCTTCAGACTTTGAATTAAAGTCAGACTCAGAATTATTATTGTTCCGTTTATTTATAATACCCTCTTCATCTTGCACGCCCATCACATCCTCCTCAGGAACAACGATGTAGCCTCCATTTTCGGATTCGCCTTGTTAACAATTAAATATTAAATTAATAAAAAATAAAAAAGTATTTTAACACAATCAGTTCAGTTATCGGTATTGTCAGAAAGGTTCAAGCTTTAAGAACCGAAGAAAACCAAGGAACCGAATGATGGATTGTCTAAAAGAAGATATTGTTAAAAAAGGGGTAAATTCCGATATTTCAGTGTACAATACATCCCTAGTCTAGCCACACCATTAGCATTACCTACACAGAATGTCGATTGTATTACCTACCTTGTTCATGTTCAGTAGGAATCATTATGCCATCATACAGTGATGAGCAAATATATACCTATACTGTCTACTCGACGTCATACTGGTCAAAGACCCCACGACACTAAACCTAGTTCGATAAGACTATCAGATGGTATACATATAATTAGTCACGTCATTAATGGGGGAACAAGAAATGGCTATGCTGCAATGCAAAAAACCTGGCAATGCGATTAAAAAAAATCCGATTTCTAGTATGATAAGACTCCCAAACTCCCAAGTTTCGTTTGTTCCTCGGAACAGGGGAGGGGTAGGACTATACGATAATGCAGTGCTGCAAGCCCCCCTGATTGGCCTTATCAGTGGCAGCAACATAATAAGCGACGCTTGAAATAATAAGTCTGTGCAACCGGTTCTGAGCGATGGAACCGGGTTGGCATAGTTCTGATAAGATTATTATAATTTTGCAAATTTAAATTACGCGCGTCGAAGTGTCTTGGTACTTTTGATGTTTAGCGAAGAAACTGCAAAAGATGAATACAGCTTTGAGTAGTGAAATGGAGAGATCTTTGAAAAAAAGATACATGGAGCAAAGACTGGTTGAAGCAGCTACACGTACTTAACAAACCCGGACCAATACTTCACAGATATAGAAAACGATGACTTGTCTGTGTTTTCTTGTCCCGCTTCTGATGAAATGTGCAAGGGTATTGTTAACCTCGTTCATGACAAGCGACGGTAACTTAAATGCTGCAGCTCAACAGCACTGGGACGATTTACTAAATCTAGACGGAGATGATGATGATGTCCTCGTCGCAGCCTCTGCCATGACAAAAAAACAATAGTTAATGATCCAAAAATTTTTTTTCCACAATGCGGCCTTTTTGTCGAATTTGCTCTCTTAAAAGCCGCATAACACTCAAATAATATTCTTTATTTATTGTTTGACCTTCCGGCAAAAATTTACAGTGCAAAACACCGCGATGGTCAAAGAAAACGGCCAACATGACTTTGACTTTTTGACCGACTTTGGCGTCTTTATGCCACTTCGTAGCTTGTTGACTACTTTGCATGTCAAACTCGTAAATTCACGTCTCGTCACCAGTAACAATGCGTTTAATGAATGCCCTCAGCCACTGATATGCGATTGAATTTTTGGAGAAAATTCAGGTCTTTTGGGACTAGCCGACCGGCAACATGTTTCATAACCAAGTGATTATTTTAAATGGTACGGATCGAATCGTGAGACATAGAAAGTTCGGCGTCTATCTCTCTCAAACTTGAATGACTTTCAGTCACTATATCCTTCACTTTTGCGATGTTAACTTCAGTTGAAGGCAAATCGTCACGAGGCAAATCTTCCTTCACATCTCGTGTGTGTGTTTTCGATAAAGATGATTCACCGTAAGCCTTCTGTAACATTTTCAGGGACTCCGAACACGAAATTCCATTGATGATGCAAATTTTAAGACAAACTTTTTGTCGATGTTTTTTTTCCATTATGAAATTCGCAATACACACTAGATATGATCTAACTAAAAACGGCACTGTATTTTTTAATCTAAATAACAGATGCAACTCTAACTCCGCGCCAAAACGGAAAACAGTTGTGCCAATATAATAACAAAAAAAATCCATTTGGAACAATAAAAAAATCATCCATTCCCGATACTTTTTTGACTGAATGTATACCATCTGGTAGTCTTATCGAACTAGGTTTAGTGTCGTGGGCTCCCCAACTATACGTGATCTAGTGAGTTTCTTTCATGTAATACCTAACTACATTTGTTGTTTTTCCTTAATACCATTTAAGTTTGCGTCGCTCTCGTTGTAACTGGCGCTGTCCGCACCACGGATAGGCGCCAGAAGGCACAGTTTACTCCTAGGCAAAGTGTACTGTTCTCTGGGAATCCACTCAGCAGGACGATATCGAACGTTCAGGTCCTGGCCCATCCATTCGGGTACCTTTGAACTTACACTGGAAAGTGAATGTTGCTGTAGGCGACACCTAAATACATGCTTAAATAGAAGCACACTGTTATCCAACAGTGAAATTTTTGAGGCGAAATTCCAACAGAATTTAGGCATTCATTTAGTTGTCGCTTGGTGTAAGTAAAAACTGGCATACCTAAGTATATGAGTGCTTTATCAACAGATCATCAATTTACGGAGCTTAATTTTTGCAAACTATAATTGCAAGAACGTAAAAGGTTAACTTGAAACGAATACCTGGCTAGTTCGCCTTTGGTAAGGTCATTCCATACGGTTTTCCCATCAAGGGTGCTTAATTTTTCAAATAATTGGACCTTGACAGAGTACCAGAACTCCGGATGGCCTATTTCATATACGGAAAAATCTCTCTCGGGGATTTCTTGTTCTTCTTTGTCTTCTTTTTGTGTCGTTTCTTGAACACTTTCACGTTCATCCTCCACATAATAATCTAAATAGTCGATTTCCCCGTCCTCATTCCCAAGCCTGTTACCCGCAGGGTTATGGGGAGTTTTTCGTATCTTTGTTTTCAAAGAAGCAAAGCTCGTTTTATTTTTATTCGGAGATTTTTTTCTTCCTACTTTAGAGTCTTTTTCTTTGGAATGTGCAGTTTTGGAATGACGTAGTTTTTTCAGATGAGTTCTTTCATCGGGCATAGTTATTTCATCATTCAGCGGTTTAGTACCAGACAATTCTGTAGTTTCTTTTTTATGATTAATGTTTGCTATTCTGTGATGAATACGATGACTAGTAACAGTCATGTGTGTTTTGTCAAACATTTCACTATTCATACCAGATAGTCCAGATACTTCTCCGGGTTCCGATATTCGGTCGTACTGTTCTTTTGTATCCCATGGCTTACCTTCATCGCTGGTTTCTTCGACCACAATATTATGTTCACTGCGCTTTTTGCGTTTGCTTAACGTTATGTTAGTGCACATCTCATTTTTAACTAGAACATAGAGATATTTTTTTTTAATTATTTTTAATGTTTTGTTAGGAAAATTAGATATATTCTGTCTGACAGACTAAAGTGACGAACATTCGTTGGTGCTTGTTTTGTTTTTGTCTAGGTAATTTTGAGTGCATAAGAAGGGCGTAGGCCTGTGAAGGGATACCCAGAAATGTATTGGATTGGTTTCAATTGATTTTTATTCCTTCACCTAAAATTAATCCCGCATATGTAGAAGAAATATAGAAGTGCGCATAAAAACTTGCACATGGTGTTCATCGACCTCGAAAAGGCATACGACCGGGTACCTCGTGAGGTTTTGTGGCGGGCCCTGAAAGAGAAAGGTATACCTGGGAAGTATGTGTAGTTGATCCGAGCGATGTACAGTCGATGTAGTACCCAAGTCCGGTCTACAGCGGGCACTACCGGCAGCTTCAATGTGGCTGTCGGCTTGCACCAAGGATCGGCTCTAAGCCCTTACCTCTTCCTGGTGATAATGGACGCACTTACGTCGGACATGCAGGAAGAGGCTCCCTGGTGTATGCTGTTTGCCGATGACATTGTGTTGGTTGCCGAGAGTGGCCTAGAGGTCCAGAGCAGATTGGAGGTGTGGTTGCAAAGACTGGAGAATGTTGGCCTGAAAGTCAGTAGGACCAAAACAGAGTACTATTCTGTGATTTCGGCGGTCTCTCCAGTCCTGTGCCCATAACTCTTGCCGGAACGCCCATACCGATCTGTTCTGACTTTCGGTACCTCGGGTCGCTTATCCAAGGGGATGGCGAAGTAGACCGAGACGTAACGCACCGGATCAACTCAGGTTGGATGAAATGGCGACAGGTCTGGACTGGAACAACTTGTGACCCACGGATGCCCCTCAAATTAAAGGAGAAAATATACAAATCCGTGATTAGACCTGTCGTACTGTATGGATCGGAATGCTGGGCTGTGAAGAAGATGGATGAAAAAAGATTACATGTAGCGGAGATGAGAATGCTGAGGTGGATGTGTGGTGTGACAAGAATGGATAAGGTAAGGAACGAGTATATTAGAGGAAGTTTAAAAGTTGCGCCAGTTACAGAAAAGTTGAAAGGGAATCGACTGTCTTGGTATGGACATGTGATGAGGAGGGACGAATCGCATGTGACTAAAAGAGTGATGAATATAAACGTTGATGAATGGAGAGGGAGAGGAAGACCAAAGAAACGATGGATGGATTGTGTGAGGAATGATATGAAAGTTAAAGGAGTAAATGATAGCGTGACGGTTGACAGAGGAGATTGGAAAAAAAGAGCGTGTTGCGCCGACCCCAAGTGACATGGGACAAGGGCAGGAAAATGATGATGACCTAAAATTAATCCCGCAACAGGGTTTCCAGGGTACCTATCTGCACCTTAGGGTCCTTCAGTAGCTCAATGGTTCTTATGGTGAGTGATACTAGCAGATACCAGTAGCGTAGAACCTAAACACCTCCCACAACTGTTTGCTAACATTCAACATATACAGGGTGGAATTTTTCAACGCGACCTGGAGAGAAAATACCCTAATACTGGAGATAGAAAATTTTACTCAAAGGACACATTCCATTATTTTTAAAAAGAAATAAATCTACATTCAAAGATTTTCGAAAATTCGATTGTCACACTCGGAAATCGAACCTGCTAAATTCCAAAAAAATAACATCCTGTACTTTTACGGCGTCAATCGATATGCAAATGCAACTGTACATGCGCAATACAATTTCCAACATTCATCACACCTCGCTATTAAAAGTTACTGGAAATGAATTCCTTAAAATAATAAAATTGTGTATCTGTCACCGTTAAATTGTAAAAACCGTTAGATTATAATCTAATTATTATCTCGCGAGATTGGAATCTGCCGGCAGATGGTGAGCCGTAACAAACTGATCGCAGTATTTTTCGTTAGATTGAGACAACAAAATGGAACTCATTTTGAGAAACTAATTAGTAAGTTTACCCTTTTTTTGTTCTACTAAGATTTCATGGTTTTCCTTTCATTTTATTTATCATGTTTGTTAGAGAGATTTGATCCTAATGATTGATGCCATAAAAGTACAGGGTGTTATTTTTTTGGAATTTAGCCGGTTCGATTTCGAGTGCGGCAAGCGAATTTTCGAAAATCTTTGAATGCAGTTTTATTTCTTTTTAAAAATGAAGGAATGTTTCTTATGAGTAAAATTTTCTATCTCCAGTATTTAGAGTACTTACCCAGGTGGTGTTAAAAAATTCCACCCTGTTTATTTTGGTCAAAGGCGAGGACAATCCTATACGCGTCGCTAACTATATTGTTTTTTTTTTTAATTCCATTGATTCTAATTGTAGACAAGTACCTATGCACACTTTGCAGGACTAAAAGGGGTCAGTATTCAATTACTTTTATAGCTTCACGTTTAACGGATTTTCTTTGTGCTCAAATGAATGGATGGCCTTGGTTACTTTGAATGAGATTTGTGTACATAATTATAAAGGTACAAATACATAAACAGATGGTAGGTAAGTATAACTGGGATAACTGCCCAGCTTAACTTACCATCTGTTTATGTTGTTGTGAATGTAACGCCAGTGTGAAAGCGTTCTAACTGGTTTTATAATACTGTTGACCGGCGTTCAACACAAAAACCGGTTTGATTGTAAAGGGAGGGCTCCGCACGACATGCAGAGCCAGTCAGTACGCAGGCACGTCGCTCGCGAGCCCTGCAGCGCTCCGTATTATACAGCGATACGAACAAAAATAATGGAGAAGTTTATAGAAACAGTACGAGCACATCCCTGCCTGTGGAACCCGCAGCATCCCGACTATCCTGAAGTGCACGCAAGAGGTCAAGCCTGGCAGAGTGTCGTTAAGGAAGTTGACGGCAGTTCAATACCAAATAGTAAGTACGTTCTTGATTATAAGTTGATGATCCACAGATGTATTTTCCGTGACTACCAGTAACAACATGCTTATCACGTAGACATGAACACGATTCATCATAGGTACCTGACAAAAACCAGTTTTTGAATGGAAGCCGGCCGACTCATGTTGTTTACTCGGACTTTTAAAATGCTTAAATGATAACCGCTAAGTGAATGAGGTTTTTAATGTAGGTGTAAAAAAGAGTTGAAAGAAAATTCAAGGATTGAATGTTGTTGTCTATCTTTATTTTAAACTAGCACATCGCCCGCGACTTCGTCCGCAGAAACTGTGATAGCTCGGCTAATATGCATGATATAAATATAATTTATAGCCTATAGCACCCACGTTTAATGTAGCTTTCTACCAGTGAAACAATTTTTAAAATTGGTTCATTACTTCCGGAGATTACCCCCTATATACAAACAAATTTTACCTCTTTATAATATTAGTATAGATATACTATTAGGAAAATGTATATCAATGTATACGGGGTGGAAGGGAATCATTTCTAGGTGGCCCCCCACATAGAAATTATTCATCGGTTGTACACTTGAACTGAATACGTGGTAACCGTTTTCGAGTCGGTGTACTTTCCACCCCTTCTTAGACACAGCACTGGTCTATTGAGACTTTTGACTGATAATAAAAAGGTACTGGTTAAGACGGCCGACGATCGGTTCATTTGAGAGTTGAGACCTTACTTTGGTAACTTGAAGGGGAAGGGCAAAGGTCTATAGTACACGTACACCCCTATTTCTCCAGTTTGTTTTAAGAAGTTATAAGAGAATCCCAGACATACATTCACGACCATCGTTTGAGTTTGTCAAATTTTTGACGGATTGTATTTTTACTTTTCAGTCAAAGTTGCGCGGACTGAGTGGAGGAAGCTTCGCGACAATCATCGGGAAGCTTTGAAGAGAGCCAAACTAGGACAGAACAAATTGTTACCAGCTCAGGTCACAACTTGGAAATATGCAAAAGCTATGCAATTTCTGGAACCACATATGAAATATCGAATCACAGAAAATATAGAAATGGACCCACCAGTGATTCTACGTTCAAAGAACTCTGAACATGATGTTTCTACGACAAATGCTGTTGAGTCTGTAAAATCAGATGTAACACCGCATAAACGACGCTGCGTTGAGCATGCCGATGACACATTCCCTATATTACGACAAGAAAAAGAGGTAGATGCACTCGAATCTTTCTTCAACTGCATCTTGAAAAGCACCAGAGATATGCCTCAATGGATGCAAACACAAGTGAAGAAGAAAATATTTGCAGTCATCATTGATGCGGAGGAGAGGTTATCGACTCAATCTCAAGTGCAAAATGCACCACCTGAAGAGTACGGACATAACTTTGTCATTGAAAATAAAATCAAGACGGAATATTTTGAAAACACGTAGTTATGTAGACTGTGTTGCACTGAGCAAAGGATTGAGGTTCAGTAAATGAAGTGAAATGGTACAGATACAGTGATGAGTGAGTTAGGTACCTATAACTCAGATCATGTGTTTGATATTTGATTGGGTCATGAATTAAATTATTTTGTGTTTAAGATAATTAAACCCTATGGTACCTACAATTTGTTGTTTCGCTACATAATCGAATTGATCTTGGATACCTACATAAAGCGTGTAAATAGACCCTTAACATATCCGAAAGGCACTTGTTCTCTCCGTCTTTGCGATCATTTTTTTGTTCTAGACCATACCTGGGAACCTTCTAGTTACGGAGATATTGGGGTCAAAGTTCCAACTTTTTCACAAATGTTTTTTAAATAAATGTTTTTACACACAATGCTTTGAGTGCTTTCCATCGAGTCCTACCGTAAAACGTGATTTTTCACCCCAAAAAAAATGTCTATTCTCAGCAATAATTTTTGCGTAAAGTTACTTAGTTTGATGTACAGAATGCTTGGTTGACGGCTATGTGTAGGGTCTGTTTACATCCTGTAAAATTACTTCAATGTTATTATTTCAAAAAAATGGTTTATTCAGACTTACCGTAACGCCTGGATGGGTATGAAGCAGCTTTTGTTATGGATGATGTAGCAAATTGGAGTGGGTGTATGGCTTCTGGCGTCACTGGGTTGGTTTGCAGAAGGTTAGTCTTACTGTCAGAGGGCCAAGATGCCTCAGAGAAGCCTATGTCTCGCACCATACGCTTAAAGTATTTTATAAAAAAATAAGACATTTACGATAATGAATTGGATTTTATAAATGTGTAAATCAACTGTGTTATTTTTAAATTATTACCGATTTGATTATTTAAAGAAGTTTGGTACTTACTACCTCGTTGGTCTAGCGGTCGCAAGCGCGACTGCTAAGCATGGGGTCCTGGGTTCGTTCCCGAAGTCAAGCAAAGTGTCATTGGGTTTTTCCATCAGATATTTCTCAGTAGCAACCACAGAGTCTGGATTTACGCCCGGTTGATGGCAATAGGTTCACCCCCTATTACATGGTACTTTAACATTACTGGCGAAATGTGGGTGTACTATTAGTTACACCTCTGCCCAACCCTTCGGGAATTACATGCGTGATGTTATGTGGTACTTACTTTTTGATGTTTAAAACCGTCGCCTTCGCTGACAGTATAATAAGGTTTACCTGTATTGTCTATGATTGCAGCACGTATAGTCTGGAATTACGAAAAGATGTAATTTAAATATAGTTACATAATGTGTATAGGATTTGATTAGGTACCTATAATTTCTTTAGGTAGGTAATATGATTGAAATTACACATCAGGCTTTCTACTGCTTATTCATTCTGCTAAAAACCTGCGACGAGCATTCAAACGACATCCGGGACATTGGTGTGGCAGATTTGTTTTTATTGGCATCTCGTAGGTCAACCAATGAGGCTGGCTTCTGCTTAACCGGACTATCCTGTGGATGCCTTGAGTGTAAGGCCTCCAGCCAGTCTGGTAGATGTTAGAACAAAGTATAAATGACGGTGTCTTGTACACACGGCGGCACATCAAGCTCTACATAACCAGTATAAACTGACTTCGCTTTGTAAGAGCTTCCCGTACGATGAGAGATCAGCTTAATTTGGTTTTGCAGAGCTTGATTGGCTGCCGTGCGTACAGACTGCGGACTGTATCCAACACTCACTCTTAAATTGTGATTTTAGGTATACTCTGTGGACCTGGCAGGACCGTCATTAATTCAAGGTTGCCACCAGCAGGCTGACTAAGAATCAACACAGAACAAAGCAATTAAGCCCTACTAGACAAGTACTTAGTAATAAATACATTCAAGGTCCCATACATCAACTCTGCGCAACTTGTAGGCCTGGAGCGGTATTTCCCGTTGCAAACGCAAGATGTAAGGGTCGAGGAGACGCACGCGCTTCTTTTCCGGTCCCTCGAATACGTGCTCGATAGGTATGTAGTCATCACCTAAACTCTGGTAAAGAGAGAAGTCGAGTTAATGCGAATTATGTATATAAGTCATCAACATCATAAAGATATACCTACATTCTCAGATTATATTTACAAAAAGGACACAACCTTATAAAATTTTAACAAGACAAGCTAATGACATCTGCTTAACCCAGCCTAGGACTAAATATGGAAAGATAAATATTAGGTACGAAGGGGTCAACTTCTTTAACAAACGTTAAAAATATATACATATATAAAAAGATATTTCCCTGCAAATTCAAATCATAAATCTATTATAATATTATTAAACGGGAAAAAACATAGGCACAAACAAATATAATCAAAAATAAATCTACATAAACAAAAATAAATAAATATAGATATATGTACAAATATTAACCGAAAACAATTTAATAAATCGCTTATGTTCTGCACTGTGTCGTAGGTCTTATTAAACACGCAACAACTATTAAATTGCACCCTACCACAGTAAAAATATATTACAGTATTATGACTCGCCCCCGTCCTTGAAATAATTATAGGGCTGCTGCGCCTACAGTATTTAAATTTCATCTACTTAGTTGAGTTTCTTTCTAGTTTTACGATTGTAAATATTATACTTTTTATTAAAAAAAAGAAAATTGTTGTGAATGAAATAGGAAGTGTTCAATAAAAATACAAATTGTGTCTTTTGAGTAGTAGATTCAATAAAAATTATGAATCTGAGACTGAGAGAATTATTATGTAAATCTTACTAGGTAGATACCTACCATTTATTACACTCATAATAATTTTATAATTCAATAACATATGTAAGTAGCTAAGTACATGAGTCTGTATATCTACTTAGCCTAGCCTAGGAAACTACCTATTAGCTTTTTTTAAAGCGAGTGTAGGTACACACGGCGGCACATGAAGTTCTACATTTCCAGTATAACTTGGCCTCGCTTTGTATAGATTGATTCAATGAGAGATCCGCATAAACTGGTTTTGTATAGCTTGATTGGCCGTCGTGCGTACTATAGTCACTCGTGGGTCACTTTTTTGACCCTATCCACTTATTTATTAATTAATCCAGGTGGAACTCGGTGGAAAAAGCGAAATACCTATCTATTAAAAATAAAAAAATACGTAGGTATCTACTAGTAGGTATATATAAATTATTCTATAGTCTTACCTTTCGGAGTTTCCAGATAAATTCAAAAATATTATCTCTGGATGCGTTATTGAAGAATTCAAGCAACCAAAGACAGCACAACATAGTATATTAGAACTCTTTGCCATATTCAGTAAATACTTGTACTTAATGCAATCAAATATTCACAAATCGCACACTTACTGCTTACAAAACCATCACAACATTCGTTCGTCAGTGCGGTGCATACGTGACCGAGTGTGTACCGAACTCGAGGCGTGTAGGTATGACTCGCGTTCCGACCGTTTGTATGAAGATACACTACTGTAGATATTATTACCGTGACCCTACCCTCATCGCCCAAAACTGTTGTGTTGTTTCTTGTGTGTAACGAGTAACCTACTTTCTTCTGATTTGTTTACTAGTTAGTGCTAAAACAATGTATAAGTCGAAGTATTATTGTAATGGTAGTTTTAAGATACACATTTGTTTTTATCTACGCTTACTGGAAGATAACATTGTTCTTAAAATATTTGTTTTCTCTGTAAGTGAATTTGCAATTCTTTTGAGAAATAAATATCTTTAACCGTATCATACACGCTACGAGCCACCATGCAGGTAGAAGTGGTAGCGTGTCTTAGAACATATATTTTTTGTGTCAAATCCTCATGGATGTCCTCCGCCCTGGGGTGGGCGATGAGCTCTGTGAGATTCTGATGTAAACCACATGGTGTATTTTGACTACCTTTGGCCAAGGTCCAGGAGTACTTGCGCAGTTTGTGACGCTTCCCCAGGCTGGTATTGACCCGCTTTACCCTCTGCGGCGTGCACGAAATCGAGAATCAATTCTTTTTACTGACACCCACGGTAACCTAAAGATCTCTCCAACCATACCGGGCGGTCCCATACAAGCTACGATAATATGTGGGTTCACTTGTACAGGCAGACTTTAGCGTTTGTCGCCACCATTAAGTAGGTACTATATTATAGTAAGACCAAGAGACCCAACTAAGTTGAACCAAGAAGCATGTTACGCGCATAAGGGAGAACGCCTACTCAGCTGTGGTGGAATATTATTGTTAATCATGGTGATGATGAAATTTTGCCGTACTTATGATTATACAGTGTTAGGTAAAGGTAGTATTATTGCGCAAAAACTATTCATTTTGGCGATCGTACTAATAATATAATCCCTTGTCATACGAGTCTCGAAACGATGAAGGAAAACATCGCGAGCAAAACGCATGTCCTAAAACTGAACAGTGAACAGCCAGCACTGGGGTCGAGTGGTGGATTACAGCCTACTTCCACTCACATACAGGCTGTTTTTTTAAACGTGGGCAATCCTTTAGGGGAGTGTAGTACTCATGAAAATAAGCAACTTTCACCATCATGCGCAAGCGATGCGCCTCCATCATGCGCAGGGTACGCGTCAGCCCCAACAGCATCCTGAGCACTATAGCGGACAGGTGGGACAGCCACATACTGGGGCATTGGGTACGCCTACATGCCAGTGGCTTTTAATAGATAATAATTGTTCCTTTTTCTGGTAGATGTAAGTACTAACACTAGTTTCTAAGTTGTGTGTTGTACTAACTAAATGGACTTGTGGTCTGAAATAAAAGATTTTTTTTTTTTTTTCTTTTTCTATGGGACCGACCGTTAAATCGCGAAAAAAAATATCAGCTGATCCATACATAATTGATCGCATAACTCGAAAAAAGTTGCTCATATATTTATGAGTACTTTAGTCCCTTAAAGTATTGACCACGTAACCACGTTTAACAAAACACCCCGTATAGGAGGCCTGGAACATTTGTTACTTTTTTCCACTGTTTACTAATTACTCACCGCGGATTCGCAGGCTATTCTGACAGTAATAGCCAGTTTTTTTTTGCAGTTTCGTAGCACACTGTACTTGAAGAGTTCCTCTCGTTCGAACCGTAACAAATCACTATAAGGATCAACGCTTGCCTCCAGTGCATTTTCGTCCTGAAATATTTTACTAAAACAATAAAAATATAATGTTTGTTCTGTCTGAGACATATGCATGGCTATAGAAGATGTTGTTTTTTTAACTTCAATTATAACGTAATAGCGCCGAGCTGACTGCTATATTATAGGTAAGTTGGTTGAATTGAAGGTGCATAGGTACAGTTCGTTTTGCCCGTTGACAAGTTAACCAGTAAGTTGCCAACCAAAGTGTGGGCAGTTTTTACCTATTTTGGTGGGGTTGTCACAATAAGTTAAGACAAATTAAACAAAACATTTGTTAAGAACCATTTTACAAAATTTTAACGCTCGAGTTTAGGTAAAAGACCGCAGCATTGTGCATGTGTGCGTAGCTATCCACACATACACAACGCAAACAGTGCAGCGCGACTGTCGAGACGGACTAAACAATCTTGAGCCGTTATAATCGTAATGCACCTTGGTTTGAGATTCATACAAAAAGAAAATTTATTTGTTCAGTCTATTAATCTGTTGAAGCATTCTAGACTAATAAAAAAAACACAAATATATGTTATGTGAAGTATATAATAGAAATAACACAAACAGGGAAACAATTACATATTATTCTCAAATAATAATATGTGTATTCAAATCAAATCAAATCATTTATTCGCATAGAATGTAGGTCTTGTATAATAAAGTTGTTAGTAAATATTGTGAGCCGGGTACATTCTGCCTGAGTTTTGGCATGCAAAATATAACAAATAATGTCAGAATCAATGAAATTATGAAATAATAAAGAAAATGATTACAGTAGGCACTAACAAATTATTTTAACAAGTCTTTATACACACACAAATAGAAGATTTCAAATAATAATGTTAATAATATTAAATTGATAATTATGAAATGTCACACAGGATCAAAAAATAATAATAATAATAAAAATAATCCTTAAAGCATAACAACATTTCTGCATAAAAAAGTATAGATAAGATAATGAGTAAAATTATGAAATTATTTTAACAAGTCTAGAGTATATATTAAATAATGTCAATACTATAAAACTGTTGAAATGTCACACATAGGGTCATTAAAAAAATCACTTAATGAGTAATAACATTTCTGTATCAAAAAAGCCTTGAGTTTATTTTTAAATTGTTGGAGAGTGTAATTTTTTATGCTGTCTGGTAGTTTATTAAATATTATTGGACCCATGCAAACAACACTCTTCCTCAATAGTGCTGTTTTATAACCACCAACAATTAAAAGGTTTTTGTATTGACTTCTCACGGGACCTTTCTTGGCGTCCGACACCTTAGCAAACAATGTTTTATTTCTTTTTACAAAAATTGCCATTTCCAAAATATACAACGACGGAAAAGTAAGAATTAATTTTCAAAGACTTAAACAGAGGTTCACAGCTATCTCTAGGTTTAAGACTACACATAGCTCTAACACAACGTTTCTGGGCTTTAAATGTGTTATCTCTTAGGCTACAATTACCCCAAAAAATTAATCCAAACCTCAAGACCGATGCAACTAAACCATGGTATGCTAAAAGCAGTATTTCAAATCCTTAAGATTGTAATTACGGTTATATAGTCCATGTCGATATATACTTAAGGAAAGAGAATTTGCATGTGAGTGTCAGGCTGTATGTTGGACAAAATATGATTCGCGATCGTAACAAATATGGCTTTACAGAGTTTTAATCTTTAAATCATCAATACAACCCTCTAAACTCATTTAATCCCATTGATTAACTTTTTCACGAAATAGTCATTAAATGGGGTAAGGCGGGTAACGCCACTCATTACAAGATTTGAATTTCGCGGGCTAACCTGGCGCTTCCACCTTAGTGATCGATAACTGTATATGAATTGCAAATAAAAATAATATCTACGTGGCTTCTGTTGCTTTCTTTAAGGCTGCAGAATTTGTATTTTTCCATTTTTTGACACAATGGTATACACAACCCTTAGACCGCTTTCACATTTAGGCGACTTTAGCAGCGCGACAGTCGTGCGCCTAACGTCCAAACGGTAAAAAACGTACTTTTTGTTTGCAAATGTGCTTCTGCCGCGCTACTGTCGCGCAGCTAACGTCCTAATGTGAAAGCGGCCTTACGCCCCATGGCTAAAACTAATAAAACAGAAATATAATAATGATTCTACAAACTACTAAAATAATACTTTACTGATAAACGAATATACAAAATAATAAACGAACTTCATACCTTATGAATAAAAATACAAAGAGGATCAAAATGTTGTAGTCGTAGTATAAAAATGCGTTCACGATAGATGCGCTCGAAAATCGGGACGCGGGAAAAATTGACAGAGGTCCTTCGTCGATGGGCGCTCATGCCGTACTAATCGGTGCCCGTTTATGCATCGTAATTTATTGTAATTTAGAGTGCTATTAAAAATTATATTATGTCTGATTAAATGAATTGATTTTAATAAAACTTTGTAATTAGTTTAGTAAAAGAACATAGTTTATTTTGACATAATTTTTTTAATGTAATTACGCTTTATTCAAACCAAAAAATCGCGATAAAGCAGCGATATAAAACGCAAAAATTGACCTAAGACTTTGCTTTTTTACTAATTAATCATCATCATCATCATCATTTCAGCCGAAAGACGTCCACTGCTGGACATAGGCCTCCCCCAAGTGTCGCCACATTGACCGGTCCCGTGCGTCTCGCATCCAGCGGATCCCTGCAACCTTTACAAGGTCATCGGTCCACCTAGTGGGAGGCCTTCCAACGCAGCGTCTTCCGGTTCGCGGTCGCCACTCCAGAACTTTTCGGCCCCATCGGCCATCCGTTCTGCGAGCAATGTGCCCTGCCCACTGCCACTTAAGTTTGGCTATTCTTCGGGCTACGTCTGTCTTCGGTATAGTGTCGGGTCAGTCTAGCTCTTGGGTCGTTAGCTAGATTTGCAACGGGTTTGCTAGTTGAAGTGTACAACTGCCCATAAAAACTCTCGATCTCCCTCAGCAGCTCCGGTTTGGCGGATACGATCCTGCCATCGTCGGTCTTCAGTTTCGTGAGCTGGCTCTGCCCAATAGCCAGATCTCTTGAAAATACCTTGGAGCCTTTATTCCGCTCAATAGCGTCTTTAATACGCTCGGTATTAAAGCGGCGGAGGTCGCGTTTCAAGGATTTAGAGATCCGTCTATTGAGCTGCCGGTATTTCCACGCCTCGTCTGAAGACTGCAGGATCATCTCGCGCCGCTCCTTCATGAGCTCGAGAGTATGATCAGAGAGTTTTTTGTTCTTCTGTGCACGACGTGTCTTGAAGAACATAGACCCAGTCGCATGGACAGTTTCCACGAACCCATCGTTGCATTCGTCCACTGAGCCTCCTAGGCACTCGAAACGATTCTGGAGTTCAAGCTGAAAGCTCTCGGGGTTTTGGATCTGGATTTGTGCTGGACGGAGCGTAGACTTCATCAGTCGAGACCTTTCAAGCTTTATATTGATGTTCAATGTGCCTCTTACCATGCGGTGATCGCTCCCGGTTTTCACCGAATTGATCACAGAGACATCATTGAACATTTGCTTCTTGGTTGACATGATGAAGTCAATCTCATTTTTAGTTGCACCATCGGGACTCTGCCAGGTCCACTTCCTGTGCTCACGCTTTCTGAAGAAGGAGTTCATCATATAGAGGCCCTCCTTCTCCATAAAACTAGCCAGTTGGTGACCCCGGTGGTTCCGACGTCCAACCCCAAATTGCCCCACCTGCAGCTCATCCCCGTCTCGTTTGCCCAGTTTCGCGTTGAAGTCCCCCATGACAACGGTGAAGTGAGTTTTGAAACCATGCAGGGCTTTAGAAATATCCTCATACATGGTCTCCACTTCGTCGTCGGGGTGTGCCGAGGTCGGGGCGTACACCTGTATGACCTTCAGCGAATATCTTGAGGATATTCTGAGTATAAGGTACGCCACCCTGGTCGACACACTCTCGATCTTCACCACGTTATTCACGAGGGACTTGTGGACGATAAACCCAACACCACCCTGGGACTGCCGGTCACCCTCTCGGAAATAGAGCAGGTTGCCGGATTTCAGGATTATCGTATCCTCCCCCTCTCTTCGGACTTCAGATAATCCCACAATACTCCATCGCAGCCTGCTCAATTCCTCTTCGAGTTCCGTTATCTTCTCGTCGGTCCGGAGTGTACGCGTGTTGTATGTTGCCAGGTCAAGTCGTCGGTATAGGCAGCCTGATCCCTTCCGGAGATTCTTTGCACCCCTTGCCACGCCGTAACCTCGACCGCTACCATAGTCGAGGGTAGACGGGCTGCCGGGTACTAGGGGCCATTTTTGTGTTGCGCTCATCATTGGGGGGGTTTTGCCATAATCGCCACGCTTGGCAGGCGGGTTGGCGATCGCAGTACGGTTGTTAGAAACCGCAGAGAACGCTGCTGCCCATTCTCTGGTAAGTCCCTTAGTCGCCTCTTACGACACCCACGGGAAGATATGGGATGGTGCTATTCTTTTACGTCCGACACCATACGGAACACTATACTAATTAATGTTATTAATTATTGATATTCTAGTAAATTATGTGTCGACAAAATTATATGTCTGATACTATCTGTATTTTTTTCAGTGAAATTTATAGATATTAATGATAGATATAGGAGTCTGAAATTGACTCTGCGATGATTTTTTAGTAAACTAGTTGTGGGAGATTAATCACTACATAGTGAAAAAACAAGTTTTTGTAAATGTGTTTAATGAAGTGTCAATACGAAAGACTAATCTTTTTTTTAAATGTATTCAACAATGCCAGAGGGTTACTTATGATGGTAAGTTAGGCGACTAAAGTCTTAGATGTTTGCGCGAAAACGTGAAATGGCTCTTAAATGGGTTTATTATTCAGTATGATAGAATACCTACTTTACAAATTACTTACTCTAATCATTTCTTTTTATAATTTTTGTTTTTTAATAATTCATTGTTTCTTTTAATGGTGTGGTAAATTCTGAATCTAACATATAGTTTTTTCAAGTAATCTAACGAGAAATACTCACATGGCATATCAAATTTACAATCTTGAATACGTTTAAGTATTTCGTTGCCAACATTGACAATATTTATTTCAAGATCGAAATATTCGTGAAACTTTTGCTCGAGCAATTCAACAAATGCGATAAATTTATCAGGAGGTATAATTAAACAACCCAATTGTACCTTAACATCATTAAAATCCTTGTAATGGCTGAACAGAGAATCCTTGTTATGGCTGAACAGAGAATCCTTGTTATGGCTGAACAGGAATCCTTGTAATGGCTGAACAGAGAATCATTGCCCATATTTATAGGTTGTTCAGATCAAATCTCCTAACGTTCAGTTTTATTTTATCGCATTTGTTGTGTTGTTCGAGGCATTTTCTGTACAAATAGCCTGTATACAAATGAAATCAAACCGATAGTCACTTGTTCCTACTGTTAACTCAGGGGCAATAACTTCGTCTGGTTGCGGATATAGCGAAACTTGTGAGGGGGTATTAAAAATACGACAGTCCTCTGGTTCCATAAGGTAAGCTATGGAAATCTTAACATTATGATTAACACTAGAAAAGGTGGGCGGTTAATTGTGCCTGTGAGTGTGCATGGGTTACTTCTAAATTAAAGAAAAAGCAATCTTTATATTAATGAACGGGCGTTAAACAGAGAAAAAGGTAAAAATGCGCGTAAACAAAATTAATAAATTAATGAAGGTCGTTGTTATTAAAATGATCGGAACTAACCACACTGGTTTTCGATTGCAGCCATTCTGGATTATTCGGACTATTTCTTATGGCTACAATCCATTTACTTTTTGGTTTGGAAATCTTAAATATTAAATACATAAAAAGAAGACAGGAATATAATTACCTTCTCGCAGTAAGAAATCAAATTTGTTTAATCGAATGGGGGAAATTTGAAATCATATTATAGCAGCCCTCGCACTTTACGACACTGCTTTTGTTCGTTACAAAATTCATAAGTCAATTCAGTTAATCAATTAAAAAACGATGTTTATTTCAAGTACTTATAAGTGAAAAGTGTTTCCGTGTGACTTTTTATGTGATTTGCTATTGTTTTTACAAGTTTTCACTACACAAGAAGGCACAATTATATTTTTTTATCAATGTTAGCTAGACGACAACTTGTGAGTACTAGGAGCGATGAGCACGGTTTTAGTGTAAGTGTGTACGTGAGCGTGTATATTTACTTGCAAGAGCACGGTTTTTGTGGCTTCACTTTTGATGTTCGTCGCGCGCCGTCTTCCTTTTTTTGTTGGTCTGAGTTGACATGTTGGTTCCTGACAGTTACCACCCACCCACCAGTCTGACTTTCCCGAAGAAATTTTCAATTATGTCTTGATTTAGGCGTCTCGTTAATATAAATTTAATTCCGTCTGATTTTAAATCTTCACATAGTTGTAATAAAGATTTTATGGATACTTGAAACCCGTTGATAAAATTCATAATATTCGTAACATACTTCTGCCCATCGACTCTTATTAGGTTGCCTGTAAGAAGTCAATTTGACAATTATCTCCGCGGAAAGCTCTTTTAAATTTATTAAGAGATCGCAATGTAGGTACTCGAGTTTAATATATCAAACAAATTATTAACTTTATTTATAATAACAGTGGTGTCTCTTGACTCTTGCGGCAACGATAATAAGATTTAAGTCTACGTATGTATTAATAGCTGATGCGACAGTTCGACTTCAGACCTGAGTACAGGGCCTGATTTAGAGTTCTGACCGCCCTAGGCTAACTATGAATATGTGCGCCCCCCAGCCTGTCCTGTCCTACGTTTTCATTCACTTACAGGTGCAACTAATTAACCCTTAAATGCACGACGTTTTTTATTATTTAAGTCAAGTCTTTTATATGCATTGATATATTAGTTTTTTTAATATATCAATGTTTATATGTGACCACTTCGCAACTTTATTGTCAAAAATGATATTACATGTTTTAAAGTTGTTTCTTACACATTTCATAAGATGCGGTTCCATTTATTTCGAAATAATTATGTTTCATCGCTACTCACGGAAAGCAACTTTGATGCTTTTATAAAATCTGAAACAAATACGCGTATATCCAGGCCAATATTTAGTAATGATATAAAAATTTCGTCAATCCTTTCATTTACTTCTGCATTATTTTTAAATTGGGACAGAAATGAATGAGCTATTGGTTGTTACCAGTTATGTATAACAATAACGTATTTAGCTGGTTCTTTTTTTTAATTCTGTTGTTTTCATGAAGTCCTACAATTCTATCGTTTCTGATATTATAATACAGATTAGCTTTCAAGGACATGCAGTCCACGCAAACACTGAAAATTGCCTTCGCTTTTAACGCACAGAGCAAACGTTCGTATGTTTGAGTGCCTATTGGCATAACTAACTTTTGTAAGGTGACCAAGGAAGGTAAACAAAATGTGTTTGTAAGAAATCTATATGCTGCTGGACCGGAGTAATAACGATCGAGTGCAAAAAAAAATTAAAGCCAGACAATGCCGGTTTCCACTATAACCTACCTTGACATCATTTGCCATTTAATAATTGATATTTAATTTTTGAGACATACTTTTAGTCATAAACTTATCGCACAATTTTAAAAAGTTTTATTTAGTTATATTATCTAAATCGTTTTTTTTTTGGCTTCTCGAAGTTCAAGTGCTAGTTTTCTCTTTCTTGGACTGTTTGCTGAAAGGTGAAGAGCCGTTTGCGCCGATCTATTTGTACAAAGCATTTCGGATTCTGTTTGGATGCTAGGTACGCGATGTATGATCTCTCAAAATAACTATTTTATTTAAAAGTTATTTGAATTTGAAGGTATTTCACTAGTGGGCAAAAGTTGGATTTCCTGATTTTCTTGTACACATACATTCTCAAATTGGTTTAAATTTGCACTTGTATTTGTATACAGGGTGTGAGGGACAGCCCTCCAAAAACTGATGGGATGAATATACAGTATATCATAGATACTAAGATGACCGGTACCAGAAATTATTTCAGGAATGTTATGGGAATCCAATAAAGATTTGTTTTATTTTCTCATACGCAATTTATCCTTACCGTGGCAAAACGCATGTAGCGAACGGCAAGCGCGACGACGAGTTCGATAAACTGTGTAGCTAGGCAGGAAGTGAACAGCTGATTTCACGCGTCGTTCGGTAGATTATTTAAAATCCAATGTTGATTTCTTTATTTTAGCCGAATTACTTACAAAAACGTACAGGGTATTTAATTTTACATTGAAATAAAGGAATACTAACTGAAAAAAAAAAAAACCCGGAGAAATATTCCGGTGGAATATGATTCAAAATAAGGAGTTGAATGCACCCTGTCAGTTTGTGGAAGGCTGTCCCTTAAACTCTGTAGAGCTCGAGCTTGCACCTTCGTTTGACGGCAATTTGAGTGTTGGAAAAGAAATATTTTAAAGTTCCATTTCTAGAAAACTTGATGCAGTTTCTTTCGAAGTGATCCTCACATATTCTGTATTGTTGCCTCGTTCTATCATCAACAAGTTTTAGGAGGTCTCAGCGCCCGACAGCTATGAGCGAATCATGTCGCTGAAACAAAAATAAAATGAAAATGCAAACCGAACACTAATAAACAAAAGACATAGGTATATTTTAAAGATTATTTATATAAGTACCTATCTTTAAATATTTTGTTAATTTAAAGACAGACCGACTAGTAGCGAGAAATAAGAACGATGTAGGTATTAATAATAAGTTTTCATTAAAAATGCTTTTTAAACGCGTATTTCAAACTTTCATGTTCATGCTACTATAGCCGTTGAGAAGTTCCCTCGTGAGGAGACTATCCTGTCTGCAGCAGCAGTTTATGGAGATCATGTTTAGCAAAACAAATTAAATTTAAATACAAAGTTTCAAGTCCATGTTACTAACCGTTAAAGAGTTCCCTCGTAAGGACACAATGCTGGCTGCAGCAGCAGTTCATGATAAAAAAATCGTGTTGAATTATCCAAATTAAACTAACATACAAAATTTTGTGAACGAACTCTTCAACCGACTAACCATTGAAGAGTTCGTATTTTGTATGTTAGTTTAATTATTATTATTCCCTAGTGAGGAGACAATCCTGGGTGTATATATCTTATTATTGCATTGTCACCGAAGTTACGCAGGTATACAAAATTTCAGCTCTATCAGACATCGGGAAGTGGTTGAAAATCTTACTTGCAATATTTGAACTTAACACACATACCAACCCATCCACATACCTACAAATGTTTAGTAAAAGTTTGCAATAAATAAAAAAGGTAAAAACACCCTATAGTACCCTCTTCTTATTAAAAAAAAGGATCATACAATAAAATAAAGGTACTTACTTGAAAAAGTAATAGTCAAATATTTACTTACCTATTGTACTCCCTGGGATAGTTAAAGTATGATATAATTATTTTTATTGTTTCTAGTATTATTCATACGCACAAAGTACAAACAACCATTATCTATATAATAGTATAAAGCTGAAGAGTTTGTTTGTTTGGTTGAACGCGCTAATCTCAGGAACGGGTTCGATTTGAAAAATTCTTTTAGTGTTGGATAGCCCATTTATCGAGGAAGGATCTAGGCTATAAAATTTCACGCGGACGAAGGTCGCGGGCAACAGCTAGTTAATAATAAAATACCACGTTTTTACATTTAAATATTCTTGCAAGCAATCTTGCAACTAACAAATCAAACAACGTGCGTCGCACTGACCCTGAGATTGTCAACTGGCTGTGCCAGCGTAAACCGGTTTTTTCAAGTCTCGCCGCGTACGCGACAAGCGGCCACTCGGCCAGTGGTCACGCACACTATAATCTATATGCCCCGCGTGCTTATAGTAGTGCAATGCAACCGATTCGCGCGGTTGTATGAAGCTTTGTCTCTGTTCCGTTTATCTACTCATGTTGTATTATTGAGTGTTTTTGTTTATTATTGTTAGGTACCTAACAATAATAAAGTATACCCAAAGTATGTACCAATAAATTCGAATATAATTAGCTAAATACATTCTCAGACTCTATGCACACGGTGCGTTGCGGCAACGTGCCGCACGGACATGCTACCCGTGAGGCAGGGGGGAGACCGGAGCGGCACCGCAACACCGCTCAGTTGTTTATGCGTAAGGCAGAGGACTATTTCTTGACTATTTTTTGCCTACTCAAAATTGATTTTCATGAAGTTTTCAAAGGTGAGGATTGTGTGGTGAAGGACACGTTTTATAAAAATCCGATGGGTAGGGTTCCATATTATTAGGGCATTGGGGAAATTACTTACAGTTTCACAATTGATGAACACAGCCCTTACTTCAAGAAGAGGACGCTTTTCATGCCTCTCATTCTCTTCGCTTTCATGGAATGCTTTCGATGTGTTCAGTTGCCTTAAAACTACGAAGTAAAATAGTGCTATCCTGAGAACAGAAACTATCATTCATTTTGGAGGTCTGCTTATTCATTATATTGTCCCGTGAAATATATTTGTACCATTTATTATTCTCCATGTTATTTTGTGTAAACCGAGTAAACTTGAGAGTCAATCAATCAGAAATCATTGTTAAAACTTGTCAATTGACGACAGGACGACAGAAGGAAACAGTACGTCAATATTAAAAAGAATAAAAACCAGTGACACTGCGAAGTTTTTGAGTGATTTGAAAAAAGTCGTATCAATAAAACTGGTGGAATGTATAAAAACAAATCTGTTGTTTTTATATTCTTAGGGTCAGTTCAGATAGAACGGCAAAATCCTCGCGCAGGCTTGAGCCTCCTCTGGTCGCAATTCACACCAAGAGCAAAACCGCGCTACGAGTCGATGCAATCTCGAGAGAAGGCTCGAGTCAGCGCAAAGACGCGCGCGTCAATGCAAGACTACGCGAAATAAACAACTGGGGTTGCCTGCTTTCGCATTGGATTATCGTCGCTAGACGCGATCACATACAGCTAATTAACTTTCCTTAGTCCATGATGTAGAAAAAAAATACGAAATCGTCAAAACACTAAAAACTCATTGAACAACATTGAAGCGCCAGTGGCATTACGTGAGCACGTCAGAACATGGCGCGCGGTCTCGAGTATCCGTGAGGACTGACGAGCATGGGCGAGGAGACGCATAACCCGAGTCGCGAGCATGTTCGAGGCTACGCTTGATGTCCGCGTTGATATTCGTGCAGTTTTCTTGTAATACGGTCCTTCCACATAGCCAGTAAATTGCTCGGGCCCTTTTCCGTGCTGTCTAAACTGATCCTTATATATGGCAAAGGTAATTAAGTTTCCTTGATTTATAATTACATACACTTTCCAAAAGTTAAACATTGACACATCTGCGTTGGGTCTATAAATAGAAAGACTTGAATTTAGATTCACTTTTCATTTATTACACTTGATTCATCAGATAATAAGTTTAATATTAAGATCACAGTTTAAATGAGAAAAGGAAATAACTATTACCCTTTCAAAGGTTTCCACAACTTTCTTTTAAGTATCATTAAGTTCAATAACAAAATTACCACAGCAAATGATCCTTTGCTCATTTAAAAACTATATTTAAAAAATCAATAATCTTAATTCAAGAAATTCACAAACATCTATAATATCTTCACATAGGCTGGATCACATTTATTTATTTGTTTTACAAAAAGTAAGTTATATAAGTTATAGTTCGTAACTTCCGAATAAATTATAATATTATACGATGTGAGAACTACATGAATCAAGTATGCCTTGTTAACAAACATGAAGCTACGAGTGATAATATTCATAAAACAGCCAGTCGTAATCAGTCGTAGCTCCATAGTGACGTATAAAAAGACCTAACCAATTAGGAACATTTGCATCAATATCATTACATAATAAATATACGTCGTCAAACAAAGTGATCGTTTAGAATAAAAATGTCAACAAAGTGTTGGTTAGATCTCTTTTGTTGTCGCTTTATTCCAATACACTTCCATAATTTTCAAAACTGTAGCATAGAAATAATTAATAAGCACTTATTTATACAACTTGATTGGCTTATGTCAGAACTTTGATGAAACTACACATGCACTGCACTTCATGTAATTTAAAAGATTATTTAGGAATCACTTATAATAGATGTAGTACCATTAAGGCATTGATTATAATGTTAATGTCATAATTGTTTTCACTGAATAACCGTTCCTATGATAACAAAATGATAAAAACACTTTTAGGTTTCATGAGATCTAAATAGCAATAATAAAAACAGGTAACAAAATTGGACTCTCAACAAACAAAAAGGGTCAATTTATAGTCGCCTAGACTTTAAAAACAAATTCGTAATAAGGATATCGTAAAAACCGGTCTACACACTTACTAACTAAACCAAACACGGAGTTTAATCTACAGTTGACGTTAAAATACTTATTTAGGCGTTTGAATAATATATTCCTACGACTCTGGATCCGTGGACGCGTACGTGGCGGCTTTACTCGTCTGAAACAACACATACCGAGTTACGACGACCGACAAACAACAATTTGGCGAGGATCGTATAGGATACGATGCTCCGTGGCTTCTGCATTAAGTACCGGCGGCCCGTTAATACCCGTCGCCTGGGACAGAGGCACACCCGGCGGCGCCGCCGGCATAGTGTGTAGCAGCCTGGAGACGATAGAACAAGAATGGAATCTTTTCATCGTGGTTGTAAAACTATGATTAGCATTTACATGGCGCTTGTTTTTGATATTCCAGGTCCAACAGAGCTGGAGTATCGGAAACTCAAATGAAATAATAGTGGTTGTGGCCATCGTCAAAAAGTTATATCGAGTTTGTAAAAGACGAATAACAGAGAAGAGTACAGAAAGTAGCTGCCCTACGAAGTTAGTTCATTGGTATAAGTGAATGCTTACCTCACAACTGTCATAGAACTGCATGGCGGTCTCGTTGTCGTAGAAATTGACGGTAACTGTCTTGTCCACGGGGTCGTTGCTGGTGTAGTCCGTGCCCGACCATATGCACGAGTCGCCGCTCATCTGGTACAAACAAAACTATGGGTCACTGGTTCTTATTTAAATTGGTAGGATGATAAAGATCATTACTATCCAAAACAGGCTGGTAAGGAAAACGTATAATAGCAGCGTTGGATCGCACTCTCACATGTTTAAATGTGAGAGTGCCACAATAGGAAGGAAGCTTATAATACTCAGCAGTAAATCAAGGCTGAACAATGACAATTATGACAATACTAAACAAAAATTGTTTTAATCGAACCTGGAACTCAGTATCAGTGTATATGAGCATATCTGCGAGTATTTCTCCGGTGGCGGCGTCGGTGACGAGGATCTTGGGCGAGTAGATCTCCTGGTCGAACAGCACTTGAATGTGTGCGTTGGAGCAGGTGGTCTCGTTGTTGCCCTGGCGCACTATGGCTTCGCCGTCGCACGTGTAGTATGCAGCTGATTCTTCTTCGTCCTGTAACAAGTTTTATTTTGATCTTTATCTTATCTTTATTCTTTATTGCACACAAAAACAAAATATACATAAAAATTGCAACAATATAGCTTATGTACAATGGCGAGCTTAACCCAGAATTGGGTTTTCTTACAGCAAACCAAATTTTTACAGTGAGATTTGCAGTAAAGGAAAAACTTAAGTGCATTAACACATTGTGTTACTTAAATTAATTAATGTTATAAACTAAACTAAATACATACAATATAATATACGTAATACATATAGTACATAATGAGATAAATACAATATTATACTTTGTTGTACACCAAAGCTGTTACACTTGGACAGCTCTTTTACTATATTGCTAAATTTATGGGTACATTGGCGGTCTTATCGCTGATAGTGGTATCTTCCACTTTTCGATGGACTGAACGAACTTCTTGGTGTAATTAGGGCAACTTAAAAGTTTTTATGTCGAAGCACTAGCTCATTGGAGTGCGATTGTAAAGACAAACAATACTAACCTCATTATAATATCCATCATAATCGTAATCCTCCTCTTCATCATCATGCTCGTGGTCCTCCTCGGTCTCCTGGAAGTGTACTTGTTTGAACACTTCGTTGCCCGACGAACCTGTGTCGTCGCCCGTGTTACCGGCAGCCTCCTGTCCCGACGCTATCACCGACGTTCTTTGGAACGTTTCTGCAGTAATCGCGTTGTCTGCACGCGCACTCTCTTGTAAATGTTTCGGTAATCGTAGCTTGGACACGGTGTTTTCGAAGGCGGGTCCTGCTTCTTTCTCTTCTTTTATGGCTTGGGCAGCAGATGCTTGTAATTTCTGTTGAAATGGACTTAATGAAACTAATAGTCATGTCATGGTCGCTTTGTAAATTGCGTTTGCTCAGATTATGCTAATACAAGGTATAAACAGACCCTTCACGAAGTCATCAACCAAGCATTCTGTACATCAAGCTAGTAACTATGCACAAAATATTGCTGGGTAACAGCTTTGTTTTTGGGGTTGAAAAATCACGGTTTACGGTAGTAGGACTCATTGTAACACACTCAAAACATAGTGCTGATGAATGCATTGAATAGTGCAGGGGTCATGGAGGTATTTAAAGTAATGTTATAACATTTAAAACAATTTTTCTTTAAAACATGTGTAAAATTGAAACTTTGACTTCCAATATCTCCGTAACTAAAAGGTTCCCAGGGTATGGTCCACAACAAAAAAAATATCGCAATGACGGGGAGAACAAGTGCCTTGCGGCTTCGTTAAGGGTCTTTTCACACCCATTTTAAGAATACTTACACATATTTGAGTGCAAAGTATGCAGCACAACCGTAAAGCTGAGCAGCACACTTCAAAGTCGTTACAGTGGAGACCATACCAGAGAATATATAATATATATATCAGAGGGGCCTGGCCCAGGACTGGGAACATTATATGCTGATTGCGCTATTCTTTAAATAAATAAAGAAATTCCTTACCCTGACACATTCAACGATCTTATCATGGAAGGCGGTGGCCTGGTCTACGGTCTTAAAGCGCACGGCGAGGGTCTCCTGTTCGCCGGCGGGGTTCTCGGCGAAGTTGCGTCCCGCCCACGTCCAGGCGCGGTCCGAGTTCTTCATCGGTAGCAGTTGAAGGTCCATGTATAGCAGCATGTTCAGCACCGCTTTGTGTACCTGATGATAGACCGACACGTTACAATGCGTCACAGTAACATCGCTCAAGCACGCGAATGCAAACGCAGCTTACCCTCAAGAACATGCGGACATCGGGTAATCCGGTGCTTAGGGCACAGATCCCACGCGTTTCAACCTGAGATTTGTACGAATGACACGGGTTCGTAATAATTTGATTCAAGAGAATACGGATTCTCATTTTCCCGTAACTCTATTCCTTTCTGTTGCACAGATGATTCTGTGCAACAGAAAGGGACACTAGACCTCAAAACCCTTCACTAGATCGACAAAGATACCTCCACCGATTGGGCCAGCCGATTTCGAACACTGCCGAGGCTTATAAGAATCCGGGAGCATAGGTTTGGTTAAGCCCTAGTTCTGGTGTCGACTTTTATTTTATATTGTGCGATTGTTTTTGTTTTATTAAATGGGCCTGCTCTTGACCTCAACAGAGATAACCTAAAAGAACCCTTTTAACTCGCGACTTAAATAGATTGGGGTCATATGAACTTGCGAACACCGATGCAGGCAGGGAATTCCATTCCTTGGCTGTGCGCATAATAAAAGATGTAGCAAAATGCTTGTGCGAATGTGTGGAACATCGACAAGGTATGGGTGATAATCTGCAGTATGCCTGGACTCCCGATGGAAGAAGGGAGATGTTGGAATGAGCTCGTGGGGCTCTTGGGCACACTCACCGAAGTACAGTCTGTAAAAGACCGACAAACCTGCAACTTTGCCGCGGTGGGCCTGGTTATAATTGGCGGAAATGACAAGATGCCATGAAAGTACTGGACCCAAGTTTTGTTTTTTGGGTTTTTCTATCAAGAATTTCTCAGTAGCAGCCACGGATTCTGGATTTGCGCCCGGTTAGTGGCAATAGGCTCGCCCCCTATGAAAAGAGACTTAAACATAACCGGTGAAACGTGGGTGTTCTCTTAGGTACACTTCTGCCATACTAACTACCCTAACCCTTCGGGGATTACAAGCTATGTTATGTTAAGATTTAACAACATGCATTTCTCTAGTACTGAAAAGGTTACAAAGTACACATACCTGTTCACGACGCAGTAGCAGTCGGTAAGTCTTCCTCTCCCCGTAGAACAATACTTTCATTTCACCGACTCCTCGTTCTTTCCACTCGCGGGAGTTCTCGTCGTAACGGTACAACTTGCATCGCTCGCCGTATATTTTTTCCTAAAATTAATAGACATTTATATAACTGTTGTAAATATTTCAGCAGTCATATTTAGAATAAAACTGATTTACATAGTTGTTGTTTCCGAAATATACAACCGCGTATTGTAACCAGATCATACAGTAGTAAATGTTCAAATATTTGTTCGCATTGGTTCTTGGCGATGAACGGTTTTTAAAAAATCGGTGCATACACATTTTTTTTTAAAAAGACGGTGGCCGAGTATGTAAGATCCTCTTTATATAAAGTCGATTAAAAAGACATAAAAGTCTAATATATGAACATCAAGTTTTACAAAGAAATAGAATTGATCCTAGTTACCTCATCCTCCTCTCCTGTAGTGACCACAATCTTGTCGGGCAGCGGTACAATAGGCTCGTAGTGAGGATCGTACTCCTCGTCAGCGCCTGTGGTGTCCTCGCCGTCACCGCTCTCGTTCTTCGACTTGTCTCCAGAATGATTTCCAGGTTTAGCAACAAATAGCTGTTGTCCGGCTCCCTCCCATTTAAAATCAGGTGGTTCTAAAAAAAAAAGAGTTGTAATAATAAGCAGCCATAGGTCAGCTGCTGTAATCGTGAGGGACCGTTTCGACGGCTAGTATTAGAATAACCAAAAGTCTACATAGATTTAATTGACACACAATAATTTTAACTTACTTTGGATAGTTTTGATACCGAAGCCAGGCCCAGTACCAGATGACAAAGCAGCAAATGACAGACTGTTGTCAACACTGAATGGTGCTTCTTCCTTCTCAGGCTCTTGGGCAGCATCCGTTTCCTTAGGCATGTAGTCACCACCGGCATTTACCGCAACTGGCTCTTCTTTCTTCTGTTCTGTATTTACAGCTGTACTTAATGCAGGAGCATGCTCTGTTGTCCCAAATATTGATTTACCACTTCCAAATAGTGAATTTTGAGACGGCAGGGAACCAAATGCCGACATGCCAGCTGACCCAAATATGCCAGAATCGATTTTGGGTTGACTGTTTGCTAAGGCACCGGGTCCGAAAATACTTCCTTGATTAACGCTAGCAAATAAGTTTTCGGACTTTTTATCATCTCCAAATACAGATTTTACACCACTATTTTGACTGTCAGGCTTCGTATTAGCAGGAAATTCTAAAACAGATCTATTAAAAGACATTCCTTTGTCGTTAGTACTGTTCGCAGCCGGTGGTATCTGTTTTGTATCACTAAAAACGAATTTTGTGGGAGCTGTTCCGAAGTTTGAATTAGACTCGACTTGATTATCATTCGCAGTGTTAAGATTGCTCAGTTTTGGCGGGGCTAGTAGAGAATTCTTAGCGCCTGATGCCCCTTGAGAGTCACCACTGCCAAATATGGCAGCAGCCTTATTTTGTGGGGTTCCAAATAACATGGTCTGTTCTCCAAATCCTGAGAATATACTAGGTTTCTGAATGAAAGTATTTTCCTTGTTGGTTGTATTACTACCAAAGCTGCTCTGGGAAGATGTCGATGTCGGTGTTTTTGCATTGGACGCAAATGACCCCAGTGGAGTGCGGAATATAGATGTATCTACCGTTTTTTCAAAATTAGATGGAGTGCCATAAATTGAATTAGTAGGACTTTGGAAAAGAGGGGTTGTTGTTTTCACAGGTGTGCTATCACTAGCCAATGATACTTTTAAAGTTGCGGCTATTGTCATAGGCTTTTGTTCTACATTAGTAACATGTGATTCAGAAGTTAATGTTACATTTTTGTCACTTGATGAAGCTTGTGGATCAATTCCGCATGCACTGGACTCATCGCTGTCGTGGCATCCACGACAACCTTGACAAGGTTCCTTACTTTTATAAGTAAAGAAGTTCTCCGGCAGCATGAGTTCCTTGGCTTTTTGTTTTTCTTCTGTCGTAGCTTGTATTTCACTGACAAACACAACATCATCACTTTCGTCTTTCTCCTTCTTGTCGATCTGTTCTTTCTTACTGACGGGTTTTCCTTGTAGTGAATTATCAATTGCATCTTTAAATTCTGAAGCTACCTCTTTACTTTTGAACCGTAAACAGAAATGTTCTAAGTTTAGTTCACCTTCACTGAAGTCATTGACAATAAATTGCCAAGACTTTTCATCTTTTACATTGTAAATTATCTCAGGAGTCAAAGCATGATTCAAACATATTTTAAGGACCTGTTCCCTTCGCATAACCACCCTGCAAAATAAAACATTTAATGTAAATTTATAAATAAATGTGAAAATAATACTGAAAATGTCTAAAATATGATCTTAAGGTTACCTTAACTTCCCAGTTTCCTTATGTTTTAGTATTTTAACGATTCCTTTCCCGCGTTCTTTCCATTCACCTGATGCAAATCTGTATAATTTGGCTAACTGGCCATAAAGTTCAGTTTCATTTTCTTCGCCAGTTACGACTTCAACCTAAAAACATTTTGAAATAGTTAGATGCTATACATGGATGTGAAGGATGATATGGCTAGAAAGGAGGTGACTGCTGAAATGACGAGTAATAGAGAAATATGGAATAAAAATACGTGCTGCGCCAACCCCAAATAAATTGGGATCAAAATCAAAATATTTTAATTCACATAGGCCTTATAAAACATCGAGAAACGGGGCATGGTTCAGGTTGGGCGCTTCCTATGGAGAAGAACCGGCCAGACACTATATCGTTATTGTTTGAAAATTAAGGATAATGAAGAACTGATGACATAACAGTAAAAAAAAAAATTACTCACTGCCTCATGGTTCAGACAACAATTCTTAATTGCCTCATTGACGCAGTTGCCCCAACAGACCATATACAATAACACAATTTAAAAAGAAGAATGAAAAATCAGAGACAGTAAAAAAAGAAACTTACTTTATCAGGCAGGGGAATCACAGGAGTGAAGGGATGGTAGCATTCATCTTCTGCAGCATACTCATTGCCGTCACTGTCATCCCCATCTTCTTGGCTACGTGGTGATTTGGCCGGGCTTTTACCCTTGTTTGGTGTTTTAGGTTTGAATACAAAATCAAATGTGCTACTCTCTTTGAACCCAAAGGATACATTAGAGGAACTATCCGTTTGTGGCGTGGGAAGCAGTGCTGGTTTTACAGGAGCACTTAGTTCCTCATTATTTTTGAAGCTAAAGTCAACAGCCTGACTTTCAGTGGTAGTCTTTAGTGCATCAAACGCACTATTATTAGCAGGAGGTTTCTGAGCCCCAAACGCCACAGGGCTTGCTGATGTTTCAAGATTATTTGATGGTACACCAAAACTAAATTTGTGTGCACCAGTGCCATCAAAAATAGAAGAAGTCCCTGCATTTGGCTTCTGGTCATTTGCTGCTGGTGGAATACCAAAACGGAATTGTGGTCCAAGTGACCCAGTAGCAAATATAGATGTTTTATTGTTAACTTCTGAAGTTGGTACACTGGGTTTAAATAAGTCCGCCCCAGTACCAACTGACTGTCCCTGGGTCGTAACTTGAAATACCGAAGTGGACTTTTCTTCATTACTTGTAGTTTTAGGAGGTATACCAAAGTTAAACTTAGGTGCATTATCGGAAGTAAGTTTAATACTTGTCTTTGCTTTTGTTGGATCTTTGGGACTGTTACACGCACTGCAATTTTCTAGACTAGGATCGTTTCGCACTAAGCAATCCTTGCATTCCCAACTACCTGGCTTAGGTTTGAATTTATCTCCCCACCCTATAGTGGCTACCGGTTTCGGTTCGGTAATCGTGCTTGTAACAGCAGCAGGAACAGCGCTAGTAGTGGAGCTATTCGGTTTCGGTGTATCACAACACGCGCACTTAGCGAAACTTTCCAGATTATTTGTATAACATGCATCACAATGCCAAGATCCAGCTTTAGGCTTAAACATTTCTCCAAATCCAATTTGATTGTTTTGTTTTGCAGCGTTCTTTTCTTCCTTTGCTGCCTTTGATTCGTCTTTGATTTTAGATTGTGCAGATTTAACAGCTTCAATAAATTCATCACACAACTGAATATTTTTAAATCGCAAACAGAAAGTCTCAGCTACCAATTCTCCTTCCGAAAAATCTTTAGCACACCAAGTTACAGCTTTATCCAAATTGGGCATTTTTTGGAACACCATTTCGTTAGTAACTGCGTGATTACAACACACCTTCATAATTTGTTCACGCCTCATTAGCAGTCTTACTTTTTGGATATTATCTTTATGAACAAGTAATTTTATATTACCGAGGCCGCGTTCTTTCCATTCTTTGGCAGCAGCGTCAAACCTTAAAAGTTTAGCGCGATGTTCAAACAATATAGTCTCATCTTCTTCGCCCGTCTTCTGATCAACTAAAGCAGGCAAAGGCACTACCGGCTTGAATTCAACATTCGGTTCATATTCTTCTACATGGTCCGAAGTGTTTAGTTTAGTTGATTCTGAAGCTTGAGAGTCATTATTAGTGTTGGTGGAAGAAGCAATACCAAACAAATTAGTGAATGGAGAACTTGTGGTAGTTTTAAAAGATAATCCACTAAATACATTAGGCTTACTAGAAGCAATTTCTTGAGAGGTAGTGTCAGGCTTCACATCATCAGAAACAGGTTTGAATGTTGGTGTGCTGCTAAATGTGAAGCCACCCACCACAGCCTTAGCTGGTGTCGACTGGGCGTTGCTGTCTTTATTAGGTGGAGCCAGCTGGCTGGAAATTATTTTAGGAGCCGCTACTTTAGAATCTTCACTTTTAGGTGCAACTGGACTTAAACTTTTATTCAACATAGATTCCTGTCTTGCTTTTTCAAAGGCATTATAGAAATCTTGAGCTATATCAGCTGTTTTAAAACGAATACAAAACTTTTCCAAGACTACAGTCTCATCGGCATAATCATTTGCAACCCAAAAGTAGGCTTTAGTTTCATTCTTCATTTGTTTTATTTCCATTTCTGCAGTAATGATATGATTAGCGCAAATCTTATGTACTTGCTCTCGCCTCATGAGAACGCGTACTTTCCCTGTGGTCTTGTGTTTCAGTAACTTCATTTCACCAAGACCTCTTTCTTTCCATTGTTTATCGACAAAGCGGAACAGTTTAGCTCTAGCACTAAATATCACATATTCATCTTCTTCGCCTGTAGTTACTTTCACTTCAGCAGGCAGAGGTACAATAGGCTTAAAATCCGGACATGGGTCATAAGTGTCCACAGATGTATTGCTTCTTTCTGATAAAGTTCTTGACTTATTGAGACTGGTGTTAGGAGAATACCCACCAAAGAAAGGTCCATCAACAACAGACTTTGAAGCGTCAAATGAGTCATTGCCCAGTTTGGGTGCAGCTATTGTGGGATTAAGTAAAGAACTAAAAGTAGATGTAGAACTTACAGGTGTTGTTTTAAACACGGAAGATTGATTCCAATTAGTCACAGGGTTCGTACTAACGGTCTTATTATTTTGTGCTGGAAACACAAACACTGGAGGTGACACTTTAGAGTCAGTAGTTGGAGGCAGTTGGATTTGATAATTGTGCGGAGTGCCTTTAATATGTTTTGGTGGAATTGTGACACTTAGGATTGGGGCTGGAGTTGTAGTACATGTAGGCAAGGGATCCGAAGATGTTATCACCACATTCACGGGCAAAGATCTCGCAGCATCTTTGAGCTCCATAGAAGAAGTTGTTTTAGACATGGTAATTGATGTACTAGGTGGTGGCGCAGCTACAGATGACACACCTGGCATTGTTGGTACAGTAGATAACGTAGGTGCTACCGGCACTGACGGTACCGTTGGCGCACTAGACATATTAGGGGGGACAAGGTGAGCTACATCCAAATACATCTGATCTGGTGTTTGATAAACACCAGGATAGTTTACTTGAGCCCTTGTTGGATCAAACATTGGTTGCGTACCTGGCACTGGCACTGAGGAAGGCTGAGCAAATTGAGAATACTGATTATAAAGGTTGTATAAGCTTTGATTATATAGATATGGGTTGGGAGGCACTGGGAACGGTGGTACAAGTCTTTGATTGAAGGAAGGAATCACTTGGGATGGAGCAAATGGTAACTGTGTGGCAAATGATGATGAACTATCATTTGTTCTGTATTCTTCATCCAAGTTATATAAATCACTGTCATCTATAGTCTGTTCAGAAGAAGCTTTTTTCAACTTGCCCACTTCTTTTTTGAGCTCTGCAACTTGCTTTTTTAATTCACTTACATCTTTACATTCATTTCTACATTCATCTATTTGGTCTTTAACTTGATCTACTGATATTTTCAGCAATTTAAATTGATCTGTAGTATTTTGCATATTGGATTGAATAGTGCTTATTATCTGATAGCCTAATTTACGATTTTCATCAAACCAATTTCTTGTTTGTTCCATAAAATCACCAATAGTAATATCCCGTTTTTGCAAATTTTTAATTTCATTTTCTATTCTTCCCAAAAATTGTTGATCAACCCTCGAGTTTTCAAGTATTTGGGAGTCCATAGCAGTTCTATAGTTTGTAGCATTGGCATTGTGACCAGCTTTAGGTGTAGAACTTACATTACGGAAGATATGGTTTCCCCTGATGGGCAGTTCACTATCTGCTGACACATTTTCATCTGAAGAGTACCTGCCTTCGCCGTCATTCGTTACGGCTGTAAAATCGGGATTTAGTTTATTCATTTGAGTTTCTATGTCTTCAATCAGTTCTTGAGTATCAGAGTATAAAGGATGGTTTTTGTTGGATTCACTATCCCTGAGCCTATCTAAAGCTTTGTATGCAAACATTTTAGCTTTGGACAACAATGCTGCATATTTTGATCTTGTTTCAGGATCTCTTGACAAATTATTTTCTTCTGAAGCAATTTTGTTATAGGTTTGGCCAAGATGGTATAATGCTTGCGGTGACTTTAAATTGGAAAGAATTTCAATTACTTTATCATATTCCCCCTCACTAAAATGATTGACTGCTATATATAACTTGCATTCTTCAAGCAACACATTGAGTTCTTTGGTGCCAAGGTGTTTGTGTGTGTAATCAAACATTCGTTTGTCAAGGAATTTCACTACAATTTTGCTTCTCAATTTTTCTAGTAATGGTACAGCTGAAGAGTAATATAAACCAGCCCTTATTTCCAGTTGAGCCTTTTCGTCTACATTTGTTGACATCTTAGCTTTTTCACTGAATATGCGTCCCAGAGTGCAGAGAAGTTCTGGGTCTAGACCGTGATTGTCAATGGCTCGCACCACTTCAATGCCACGACTCAATGTGGCGCGTATGTCCGTCAATTCAGTACCTAGTTCATTTTGGCTGAATTTGTAAGCACAGTCCCACCACTTCATCTGGGTTAGGGAACACAGCAAGTCAGTAATGTTGGCTGGAAGTGTGGGTGGCCTATCATTGGTCATGTAAGAATCTTTCTTAGATATTTGTTGGTTGGCTGTCAGAGTCGCACAGTAAAGAAATGCATGAATATCTGATGTATTCAATGTTTCAGGTCCACAGGTTGTTGCATTATAAGTGAGCATATTAAAAAGTGTACATTTGAAGTATGCATAATTTTTATAATTTAGCAATGTCCAAACAAAGTGGTGGAGGGAACTACCATATTCCCTTTGAGCATCACCATCATAAGATTCAACTTCTACCTTTCTTGGAAGTCTCAATACCGGTGCGGTAAATGCATTAGATGCAAAATAAGATGATTTTATTTTATCCAAATGACCTTTACTGGAAAATATTCTTTTATATAACTTGTCTCTCCAGTGAGTACCAGAATAACACTGGGAAACCTGATCTAAAAATGACTGGTTTTTCTCTTGAATGTTAGAAAGTAAGTAATGGCCAGCCTGAGAGCATCTGTAAGTTCCTTCTGAGTACCAACGATTTACTGAAATTGTTTGCTTTTCAGGAGCATTTCTCAGCCAGTTCACTTTTGAATCTAGGGGCAGTGTTTGCCAAGCAACTAACATCAATGGAGCAGCAAGCTTAGTAGCATCACGCCAGCTCATTTGGTCTTTTTTGGCCTTTTTCAGTAAGAATGTTGCAGCATGAAAAGCAAACTGTCCTCTATGATGTTGTAGTAATGCACTATGGAACTCTCCAAAGCCGGGAGAAGCTCCCAACTTGGCAATACTCTCAATAGCTTGGTCATAAGCATGAAGGAGTTCATTAGACTCAATTAAACTTTTGGATGAACCACTTGGTATTTCAGTTAGACTCAACAAGCAAATACGCTCCTTGACTGTTAGGACAAGTAGCTGATAAAGCCAATCACTGGTGTTATGTGAGTTATGCTTTAGAAGATCATTGAGAATTTCATACCAGCCATAGTTATTAATGAATGTTTTGCCTCCAAACTCCACATGACAGGCATGTTCAAAAGCTTCTTTGACATTGTTGATGTTAAGGTAGTGTTTCAATAGGCGAGCATGAAGCACTGCATCCTTTGGTCTTATGCTCAATTCAGAACGTAGTAAATGAACAAGTGCTTCAGGATCTGGGTTAGATACAGCTATTAGCCTCTCCCGTAATCTAAATGTAACAGGGTGCCTAGGGAATGTGGCTTCTGCTTTCTCACACCAGTATTTTGCACGGCCTGGTTCGATGATGACCTCATCATCAGCAAGAAGTTCACAAACTGAAGCAGAGAAAAAATTATGATCTTAAGGGGTGTGTTCACTAATCAAAACAGAAATAAAACAGGCCAAGGCAAAAAGTTGATAACTAAACTTTCATCCTAAAGACACTTAAGTTTGCAGAACAAGCACACAACTACATAAAACATTGTTAAATCAATTTTTGGCCTGATGGTCAATGATCACTTTTAGTTCCAGTGGGGGTAGGCTGGGATGGTGAATGATAGGCTATGTATATGATGCTTTTTACACATAAATTGGCTTTCGCAAATAAAAAAGCCATAGACTAGAGTAAACTTGAAAAATAATTTGTAGTTAATTTGGCTTAAGTACATTTGACTTCTTCCACTAAATGAGGGATGCCAATAGAAATGTATTTTTGATCTTTTCTAATGGTGTTACCTAAATGATTTCTATATAATGTAATTTCTAGATCAAACACCCGACAAGCAACCCAATTTTGAATTAAACTCAACTATTGACAGACAATCTTGTCTCCAGATATAACCAAATACTTAAAATGTTGAATGTCATGCACAATCAACAATATTATTTATACTTACTGTCCAGAATAGTACTAGTTTGTGCGGGGTCGATGTCTAAAGATGCTTTGTATTGTTCTAGAGCTTTTTCTTTCAGCCCCATTTTCTGCAAAGCTTGTCCAAGCAGTTTGTACGCCGCAGCGTTGTTGTCTTTTTGCGTGAGGTATTGCTCGACATATTTCTGGCAATTCGAATAATCCCCCACTTCGAAATATAGTCGAGCCACAGAATAAGCTCGCGATTTGAACTGCAAAAAATCGAATTGTGTTAAAAATAAGCCGCACAAATAGTAATCCTTGAAATTATGGTCATGGTCTTGTTTTACTTACCTCTTTCGCAGGCAATTTACTTAACAAATTCTCCACGTGTTTATCAACGTCTTTTTTATTTCTATACATTTTCACGAACAATTCACCAAGTTATTAGTCTTTTAGACCTCGAATCACCTTACACAAGAAAAAATCGCGTGGGGCAAATGGATCGGCATTCGGTGTTCGTCATTTTTAAGTTTTGGGGTTAACAGTAACAAATATGATTTTTCCCACTGGTGTTTTTAAACAAAAATATTTTCTACTGAATGTGATAATAAATTGCTGATTCCAACTTTATACAATTTATTTCAAACACATTCAATATTCTATTATTGTTTCTACATAAAAACTTAACGTTTCTGATTGTTAACACATGATATTGCTAAAGATAACGTTATTTTTTTTTTTAAATATCGCACGACTGAGACCGTTTATTCATGTGTTCGATCGTTCATTAAGAGTGCGTATGCCGCGTAGTCAAACTCGTTTAAAAATGCTTGTTATTTCACCAAACACCCGTATGAGAAACTGAGATGCGCATATTATTCTTGCCGAAAAAAAGTTGACTATTACAAAAAAAAAATCCAAGTAAATATACCTTTGCAAAATAAAGTTATTAGAACTAATTGATAAACATATGCGTATTGGTAAATTATTTTGTCTTAGGCCTAATGTAATTTGTTCACGCCCAAAGTTTTGTAAAAATGGACCTTTTCAGGTTCATAAGTTCCAAACCGATATTTATTTTTAGCAATAATGCTAAATAATGACGGAACATATCGATATGCCTAGTTTTTGGTGTTTAACTCCAAATAGTGAAGTTATCAGTTTTCTCCGTTTGTATGGAAGAATAATCGGATTGCATAACCTTAAACGGAGAATAAACCAATGCTACATTTAAAAAGATTTCCCGATTTCCTTCTTATGTGGGAAATTAATTACTGGCAAGAATGATTCCCATTACGTGGTGTTGGCTACATTGACAGTGCCATCAGAAATTTAAAAAAAAACGTCCGTTTGAAAAATCTCTAACCCATGGAAATAATAGTTACTACGTGCCGCAATGACCACCCGGGCACCCTAACCTGTGACTAAAACATTGAAGAATAAGGTGTGGAAATGGCAGGTATGTTTGATTGATTTCGTGGGACAATAAATTGTATAAATACATGCTAATTTGTCAATGCATGTGAGTTTCTATTTTGTGTGATTGTATTTGTTTATGTTTCTGTGTGTTTGTCAAACTCAAGTAGTGAACTGTATGTGTGATGTGAGGTTCTATACACCTCTCATCTACATTGTGATTTTAGTAGTTTATGGTTGCCATATAATATGTCATTCTGTTTTATTTGACTGTAATTCTTTAGGGTATCAAAAGCAACATTACAATGTGGTGCTAAAAGAGATGTCGAAAGGAGATACAAAATCCTTTATTTTGCAAAAAGTGAAAACCAGCTTTACTCTCGCGAAATATCTGCGACCCGAATTATCAGCTTTTGGATTTTCCTCTTAGAAAATCTATCAGACAAAGGAGGCCTCCTGATTATTTGAGAGACCATGCTATTAATGACGAAGATTTAACGGAGGGTGAATTATGTGAGGTTCTATACACCTCTCACCTACATTGTGATTTTAGTAGTTTATGGTTATCATATAACATGTCATTCTCTTTTATTTCACTGTAATTCTTTAGCTTATTTAAACCAATATTACAATGTAGTTTGTCTATAATTTTAAAACAATGTGTTTACCTCGCCTCTCGCAAAAAGTTGCAGATTTTTTTTTTTTTTTTTTTTTTTTTCGGTCTTGCGCTCCTTGCTGCTTCCATAGCTTATTACTCTATGGGTGGAACAAGTACCCACCTCTAATTTAGTTTTTTTTTTCTTATCTGTACTGTACTGTTCTGCTGTGTACATGTGTGGTGTTTACTATATTCGCAGTTTCTATTTTCTATTATATTTCTAAAATATTGATGTCGTTTGTCTGAATTTTGTGACTTTATTACTGTCTATAGTTCTTTTACTTAAATACTTACATACTGACTAAAGAATTTGCTATGGTTCGTCTTTCAGTCAAATACGGATAGAATGTTATTACTTCTTCGAATGGATTACTCTTCATGTAACTAGCAGCACAACTAGTGATTTATTGTGATTCGGTGTGCAGTATTACTATACAAGGCCTGGAGATGGGTGATTCAGAGTTCGCGTACGGATCTTCCGTGTCAGTGGATTCTATGAAAACCATTGCAGAAAGTATAGGAATAGCAAGTTTGGGAGATGATGCTGCTAAAGAACTGGCGGACGACGTGACTTTCCGTTTGAAAGTTATAGTACAGGACAGTATGAAGTTCATGAACCACTCCAAGAGGCAAAAGTTATCAATAACTGACATAGATAACGCTCTGAAGATCAAGAATATTGAGGTATGTTCTTATTAGGTCACGTACTTCATAGCCATTACCCTTATCTCAGAATACATTTTACAATAATTCCAAATGAAAACACCAACCACATAATCTCAACTTTGAGTGGAGTCTATTGTCTTTTCTGCTGTTTATATTAGAGTTGGCCTGTAAGGTTTTCACTGTAGTTGATGTAAAATTGCATCACAATAATAGATTAACTCAAATGAAATAAGGTGTTTCTTTTTTTCAGTGTCAATATGGATTCATACAACCAGATTCATTACCATTTCGATTTGCGTCTGGTGGAGGCCGAGAACTGCATTTTGTAGAAGAGAAAGAAGTTGATCTGTCTGACATTCTGTCGGCGCCACCACCAAAGATACCTCTGGATGTGTCTGTTCGTGCACATTGGTTGAGTGTAGACGGTGTTCAACCCACTGTGCCAGAAAATCCTCCTCCTTTGTCTAAGGAAGCACAGAAATCAGAATCGGTGGATCCTATCAGTAAATTGAGCAAACCCACTAATAAGGATGCTGCAGGTATAAAGTTACATTTATTTTTTATAAAGCTATCATTCATTTTTCTAATGCCCATTGAGTTACAGCATATTGTGTATTTTGACATTTTGAATTCTATTTCACATGTCTATACATGATGCAAACAAACAATGTAAGTTTTTGTTTTTATTAGCACATGACCACTGGATGGCATGTGCAGGAAACACAAAATAAATGTGATGACTCTAAACTTACTATCATGCATTACATAAATATGTCAAAATCATAAGATTTCTAAGCATTGGGTAACTGTTAGTAATTGCTTCATTATATTCTAGTAACAATATTTTTAATCTAAATCCCCTTTCATGCTCATCTCAGCCAGTGGAAGTGCACATTTTTTAAATGAAACTACATTGGTCACACCAAATGAAGCAAAAATTAATACACTTGGTTCTTGTAACTTTGTACTGAATTATTTTTTAACTTAATACAAAACTATAATATCCAAAGCTTATTATTAATTTATTAGATTCACTGCAAACCTAAACCTTCACTTGGTCATGTTAAATGTTATGGCCATTGCTGTATGAAATATTTTTTATTATTTATTTTTCGCTATATTATGGATATTATAACCTATTAAGATTGTTTCTGAAGTGTTTAACGGGAATGTTTTTATAATTAGATGATTCAAAAGTACCTCTATACTCTTTAATATAAGACTTTGGTGAATAGTAATTTTTTTATAAGCATGCTCCATCTTTGTCTATCTACATATACTAGCTGGCAGTTCAAAATGAGTTCTTCAAGTAAAGAAAGACTTAGGTAGAGCGCTGCATGTTAATACTGTATAGATTACAATTTCCTGTAGTTTCTTTGAATACAAACATTATTCACACTAGGCTATAAATGTACGATGGCATATTAAATAAATCAAATATGTATGGAGCCTGTGTAATCATGAAAATATGTAATATTTCAGGTAAACCTATGTGTGGTAAAGCAGCGCGGCTGAAGGCGTCCGAGTCGGTCCACGTAAAGCAACTAGCCACACACGAGTTAAGCGTGGAACAGCAGTTGTACTACAAGGAGATCACAGAGGCTTGCGTTGGCAGCGATGAAGGACGCCGTGCGGTAAGCATGATAGTCTTTGTTTATTTTTCTATGATGGGGATTCAGACTCATATACTGTTCTGTCAAGAAAGTCCCGGGAAACGATCAATAATACACAAAATGTGCCAATGTGTGTGTGTGTGTGTGTGTGTGTGTGTGTGTGTGTGTGTGTGTGTGTGTGTGTGTGTGTGTTTCTTATGCCAACGAAAAATCCAATCATCAAAACATTTTTTAAACGCTTTTGTCGGAATTGAGTTCAGATCTCGCCGCGCGTTCTCCTTTATCTCTTCTACCGAATGAAAACGGTTGCCACGAAGTGGTACTTTGAGTTAAGGAAAACGAAAGAAGTCAGCTGGAGCCATATCTGGTGAGTAAGGTGGTTGCTCGATGGTATTTGTTGAGTTTTTGGTCAAAAATTCGTTCACTATGATGGCCTTGTGTGAAGGCTCATTATCGTAGTGCAAAATCCAAGAATTTTCTTTCCACAAATCTGACCTTTTTCGTCGAATTTGCTCTCTTAAACGCCGCATAACGCTCAAATAATATTCTTTATTTACTTTTTGATCTTCCGGCAAGAATTCCGAATGCACAACACCGTGATAGTCAAAGAAAACGGTCAACATGAGTTTGGCTTTTGACCGACTTTGGCGTGGTTTTTTCAGTTTCGGTTCAGTTGGAAGGCGCCACTGCAGGTTATTTTCTAGTTTGCATGTCAAATTCGTAAACCCACGTCTCGTCACCAGTAACAATGCGTTTATTGAATGTTGGGTCGGAATTAACTCGTTCTAGCATGTCCTCAGCGACTCTTATGCGATTTAATTTTTGGAGAAAGTTCGGGTCTTTTGGGACTAGCCGAGCGGTAACATGTTTCATACACAAGTGATTATTAAAAATGGCACGGATCAACTCGTGAGACACAGAAAGTTCAGCAGCTATCTCTCTCAAACTTGAATGAGGATTTTCAGTCACTATTTCCTTCTTGCGATGTTAACTTCAGTTGAAGACGTTGGTGGCCTACCAGAGCGAGGCAAATCTTCCTTCACATCTCGACCGCTTTTGAACGCTTTGTACGTGAACTGTGTAACTCATAGGCACGTGTTTTTGATAAAGACGTTTCACAGCTGTTCCATTTTGACCGTGTTGGTATTGCACTTTTGTAGGAAATAGCTGTTGTTTTTTAATAACCGGTAAATAATTATTATTATTATTATAGCTAGCCCACATTGTCCCACTGCTGGGCAAAGGCCTCCCTCCATTCCTTCCAAAGGTCACGCTTCTGTGCTACTTCTTTCCAATCCTCAAGGAAGACATCCAGTTCGTCCCGCCATCTCCTTCGTGGTCTGCCGCGACCTCGTGTCACTGTTTCAGGGCACCAATCCTGACATTTACGAGCCCACAGTTCGTTCGGCATGCGACAGACATGTCCTGCCCAGTCCCATTTAAGTTGGGCAGCCTTTTGAGCCACATCAACGATTTGCGTTTTGGAGCGCAGCGTAGTGTTCCGTACATGATCTATTAATTTTACACCTAAGATATTGCGCTCCATAGCACGTTGGCAAACCTTGAGTTTGGACTTTTGGATGTTAGTTAAAGACCAAGTTTGTGCACCGTAGGTCAAGATGGGGAGAATACACATGTCCATTAGCTTTCGCTTCAGAGACATGGGCAGAGTGCCCTTAAAATACTCCTTCATGGACCAGTAACTCTTCCAGGCATTTTCAGTTCGTCTGGCAATTTCCTTATCTTGCCTTGCCTGGAAAGAGATTACTTGGCCCAAGTAGATATATTCTTGGACATATTGTATATTCTCCCCGCCTACGTGTATGCTCCTTTTGAAGCTGTTGGTCATGAGCTTGGTCTTCGACATGTTCATCTTCAGTCCAACCTCAAGGCTTGCATTGCTAAGATCTTGTAGCATTTGTTCTAGTCCTGTGGCTGTGGGGGAGAAAAGGACAATATCATCAGCAAAACGCAGATTATTCAACCTTTACAACCAATAATATGTTAGAAAAATGAATAAAGGGATGTGTTATCAATATTATGGTATGTGATATTTTCTTGCAGGAAGCACTACAATCGCTGGCGTGTGATCCTGGCCTACATGAGATGTTGCCGAGAATGTGCACGTTTATATCAGAAGGCGTCAAAGTTAATGTGGTGCAGAACAATCTCGCGCTACTCATCTATCTCATGCGAATGGTCAAAGCATTGCTGGACAATCAGTCACTGTATCTAGAAAAATATGTAAGTATCTATACTCTTACACGCATACATCATAATCACGTATTTTTCGTATGAGCAACACCAATAAGGAGCGGCCACGAAACTTGGACTTGTGTAGGATGTCTCAGAGCTACAAAAAAAGGCGAATCTGCGTGGATAGGTATCACTCAGCCCTCAAATGTCACATCGACTTGACTTGAATTATTGTGAGCAAGATCTAATCTCGGGTTAACTCGTCATCACCTGCCTAGCCTGTTCCCAACTTTGTTGGGGTTGGCTTCCAGTCTAGCCGGATGCAGCTGAATACCAGTATTTTACATGGAGCGACTACCCATATGACTTCCACAACTCAGTTAGTACTGGGTAATACAATACTCCTTGGTAAGACCGGCCGGTTGTCAGACTTTCAGGCCAATGACTACGTGTAACGACTGTCAAAGATCTACAAATGACAGCCGGGACCAACGGGATATAATGGATGGAAGTGGCGAAAGGCGAACATTTTGGGGAGCACAAATAACTAGTTTGAGACCAGTTTTTCTAAAATGTGTCCACCTGCACAGTTACACGAGCTGATACCATCCGTATCGACGTGCATCGTGTCGCGGCAGCTGTGCCTCCGTCCAGAGATGGACAACCACTGGGCACTGCGCGACTTCGCCGCAAGACTCATGGCACAGATCTGCAAGGCGTTTAACACCTCTACCAATAACTTGCAGACGAGGGTGACTAGGTAAGAAGATGATTTAGATTATCCTAATTTGATATCCTTCATGATGATATAGAGTAATTTATGGTGTATAGTCACGGGCGCCGAAAATTGTCGAAAATATTCAGTAATAAAAAAGAGACACCTCACTTATTGACGCGGAATTGACTTGAGCCGATTACGTATCACCGGATTTGCCACATTTAGTTTCGAGCGGTGTCGACTGGCATCGTCCTAGCCGAAACGAGACGAATTACATACGTCTTTTTCGCTTGTACAGCATGGACATAAAGCTCTATGTGACCAGCTCAAGCTACCGCGTTCATAAGTAAGTTTAGAGATAGACCTTTCAGAGCCCGGATACAAAATTGACGAACTCTCCTTTGCATTCCTACCTTTTTCGCACTCATCAACAAAGTAACTCCTATTCGGTATGAATGGTTAAACGAGAATCTAACAAATCCAAGGGGTTTCGAGCTTGGACCTCCCTGATTAAAATCCCGCAGGCGCCCATGTGTACTGTGTTAAACCGAATCGTTTTAGAACACTGCCAAGTGTAAAGACATGGAAAGGAATAAATCATGCTGCTTCTATGAATGTTATTAAATAACAACATTGTTGCTCATCTAGGCAAGAAAATTATCTCGGCATAAAACATCGAGTTCTTTAACTCAAATATTATGAAATTCTCCATAGGTTATTCGCCAGAGCTCTGCAGTGTCCGTCGCAGACTAACAACGAAACAGGCGTGGGACCATCCATGCTCACAACTATGAAGGAATCTGAGAAAACGCCGCTGGCGTCTCTATACGGTGCAGTTCAAGGTTTAGCAGAATTGGGTCCGGAGGTCGTCAAGGTCAGTACACATTTTATAATAAAAATACTAGACCATTAAAACAATGGTTCCTCCTTAAAACAGTTGTAATATAAAGGGTGTAACAAGACCCTTAAGCGAAAATCACTTAATTATAGAATTTATTTTAGCATGATATAAAAATTCACTTAGACTCAAGAATCTTCAATTTTATTTATCTATTATTTTATTTTATTCATTTATAAATTTTCAATAAGTTTCAAAACATGCGCGGCGTGTCAGGCGAACCTGAAAAATAATGTAAAACTCTGTAGACGCGTCAGCGGCATTGACAGTGTTACTAGGAGTAATGGGTTTCGATATCTAATGAAGAAGCTAGTATTGACTACATCCTCCACCTCCACAAGGTGTTCATCCTGCCCCGTGTGCGCTGGCTGGGCGAGCGCGTGGAGGGCGCGCTGAGCGGGCTGGGCGGCGCCGACCGGCTGGCGGCCAGCAACCTCAAGCACCAGCTACTGAAGGTGCTCGCACCCGTCGTGCGACAGCTGCGCCAGCCGCCCGACCTGCCCGACGAGTACAAGTCAGTATAGCATATTGTTTTTATGAAAATCAGTTCCACAGATGATTTCAGAAATGTTTACCAACCACGTCGTCCCTAACAATGTCATTCAATCGCAAAAGAACCATGCTGGACTATAATGAGACATGCTTTGTTTACGAGGAGTTTAGGTGGCACCATCTGTTTTGTCAGTTTTGCGTAGTGTTTGCAATAGGCAAGAAGAAGAATACTTCTTCAGTATTTTATTTCCGACTTTCGGTATCTCGGTTCACTCGTGATCGTAGTGTAAAGCACAGAATTAACACTGGGTGGATGAAATGGCGCCAGGTCACGGGCATAATCTGCGACTCCCGCATTCCCCTTAAACTTATGGGGTAGATTTATAAAACCATGGTTAGACCTGCTGTCTTGTGTGGATCAGAATGTTGGGCCACAAAAGGGTTTGCATGTGGCTGAGATGAGAATGCTAAACGGGATGTGTTACGCGAATGGATAAAATAAGAAATGAGTACATAAGAGGAAGGATGATGTAGGATGATATGGCACGAAAGTAGGTGTCTGATGACATAACTAGTAATAGAGAAGTATAGACAGAAGACATGCTGCGCCGACCCCAATGAATTTATTTTGCAAAACTTCGCAATCTCCACGGTGTCGTCGGTGGTACCGCAGAGGTCACTTTGGCTGCGTGTTTCGGGGCTCAAAGGCATGATAGAAGATGGAGTTTGTGACTCTGCTCCACACCAACACCCCGCTGCTGTTTCGCCGAGGTTGCCCCACGCGGTCACGAACCAGTCTTTCTCAAGACGATGTTGATATGATGAAGGTATTCCGCAGGCGTGACTACGGCTACCTGGGTCCGAGCTTGCAGCAGGCGGTGGGCAAGGTGCGTCAGTCGCCGGCGGGCGGCGGCGCGGGCGGCGCGGTGGCCGTGGTCACGTGCACGCCGCCGCTCGTACCCGCCGCGCCCTCGCCCTCGCACCACGCGCACACCTCCCACCTCTCGCACGTCGCCAAGACTCAGGGTAAGGACGGGCCTGGGCTGGACTATGTTCAGCAGTGGATGTCTACTGGCTGAAATGTTGATGAATCTGATGCATACTGTGTTTCCAGACACGGTATACGACACTTTCCTGGTTATCTCCTCTATTGTTTCTGGCTTTAGGAGTTCAGGGGTTGGAAATAGTTCAAAATAAAAGAGAACCTAGCCCGTACTATACCGTCAGGGAAATTAATTGTTACGACGCTCCCCTAGCATTCGCCTGTAATGTAACTGTTCAGATTCGCTTGTTTCTGTACAAAATTGAATCTTGGAATCCGGCGAGGGAGCACGAGCTTAAACAATTGACACCTTATGTCGATTTAATAGCTTCATACAGCTGTCAAAAGGAATGACAGTTATAGTTTGAATAAACGGATTATTTAGTTTGTTAGCCAATTTCATCATCATCATTTCAGCCAAAAGACGTCCACTGCTTGACATAGGCCTCCCCCAAGTGTCGCCACATTGACCGGTCCCAATGCAATTAATTTGCTGAGCAATTAATTGCCCTGTCTTTATAATAAATGAGCTGAGAAGTATTTCGGATTGAAACAGAGACAATGGCGACTCGTAATGTGATGATCAGCGCGTCTCCCGCGCCGCAGTCGCCCGCGCCCTCCACGCCGCCACCTCAGAAATTCGTCATCGTGTCGCAACAGAAACCGCCACAAATTAATGTAAGTATTACACTTCCTTTGAAGTCCCACCTCAAAAACTCAACCTGTTCATTTATGGTTTGACCAAAAACAATATTTGTTTTAGCTACAACAGACGCAGCCAGCTAGTGGCCCCGGCCACATAGTGGTCCACAGCTCGCAACCGACCATCGTACGAAGCCAAAACGTTCAGGTATAATATAAATCACATTATATTATGTCATATAAATGTACAGTTATATAGGTAGCTCTGTTGTATGTTTGTGACTTTGTGAAGAGTGAGGCCTTTGCGTATGTCTGCATGGAGGATGCAGGAAATTGCATGTTTGAAATGTGAAGTTTTAGCACGAATAATTTATTGTGTTTGTAAAGTTTGTTGTATTTTTATTAGAAATACACTGAATAGAGTAAAAAAAAGAGGATTAACGTTTCACGTTGTTTTAAAATGAAGGGTAGTAAGTAGGGAATTGGGTAGGCCATACAAAATATAGGTGTTTTCGCAGGCTCGCTAAGCCAGGTCTTAAGCTCAGCTGCAAACCTTGGTTGGATGTTGTTTTAAACATTGTAGTTGCTGCTGGCAAAAGCCGACTCTAAAAGGCAGTATAATTATATAGCTTATAACGTTATTCCTACTTTCCCAAGTGTTGACGTTATACTGTTCCCCTCAGGTAACCTCAGTAATATTATTAGATCGCATGTCATAAGAGTAGGAGCTGCTACACTACAGTAGAACTAATCAGATAAAGACATGTTTTAAACTGCGTAATTCCGAGTTGACTGCCTCGTTGGTCGAGTAGTCGCAGCGCGACTGCTGAGCATGAGGTCTTGGGTTCGATTCCCGGTTCGGACAAAGTGCTATTGGGTTTTCCCATCAGAAATTTTCTCAGTAGCAGCCGCAGAGTCTGGATTTGTGCCCGGCTGATGGCAATAGGCTCGCCCCCTATTACATAGGACTTAAACATAACTAAAGAAATGTGGGTGTACTATTATTGGGAACACCTCTGCCTAACCCTTAGGGGATTACAGGCATGTGGCGTGTGTTATGTTGGTTATGTTACGTAATTCCGAGTAGTATAGGCCCTAAGATTGTATGAGTATAGTTAGTAAAGTATGTTAGTATAGTTGTTGCATTTACGAGCGTCCATCAAACATTGCAATTTACACCTTAAGTTAATATCTTAAAACTACACGCTCTTGTGATTTCAAAAGGCCGAGCTCAGTAACAATGTAATTTCTAGTGAGATAGGTCAGTGTAAACGCTAAGCCTAAAGTAGACTGTAGTGTTATATCGGGTGTAAAAAGACCCTTACGAAACCGGAAGTCCCGAATCTTATAATCATGACGAATCATTTTTTACACTGGGCCCTGCGTGGGTGTCATAGATATATGCAAGGTTGAAGTTTAATTTACCTGCCGAAACGTTCACTCCTATTTCATCGTTATCGTTGTACACGCACAGGCACTAGTCTTTACGTGCGCGCACGCTCTTTGTAAACCTAACATTAAAATAGTTCTGTACTAAGAACAAAAGTTCCTAAAAACCTAGCAATATTTATGCTCAGTGTTACTTGGCTAAATGTACAGTCAAGGCATAAAAAGGCCACGCATCTGTACGTCAATTTTTTATTACAGAATGCACGAGACGTTATTTTTTCGAGCATGCAAGTGACAGCTCGAAAATATGACACGCACGAAAGAAATTTGTTTGGAAAGTAACTTAACCTTTTCTCTCGTTGATCGTCCATTACGCGTAGACTCCGAGTTCGTGGATCTTTTTACACCTCGTAAAAGACGGTAGGTGGTACTTTCGTACTGCGGTACTTGTGGTAGTCGTAGTGTTGTGTGGGAGTAGTGACGTAGATGCATGTGTCTGCGTAGTCGGTGGTGGTGACGAGCGGGCCGGCGGGCGGCGCGGCGCCCCCGCAGAAGGTGGTGGTGGTGGGCGTGCAGCCGCCGCACCACCTGGCGCCCGCGCCCACTGCGGCCTCGCCCGGCCTCGGCCTCACCGCCGCACACGTCAGCCAGGTCGGTACACATTTTGTCCTGATCTTTTACCTGCCTTATTATTGTCCCTTTACAATAAAACTTCCCATTGCGCTTGTATTTTGTCAAGTGGCTTAACTTATACCAATACTAACTTGGTATGGCCCTGCCGTATAAAAGGAAGTAAAAAAAAACTGAATACGTTTTAAGACCATCGAGTCCAGGGTAATAGTGGTGTCCAGTGACCATAATTAATTAAGGAACGACATAAGCCTTTTTCAAAATCTTAAATCTTCTGGCGATAAAGCTGTTTTTCTTTTGTAGTATAGTAATTATGCAAACAGGTTTGGTAACTAAGTTACTTGCTACACGACAAAATACAAGTCAATCAGAAGGCTTAAAATCTGTACGGTGGCTAAAAAAATTAAGCATATAGCCTTAATATACTTTTGCTAGTGCTTACTAATAACTTTATTACTGTTGCTAGCTTAACTTATTATTGTTATTAACATCCGTAGCTATTTAATATTTTGATCTTCAAAAATGTAGTGGAAAGCGAATAAACTGTTTTTGACACTATACCGTTATGCTCCACTGTTGTGGAAAGTTATAATTATTATCCAATTCCCCAAGTAGGCCCTAGCGTTTGTCCGGGTATATTAAAAGTGACATTTAAAACCCTGCAACTATTGTCATGTCCTATACCGTTTTGCGATATAGGATTTTGTGAACGATATATTTTATATTGTCACCACATTTTAGTTAATTTTTATCAGATCAAGATAACCACTCGCTTCTTGTAAAATATTCAGCTGCACCCTGTCAGTCTGGAAGCCGACCCCAAAATACATAGTTGGAAAAAGGCTAGGCGAATTTGTTGATGATGAGTCACCATTATCACCAAAATACAACTTTTATCCGATTTAAACCCTAAAAGAATCTGCCTACTACACCCTACCATGACCGTGCTATGAACGTATCAAGGACGGAAAGAAACATGACACTGACTACAATGCCAGCTAGAAAATATTAACAGCGTATCATACTCGTTTATAACGGGTTTAGAACGGTCTTCATACTCAGTTGTATTTTTATTGAAAAGTATGAGACTTGGCCCATTACACCGTTCCTTTACGGACCACGGTCGGGTCCTTTGCACGGAGCGTATCAGCATCGGGGAAAATATTCTTGCCGGAAATTGTTGCCGCTCCGTGCCTGCCACGCGACGATGTTGGTCGATGATGGAACGTTCTACTGGGCTAGTCTCATACTTTTCAATACAAAGATTTTTTTTTTGCCCGACACGTTCCTAACACGGTCATGGTATGAAACGGTGTAGTTGGCAGTTTCGTTTAGATCTTTAAATACCCCAATCGCTTATCATGGTGACGAATTTGTCGAGAAACACTTGAGTTATAGTTTCAGAATGTTTTCTAATCGAAAGCCTTTTTTTTTATACAACCTTGATATGTGAATGTCGAACCAAAAAATATATTTGCAAGTTGTGACCAACTGGAAACACAGATAAACCCTTGAAATATTTTTTTGTGTTGACATTGATTATTTAGTGCTAACAAAATTTTGTTTTCTTTTTGTTTTGCCATCAACGTCCTAGCCATGGAGACAACTGGTAAAGTCTGTGATTACGATACCTTCGGGTGACGCGGTTCGTTGCTTCAAACAAATTAATATTCCTCAAACTTTGAGACCTATAACAGTAATTTTTATTTTATTCTTTATAAATGCATGTTTTGTTCTGCAATTTTGATACCGTATAAAATTAACTAGCATCAAACGTATTGAATTCACATGTATTCGTTTTCTCCTGCACATCAAATTGCTACAAAAATAGTGAATAAATCAATAATGGATCAAATTCGTTCAAGCTAAAAATATATGTAAATCTCACACTTGAGAAATATTCATTTGTATGAAAGAACAGACGGAGCGCGTCGCCCATGAAGTATTTAGGGGCATGCAAAACATAGTAATTGTGTACAGTACAGCTAACGTTGTTGTTGACGCCAATTGTATAAATTGGTTTATTGGCAGCTGTTATAAATACAATATACATGGAAGTGTGGGCATTTTCATTATAGACAACAACAACAGTAGTTGTATTAGTATCAATGTACTAAATAAAGTGAATACCAACGCAATAAACTTATTTCGTAGCTCTCATTTTGCAGCCAAAGTAGTGAATACGAATTTATTATTTAGAATTTTACTAACTTAATTTTTAGTCGTATAAAATGAAACATCTCTGACTTTTGGACACTCATGACAATAAATTGTTAGTGCAGACGACTGTGGAACTAATGGCGCTACTGTCGTTTGTCCTGATGGAGACATTATTAAGATGCTGCCATCTAGCGTAGTGTTGTGTTGTCTAACTTTATGTTCATTGGCTGAAATTGCACCAGCACAACTGTTATAGATAAACAAAGCCATATTTTTTGTGTGTTGTCTTAAAGTTTCACATAAAAATTCAAGAACAGATTATCTTTTGAATTAGAAAACACTATAAAAGTGCTTAGATGTTCTCAAGTTAGACAATTTTCTTGTATGTGCCTGACTATGTGTTCTTACGCGTAGGCTCCTGTGTCGGTGGTGGCGAAGCCCCTGTTCGCGCGAGGGGGCGCGGCTCCCCCGCCGCCCGAGCTGGATGACCTGTCGCATCTCGCCTGACCCGCACCCCCCCGCACCTACAGCGTGGCTATCATCAAGCAGTACGCTGGCAAGAAGAATCAGTGAACTATAGTTTTGCAGTTTTCGTGACAATATCCGAACGGGGACTAAATGGATTTAGAAGTAAGATGAACTATTTTCTGTTTCAGTAGCTAGGCTTTCAAGAATTGCGTAATCGTTACTAGACAGCAACAACCCCGTATGAACTTATATTGAATATTAATGTGCGTGTTTGACCTCTAAGTCCACACGTTTGGTCCCCTTGTGATTAAGTTTAATTATATTTGGTGACATTTTCTAATTTGAATTTAATTCGTACAACGTAGCCTTACTATGAATACTTTGGTTAAATAGTTTTAGGAGTAAATGTTATACTTACAATTACAATAACATAATATGGATTGTCAATTGATGTTATTTACTTTAGTGCATATACCTAAGACTTATTTTGGGTGCCCAATGTATCATAATTGAAAATAGTGCATAGTGTTTTGGTATATTATTTCAATATTATTCTATGTATTTAAAAATAGTTGATACAAAATATATGATATGAATTAAAACCAAGAGTGCTTTTAATTGTTGATTTAGAGTTGATTCCCATCTAGTATAGTTCTATTATTAATTTATTGTAATGACAACAATAACACTTATTTAAGATAAAAAGGAGCCGTGCTTACCTTAAAGAATAACATATAGCTTAAATCTAATGCCGCTACAAGTTTGTACGTCCATGGAAAACAAAAACTTTTTCTCAAGCATTTCGGACGTGGTTTGTCCATTTCCTAAAACTATGCTCTTTGCTTCGTTGCATTTTTCAAGCCAGGTTGGCATGTGTATTACAAATACCTACCAGTCAAAATCTCTTTCCAGTAAATTTAAGCGTAGTTTTATGTGTTTTGAGATGGAAATGATAGATTACAACATAAGACATAAGATTGATCCTTGGGGTACTCCTTTGTTTATTTCTTTAAGGCCAGAAGTTCCTTTATCACCGGTAACCTGTATTTATTATAATAAATCCCATTATTCAGTTTGATTTTTAAAAGAAACAGAGTCTTACCCAAAGTGGTGAAGACAGTTTTTAAGTGTTACGGAAAATAATGAATTTGCCGAAAAGGGAAAATCCCAATAATCCTTCCAGGTTGTGCGCATCTAAGAATTTTCTGAGATAAAAGCAGATTGATGTAAAAATTACGAGACAGAATTCCTTGGGAGTTTCGCTAAAACATTCTGGTTAATGTACCACGAGTAGGATGTTTTATTAGGGTTTCATCCATAGTCAAACAGCCAGAAACTTAACCGAAAGGTCCTTCGAAGGAGAAGACAGTAATTTAATAAAAAAAAATATGAGGCTCCACGAGATAGTTACTGTGACGACTACTCTAGTGGCATGTGAACGGGTAAATAAGCACCGAATCCGCGCATAATAGGCACAATGCTTCACAATGAATGAATGCCCACTCGACTGAATTGATAAGTGGGTTGTACCGCTTGCGTGGGGAGCGCGTGTCCGCCCGCCCGCCCGATTCGCCGCGCGCCACTCTCAGGGGAATGTGAACCGGTCGCATATTTGTGCCTATGACAACCGGCTCTCATAGAGTACTCAATATGTAAGTTATGAATATGATGCAAAAGTGAAATAGAACAACAACAACAATAGATGATATAGAACGTTTGGTGTAAGGAACGACCAATATCCTATCTAGGTTTTTGAATGACGCTCTTTAGAAATGAGAACGAACGAAATAAAGAAAACATTTTTATTTAAATACTAAGTACTAGTTAAATACTATAGAGGTCGCCAACACATACGATAAATATAAGCTCTAATAATAACTCATAATGTGAGAAGAGCTTCATAAACGTCCTGAATCAAGTAAAAAGCACTGAAACCGCAAAACAAAAGCTTCGAAAAAATTAAAATTCTGTCCAACCTTTCTGCATTCAAGCCATTTTTCTTGGAAGTCACGACCATAATCCTCTCCGAATTTAAGTACACTCTACTGTAACAAATGTCCCATCTCAGAATAGCCATTTAATCTTTGACGATTCTTGCCAGTTGTGGCGGTGGCGCGTTTTGTCTGCCTGACCACTGGCCGAGAGTGGCAGAGGTGGTCGCAGTCGTGCATTCTGTCGCAGTCGCAGCTCGAGAGCGCTCATCCCGCACCGCTCGCTGCCCGACAGGCACCGCGACACTCGACGTTTTCCCGCCAAAATATTTCGCGCACTTTTGTTATTTCTTTTTTTTATTAAAAAAAGAAACTGACATGTTCATGTAATGCAATGATCGATTTTACTTTGTGATGCGTTCTTATATTGCGTTCATTTTGTTCTTTGTGTTTTTGCCGAAGTCGACGAAGGCGATACGATGGCTGTAAGTAATGTTTGATTTTCCCTTTTAATAGTTTACCTTTTTTGTTTACTTTACCGCGCATTAAAAATTATTCGGGGTAAGAAGAAGAAACTTGTGAAATCTAATTTTCAGCTCATAAATGACTGTCTTAAATTCACGACTGTACGTTTGCAGATTGATGAATTTACAGTAACCGCTACTATAGTTTTTTATTAGAACTTTACCAGCTTATAATTGTTTAGAATACTAAAAGTTTACAGTTTTATTGTACCGAAATTCGACGTTTTGTGAAAATACAACGGCACCGGCAACGGCACTTTTTAAGAATGACGATTTTACAACAATAATTTGTAATGGAATCTAACTCTGAAAATGAAAACAAGAACTGTTCGATGTTTGCTAGTAGGTACCTACTAATAATTACTTAGAAATAAACCTTATGTTAGTATTTCAACAAGCTTTTCACAAATAATCTAATAATCAGGTGTTTTGTGCGTTTTTTTATTATTCCGATTTAAAACTATGGCAGAGTGTGTGATCTATATAAGTGGCGACGAAGTTTTTCGAACAGTCATCAGAAACTTGGTTTCTACCGATGATTTTCGATATAGTTTTTAGTGAGTTAAATATGGCCCACATTAATGCAGAAAAAAGTATAGGCGTACTAAAGCATAATAACGGGTGCGAGTCCGGCGGGCGGCGACCAGTCAAGAGATAGTGGAACATCCTCTTTAAAATAACATGAGGTCCTCAAGAGCAGGTCCCACTTTCTGAATCAAACTCTTCGTCAACTCTATAGTGGCAGCTTTTTAAAAAGTCAGAGCAAGCAAGACCTCTGATCACAAAACTCAAAATTATGATTTTCCAATCTAGATCCCTAGTTAGTTACTTCCCCTACTAGTTATTACTATCCCTCGCGGAATAAATAAGAGACTTTTTAATTCTGTAACATTCCACATCATGCCGCTGGATGGACTCTTCTACAATATTTGTTACATGCTTTTTTTTCTAGCAGACCTTTCCCTTGTTTGTCCGGTATTCTTGCCTTTCATCATATAAATGTTTTAAAACTTTTCTAAAATGTTTGGATAAGTATGGGAGAAATCTTTGCAGCCAGTATTGGGAGCAAAATCGTTAAAAAAAGCACTTCTACGGCAGCGTTGTCTAGATGACAGCGTATAATACCTACATCTGCAACCTTGTACCTGCAGGATAGGAGATGAAACATACTTACTATTACATGGCTCACCGTCATAGCTGTACCCTATAGCCGATTTGTCGAAGTTGCTATAATTTTTACACTTGGACTGGAAGTCACTTGAGTGATTTCCAAGCCTTACAGCTTGTGGACAGATGCTCACTTGGTGGTAGAGTAGTGAAGGATCAAGGAAGTACCTAAGTATCTCTAGCCATACTCTGCCACGGGCTGGATTCGGGCATCATGTGAGGGTTATAGCCGATTTCAATAATAGTACCTACCGGCTTTAATCTTTTTAATCTTTGCGCTGGGAGTGGGTTCTGCTTCTGACTATTTTCAGATTCCTGGTTGTTATGTTTTCTCTGCGTGTTCTCTTCGGATTTGTAGAGATGCAGTGACCAGTGTTAACGTCGTGGTAATGACGACTTCTCTGTTTATTCTTCGGTGCTGAAAATTTTCTTTTTAGATAGGCACTTCAAACTACCGTCCTTTGTAATTTAAAATTAATTCCTATACATCAAATACCTATAAGTATAACATCTCTGGAAGAAGCTAAAGATTAACCTTACTCCCAGAGGAGATTATAAATGTTTTTGATTACTGGTATAGCAATCAAGACAATGTTGTAAGGTGGGCTAACGTTCTGTCCGATGAGAACAGGTTGGAGTGTGGTGTGAGACAGAGTAGCTTCACATCCCCTCGGCTCTTCAACCAATGAGTTGATTGAGAGTCTTAGTAGCACTGCAGTCGGCTGTACTATTGATTGCACCTGTATTAACAATTTAAGCTTTGCTGACTGACGAAATGGTGCTGCTGAGTCCTTCAATTTGCGGTCTACAGAAACTCATTAGGAGATGTGAGGAGTACGCCGTGGTCTTGGGCTCAGGTACAATGCGAGGAAAGTGTGTTGCTATTATTTCAACCACGGAATCTTACGGTCGACACTGTCCCATCTATTACACTAAATAGTGTACCGCTGAACAGAGTGATGCAGGTTAAGTACCAGGGTCACTCACTGAGGACCTCGCTGATGACGTGGAAGTTGAGAGGGAACGTAGGGCGTTAGCTATCCGTGGGAACATGCAGGCTCGCAGGTTAGAACGGTGCTCGAGTGAGCTGAAGTGCACTATGTTTGGGGCATATTGCCTATCGTTTTCCTTGTGCACCCTGTAGTTCAGCTATACTCAGCGGGCACTTAATTCCCTACGAGTACAATATAATAATGTTGTTGGGGCTTCCGAGATACTGCAGTGTATCGGGCACGTTTTTGAAAGTTCGGTATGATGGCTTTTAAACCATCATGAGCAAGAGTGCGGCCTCATTGTTGCATCATATACGGGCAAGCTCTCAACAGCATTCTAAAAGTAACAGCTGACAGGGGACAGGCTTGACGGTACACTGGATTGCACTCCATGAGTCATTTTTATTTTTTGTGGTTTTACGTTTTATTTTTATTTTTTGTGGTTTACTAACATAGACCTTAAGTAGTTACTAACACAAATATAGATCTGTATATGTTAGGGATGGTGTGAAATAAAGTTCTTAAATAGGATATTGAAGAAAGTGGGTACTATAAATTAAATTATAGCTCGACAATTTAGCTATACATATTGAATTAAATTCCTCTAAAATTTCAATTTCCTAAGGTTCAAATCTACAACTAGCTTCAAATCCAAAAGATTTGAAGCTGGCAACATGTCGCCATGACGACACATTTTTAAGTATCTAATTCTTGGCTAGATTGTTTTCTTTGAGCTTTATACATAGCATCGTAATTCGGGAACTTTAGCCGCGATGCTTTATTATTATTAGTGGTGATATGATCTCATCTAATCGGAGTGGGCAGATTGATTTTTGGTCATGCGATCATAACATAATAAAGGCCATGACTTTTTTCAAAAATTGTTATTACTAATTCCGTATAAAGGTTGTAAATAGACCCTTAACATATCCGAAATGCATTTGTTCTCCTCGTCTTTGCGACCATTTTTTTGTTCTAGACCATACCTGGGAACCTTCTAGTACGGAGATATTGGGGGTCAAAGTTCCAACTTTTTCATAAGTTTTTTTTTAAATACATGTTGTTAATGTAAAATTTTTACTTTAAACATCTCCAAGACCCCCATACTATTCAATCCATCCATCAGCACAATGCTTTGATACTTTCCTTCGAGTCCTACCGCATCACGTGATTTTTCACCCCAAAAAAAAAGTCGATTCCCAGCAATCATTTTTGCGTAAAGTTACTTAGTTTGATGTACAGAATGCTTGGTTGACGGATATGTGAAGGGTCTGTTTACACCCTGTAGGTGTTTTAGATAAGAAAACAAAAAGCCCCTTTGCCGAGTTTTCTAGAATACTATTACAATAAAATTATAAGAATACAGGGATGACCTACTCCGATGACCAGAATAATATAAATTTATAAATAATTTTAAAATATTGGAGGCGAAAATCTTTCAAATCGCGGAGTCATGTGCTAAAATATTAACACGATCATCTCGGATCAATGACCGTAAATCAATCAACCTACTCCGATCTTTGCTTATTACTCAGATTACACTCATTTGAGCGAAATAGCAAGTCTAGGCACAGGTCCAGTGTCGATCACATTTCTGCGGATAGTTATGTACCTCTTTCGTTATGATGTACAAAGAGGGGGTACAAACATATTTTTGTTCGTTTCGAAATAGTTATTTAGTACGGAACTTAACAGAAGCAAAAGCCTTTGTAGGCAGGTATCGGTAAAAAGGAGCGATTAAGGTCGAAGTGGGCAAACAAAAACGTACATTATTACTAATTACCATGTACAAATATTTGAAGTTAATATGCCAGTAATTTTAATGAATTTATTAATTAATGTTACAATACACACAGAAAAACGAGTTCCAACATTGCAGATTAAAACTTACTGTAGCGGATTAACGAGCGAATAAAGGCAATACAGATTAACATCATTATTTACGTGAATCAAACAACGAAGGCCAAACCATTACGAGTTCCACATAATTAACGAATGCTTAAAGCGAATTAATCAATACAGCCATCACAACAGTACAAAATGGTACGAAATAACATTGTTATAGTACCATTTGAAACATCCACAGGATTTAAAGCGGTTGTAACGGGTCGGCTCCCCGTCCATCGGCGCTCCCTAATTGAACATTGCACTAATGAGCACCGTTGTTCAGTTGCAACCCGCAATTATTCGCCCCCGAGATTACACCCGGTAATATCCCGGGAAATGTGAGCTTTGCTACGAACACGATTTTCGGCAAAGCTCTAAGTACCTAATTATTTCAATATTACGGTTGCTCGTGTTTATGTTAATTGCTAAGTTAATGTCCTCTGGCGCCTCGTAAAACTTGATATTTATGAAATGAAGATGAATTTTATTAATTTAGGTACATACTTTAGTGCTTTAGTCCGTAATAAGCTAGCGTTATCTCACCGAAATTGTCATCAAGATAATTATCATTAGCTCATAGAATTTGTATAATGTTGTAAACGATGTCCAGGTGTGTGGTAATGATTCAATATTGTTATTTTTCTGGTGTTTGTAATAAATAGATTTAATTTGTTAGTAGGACATTATTAACGCTTGTAAGTATTTGACTTGACTAAGACATATGAAACAGTTTCGTGCCCCTTTTGCTTTGCTAAATTGTATAGTTGGATATGGATAGGTGCAGTCGAAACTGATAAATCAAATAATCGTCAAAATCAGTTTAGTTGCAAACAACATTTGCACTATCCAAAGTAATGATATCTGTTTACATTTTAGAGTACCACAGGGACTAGTTCTGAGCCCTTTCATCATTGATATACAGAGTCTCTGCACCTAGGACCCTAGGTATCTACAATGATTATACGAAGAAAATGTGTTTCGTTTATTATTACTATGCAGAAGTACTGGTTGTTACTAAAGCTTTGGGTGCTTAATGCAAAACATTGAAAATTTTAGAATTCTCATTAAGTTTGAATCATTCTTTACAAATAACTACTAACATCTAGGTTAACAAGTTCATTTACGAATAAACAAAAGTAGGTACCCACTTAGTGGACTGGGATAGTATGGTTAATTGAGATGGGACAGTAAAGAAGGAGCCTTGCTTTAATTTGTAAGAACTGATAAATTGTTTTATTGATTCAAGTAAAATATTGAAATAAACACGTCATTAAAAAAAACTCGACAATTCTGATATTGTAGCCATATTACAGAGATTAAAAATCTCTTGTAATTTCAAAATCCGCAACCCCAGCAAAAGACCTCTCCTAATTTGTTCATTCGGAGTCACGTAGCAATATCTATTGAATATTTCCGGGATCAATTCCAACGTCCGCGTAATATACTTTTATATTACACATTACTTTCATATCCAAAGTTTTACAGTAAAATGTCCTCGTGTAAGTGATTCCGGTGAGAGGAGCGGTCTCAGTTTTCGCTGAGTTAGCAAGGGCCGTGTGTGGCAGACCGAAAAAAATAATTTCCTTCGCTCGAGTTCCCACTGTGACTTTTCCAGTCGGCCGTCCCGTGCATCTGGCGGGACCTATTATTAGGGGACGGCTCTTAATGCTTTCTTAGGTATTTTTATATGGCTGCCGTCTTAGTTTTTACGATTGTGATTTTTATTGAATTCCCCCTTCAGCGTAACGTATGTAGGTGGCCGACGTATGCCTGCCGAGTGCGGACGAAGGTAAAATATGAGCCACTTAGTAAAAGATTTATTTTATTGCACTGTGCTGGACACACGTTCTACCAGTTTTATTTTCCACATAAAAGAAGGATTTATGTCATCGACTACTACCTTGATTGAAAGGCAATAAATTTCGTTTCTTACAAGTTAGCTAGTTTATGCTTATAATTAACTTAAGTTTTTGAAGAATGAGCTTCTTAGGTTTTAGGTATAAAAGATACGATATTAAAACCTATTACCAACCTGAGTAATAGATAAAAATACTGATGTTCAGCTGCATCCGGTTAGACTGGAAGCCGACCCCAATATAGTTGGGAAAAGGCTAGGCAGATGATGACCAACCTGAGTAATAGGTTTTAAGATGATGATAGAAACCTACTACTCAGGTAGGTATTTGTAGGTAACGTCATTTAATTAAATCTGTCAACTTCCTCGAAAGCCTACAAAGGCTGGGGGTACGAAGTTAGTAGGTAGGTACACTGTACACGTACAGGCCAAAATGTGAAAGGCTTCGCAGGGGCCCAACTTTGTACTGCTACTTGAGTTCACAACTTGTACTGAATGGGTAGCACTACAAAATTAGCTAGTGCTTATAATGTTGCTTCGTAATATTATCGGGTAGGTAGATGGTTAGATACATAGTATTAAGTAAACGCTACTTCAGACACCGGAGGGCGCGCAGACTTTGATCGTTTAGAAATAGATTTTATTCATCTGCACTATTGAGTGGTACATGGAAGCTCTCCAATTAATCTTAGCTGAGAACAAACGACTTAATTCCTCAACATCTCGAAGGATTGTTTTTGTTGGTCGCTCGAGGGTGGAGCGGGCAATAAGTGCAACAAATCGTTGTGTGCACGATTCATTTGATCTGACACAAATTTATCCACGCCGCGGTGCTCTTTATTTACACCGACGACGATGTTCAGTTTGTCCTGACAAATTCATAAATTACCGACATCCTCACCGCCGTATTTGTTCGCCTTTTATTTTTGTCACACATTTCTTGTTCGGCCGTATCGACGGCAACCTTTTTGATGTATGCTTCATTAATCAATTGTATCCGATACGGTATAATATTTTCCACGTAGGATTAAGCTGCCTCGGAATTCAGTTGATATTGTTGGTAGTATCGAATTTGTTTCCCCACAAGTGAAACTCCTGACATATCATAAACCAAGAAGTTTGACTGGGCACCACACTAAATTGCCAAAGAAAACAAAATGCTGAGGTATCTGTCACAAATATAAAAATCGAAAACTACACACCGCTTTACCAATTACTTAGGTACTACAAAAGAAACAAGCAACGACAAAGAAAATGTAAGTCAGTCGTAGGTAAAAGGTGGCAATACCAGTAATTAGCGCTCATAGCCGAGCAAGGTGGCCGGCAGCACGCGGGGCGAGGGGGGCGAGGGAGGGGGCGGCACGCTGTCTGGCTGAGGTTGACTCACGCGCGTACTTCCCGCGCGGTCGCTCCGCCCGCCTAACGCACTCGCCTTAAAAAGCTCTATTAGCGATTTTCCGACTTTACTTGTCGCTGTCGCGGGTCGCCACGTGCTGCCTGTAGTCAATTCTCTTATGCAAAGCGCTTGTCATTATTTAAAAAAAAAAAAAACATTTTTATTGTGTATTTACACACTTGTAGGTACGCGTGTTTCATATGCTCTAAGAACAAAACGCTCAGCACAGTACCAAAACAAACAAAACAGAAAAATAAAACGATACAATCTGACAACAAAATAATTCTGTTGAAAACTCACACAAGTACGGGGCTATCACAATTTTAATATGTCGTTTTGTCCAGCGCGCTGCAAGCTTTTTTCTCTATAAAGATAAGGCACGTCTCGGCACTCCGTTCCCTCTCACAACTTGCAAAAAACACTTGTTATAATCTGCTTCATTTCTCTTGCAGGATTAGTCGACAAGATTTATTGAGCGATGTTTTTTACTTTTTGACTGCCATACAACCGCATCCTCGTGTTAACATCTAAAATAACGCAGGCCACAGCTGCAGTTTCTGAATGAGTGTCGAAACTCATCTTGAAATATCTCATGTTTGGCTATTAAGCGACAGTTGAGGCACAACCCTTAATTTATATCTCTTTTCTGAGATATATTATTATTGTCATTAAAATAAGAAAACATTTAGGAAATGTTAACAAGCCATGTTGTACCAACTGTTTTGTTATCAATCAACTTTAATTATTAATTTATCTCAATTTAGGTACCATTTAAACATAATTATTAATTTTGTTTCTCAAAATATATTTCATTGCAACAGTATAGAGTTCGAACGGCTACCCCTTTCTTTCTTCAAGTCTAATTAAAATAAGATTTTACCTATTCAGCAAGATTCCCTACACATGTACATTATTTGAAGTGTTAAAGTTGCGTAGGTATGGTCTGTCGTTGCATTATTTTTATAAGTGCTCTACGTCCACCATGTCATACCAATAAAATGAAACAATTGTTCGTTTCAGCGCGCTGACTTAGATAAATAGCCCTTGTATTGGACAATTTGTTGAGTAATCCCTGCATTTGTTTCAATTATTCCGGCTTCCTACTTGATGGCCACTTACCTACATTTAAATCTAATGGCTTTCTCCGACACGTGCTCGGCATATAAACTCGTTGAATACTACCTAATTACACCGATGTTCCCGTACAATATCCATTTTATAACGTTTGTCATATCCCTCATATTAATGCGCTATTACTATTCTCGAGCGTGAATTTCATATGAATATTTTCATTTATACGCGCACATTTGCCAAATGGGAATTGGACATCTTGATTACGGATAGTTATTAGGCACTTTCTATGTGAGTGCGTGTGTCAAATGGTTCATAATTAGGGTATCATTGTCCCGTGTGTAATGGAGCGAGGAAGTTAACAGAGACTGGGAGGAAAGCCGGCCCTTGTAAGTGATTGTAACAAATTATGATCTTTCGCTCACATCGCCTAAGTAATTGTTGATTGAATGCAATGTTGATTGGTGTAAGTATCCGCAGTAGATGTGGGCTTGGAAATGATTCGACAGTTCCACAATTTGTTGCGTGTATTGCCGTAGCAAATGTCATTTAAAGTTCGTAAGGGGGAACCGAGGAATAAATGGAATCCACCGTAACCGTGTACAGAATGATTGGATCATAAATGAGCTTAGTAAACTACTGGCAACCATGTGTATTCAAAATATTATCTAGGTAAGTAAGTATTTCGAGGCTTGTGGCTTCCGACAGCTGCAATGCTTTTTAGGAGCTTTTCGTCGGCAATAATTATGTAGCGCTAGTTAAATTCGCATTTAGAAGTTCGATACCGTTAAAGTTTCTTTGGAACTTCCCTTGCGCGATGCAGGCCCGGTGGCCGCAGGCGGCAGGGGCGGTTACACACGCCACGACAATCATACAGCATTTAATCATCATTAAAGCGGAATCAGCGACGCGCTGCTGCAGCCGCGTCAGCTGTATTGCGCCCCAAACGGGTTTTTTTGCTTCATCGCAGATTTTGGACGATGTTTTAAAATGTTTTTTTTTTAACAATTTTAAAAGTACCAGACTGCGCAAACAGTGTAAAAATTCAATGGTGGTTTTCTGTTTCATTAAGTAAATTGGCTTTGTTTGTTTGTTTGGGCTGTCGCAGCTTTGTTTTTAAGCTTGATACAAGGAGCGTTTATAAAATGCCAGTCTATCTAGAAATGATACAATAACGAGTTACTGTTTGTAAAGTTAGGGCCTAGGAAAACAAATCACAAATACGTACGTAGTAGCAGGAAAATAGAAAATGTAGTACGGCGTACGCAGATGTACGATTTATCTACCCCTTTTTAATTCAATGACAAGCCGACTGTAATATTAGCCATTTTAAATAATACTATAGTCCTGTTATTGCGCAGACATGTGACCCTTTTCGGTATTAGAAAAATTACATTGTAACTTGACGGCCTATTTTATCTACATGCACAACACAAAGAGATCTACCCGAAAAATGCTGGGTGGTCTTTTGTGCCGACGACCAGTTATGACAAAGCGAAACCCCGTGCCCCTCTGCACGGTTCTTTGTCTACCAGATCGAGATAGGCGCGTAAAATTTGATACGGGAATTATTTTATTAGATCAAACGTACACGTGCGCGCCGTGACGAATGCGATAATGTTCCCGGCCGGAGTCCAACAACGGAACAATTACATTCCACATGAATTAACCATAATAGTAGGATTACGGAAGCTTTGAGCTCGTAGCACCGTGACTCGATGTCCGGAGTCAATTGGTGGTGGCGTGGTGCGCTATTCTGCGGATGCGTGCTGCGTAGCTGTTTCCAAGTTGGCAGGAGTAAGGAGTAGCTATTACTGTGTTGTTGCATGTGGAGCGAGTGACGTGGCCCGTCGCCCGTCCTGATGGCTGCCGTGAGTGGTGACGTCGCGTGCGCTCAGCGCTGTCCCCCACAACATTACACGGATATCGACTTTCCAAGGGATACTATGCAAATATTAAAATGGCCTTCTTTACCAACTTTTTAGTTACCGTTGTTAGTCACATCGTGTAATCTTTTCGCGGCATGATATTTTTGTATTGATTGAACTTTGTTGTTGACATCAGAAAAATCTTCAGTTACGGAAATAACTTTTAATTAGGACGACATATTTGTGAGAAAGTATGCTCTTGATAAGATAGAAATGTGTTTAAGTCCCACGAATAAAATTTATTTCACCAAAAAAGAAAGCTCATAAATGTGTCTACGTTTCACATAAATCATAGTTGAATGAAAAATACCCTCAGTAGGAAAATTCTCGAGTTACATAAGATCTTTCCGCAGTTCTAGATTTAAATTCAGTTCGACCAAATCATATAAAGTTTTTGCTAACGAAGTTGTTGAGGATCTTTTTATAATAGCCATAATAGGATAGAAGTGCCTAATTATAAGCTTTTCTGGGACAAATTTTGATTACAATTAACTACGGTTAGTTCAATGGGCTAGGTTTATGGTTAGGTGCCTACGCAATTCAAATGTTTTGGCATGGCAATAGGAATACAGACCTGAAGACCAAAGAAACGAACAGGTATTAGATTGTGTAGAAGATGATATCGTTAGAAAGGGGTTAAAAAAAGAGATGATTGTGAGGGAGATGGACTCATAGAAGAAAATAGAGGCCTATGCGCCGTCAACTAATAAACTGGCATAAAATCAGGAAGATGGTTAAGTAAATGTAAGATTTTTTGTCTAAAAATAAAACTTGCTTAGATAGATACTTTAACAACTCCCGCTGAGAATTGTTAAAAGGAAAAAATCGCTGAAAGATTTCTAGACAAAGAATACGAAAATGTGAAAAGTTTCACATTGTGTAGAACAAAAACATGTTCTCCACACATATTATCGCGGACGTAGGGCCAGTGTTAAGCTAAAAAGGATGGAAGGAAGGACGGCTGGTTGTTTATTGTTCGCTCGGTCGCAAAGATATGCGCAACCGAGCGGCGGCCGGTCGCGGAACTAATGCATCAATAATGAACTTGCACTATACTTGGTAATAACTTACGGTAAACCTCAGCTTTGAAGCCATAATTACCTCGGTCCCCAACCCTATTCCGTTCAGTTGCAATCGTTCCATACGTTATTAACGTGGCATTCAATTTTGTTCCAATATTTTTGCAAAAGTTACCTACTTGCCCATATCGATTAAGTCGTTTTTCATAAAGTACACCCTAACGAAAACTTTATTTTTATCATTACCTTTATTAGCATTCAAGTTAGGTACGAATAATGCCGCCAACTTTACGAGCGTAACAAATCGGTTAGTTTCACAACTATGGCACAAATTCAACCTAGATATTTGAACAAAGCGTGTTCCCCTTACAATATTGGAAACGGTACCATCGGCAACGCGTGTCCTTGGCAGGCACGACGAAACGTCAATGAAATTTAATATACCGTCTACGATAACCCAGTTATTGTAACGTAAGCTGTATATAAAAAGAGGCAAGTACGCCTGCCGCATCCCTCGGTAGTCAGCGTAGTCACCGGGTAAGCTAGTACGGAGTGCCCGCCCGCCGCCGTCGCACGTAAGCTCCTTCTGCTACGAACTTTGCTACGCACGCTTTAGCCGCCCAGCGCACCCTTGAAAGGCACAAACTTTTACTATTGGCAAATTAAATAACGCACAATACAAATAGTCACTTAGTTATCGTAGTATCGTATTCATTCTGGTAATTAAATGAATACAAGCTTTATAAGATTGAAGATGTATTATTTTATACGCGACTTATAAATTTATAATAGAGTGAACGAACCTTATAAAAGTTTGTTACCCGATTCTGGCTGGTTGCACCGTTTAGTACTTGACTTAGATCTACAAGTATGTACCTATAGGCTGCCCTGCCTGCTGCACATACAACAACGTGTTGAATTAGCCGGCGCAATGGTGCACAAACAGTGACGAATCGCCCCCATTGTGACCGCTTACAAGCACAGCAACGTTTCACATGGTTAACTCTTACGCTGTCTGTACACAATGGCCCATGTTGGACACACTCCTACCATCACTCCATCCGTGTAAAACAATCATCAATCAAAATATCAAATAGAGTTAAAATACATCAATGAACGGTGAAATCTGACTGACATCGATATCAAGAATTATGATTTGTAGAGTTTACACGAAACGAGGGGGTAAAATAGTTTTATTTTTAGATTTGAGTATTATTGAAATGCACTTTGGTTGATACATGGCACCTACAAGCACATTTTTTCTTTTATTTTGCTTCTGATGCGGATCATAACACTTGGTTTTATTTTGTTGCAGCCCATGAATTCACTTCGTAATACTTACCCGAAAATGGATTGACAAAACATAAAATTTGAACTTTACAATGAGTTTGTTCGTCGATTTACGTCAAATTAAATCTTCAGTAACAAACCTATCGGAGATGGTTGACAAGATATCTTCCTCTGTTTCAAAAGAAAAGAAAACAGAAGAGCGTCCGAAGAAAGACGACATTATGTACAGCAGTTCGATGTACAGCAGCTCCATCCACAAACCAACAACGTTGGGCTTCGGCGTTCGTTTTTCCAGCCAAGAAGATGTTTACCAAAGCCTGCCTATGCCTTCGTCTAGGCTACGCAGTCACATGTCACTGCCTAATTTGGGGAAAGCTGAAACTGTGTTCGATAAACCGTCCGCGTCACGACAGGAAGACAGGCCGAAAATTGTGGAACTCGACGAAGATAGACAGGATAGAAACAAAACGAGCATACATTTATCATCGGAAAATCTCAGCGATTGGATTATTGCGTCCATTAATAAGAGACCACATTTTGACGACGTTGGAGACACGCACCCGATGGATTTCTTAGAAAGTATTCAGTATTACATATCCGAATTAAAAATGGCAGAGGAGAAACAGCTACCATTCATAATATCGTGTTTAGAAGGAGTACCGCTCATGTGGGCCCGCTGCTTCAGGAGCGAGTTCAAAGATGTAGAAAAATTCTACATGGCTTTCGAACAAGAATTCTGGGGCCCTGACAGACAAAAGGCAGTATTATATGATATGAAACTAGGAAAATATGACGACAGAAACCCGAGAGTCAGTATGTCAGAATATTTTTTGCACAAAGTATCGAACTATCGACATTTAACGCCACCGCCATCGGATTTGGAAATAGTTTATTCCCTTGCAGCTCATTTTCCAACTGCCGTAGAGCTCGAGCTACGGCTTGCACCAAAACCAACGCTACGCGAAGCGTACCATGTGCTACGGCGTAGAGAGGGCGAAGGTTCCGATTTTCTACCAAATTATTTGTATGAAATGTGTGAAGCGTTTCAACGTGGTCAAAGACCCGAATCAGCGAGGCGTGGTGATGGATCATCATCCTCTTACAATTTAGAACACGAGAAGAAATTAAACAAATAGTATTAAAAAGTTTGCACCAATATTTAAAATACGTATTACGTACCACTCACTGCCATCCATCGAATAATTTAATTAGGTCATGAAAGGTAAAATGTTTTTCAAATAAACACTTTAAATGAGAAATTGGGCTGTTTTATTTATCAAATAAATCAATGCTTTAATTGTAAGCGTTGCCTCAACTCACCCCATATTTTTTTAAAGAATGAAATTAATTGCAGTAAAGTACACCCGTTACGATAATATTATTTTGATACAGAGCGTTGCATGAGAGCGAAGGCAACTGGACGGAGAGCGAATGTTTGGAGGCGCGGCGCTCGGGCTGGCTGTGGGGCGGGCAGGCGCGCGCGTGCCGGCGCCAGCCCTCCGCCATGCCGCACGTGGCGGGCGCCGCGCGGCTGGCCCGCGCCGCCTGCCTGGCCGCGCACCACGGCGAGCGCTGGAACTGCTCCTCCATCGAACTTGCACCCAGATTCAGCCCCGACCTGCTCACGGGTGCGTATCTTTAACCTATGTATTTTTATTGAAACTAAGGACTTCTAGGAGCCCAGCACCTGTTACTATGAGCTCGTGATTACGTGTCACTGTCAGTAGGTACCTAAATTTTCAGTCCTCTTTGTTTCCACGCCTTGCCAGAACCCATATTAGTCGTTATTAGAAAAAAGCTGCAACTTCCATCACTAATGTAAGATAAGGGAGACAAGTTTGTCGAGTCTTTTAAATCACCGTGGATGTATTGTGCGAGCGCGGCCGGCGTGACGACAGCGCCCTTTCTTTCAGCAACGGTGCGCGGGTACCGTTCCGCTCCGACCATTCTTTTTATTTACATGACACATGAACATATTTATCACTTCTCGGGTAATTAATTTTCAGATTACACCATTGTTTCAATTTAATTTGAATGCGCTATTGTTAATTACCCCCTAATACTCCTAATAGAGCTGAGCGAGTAGACAGTAAAGAGCAATCGTTCCGATGTCGATAGTACGAGCGGCGCAGGAACCTTATTAAATAACAGAAGACGACACGCGATGTCTTCATAACTCTATGCCAGCACGAAACTCGTTGAGCGAGCGGTACAACACGTTGGCTCTCATAGCGTGACGCGACTGCATGGTAAGAAGGTAAATATTGATCTAATAAATGAATAAGAGATAAACACACAGACATAATATATAGGTATATCGGTCATGAAATTTTCGTCGTCGCTGAATCTTTTATAAAAATTCGAAGAGGAACAAGATTTTCCGTTGATGTTAACGCTATCCCATCTCTTTTTGCGTCGCTCTCTAACAATCAGTGTTCCAAGAGAGACGTTAAAAAACAACTATCTAAAAGTTAGGAATAGAAAAGAAGACAAACAATGGGGAAGTTTTTCTAGTTTTAGCATGGTCGGCGACATTGTGTAGTTGGCAGCGAGTGCGGGCCGGATGCCGACGGTCGACTACTGCGAAATACGGAGCATTGTTTTTGGTCACCATTTCGGCGTCCGTCTGCCCACTTTAGGAAATTAATTGACACGGAACGTTGTCGGCTACAAACAAAACCGTTAGGAATCTTTGGAGTGCTCCCGGCTTGATACATTTTAATTAAAAGTTTTACGAAGCGAATAAAGTCTGCGGCCGCTGTGGCAATGAACAAAGAATAACTTTTCATTAAGAGCCGAGGTGTCTACTTAGATAGGTGTCCGTCTAATTTTGCATAAGGTCGCTTCGCTAACGATTTATGGGCCCATGAATAATAACTGTTTAATTCTTCTCATCTTACAATCTTGACGTCAGTGAATGATTATAATCTAATTATAATTTCGAATTCGAAGTTGTCTTTCAGTGGGGCTACAGGTAAACAGAACCGTTTAAATAACAATGATGGTGGAAGCTCCTGGCACTGGATGTACCCACGTCATTCGTCATCCATGCTCGACGTGACAGCTAGTGCCTATCGCCGGTGTCACGGCATCGCTAATATTTGATTTTGTTATGAGCTGGTTGTCGTGACCTTTCCTTTACATGCGAAAAATATCACGGTACATACGCAGGATCACCCGCGACATCGCGAGGTTGCGTTTCTGTTCAATGAGTTCTCCCAAGAACACGCTGGGGCACTTGTAAAGCTTTTTTGTGGGTATAAAACATTAAATGGAACAAAAGAGAATAATGCCGGGCAGACCACCACACAGGAATCGAGAAATACTTAACGTAAAATTTAAATTTCTGAAACTTCAGTAATTCAGCTTCTACTTATTTCAAATTTCATGATGCACGGTTTTGTAGAAAAGCTAGCCATCAAATAAACCTGTCTACTAACATGAAATTCTGGTGCATTCGTATTCTCAACTAAACGATATAATATCAATGCCATCTAAGGCGGTTCGGAATCGGAACGCCAATAAAACCTCAACTCGGGCGATTTTATCGTCTTCAATTGCAGCTTGCAAAAGCATAAAGTTATGATGACAAAATCTACATCTCGATAGGTATAGATTTATTACCTTTGGTAGTTTGTGTCTGCGCACATACTTGTGCACTATAATTTCTCCTGCGCCGATGGCCAATCTGCGGCCGCCGTGACCGAAAACGGTAAGAAGGACTATATATCGCCAGAATGATGATGATGATTTAGTTATCCAGTTATATCATGGAAATGATCAATAAATAATGCCTTTTCAGTTTCCATTTTCTCAAGCTTCCAAGTATGGATTCAATTACATTGTTAGTAATAGATACTCCAACAAACTTCATGTCTGCAAACTGCAACTACCGAGGAATCAGAACTTCCCAAATTAAACAATATCTTAAAGCGCTTGAGGCAGTTTCATCGGGAAAGCGTACAAAGTTACGAGTATAAATCAATCTCGCGAATCCTTATTGATGAGATAAAGCTTTTCTTCTGAAAACCATGAAAGTTATCTTTAGTCTGTTAAATTAGAAAGACGATCGAAAGCTCGTCTTACAATGCGATCAGCGGTGAGGGCTTAGGGTCGAGGTACAGCGAGACGGACAAAAGATTTAATTACACGCATGAATCAAGCGTGCAGGGCGCGGGGGGCGGCAAGTGAGGGTAGCAGTGGGAGGGGGAGGGACGTCATTCAGCGATAACCGTGAGCTGTGCACTCACGCGCGGTCTGCGCTGCCGATGTGCTGTGTGATAAGCCCGTCAGATGCCATTGTTTAACTCCGCTAAGGACGTGCGGGCTTTATCGCGCTGATATCGTTTGTAATTAAAAACGATTCTCTTGATGGAAAGTGCCTATCTGTACAAGACTTGTATAAGGGTTCGGACTAAAGTAGGGAGTTTGTATCGGGTTAATTTTGCTTGGCTCTAGTTTGTAGAAGTCATATTTGCCAAATTGCCTATTGCAACTTGCGTCACAATGTTCAAGTTCTCGCTTTCCAAATCTCACGCTCTTCAAGCTGGATATCTGTCAGCTTAGTCAATCGGTCCATTTGAGGGGAAGTAATGCGCTACATTTTCTTACTCTTAGTTTAACATATTTTCAGTAATAATAGCATATTTTTTTTGTTGAAATAACTCATTTTATTTTATTTATTAGGGACATAAAACAGTTACATGCCTACAGAAAATACAAAAAATCCTTAAAAGCTAAAGATCACAAACATGTACACACCAATATCCACGTCTTAACAAAAGAATAAGACTATGGTAGATTTTACATAATACAGAGCCTTCTGTGACAGCTGTATTTAATTTGTTATAAATTAATTTATCAACCATTTAATTCATACAAATTATTTCAATTCCATCAAATTATTGATTCAATTCAGTTCCAAAAGATTTAGTTCAATATACAGGGTGTAAACAAACCCTTCACATAGCCGTCAACCAAGCATTCTGTACATCAAACTAAGTAATTTTAAGCAAACATTATTGCTTTTGGTTCAAAATCATGTTTTACGGTAGGGTAGGACTCGATGGAAAGCGTTCAAAGCATTGTGCTGATGGGTGGATTGAATAGTACGGGGGTCGTGGAGGTGTGTAAAGTAAAAATCTTACATTAAAAGTTAGAGTTACAAGTATTTAAAAAAAAACTTGTGAAAAAGTTGGAACTTTGACCCCCAATATCTCCGTAACTAAAGTCTGTTTTTTAGTCTCGGAGGCTAAATTGACAAGTACAAATGGCAAACTGACATAGATTTCAATAGCATTTAAGTCAGTGTTGACATTTTCACTTGTCAATCAATGGTTCCCAGGTATGGTCTAGAACAAAAAAATGATCGCAAAGACGGGAAAAACAAGTGTTTTTCGTATATTTTAAGGGTCAATTTACATCCTTTATTTCAAATCAAAATAATTCAATTCAAAATAAAACACAAAATAATTACAATACACTAAGTATGAGTCAGACACAGACCAAGATACTTACAGCAGAATATCTACCCACAGCCTAAACCACGACGTAAGTTATCAAAGCAACGGGAGAAATCTTGTAAAAGATTTACTTTGTAAGCGTAGCGAAGTGTCGACTGCTTGTCCGAAAGTTTTATAGAGGCGGGCGCGGGTGCCAAAAACCAAACCGGAGTTTAATAAAAACTTGTACACTTCGAAGTCAAAGGGTTGGACAGCAGTTAGATATACATAATACAAATATGAACTTGAAGACATGTAGACTACTACAAGCACTACTACATTGTGGAATGCAATAAGGAATCAAGTATTGAGTATACTATACCACCTTTGGCCACTACCTATACACGCGTCTTGCCACAGCGATTTCCGTGAAAACAAACAGAAGTTACGGAAGCATAAAGTATGCCACGATCCACCCCGACACGACTTGCGGTGCGGAGCGACGGCACTCACACGAGGGAAGCCGCATACTTAGAGACGCGCGCGCGTCTCAATTGACGCAAGGCGCACCACCCGAAATCTGTGAAAGAACCCATAAGGACAGCAAACTTCCAATGTTCAAGGCCGCGAAGGGAAATCCCCTTTGATGTCTTGGAATCGATCTCTAAACATTGGAATCTGTATCTTGTTACCACTAGCTACGTATGAATTTAAGTTGAGTAAAGATAAAATGGTCTGCCCTGCAGTCGGTCTGCGCTGGCCTTTAAACGGCCACAATTTTTGAGCCTCACTGAAAAAAAAACTGCTAAGCTGTAAAGGCTTTAATGATATCCCAATAACTAACTTAATGAAGTTATGTTGTACATTAATTGTATTTGCAATCGCAACATATTTCCGAGAATGGGCTTTCCATAATTGAATAATAGTCAACTCGCTGGCTTAAGATGTGCTGAGTGCTGACATATAGACGATAGGTGATTCAATAACAACCCAACAAACATTTCAGTCGTATAAATAAAAAATATGCGACTCAAAGTGTTGTAAACATCGCATTGAAGTAATTTAGCGTGTAATACGACTTAGAGCATCTTATTCTTATATAACTTTTAGTCGTATATTACAGTCATATAGAAATCGTATTAACTTCTATACGACTATTTTTATGACTATTATACAGTTTTATGTAGAAACGGCGTCATTTAGTGGTAAAACCAGTGTCGTGATCTTAGTGACGTCTATATGACTTTTATCCCACCATTAATCGTATTAGAATCGCGAAAACCACCTATAAGTGACGACCATTAAAGAGTGATAAATTGCACCTTTATACGGTTTTAAGCCAATTTTATAACTTTTATACTACCGTTAAATTACTGAGTGTTCTATTATAGTGCTTACAAACTGCAAAAAAATAACCATCAAGTTTCGCTTCTTTTACTCAAAATGATTAAAAAGCCTGGGCAAATGTAAAAAAAAGTGGTGCTTTTAAAAGGAAAGTGAAAAAGAACTATACTGCACTTCTCTCGTCATGTTGTGTTATAACGAATATTTCTACACGTAACGACAATAATGTACAAACTGGAGTTGGTTCCGTACAAGATTTTATGTATACAAAAGAATTGACTTTGATGAAGATTAGAAGCTACATTTAATATAACTGACATAAAGTGCAAGTTAGCCACTGCAGAATGTGGCTCAAATATTTATTTTGTACCACTTATTCATACTTTGAAGTAAAGGTGTAAATAAAAAAAAAAAAAAACCAAGATTTTTGTCATATTTATTATTAATAAACGTATCTTTACAATCACAGTTTTATCATTCAAAATAAACATAGTAGTAACAAAGAAATTATTTTACTTAGTTTACATTGTCTTTGGATCAAAGCTCTTAAGAATATGTTAATACGAGTGTTTTTAAAATAAAATTAGTAGGTAATGCATAGTTAGTTAGGATTGATCTCAATTGTATAGAAATTCACAAACCCTCCTCTTTGAAATATGTTTATATAAGTAGGTATAGATGATCAGTTGTTTTGAAAATAATCTGTTCTAATTACAATATTCACATTCATCCTCCGGATAATGATCGTATATGACAAAAAAGGTGCATTATGTTTAATATTTTCCTCTGACACTACAAAATGTGCAGGTTTGTTTTTGTTGTTTGTTATCATAAATCCGCAACCAAAACAACGATCTGAACGTATAAAGTGAGTAGATATCCAGGGCCATCTCAAACACCAACGTGCAAGTGTGATGAAATCAGATTTGGTTAAAAACTTATCGATGTCCACTATATCACAAATCATTTTTTGTTAGATCCGAGGCCACCTATAAATAAATCACCATTTTAATTAGGTACGTAAAGAAACTTCAATCACTTTAACTTAAAAAAGCAGCTTTTGACACTAGTTTTTAATATGATTGAATGAATGAACGTACTTTACTGACACATGACACAAATATAAAAAAAATAAACAGTCTTCAAACCAGGAAAAGTAGGTGAAATTGTTTTTTAAACAATTTCACTAGGGTTCCTTTGTAGTGACAAAGGAACCCTATTTCAGTTAATATGGCTGACAATATTGAACAAAAAGTATGTGCACAGAACAATTAGTCGTTTTGATGTTGTAATATGGTTGTATCTTTAACTCTAAGTCGTATAGAGGTGACTGTTAGCACGTTTACTAAAAATATACTTGATTAAATCACTTAATTTAAAGAATTTGCATGGCGCGTTAATTAAATTGTCATAATTAGCTCATATTACCCGATAGAATTAATTTCCCAATAGATTGAATGGGCCCAATGAGTTTCAACACAATAGCACTCATAGCATTTTTGTACTCGCCTTCAAATGGATCTGACAGAAATAAAACATTGAAGTCATGCAGGCATAATAATTTACGGCATTTTATCACAAAATCCTGTTTAAAAATAATACTACGCTACCTATTTGCAACAAAATGCCGCAAAGCAGCGGTAATAAACACCATTACTCGACGAAAACGTGGGTTTTGCGACGACTACACAACCACTATCTGACCAAAAAGTGGTTTATACGACGGTTACGTTACTCTTTTAAGACACTGATTCGTATAAAATGGGCCTATTCTCGGTGAAGCCAACGTGATGGCGACGTATTTACGACCAGCTTATGAAACCAAATGTAGAAATCGGCACGTTGTGGCGACTTGTCAAATGTTTGTTGGGAAGGCGCTACTAGCTGATGAAGGGCAACGTATTCTTACTCTCTTCGATCGATATCCACTTGTGAACTGGCCGATGCCAGTGTGACCAATATCAGAGATCTTTTTTGAAATGTGGTCTCCATTGTGCCCTAACCTAAGGTTGACCTACAAATACCACCTTGGTAGATGCCTTTATCCAGCATTGTAGTTCAATAAACAATACAGATACAATCTGCATTTACAACCAGGTGAGAGCAAGCGTCAGGTCTTATCGCACTTAGTGCACTGACGTGTTGCGTTAAATCTAGCTCTTGCAAACAATACAGGGTGGAAGGTACACCGACGCTAAAACGGTTACTACGTATTTCATTCTGGGGCACATAGATATTTTTCGTGGATATTTAAAAAAAAATCAACTGTTCCATTCCATTTTGATTTTTGTTTCAATGACCGACGAAAAATTTTATATGTGAGGGGCTTTCAGAATGATGTAATGAATACGTGGTAACTGTATATTTTAGCAGAAAGGTCAGGTGCTTAGAATAGTACTTGCAATCGGCGAGCGTGTATGACCAAATGTGAGAACGTGGACGAAGCAAAACGAAACGAGTATGTATCTTGTATACATACTCGTTTCGTTTATTTTCACGAGTACTACACGCCCCTAAAGTATTGCCCACGTTTAACCAAACATCCTGTAGATTGTAGACGTGGTGTTTTGTCGTTTCTACCTACTGAAATTATGAAGAGGTAAAATTTGTTAGTTTGGATGTAAGTGGTAATTTTCGGAACTCTGATCTGATTCTGAAAATTCTTTCACTAATGGGAAGCTTAAGCTACATAATCTCCGAGTGTCAATTTTTATACATACAATGGCTACACATATTTAAAACGTCCCCTTCGGGTAATTTGCGACCATAACGGGAGCGAAGCCGCAGGGGAAAGCTATTGTAACATATTGAGCTCAGTTGGAAGACATGTTATTTGAAAATAACATTGGTGGTAATCAGAAAAAAAAACTGCTTGCCTGCGTGCTTCCATTTCAAGTTCTCGATATCTTCAGGTACCCGCGAGCAAGCGTACGTTTACGCGATGTCTGCGGCGGCGCTGACGTGGTCGGTGGCTCGCGCATGCGCGGCGGGTTCGCTGCCAGCCTGCTCGTGCGCCGCCCCGCCCCGCGCGCCCCCTCGTCCCCCGCGGCAGGCGCAGATCACGCCTGCGGAACCACATGCGAGGTTCAAGTGGGGTGGATGTGGTGACAACTTTCAGTGGGCGGAAAGGTATGAATATATTTTTTAAATTATTAAATACTCCGATTGATTGAGCACACATTTCATCGCCTAGGCATAACTGATTCACTTTTTAAAACAAATCCGTATTTTTAGATTCGCAAAGCAGTTTCTGGATGCGCATGAAATAGATGTCCGAGAGGGGAAGGTGGAAAATATTCTGGAAATAGAGACGACGACCACGGAGTTACCTACTACTACCACAACCATGGAGCCAACGACGATGCCTCCCGTGGTCATCTTAGTGGACGACCAACCAGCGCCAGCCAACACCAGCGTGGCTCCTAAGACGAGGAAGAAGGGACGTCGCGGGCGGAAGCGTCTGCCGCGCTCACCGCGACGGGGAAGACCAACACGGAAAAGGTTCAGATCTAGACCGAGGTTAGCGTATATGAAAGCGTTTTTGCACGATGCTCACCAAACCGATGGATTAGGGCAGAGGTGTATTGAACGCATTTTCAGGATGTAATTGGGGTTTTTTTCCAGCAAAACGCAAATTAATTAGAACTTTTATCACCATTTTGGTTTATAGTAGTATGGTAGTAATTGTGAAATAAAAATTATATTTTCTAACGTCCAGGTACGAATATGAAGACAGAGGATCCAGATACCGCAACATTGAATACCGGATGGCGGCTGACGACCCAAGGTTCGACCCTCAAGTGGACCTACGAACTCGACTCGAACGGCTACGAGAACTGATTGCATCTGCTAACCTAATGAACGGACGATTTGGACGGAAGGTGAATATCAAAAGAACTTTTTCAGTTTCGGATTCCCTAGTTCCTGCAAGACATACCAAAATTAATCAATTACTTAAGAACATCTTGCGTCTTTAGAACTCGATTTTGATGACCTAAATAAACTGATCAACAGTTTAGCTATTGTCGAGGTCGGTCCGGGGATGGGTGACCATAGAACACATATCAAGCTCCTCCGTGTCGGCTGTCATTTGTCAGTCGTTACGAGTAGTTAGAATCCGAAAGTCTGACAACCAGTCTTACCAAGGGGTACCGTACTACCCAGTAACTGGGTTGTGGAGGTCAGATAGGCAGCCGCTTCATGTAATATACTGGTATTAAGCGGCATCCGGTTAGAGTCAGAATGTTTATTTGTTATCAAATGTAGTTACAAAGTGTGTGAAATGTTACATTTTACACAGTTACAGTTAGACTGGAAGCCGATCTCAACATAGTTGGGAGCAGGGAAAAGGTTAGGCTGATGATGATGACTTACATAATTATGTTTGTGGTCCAGGCGGTGTCATCAGGCATGCGCACAAAGTGCACGTGTCACGGCGTGTCGGGCTCATGCTCGGTGCGCACGTGCTGGCGCGCGCTGCCGCCGCTGGCGCGCGTGGCGGCCGCGCTGGCGGGCGAGGCGGCGCGCGCCGGCCCGCTGCGCCCGCACGCGCGGCACGCCAGGCGCGCGCGGCCCAGGTTGCGATACGTCACGCCTAGTCCAGACTACTGCGAACCAGATCCAGCTGCAGGATCGCTTGGGACACACGGCAGGTAAGAATTTCGAGTTTGTTTTTGTAACGTAACCGAGGGCTAGTGATTACTGTTATTATTTTCTTACTCTCTAACTGCCTCTACCTAGAACCATCGATTTCATTTAGTATTGGCTCTCCACACCAGACGTGTTTCATATTTGGTATGTTTCGTTGAGAGAGACACACTTGAACTTTCTTCAGATCTTTATTATATAAGAAGGAAAACTTTATCTTCTCTCCTTTGACATACAAGTTAGATAAAGGAGCCTTCTTTCTTTTTATAATAAATATCTAGTCGAAATGCACAAACTTCCCGATCCAGACATTTAAAAACCTAATTTTACTTGCTCTCAAGTATAATGTGCATCGAGTTGTGAAAGAGTAGGATATGCTTACCATTAATGCATGTTTACAGGAAATGCAACGCGACCCTGGGCAGTGCGTCAGGCGGCTGCGGTCGCCTGTGCTGCGGGCGCGGGCGGCGCGGCGTGCGCTCCAGCCGGCTCGAGCGCTGCCACTGCCGCTACCACTGGTGCTGCCGCGTCGACTGCCAGCTGTGCCGACTTACCACCGAGGAACACTACTGCAACTGAACCTTCTTACTTGCTACTTATCTGAGCTGAAGTCTTCTTCTGATCGTGTGAACGGTACTTTGGTTAAACTATATTTTTTGAGCCCAGGAGGTGGCCATGCTGAACAGTTATGTTGATAATAACCTCCAGCAGCGCATCTTATGTTGACAGTTCCCGGAACGTACATAAGTCTGCTGCAATTATGTATAAATCTGACACGGGAAACAGAATTTTCCGCGAATGGATGAGGGTACACCTCTGCCCAACCCTTCGGGGATTACAAGGCGTGATGTTATGTTATGGATGAGGCTCGATCCGGCTAAGAGTTTGATATTTTTTATACGACATAATACGCTGTTCAGCTAGGATAGAAGTCACCCAACTACTTTGCCCCTTTTAAAAGTTAAAATATTTTCGATCAAAAAGAAAATGAATACTTGGTTAATGAATCCTTGGCCTATATTCGATTAGTGGAAGTCTTAAATTTGTTTTACAAGTAATCACCGAACTTGTTTCTTTTTACTTGTTTACCTATGCCTATGTGCTATCTTAAAGATGTTGCCGTAGGACGCCATGTAATTGAAAAAAAAAAAACAGACATTTTCTCTTTTAAACCAAAGATTAAAAATACAATTTGACTAGTCATTATACCTTCGTAAGTAACTTGTGTATAAGACACCCGATCTACTATCCGTCTACCCAAAAATGGGATTAGATTTGGCAGTTACGCTATTTACCTTTCACGTTCGGAGTATATGTGCGAGCGAGAGGTATGTAATGGAAGTAGCTGCCATTTGTAATTTCGTTGAGTAAAAATCTTGTATTGAAGTAGAATTAAAGTAGAAAGTAAAGTTTAAACAGTAGCATCGTATTCTCAGAAGTATCCACAGTACTTAGAATATAGAAATTATTTTGATTATTTAAGACTGTCTGTTATTTTGTTACATATCGAAAATTATGATTCAAGTAGTTGTAACGTAACTTAGCGTGTATTTTCTAATATTTCGACAATAAAGTGAATAAAAATGTTTATTGTAGCCTATCAACGCTGTATGTTCAGCTTTAACAGTATTATCGATATTTCCTATTAAAGGGCTCACACAAACCTGCTAATTTAGTAGATCCGTACCATTGAAATAATACCGAAGAATATTGTAGGTACAATACAGAAAATGAACTGTATATTTTTATTCGTAATGTCACTTACTACTTACATTGTTGTACATAATTATTGAAGTATTTATTGAACTCAAAATAAACTGGTAGATTTAGGTACTTTTTCTCTGTCAAAGTAATTTGAATAAGATGTAGTTTTAGTCGTACTATGTTTAGTCGTTTCATGTCAAATGATAATTTTATCACATAATGATGTTAAGAATTCTTGTAAATAAAAGTCGTACTTAGAAGAATAACTTGTTTTACTTTGATTAAATTGACTAATTGCGACAGTGGTAGAACAAATGCTTGATTAGCGAGGATATCCTAAGATGTTACACATGGAACACTGACCAAAACGAAGTATAGCTCATAGAGTGTGAAATACGCAAAGAAAGTGTAAAGGCACACTGAAACGTGCCGAAACACGCTCGGCAGCCATAGAATTTTGATTTCTTTGAATGTAACCTACTGCAGTTTTCTGCCTGCTGCTGTCGAAAGTAGCAATGCAAAAAATACGCTATTCTGAACTTGACTTGTTAGTTGAAAGTTAATTGTAGGATTAAAACGGTTTCAGACTAGCGTATTTATTGCGCGTATAAGGTCATATTCGCTTAAGCGCTTACAGGCGCACAACAATTTGCGCTTAAAAAACCGAACGCGCGTATTCAGTTGGTGGGGTAAGTGGGCTGTGGGCGCACGGGGAGGCGTCAATCTTGGCTCCCGCTGTGGCAAAAGGCGCGCTTATAAGCACATACAAGCGCTTCCAAAAACGAGCTTATACTCACCAAACATACGCTGAACTGCAAAGTTGCAAATTCTAGGTGCGAATGTTTAATAATTGTTAAACAACCATTTTTCGATTTTTTTTTTTACTTGAAAATTTGATTAGAGAGAAACATAACAATAAAAGACAATATAAATGTGACGTAAGTTTATTTACACTAATATTGTATTTTAGCAATGTATTGCCGATTATATATACTGACTGCAATTGAGAACAAAATTTAAGGAATATGTACCTACAACCAAACTAAAGACATATACAGGATAATGCAATATTCAATTCACTAACTTGTGAGATCTCAAGACTGCTTCATTCGATAACCTTATACATAAACAGTAATTTTATTTACTATAACTACAGAATTTTGGAATTTGTTTCTGGAAATATAAAAATAAACTCTAGCTAACATGGGATCTCAGTTCAACAGAAAAATCCCTTCACTTATGAACTAAAAATCACATCATTTTTACTTATTTGATATAAATGGTGGTAAAACGCTTGCAAAATAATTACAATATTACAGCATAGAGAAGTCACATATAGTTTGTGTGAAATGTTAAAAATTACGATGATTTATCGCAATATGGCATCGCAAATTAAAGTAGGTAGACTGCACTAACAAATTGTAAGATATAATTGAGTAACGTTTTTTTTTTTAAACTAAATTGGTAATAAAATTCATAACATAGAGAAAATACAAAAAAAAAAACAACTTTTTAGTATTTACCTATATAAGGAAACGCCAAATGTTTCGCTCGAAAGCTTGTAATTTAAAATAAATGTGTGACAATATATACTAATTGTAGTAGAGTACATATCGCACCCCTAGATAAAAACCCCACTAACTCAAAAAGTACGACTTTCGAGTTAGGGGCTTTATCGAATTCCTGACTCGAATACCTATACATCAATATAACTCGCGTAACTATAACTTCAACCGCTGTTAAAAGATGGCGCTAAATGCTGCTTTACTTAAATGACATTGCCTCGAAAGGCGCGAGCACTAGTCCGCCATTTTTAGTTGTGTTCTAGTTGGCGTAACTGACGTACGTTTGAATAGTGGCAGATTTTGAGTTGCAGGAGTTTACACGAAATTTATTAAGTAAGTTTCCTTATTTATTTTCAGTTGATTGAGTTTTGCTGAAAATTCATTGCAAGCACTAATAGTTCATTTTGATTTACGGGGGTTTTGATGATTTTATGTTGCAATATTTTTTTTAATATTTCGAGTTACTCAGATTTACATGAAAGTAAAGGTAAATTTCGACTTACCATAGTTTTGTTGAATCAAACTTTAACTTTGTTTATTTTTGCCTGTTCAGTGAAATATGTACTTTTTATAGAGAAAATAGGTTGTTTATGACAGGTTCAATTATTATTTTTTATTTGTTATACAGTAACTAAACATAGTACGTGCTTTTGAGGGGTTTTTTGAGTTGATTGACTTTACGTGATTCATTATTGAATTTGTACGTTATTTATTTTTAGGATAATGACTGGGCGAGGAAAACTAATGGTACAAATGATTAACGAAGAAAAAGAGGATCCTGAGCAACCGCTACTAGACTAGACGCACAGTAGAATCAACACCTGATAATACAATTTTGAGTTTGAGTAGAGCATACACAGAAAAAATTAGTTTGTCTGAAGCAAAAAAGAAAGACATTAAAGAACTTGTAGACAAAGATGTGATTCCGAAACCTTATTATGATAGTTTTTACAAAAATGTTTTGTAATGACTAATAACGTTACCATTACAATTTTTATAATAGAAGTAGGTAGACTTGTTTAAGAATTCTGTGCCATTAACAAATTTATTTGATTAGAGAGTACTAATTAAGAATAATAGACCAATAAATATTGTGCTGTGATTTGCGATTTTAAGTCTGTGGGATACTATTACATAAGTAAGTAAAACTAAGATGAAAATAGAGACTGCCTGAGAATTTTATAATGACTTGTTGATTAGTTTTTGGCTTGTATTAATGTTTGTTCAGAGGCTGTACTTATTTTAACATTATTCTGATAGTGCGTAAAGAGATAAGAATACTCAAATTTATTTTTGTTTATAGGAGATAAAAGTTTTTGTTAACGTATTATTGCTGTGATTATTTAAAAACGCATAATTATTAATTATTATACGTGCCCAATCTCAATTTCGTTAAAATGTCTAGTATCTAAGTAATAACTGTTATAAAAAGGACATAAAATTTTATAACACTAATTATTGTATTTAGTTTTTCTTTGTTATTCATTTAGTAAATAAATAACTTTCTATTTGAGTACATATTTAATTTTTTTCAACTATTTTAGATCTATGAAAACTAAAGCTTGTTCTTAAGAATAACACGTTGCAATCATCCGTTCATAGCATTAACTCAAAACCCCCGACAAAATGTTATCTTATTTTTGGGGTGAAAAGTAATGTAACTCAATTTTATTTCAGATGAAGTAAAGTAACTTGACTTAGTACACAAAAAATTTGCTTACTCCCGCTGCAAAACTAGAGTAACTAAAAAATCTCGTTATTTTCCAGGTTTTTAACTGACAAAATACAAATAAGCTTATTAAACAGCTTTAGAAAACGTTATCTTTATAAATGTATCATTAGATCTTTGATAATCTTTCTTAATACTCTAAAAACAGTTTTTCGTCATTTCTGAAAAATGACGTTTTTTGAGTTGCCGGAGTCTTCATCTAGGGGTGCGATATAATAATTGAATAATTCAGCTACATAAACGCTGACCGGTACACAAACAGTGAGCATTTACCTACTTACACATTCACTCGAACTCGGCATTCAACAAAATTGGAATAAACTAATAATGTTCACACTTTAGTTCATCATAACTCAGAGTGCTCGTCGTGTTCTGAAACAACAAGGATCACATAAATTAATATTATTTTCATAAATACTACGATTACTTTACATCGAGATACTCATTATTTATTGACATTTCATGAGGAATATTTTTTTTAAGATTGCCCTATAATAATCTATACTAATATTCTAAAAAGGTATTTGTTTGTAAGTTTTGTGTGTATGGGGTTATCTCCGGAACGAATGATCCAATTCTACAAATTCTATTACTGGCAGAATGCTTAATTATTCGTGGGTGTTATAGGCTATTAATTATATTTATATCATGCATATTAGCCGAGCTATCACAATTTTTGCGGACGACCTCGCGGACCAAGTGCTAGTCGCATTTTATCGCAAAAAGAAGAAAGAGGGAAGGGAGGCCATGCAGTGGGAAAACATAGGATCTTAATAAATGTTAATAAAAATAACTTACTTGATGGACTTTCAGCTGGAGTTTCTTGATGGTCAGTACTCTCGATCTCCTGCAACAATTGACTTTATGTTATTGGTATGTCGTCACAAGCACAGCAGTTACGGCCAGCCACACGGCGCTCCACGGCTTGCAAATAGGGACACACCACAAAGTAGATTGTTTTAATAACCCTCCTTTGGGGCTTCGCCGCAGTCGGGTAAAAAAGCTTAGTCTTTGCCATAAACCTCTTAAAACTACATACTCATGATTATGAACAACTATGAGTTTGATTAGGACCAAGTCTATAGTAGCAAAAAAAACTGCCAAATACATTTGTGCCCAATGTTTTTGATGTCAAACATCGCCTAGGCAGTAAAACCGTAACTCGTATGCTGACGGAAGATGGCATGACGCTGTCGTGGCGCGATGCCTCAACAAACAAAACTTTTTTCTACTGGGAAAAGGTTGATTTTACGTGACATAGAGTCCCGTAAAATCAACCTTTTCCCAGTAGAAAAAAGTTTTGTTTTGTAACGATTGTTGATCTATATGTATACTATTCCGTTTTCAAAAGTTCCACGCTACTCAATTAGTAATGTAGTTAGGTCGTATGCAACTTTGATCGATATACTGATATCGATAAAAGAAAATACTTTAATGTAATATTTATTCTTTAATTTATTCCATATTTCGTTATTGGTTTTTCATTAATTAGGAACACCAATATTAACACAGTTGTTTCACATCTGCCGGGAGCCTCGTGACGGCAATTTTATTTTTTTGTGATTGTTATTATAAAGGCGATACTATCGATGGTATAGAACATCCCTTCATTGCTATCGACATTTACTAGTTTACCAGTTCAATCTATTATTGACAAACAAAAAAAAAAATAACTCGCAACACTACTCCACCCGCTTCGGCATTTATAATTTCTAGCAATGGGGTTTCTATGGCTCACCTGTTCATGATCAGCGGCTTGGTACAGTCCGCGGCGCACGCGCGCTTGCAGCCCCTTGATCTCATCATCGTACTCGCTCCACTCCGGTACAATACGCATGGCGGCTGACAGTTTTGCTTCTTTCGTTTGCGGATTATTGCACTAGAAATAAAATAACTATCTGTTACCTTTCTTATTTCCTGACGACAGGCATTTTACGGATAACAATAAAGTTTTAGTGCCTCTGACTTGGTTTTACATGCCGTCAAGAAATAAAGGCAAATGATACTTATACAATACGTACAAGAATCCGAAAAATCAGAGGGACTTGGGTTCGAACTCGAGACCTTTGACTTGGCAGTCCAACGGTCACACCACTAGACTATCACTGCTATAACGCATGTTATATAGCTATATTGTGTTAGATTATGTTATAATGTTGCAAAATCTAGCTCAACGTAAAGATACTTCAGTGTTGATGTACCTTTATAATTATCAAAACGATCTGAAGTTTTTAGTGCTATTTAACTGTATTCAGTGGTACGAAATACCATAAACGTTTGGTCGTGATGATGATCTTTTGTCATCGTCCACTGATTAGTAATTTTTGTTAGCTGTTGTGTCTGAACGATTTAGTTACATTATATCCCTACAATTAATAAATATCTGTACAAAATTGTTAACAGTTACTAACCAAATCGATGGTCTTGGCGTAAGTCTTGGAGTCATTGTCGCACCAAGTCTCGCACCACAGCCACTCCTGAGGCAACGACTTAATGGCTACTTGATGAATCATGTTGTTCGGCAAATCTTGATCTGTAACAACATATAATATTATAGATTAAATATCACCAAGATCAAATTAATAATATCCTGTTGCCACTTTGGGTTGTACTCTGATCCATTTTTAACGGGCCAGCCACCACGTTGGATTTATCACTCGTATACGAATATACTGAAAGTCGAACGAAACCTAATCAAGATAACATCTTTTCGATACCCATAACGAAGTTCTGATTTTGTGTCGGTGATTCTTCTCGAGAGTAGTCGGATAAGAAACACCCACCTTATTCAATTTTAAAACATAATTTAATTGTGACGTGTAAAACTGAGTACCTATTGGTTATTATTATTTTTATTAATTACTGACCTAAGTTAGACAAGCTGTTAGGGTCCTGGCTGAGCGCCTGGTACTGCCCTCGCAGACGGTCCCCGGCGGCGATGCGACGGAACCTCTTCAGGTCCACCACGTAGAGGGCGCTGATGTGGTAGCTGCGGCCCTGCAGGTGGTTGCGCCAGTAGCCTTGCTTCCAGAACCTGGCAATACAAAACATTTTGTCACGTTTAAGGCCAGTGTGTTTGTTTCGGCACCTTGCCTTTGACCGTTTGTAAAAAAAATACTTGAAAGAATTAAAAAAAAACAAAAACAAAGTAGTATAGTGTAGATGAAGTTAATCAAAAGATAGCCATACGCATACGTTTCTAGAAGTAACTTGGTGAATCTCACATAGGTAACCCTTACCTGAAACCTTCCATCTCTCGTCGGCTGTCACAGAACGGCGTGTATCCGTATGGCGCGCCGCCCAAGTCCAACTCAACCAGCTCTTTCAAGTCGGCGCGAACAATCTGTGTCATACAATGTTGAATGTAAAAACTAATATAAAGAAAAGACGTACGGTCCGGTCGGGACGTTTCAAATGTTACGAATGACTGAGAATCATAAATCGATGGCCCAGAGGAACCGATCGTAATGCACGCCGCTATTTTTGTTTTAAATAATGTTTCATAAAAAATGATATTATCATGAAGATTTGAACACCCGCGAAGACCATCAAACTATCACAAATTTGCTGAATAATCCCAGTGTTGCTTGAAGTGACTTCAACCGTTTCATTTTTACAAAGGTTTCGGCAGTTGTTTTATAGTTGTGCGCGTACCAGACACCAACCCTCCTTGGGAATGCTGTTCTTGGTTTACCCGTCATCAGTCGGGTGACCGAGGGAGCTTAATTGTATGCACTGGGTCTTAAGCTCACTAGGTCTTACTACATCTACGGGATGAGATGAGGTGGCTCTACTCTTAATCACTTTTTCAACATTACCTGGTCAGCATCCACGAAGATGATCTTCTTGACGTGCAGCGGGAATAGTACGTCGAGGAACAGGATCTTGTAACCCCAGATGGTGCGCTGCCGGTCGCGCTGCCGCTGCAGCCAGCGTGGCCACTGGTACTGCACCAGCTCGTACTGGAATCCGTACTCTTGCGCCATATAGGGTAGGATGTCCTAGAGAGGGAAATTTACCATGAGAAACGGTATAAACAAACAAAAAAAAAAAAAAAATAGGATACGATATCTTCTTGGCTCGTTCACCATCATCTTTTCATGGTTCGACATAACCTGTATCTGAGATTTTGTTATAGAGATCATTATTTCGAAGTGTTTTTTTTTTTATATTTACAAAACGACGAGTTTTTGTAAATAAGTATTTTGTTGTTATTCGAAACCGACAAGGAACTTATCAGTTACACTATTTTAGTAGTAACTCTTGAACTTCTAAGTGCCCCTACACCTAAAAAATAATGACGCATTTTTTTGTGGATGTTTTCTCATGTCTTACCTTAAGCGAAGGACTAAGATAATTTTTCAAGAACCAGAACTTGACAGGAGACTTGGTGTTCTTGAGTACGGACAACATCATGATACGCAGGAACCGCTCGTACAGATGCCCGGACGCCACAGAGAACACGTTGATGGTCTCGTCCTGCGACTCCTGCTCTTCGCCGCCGCCGAACGAACTGAGAATGCGTTTCATTTGTTGACTTTGTGATGAGGGCAAGGGAAATTATGTTGTATTATTTAACATAGTCATAGTTGAGACGGCTAAAGTTCCATGCACATGTCATCAGTCATGCGAAGCATTCTCATGGCCTCTTCTATGTGGCGCTCACTCCCACTAAAAGCGATTAAATTTCAGTTCGAGTGACTATTATACATATAACCACCCTGTTTGTCTGCAAAGTTTTGATTTCGTTGCCCCAAAGAAATTTGAAGCACACTCAACCTTTAGTTGCTCCCTAGTAGAAAGTATTCACTTTCCACCAGGTAGCAACTGAAAGTTTCCGCGGATTTCGAATAGTTCTGTTTGATTATATCTCAATTCTGATCATTCAGACCTCTGTCAATCCGACTGTAACCAATCAATAGCCGAGTTGGCCAATCTGTTTCCACTCAAAGGCTCAGATTAGCAAACATAACCCTTCGCTATAACCTCGCTTAGCAATTAACGACAACGTATTTTGTTCTCTATTCACCTAGCAATAGAGTTCCATATTCCGCCAGAGTTCTTGTCGTCATTCTCGACGAGTAAGTCGAGGTGTTGTTTGTCGGGTTTCTTGCTGACTCGCAGCTTGATCACGTGGCTTCGGAACGAACTCATCAGCACCTGGATGTCTTCGCTGTCTGCGGGAGTGTCTGTGTTCTCGTGGCTGTGGGGAAGACATGGAATTTTATAGTATTCCTGTGTTAATTGATAGAGATTATTGTAAGCTTTAGTGTGTAAGAATAAAGCGATGGTAGATGATTTTTTGGTTCCAACGATTTTACGATAGACACGAATGCACTATACAGGGTGATCCGATGAGTGAAACCTCATATTATTCATATCACTCATATGTATGTGTATGACAGTCAATGATAGATTTGGTTTGAGTTTATGGTTGAAGTGTCATGACGATGATATTTTATTATGTTAAGGTGGGAAAGGTAGGGAAAGCTCATTGAAGATGGCGTTACCAAGTGGTTACCAAGTCCCAATCTGACCAATGAGGTCAAGCTTTGTTTTTTAAAGAAAATAATTAGGCTAATCTATCAACATTGAACGCGTATACAAAGTTTCGTCTCGTCATCGTGCTATTAACCGTTGAGGAGTTCTTCCGTGAGGAGGCAATCCTGGTTGCAGGATCAGGTCATGTCTGTCATAAAAATGTATTGTCACCAGAACCAAAATTGTGTGCAAAATTTTAGCTCAATCGGTTGGGGGGAACTGGTTTGAAATTCAGTTGCAAGATGTGACCATCACCAATACATACTAACTAATCAACGAATTAACTAACAACCAAGGCAAGTTAAATAAAAGCTTGTAAAAAATACAATCGAACTTCTTCCTTTTTTTTTTGAAGTCGGTATAAAATAAGTATACATTGTAATTTTTCACAACAGATTTTCCAAATCAATGTTATGATAGTGCCATTAGTTTCACAGTTACCATCACTAAAAAATTTTTACTCACCCAACAATTTCATAGATATCATCAGATCGTCCAGGTCTGAGCCTCAGCAACCAGGCGCCAGGGTTGGCCTTCAGCTGGAAGTACCCCAGATTGGCCATCACGATGGTGTCCATGCGCTCGGGGTTGTCGCGAGTGCCCAGCACTAACTGTAGACCTCGGGGTGGCGTGCCCAGGGTTGTGTCCCACGCGTGGCCTTCTAGGAGAAGGTATTCTAACTCGAACTCGCTGTTGAAGAAAAAAAAATATGTAACTACGCTTCTATTCTTCTAAGCGTGTTGTTGACAATCTATAATGAGTCGGCCCAGACTTGTATCTCCAGAATCAGATGTAAATCACATTTTAGATTCCAATTTATGTAATATTGGATAAATAGCTTCAACGCCTACAGATAAATTTTACTTTCTGCTGTAACTTACATATTTTATAATCTTTTTAACAGGACTGGTTGTATTTCTATTGTTGATAATTGAAGTGGTATATTGTATATTGAAAACAGGAATTTTAATTGACTATAGGTGATGATGATTTTTAGGCGAGAGTTCAATGAAGTATGCCCTTTTCAGCTTTGTAAATCCAGAAAAATAATCTGATTTTTGGAGATAGATTTATATTATGAAAAAAAAGTGCAGATAAATTTTTGAAACTCGGGAAACCAATCTTAAATTCCTTAAAATGATCCTTACCTATGCACTAAAGTATCAACATCAGCCAGTCGTATGTTGTCAAGGTCATACACGGACTTGACGCACTCGACGAGCCAGTTGGGCGGCGTGCGCAGCTCCATAGACAGCAGAGGCGCGTGCGGCAGCCGGACGAACCGCGCCAGGGCGCCACCCGTCAGGGCGCCTGATGATGTGAACTGTAGCTCTGGTTCCAGGACATAGCGGTAGAAGCTGGTGGAAAAGGGCATTGTAATAAACATCGTTGCTATTTTTATAATAACTGGAGTAATTCTGGTAATTATTGTAACAAAAACCAGGTTTTATAAGTTGCACATGGTGTTGTGAATCAAAAAATCAAGCGATAGTTTTATAAATATGAAAAATATAAGCTTTATTGTTTAGCTACTTGCATTCAACCTCCGTTTTAAGGTTTTGTCACTTGATTCGTTGTTTCATAACGCCGTCTAATTTTGTTTCATAACCAACACTATCTCGATTTTTTTGATCACTATAACTTTTATTGTCTTGCATTATCATCAGTGTAAGTATTAAAAAATAGTATTCCAGCTAGAAGTCGTTTAAGCTGGTTACCTCTTAAGCGGCATATCCGAGTTCTTGTCTTGCGGGTTGACGAACAACTTGATGCGACAGTTGACGACGCGACGTAACACGAGAAGCAAGGGTGCTAGGCGCTGCGCCGCAGTCGATGCAGGGTCTAGTACTGCTACAATCTGTTGGAGCAATATTGTTTGGTTTAACATCCTGTGTGTAAAAATTATGTTTACAACAGTTATGCAGTTGGATTGCTGAGAAAGATGCTACCATCTTTTCGGGTGGAAATAAAGTGTTGTATATTGTGAAATTCATGCCAGCAGGTAGAATCTGTCCTAGGTTTACGTCGCAAAATAACATGGCGAGGTAACGTAGAACCGGGAGATATGGATATAGTGCTGCACGGTCTTCTTGGTCTATGGCCATAGTCGGGACAAATGCCGCCATATAGTTTTGACAGAACATTTCCCAAATGATAATAACAGCGCCCTCCTAACTATCTGATTCAAGTGAAAAAAACCATGCTGCACTATTGTACTGTGACAATGAGGAGTTGCATCGTCTGTGGGCTTTAAGGGTTTATCAATAGTATTTCTTCCGTTATTTTCTTACCTCAACAGCAGCCTCATCATCCCTTAGAGGTGCCAGGTCCACAAGCGAGTGTTCGGTCTTCAAGCCCGCCGGCAGCGACGTGCGCACACGCGGACTGCGCGCCGCTACTACTGACACTACCTTCAGACGATCTTCTGAGTTCAACTCCTTGGTGTCGAAGTCTGAAAAAACATTGTTAATTACCTAAAGACCTAGACAAGTCGCAATAACTTTGAAAGCGTGTCGCATTATACAATGATTTTCATAAAGACTGACATAACTTTCGGTAGCATAAATCCGACCCATACATTTTTATTCATAAGTTGTAATGTGTTAGTGTTTACTGTAACATTTCGATAAAATTTAAATTTTTGTAATTTAATTGAATGATATAATGCAATTGTTAATGAAATAAATTAAATAAATGATTTAGACTTTTCCGTCATCCTCATCAGCTGCCTAACCTTTTCTCAAATATTTTCTGGTCGAATATCAATATGGAGCGACTGCCTATCTGACCTCCACAACCCAGTTAGTACTGGGTAATACGATACCTCTAGGTAAGACTGGTTGTCAGACTTTCGGGCCACTGACTACTTGTAACGACTGTCAATGATCTAATAGACACCCGGCCTGTCTATCTATATATATATACCAACGGCTTAAACTGCTTTCCGAGGCACAGAGGAAACTTGGTATGTAATCGGTTGTCACCCATCCGAGGACCAACCCAGTCATGCGCGGCTTAACCTGAAGATCGACCCCGAGCGGTTGTTATTATTTACCCACAAGCTTCTCGACAGTGAATACGTCAAGGAAAAACGTCACTGGTTGCTAAACTATGAGCAGTAATTAAAGTAAAGAGAAACTAAAAGATAAACACGTAGTAAAGTTGTGCCCAACTCAAACCACGAAAAATTATATTATTTATCAAGTTCTTACTGGTTGTTATTTTAATCCGCGGTTAATATTTTTTACCCTGGAGAGGGTAAGTGGTTATTAAACGCAGAGTAAAATATATATGGGTATATCTTATATTAAATTCTCGTATCACAATGTTAGTTACCATACTCCTCCGAAACGGCTTGACCGATTTTTATGAAATTTTATATGCATATTCAGTAGGTCTGAGAATCGGCTACTATCTATTTTTCATACCGCTAGGGTAGGTAGGGTAGGTGGTAGGGTAGGGTAGTTAGATAGGGTAGGTAGCTAGGGAAGGTAGGCAGGGTAGATAAAAAAAGGTGCTTTGCAGCGCATACCGGGCACAGCTAGTTTAATATAAGATAGGGTTTTGTTACCTTCATCATCATCATCGAAGACAATGTTGTCTGGGTCTTGTGGTTTCCTCTTCTTCTTATCAAAAGCTTCTGATAATTTATCAGCGTACATTTGGTTGCTATACCTGTAAAACAACCCAATTGCGTTAATGTAGGGTCAGCATAATAATTTATATGAGTTCCACAAAATAAAATACTTTTTATCTCAGTAAAATTGGATTAGATTTCCTCGTTGGAGTAGTCTTCGCATGCGCTACTGTTCAATTCCTAGGTCGGGTAAAGAGTTATTGGGTTTTTCTATTAGGAATTTCTCAGTAGCAGCCTGGAGTCAGGATTTGTGCCCAGTTGATGGCAATAGGCTCGGCCCTATAACTGGCGAAATGTATGTGTACTACTGGTACACCTCCGTCTTAACTTTCGGGGATTACAGGCTTAGGGTGATTTAATTTAATGTCAAATTTAATATTTATTTAATTTAGAGTAAGCCCATTTTGAATTTAAAAAAAAAATCACATTACCTCTCTAGCAGTGTGAAGTCGTCAAGCGTGAAACGCTCGTGCGGGTGCAGCGACCCGATGAGCCGCGCGTTGTAGATGAGCGCACGCGCTCCCGCCCGCAGCCTGAGACTGCGCGCGCACAGGACGCGGGACGCTTTCAACACCCACTCGTATTTGTTCAGTGCGGGCACTATCTCGGGCTGTATCGAGATAATTGATTATTGAAATGAAGCGGTAAATTTTTCGATTCCAGGCGAATTTCAGTCAAGTTTCTTTCAGAGGTGTCATAAATATTATATGTACTAACAGTTATTATCGAGTCTTTTTACAGACATGAGAAGAAAGAAGATGGTCATATTGGTATAGTTAATGGGCAATTTACAATCTTAATCTGGCGCCGTGGGTGTTTACCTTTCATTTGTTTTGGCTCGTACTGAGGCCTAGGAAACCAGAGGCCTGGCCTGATTCAGTACAGGGCGAGCGGCAAAATATACATTACATTTTGCTGCCCGGCCTGTGCCGTATCAGGCAGACAGCCGCAGATGTGTGTGTGTGCCAATCACGGGTAATTTTGTAAGCTTGTTTCATGTTTTCAGAGCACTATTTAGTTTACCCACATAAGTACCATTCCCCATGAACCAGTAATATCCATCAACAACTAGAACTTACACTCACTTATCAACGATAATAAGTCTATAATAAGAAAACGGACAGCACCAAATAGATAAAAAGTAATGATAAAAATCAGTGTAGCTCAAACTCATATTCAAGAAGATTACTATGAAAGTCAGTTCAGCAAAGAAATTCACTGCAACACAATCCGTTTTCAAAACGACCTTGAATGTCTAATTCAAGTTTTTAGACTTACTAGTTGATGGAGGACAATACAAGGTGTAAACGGACCCGAGTACATGAGGGCATCTAAAGTCAAGTTATAATATTAAAAACTTAATAATTAATTAATTTGAAAAAAAAACTTGTGAAAAAGTTGAAACTTTGACCAACTTTCTCTTTAACTGGAAGGTTCCCAGACATGGTAGAGAACAAAAAAATGATCGCAATGACGAAGAGAACAAATGCCTTTCGGCTTCGTTAAGGGTAAACACCCATTATACTCACCAAGATATCACAGGTCTGTGTCTCGTGGCAGCCCTCGTCTTCCAGCAACCGACTCGTGTACTTAGTTGCCTCTGCCGGCTCCAGCGTGGTCAAAGCAGCCACCACCACTTTGTTCAGCGACTGGTCCGCATTGGCTGTACCGTCAACGTTGGGAATGAACGCCACACGGACGCCGCGGGAATCTTTCTGTTGGGAGTAAAAAAGTTAATGTTAATAGCTGGTGGTGGTAAATAAGTTTTGTTAGCGGATGTTACGGATAACATCTATTTTCCTTAATCAAGCTGAAATCTCGAAATTATACACTATCTAAAAAGCTATACAAGATACTGGGACGGTTAAGTGAAGGGTTTATATATATATATAAACCAATCAGTGTTCCGTCGTGAAAAAAAGATGGCGCTGTTCGTCTTGTTAGCTTATATTTCTTTCTCGCACTGGAACTATGATTTTGATGGATGTATGATGGATATAGATAACACTTAATAGCCTCTGGACATTACCTTGAATCATTTATCAAGATTAATAATGGTAGATACATTGCGATATAAATTGTAAATAAGGAAGGTATTTACCATGAAGGTCAAAGCATTCTTCAGTAACTCCCTGGATTCCTTGTTGTTAAGATCGCCAGCTACCCAAATAGTCTGAGAGTACTTCTCCACTTTTCCAGACTTAGTGAAGTATTTAAGAAGAGGTAGAGCAGTTGCTAGCGCGTCGCGTCCTAGACAATATTATAAATTCATGTGAAATTTAATTTTTGTGTATTGATTACCAGAGATCAGAAAAGGTAGAGGATATTTATTTAGTCTACAATGAAATACGTATCCACATGTTATAACTTGCCTAGAGAGGTAGTTTATCCATACGCTACGTACTTAGGTTACATAGTTTTCTTACGGAACTTTAAATATTGCGGGATTGTAGAGAGAGATTTACCGATAGGTTACTTTCTTCCCTGAAATTAAGGCAAATATACTCCACCTATTACTATCCGTCGATTAATGTTTTCGTTACTTACCTGTCAAATGCATAAGTTTATGTATTTTGTCTTCGGAAAATAAGTCGTTGGACGACGCCACTCCTGACAAATCTAAGTACTGTGATGGATCCGAGCCCAAAATACGACGGTTTAACCTGCCGGAGGAAAAATAAATTATAATGCCGACTGAAGGTTTTCTGGAAATAAATTTAATAGTTAATAAATAAATAAAGGCGGAAATAGTTAACAGACCGACAGAGTTACTTCGAATTTATATTATTAGCTGGTTTATATCTAGAAGAGAGGTTGTCAAAACGGATCGGGGATCAAAACGTGCGTATAAGAAATAATAAGTAGTTGTTCTAATATCGTGTAGTGAGTATTGATGTGTTATACTGGCTTTCATCTCATACCATCTAAATAGTGCGATTGGAATAAGTTTCAGAGATGGTCTGGAATTAGTGGTAAGAGAAAACAAAACTTTTACGTTAGGCCTACATAGAATTTAAGTGTACGAATATGTTAGGCATGCTAAATACATGTTGGCTTGAGTCGATTAAGACCGACCCGAACATGCACACAGCACTCCTTATAAGTAGCCATTTTGAAATGAAATTATTTTCATATTTTTGAAGTGTTTTATTTAAAACTAGCTGTTTAGCAAGTGATATCTTTTGCAACATTCAGCTCCAAACTGAATATTGTTGGTTGTAAAGCTGATACCTCCAAAATCTTCCCGTGATGGTCTCGACAAACGTCTTATACACCTTATATTGAGGGTTTGGTGTTCGTTTTGAGTATTCCTTAAAGCTGCATACACAGAAATGTGACAGCTCTAAAACATTATAGATACTTGACTTTAGAAACTTTGCTTTTAGGGTTGAAATTGTATTGATGAACTAAAATTGTGAGTTGTTTAGTTTATGTTTGAACATTATCTTCTTGGCTCCACTCATCTGAGCGGATCCCAAGTTCATCGCAGGGATGGTCTCGTATTGACAAAGTTAACGACAATTAAAAGTCAACTTTAAGATCTTTACATACGGTTGAAATTAGTATAGTAGCGCACTTTCAGTATCAAATCACCACAGTTTCCTAACAGTCAGGAACTTCGCATTATCAGCTTCACATGCCTCCTCTCGGTGAGAGTTGGTCTTAATACACGCGAGCCCAGTGCGGGTAGGTAGACGTTGAATATCTTCGCGTTTGTGCTTGTCAGTATGTTACCTGGGCATAATATGCGCCTGCTTCATAAGGTAGTCGAGAGCATCGTCAGAGTCGGACAGTTCTCCGCGGAAGACGGCGCGCTGCAGTCGTCCCGTGTGACGAGACAGCGCCGTCACTAGCGCCTCCTCTAGCAGTTCCACGGATGAAGTCACAGGGGTGAGGCCTTCTTCGACCAGAGGGACGCCGTTTATCAATACCTAAAAGGACTTTTTTTTGTTTAGTTTTGATGCTTATTTGATTTAAATTTAAATGTAAAATCATGAAATGCACGTGCGTAATAAAAGATGATTCAGAATTATACGAGTATTCTTATCGAAACTTCGTGCGAAAGACAAAAAAGTGGTAAAATGTGAAAATATTTTTTATTTCACCGAATTCATTTACAACCATAACGCCTAATTTAGCCTTAAGGCTGGCCTGTATAACAGAACGTCACTCAAGACCCAAATATTACTTAAAATTACTTTCAAACAATCTAATGGCATGAATCTAGTTTGAAGCAACACTTGAATCTTGCGTGAAGTTCGGCCTATAAGTCATTGAAAATAAATTGAGAGTGCATGCATAAATTAATCATAATAAAAAGGTGCATACCTGAGGATATTTGTTAGTACCGATTTTCGATACAAACTCATCAGCCAATTGTCTTCCGAAGTTGTACTCCGAGTCTTCAGAGAGTATGTCATCAATATTAGTGTTGGAACTGGTATATTTGGTTAGCTGTTTCTTCACGAATTCTATCGATAGTTTTTCATCTTGAGGTGGGTGTAATAGCTGTGTGTGCGCAAAAGAATGTTAACTCGATCGAAATTACCTTACAAAAGAAAATGGATGAAGAATGAATGCAAGAATGCACCAAGAAAGTGAAAAAAAATATAGTACTGTCAGCACCAAAAGTGGGTATACACTGTTACCAATTCGAAGAGAAGAGAACGCAATAAAAACTACTTAAAAAAAGGTGATAGTGATCAAAAAATGATTAATTGGTGAACATTTTAATTCGGCAAAATCCTAGGATCCTTCATTTTTTATTCTGCACCAAATATATATTTTCAAGGAAGATTATTTTCAACATACCTGTGTAAGGAAATAATAAGCTTCCTTGTTGGAGTTCTTCTCCTGCGCGACGTAGTTGAATGCGGAGCGTACGGCGGCCTCAAGCGTTGGGTTGTCAGCGCTGGGCGCTAACACTAGACCTACCCGCACTGGGGTGGCGTGCTTCAGTAGTGTTTCACCTAGCTTCAGTGGAGGCCCGGAGGCTAGTGATGTTGGGTCTACCACGATTATCTGTTGGAAAAGTAAATAGCCAAAATCTATTAATATTTTGCCACACGGCTGTGCCGAATCGTACCGAATCCGACCGACCGGAACATGTGTTGTAGTACTCCATGCAGTTAGTTTGATCAATTCTTAATTTTTTGATTTTTGGGAATTCCACCCCTAAAGGAGTAAAATAGGGGATGGATGGAAAGGATCATGACCATCAACGGTACTGGTTTTTCTCATGCATCAAGATAAAAATTATATTACAATTATTTTCTTTATTTTTGAAGTCATTCTGCAATTAGAATGCCAATTTTGTATAGGGGTTTATTTTGTAAACTTAATAAGTTATGAAATTGTTTTGATAAAATGAATTACCTACTGCCGGCTATTCTTACGTTAAAGTGTTGCCATAATCAAAACAAGTAAATATATTGACAACTCTAATCGATTTTTTTTGTATACGATTACAAATTAATATAAATGTAAAGTCATTGGAAAGGTAAATCGCGGGGTTTTTATAAATAATAAAGCGAGATGATACTACTGTGGTGTTAAATAATTAGTATTTCACACACACAGTAGTCTTATTATTTTGCTTTCAAAACTTTTTAAAGCAATTTCACTTTATTGGCTAACGATACATATGAATGATTGCATAGATTTTTTTTTAATTATCTTGCTTCGGTTTGATATAAATCGAACCTTTTTAATAAATAAATGATTATAGAACTAAATCAGTCATTTGAAATAATTAAGTGTCGAGTGTATTAATTCGAGTAATCGATTTTCATTTAAAATCTAAAGTGGCAACATTGGTGTTGGTGTCTCAAATTGAATTGTCATTGTCAAAAAGTCCAATGTCAATTGCGCGTGGTGCATGCTAAGTTTGTTCATTGCGATTTAAGTATTACAGTTTTTTTGTGTTGATCGAGTCCTACTCTCCACAGTAATTGTGATATTCATTGTAACTATTTGTTTATTTCTTGTTTTCAATCACTATCGCTAACTTTAATGTGAAATTGTGAATCTTACGCCAGGACGTTTTTACGCCAGGAAGTTTTCACTTTGTTTGAAGTTTGTGTGTGATTCGTATTTTGTTGTACTGTACTGTAATACTTAGCGACTACTGAAAATATCGACCACTTCGCGTGAGGTACCGACAACAAGAACAATCGACCGGCGAAACCGGTGTATCAACTGTTTTTTTGCAATCCTAAGAAACCAACGCAGGTATTCTTTGGAACAAGCTACTACTCAGATGATCAATGTGTTACAGTCATGGATAACTCCTACTCAGGTAAGCACATTCCATTGACGTTTTCATACCTATCAGTCTATTTCTTGATTTCTCAGACAGTTTAAACCTACCCAGTCATTCTCTCGTTTTTATATTTCAATTTTTGCTTTTTATAAATCACATATTAAAAACTATAGACAAATGATGGCATAAAATCAATGTCACAATGCTGAAATTGGAAGCACTCCTTGCTGTAAGCACAAAATATAATTATGTTGTGCGGCCCATTCAGTTAGACTTGAAGTCGGTGATTGTGACATTCCTTTGCTCATTCTATTATACTATATATATTCTAATGACCTTTTTTTTTTATTTCATTTCAAATATATTTTTTGATTGCAGCTGTCTCCAGGAAGTATAATTTGTCCCGAGTGTTTTGGACTGCTTCAAAATCACGTTAACACAATGAGCGAAGGAAGTGCTATGCCTTTGCCTGCTCTTGGACATAGAAGAATCTGCTTTCCTTGTGGAAATTCTATCTTACGAGTACCAAGAACATACCCTGTGCGGCATGATCGACAAGAAAGAAACATTTTAATGAGACTGGTTCCACTGCACTTGGTAAATATTTATTAGTATCTTATTGAAAATATGGAGTGTCTAATACTGAATCTGTCTACTTGGGCTAACAGAAAAAATATTTAAGCACCTCATTTTTTTTAGGTTTCCAGAATGGAACGTGTATGTGCTGCATGTTGGAGACCAGCTATGAGAGAAGTACAGAGGCAACAGCAGCATGATTCAAATCGTCCTACTGTAGCACATGCGGTGTCAAGTGATGATTTCAATATTCCTGAGCCACCTCCTCTTCCATCTTCAAGACCAATAGCAGTTCAATTAGCTGCACCAAAAATCACATCATCTTTATATAGACGTGCTGCAAACACATCTGGCCACTGCATATTCGTTAATTGTTTTGAAAATGAACGTCTACTTGTACCATGTGCTATAAAAGATTTATTATTGTATCATTATAAATTCTATGTACCATCAGGTGCACGTGTTTGTCGTCACCACTTGGATCACGGTTCTTGGAATGAATTAACCTCCCAATTGAGGGATTTTACTGGTAGTCAATTTGATAATATTATGACTATGATGCAGCGAGCAGCTAATAACAGATTTGATTTTTCAAATATTAGGATGATGCCTCCATATTTATGTCATTATTGGCTTGGATTCAATGCTGACCAGTTTTATGATTTACTTAACAGTATCCCAAATCTAGCAGAACAGGTACCAAATGCTTCTATAGCCTTGTACATATATTTAGTTAAGGTAAGAACTGGTGACAGTAATGAAAGGTTGGCTACTCTTTTTAATAAACCTCGAACCACTTTAGAACGGTGGATGTCAAAAGCAAGAAATTGTTTAATGATCATTCGCTGTTCCTATATGTATAGGTACCTACCTACTTACTGTAAGGGTTAGATATACTATGATTGATTATATACCTACCTACATGTTTAAAGTGCTACCAGTGTCACTGGATCAAATTAAAGATCTCTTTGAATTCTATTGTTTTTTTTTTTACAGCTCTCCTTTTTTTGTATTTGTAACTGTTTTAACAGGAAATATAAAGGCAAGGTACTGATTTATTTAAGTCTCTATCCCATCAGATATGCTAATTAATCTGCTCTCCAAACTACGACCTCACTTACCTCTATACACGACGGATATTTCTATTTTGAGGTTAAGTTACGTTTTCTAAAAAAACTTGGAAATGCGGGTTTTGATTTCAAAATGGCAATTGTAGATGGTAATTTGGTTAATTTATAAACCATCTAAAACAACTTTGGAATTGACGCAACTCTGTACCGTGGTCCATATTGTCGTGGTCATTGTCCTTTATATGAAAATCCGTCAGTTATGTTATAAAGTTAAATCTTCAAATTTTGTGTTTAGGCTGACAATTGAAAATTATTTTATACGTGTCTCAGCGTTTTTGATAATTCTACCCCTGAAGGGTTAAAAAGGGGGATGAACTATGTGTGTTCGGTACATTCCCGTCGGATATTTTCCGACATCTACGACGAACCGCGGACGAAGCCGCGGGCAAAAGCTAGTTAAAATAATAACTCTATTACTCAAAACAACTTACATAATTGTAAATATTTCTCCTCAAGTTCCTCAGCATGCCCGGGTACGTAGGTCTCAGCAATTCCATGAACGACGCGGGCCAGCGGCGGTAGCGCTCGTCCGACTCCAAGTCGTTGAGCCACGTGATGGACGAGTCGCGGATGTCCAGGCCGTACTCCTCCCACGTGTACGCCTCGCCCAGCTCCAGGGACATAAGCTTGTTGATCAGCTTTTTGGATAAGCCTATATAAGAGATAAGATTCGTTTATTAAGCAATATGTATGGCAAAACAGGAATTTCTCAGTATAGCAGCCCAGAGTCGGGACTTGTGACCGGTTGATCGCAATAGGCTCGCCCCTTTATACATGCTATTTAAACAGAACTGGCGAAATCTGGTGCTATGGTACCCCCTTCTTCTTATCCTTTTGCGGATAACAAGCGTGATGTTATGTTTAAGTTATACATGGCGTAATTTTTTATCATTCTATAACGGTAGCTATTAAAATTGTGCGGTAAACAAAAAAATGCCATAACAAGTGGCTGACGCTCAGCCTAATTCTCATGAAAAAAAATATGACGTGCGCTTTGAAGCACATGTAGCAACCGCTTAGTTGTCGTCGTCGGTTACGTAATGTAAACAGAGCTTATTCTTGCGTTCGAATAAGCTGCGGGCAGGCCCGACGTAAGCGGGCGTGCAAGGCGTGCACCGCACGCGGGCGGCACGACCTAGGGGGCGGCAAATCGAGCGACTTATCACGTAATATTTAAAAAAAAAACAACAAAAAACCGACTGTCGCGTGGCTTTTTTAGCGATAATTTATTTCATTACTCTAATGATGAGTTAATGAAACACTGTAAAGATTTAAATCTGAAGCTTAAAGATGATTCAAGTAGTGATTCAGACATTGACGGTATTGATTCGTTTAATGAAATCATTGCATTAAAGTTGCATTTTTCAGAACACCAGTCTAATGATCCACGAACCATGTTAATACAATATCTTTTTACCAATGACTTAATTTCAACATTTCCGAACACAGCAATAGCGCTAAGAATATTACTTACACTGCCGGTTTCAGTTGCATCTGGTGAAAGATCATTTTCATAATTAAAAATTATTAAAAACTATTTAAGATCAACAATGCTCCAGCAGAGACTAATAGTCCAGTCAAATTAGACTTTGAAGGTTACAAAAATTCCCATAGAGCTAAAAATTGGTGTGAATGTTCAGAAGACTATTATAAATGAATTGTGAAAAGTCCCCCATCAATCCCCCTTGTGCAATTTTTTTTATTGATGGTGAAAGTTCGCAAAAATAGGTTTTTCACGTTTTTCTGCTAAACGGTGAGTTTTACAGCAAAAATAGTTCAGACAAAAATTGTAGATCATTCGATTTTCCACAAAAAATGTTTTCACACTTTTTGTCATAAGTATTGCGATTTCCGTGATAAAGCCGTTGAAAGAATTGAAAAAAAAAATTATTCGTAATATGCACACGTTTCCACACCACCTATGAGGTAGTGAGCTTGGCGCTTTTTTTTAACGTGGTTTCCCCGGTAGGCCTATTCTACGATCTATTGTGATCCTATTGAATTCAAATTGAGTATTGAAAATGATGAAAGCTGTGTAAATTATGTAATATACAAATGAAAAAAATATTTGGAAAAATTATTCGTCGGATTCATAATAATCCAATGGAACTTCTAGTGTACTGTCTTCGTTTTCTTCTTCTTCTTTTTCTTCATCTTCCTGCTGGAAACAAATTTGTTCTAAAAGTGATGCATCATATCGTTTTTCAGTTTTTAAGCTTTCTTCTTTCTATGTACGGAGCTCCAAAAAAAGTTACTTGCTTGGATAAATTCCGATACCTATCTTTTGCAAAAAAAACTTATAATAAAAAACAAGTGCAATTAGCTTGTCTTCCCACAACTTCTGCTGCTGCTCAACAACATCTATTCCGGGTATATTATAAAGTTCAAGTGTGGCTTGGTTATAAAATGGATACAGAAGACTGGGGTTGGAAGTTAGTTGACAATGCATTGGAACCAATTCATACGTTACTCCCACCTGCACCGGAAAAACTCCTTAACACCATTTTTTGCAATTGCAAAAAAGGTTGCAATGCTAAATGCGGCTGTAAAAAGGTTGCACTGTTTTGTTCTTTAGCATGTACCAATTGTCAAGGACAGTCGTGCTCCAATGTTGAATCGATACTAGATGAGGCTAATTACGATATCAGTGATGAGACATATGATGCATCACTTTTAGAACAAATTTGTATCCAGCAGGAAGATGAAGAAAAAGAAGAAGAAGAAAACGAAGACAGTACACTAGAAGTTCCATTGGATTATTATGAATCCGACGAATAATTTTTCCAAATATTTTTTTCATTTGTATATTACATAATTTACACAGCTTTCATCATTTTCAATACTCAATTTGAATTCAATAGGATCACAATAGATCGTAGAGTAGGCCTACCGGGGAAACCACGTTAAAAAAAAGCGCCAAGCTCACTACCTCATAGGTGGTGTGGAAACGTGTGCATATTACGAATAAAATATTTTTTTCAATTCTTTCAACCGCTTTATCACGGAAATCGCAATACTTATGACAAAAAGTGTGAATACATTTTTTGTAGAGAATCGGATGATCTACAAATTTTTGTCTGAACTATTTTTGCTGTAAAACTCACCGTTTAGCTGAAAAACGCGAAAAACCTATTTTTGCGAACTTTCACCATCAATAAAAAAAATTGCACAAGGGGGATTGATGGGGACTTTTCACAATTCATTTATAGAACTCTTCTGAACATTCATACCAATTTTTAGCTCTATGGGAATTTTTGTAACCTTACTTCTATTTTAAGGAATAATTTGACTGGACTATAAGTAATTTAGCTATAGTTTCAATTGAACATGAAATTTTAGACAGCTTGGATACAAGAAAATTGATAGAAGATTTCGCAAATATAAAGGCAAGAAGAGTTAAGTTTTTATAATGATTGTATGGCTTAGTTTTACACTTCAGTAAACAAATATAATTAATGTACCTAATTAAAATAAATATTTTATAATCATTACGAATTTTTCTTTTACTTTCCATGATGAAAAAGCCTTTTTTCGACAAAACCCAGCATAATATGTAGTCGTAGGGCGGCATAATCGGTTTTGCACGCGGGCGAACAAACAGCTAGCGGCGGGCCTGGCTGCGGGCTATTAGAACATGCCGTGAAGCGAGTCGAATTGCTTCCCATTAAAATTAATCCGAATGAAACTGGACTCGATTTTATTCCAACCCGAAATTTCTGGCGTAAAGAAGCGGTATGGAATAGATAAAAGTGATCGCTTCTTATCTCATTTAGATACCTCGCAATAAGAACACGACTCATCTTAACTCTTCGTAACATACAATTACTGCTTTTTTTGACAATTCAACAACATCAGTTGCGTTAACATATCGAGTAATTGGGAAAATTTTACCGTTTTTTATGCAAATAATAATATATAAGATTTTAAACTATCATGGTCACTAACATTATTATTAATACTAGAAACGGGATATTTACCATGTTTACTGTTTTCTATGATGTTTATCCGTGATCATGATGCTTGCAACAGCGCCGAAATATCGGGAACTCATAGAAAACAGTAAACATGGTAAATATCCCGTTTCTAGTATTAATAATAAATAATATATGTTAAATACATTGTGAATTTACTTCAAAATCCTGCAGATTATGATTGAAAGTGTGTTACGCGATCGGGTTGCTGGTCGGCAAATCGATAAACTCTACAAAATGAACATACCAAGTGCATGTAAAGTATTCATAGGTCCAATATCTTCCTTCAGCGCGACCAACAGGGCCATAACATCGACTTCCTCGGCATCATACTGCGCCCCTGATACAAGCAGCAAAGGTTCCGCAGGGCGAAGGCCTAGGGACGACGCCCACAGATCTTGGTTGTATAACACCTCTTCACGGAAAGTACGAGGGACATTCACGTGGATTAGTGATTTAGTCTAAAACAAAAAATGAATGGAGTCTTCTTATTTCTTGCCTAGCATTGCGAAAGGAGATTTTAAAATTTGCCTTCTTCAGTTTCTTAAAGTTTCATAACTTTGCTTGAACCGCTCACCACATTGTCGCATTTAGTTCAGAGCGGTGTCGAGTCGAGTTGTCCGAACGAAAACGAGACTAATGACATCTTTTCACTTTTATTGCATGGATATTAAGCTCTTTAAGACCATATAAGCCAATTCCGCACGGTTAAGTGTGTGCTTTAGTCTTAACTGAACATGTAAGTTAAGGCCGTTTTCATTTATGCAGCGATCTTATTTACCTGCATAGGGAAATTCTGAGCGATAGACGTGAGCACTTTGAGTGACTCGTCGCCTCCCGCGTCGTTAGCATCGACCACGGCCACTGCAGCTTGCATGCTTAGCGCCTGCATCTGCCACACTTTCAATGGTTCCAGCTCTTCGTTTGATTCAGACAAGTGACGACGGAAGCGTTCCAGCGGCGAACGTAGACCAGGGAACAGATTCCTGCACAAAAGACGTTTTATTCAAGTTGGGCTTAGGAGTTTTTTTGTTTCGTCAAAAATAAAATATACACCCAGTAGAATGATGATGTCCCAGCCAGTAACTTTCAAAATGGTATGCAACCTACTTGAACACAACTAAGAAAGCTACTTGCCTTTCCTGCTGATATAAAAAAGCATTTGACCCTTACTTGAGCCTTCCAAAATTGAATCCATCAATTTGGTTCTGAGGGTCATTTTCATCTTCTTCTTCAGAGGGTTGAGCAGGTGAGTCTCCACCTTCCGATTCCTTTGGTGTCGAGTCATCCTGACTCTTGTACTCTGTGCTTTTTAGTTGTAATTCTACTCCATAGCCAGATAGGCGTAACTTGGGCTTGCCTCGTGGCTGTAAGAAAATGTAAAATAAAATTTTGTGAAACAAAGAAGACAACTTTATACTTAACTAGCTGACCCGTGCCCACTTCGTTGGGCGGTAAAAATTTAGATAGCCTATAGCACTCACGAATAGTTTAGCTTTCTACCAGTGAAACAATTTTTAAAATTGGTTCATTACTTCCGGAGATTACCCCCTACATACAAACAAATTTTACCTCTTTATAATATTAGTATAGATTCGTAGGATAGTCCTTGAATGAATGTGTTATAATCTTTATGGCTTTAATGTTTGTGCTGCAAATCTATCATGTAAGAACCCACCACATTGACAATACAGATAAATTCAGATAATAATACTGATATATATAAAGTCAGAATTTAAACTTATCTATCTAGTTCAACTTACCTTAACATTCCATCTCACAACATAGTTAATGGCGCCGCTATCAGCATATGAAGTCAATATCTTGTGCTTTGTTGTGAAATCTTTCATTCCAAGCTCTCCATACAGAATAGCAGTAAGGCTCTTATTGTCACTGCTTGGGTATGAGTGGTCCAAAAGATATGTCTCCAGCTTATGTTCTTCCTAAAAGATAAATATAAACACATTATAAGTTTGCAGAAAAGAACATGGTGTGCAAGTCTAAGTGTAAATTGTATCTCTACAACAGTTAGCAATTGGATCAACTGTGTAAAGGCGCTCCCTGACCGGGAGCTTTCGCCTGTAATGTAACAGTTCAGATTCGAACATTACATCAGTAAGTGAGGCAAAACAAGCATTAAAGGACGCAACCTGTAACAATACAATTTGTAATAATCACTTGTTTCTGTACTAAATCGAATCCTGGATTGTTGCATTACAGGCGAATGCCGGGGGATAGGCGCCTTAAAAGACAACAGAAAACGATCCATTGTTCAGCAGACCTTGGATATACTAGATTCATAACAATATTACAACAGTAGGTTTAACAAACTCTGTAATTTTATGCAATTTTAGCTATCTATGTAGGTATTTGTATGCTTCATTTGGAATGCTTATGCTATTACGTGGCATACCTATGTACTACTCGTAATAACAATATTCTACAATGAAATTATTGTTTGTTATAATGGTAATCAATTAATAATTTGAAACAATACCATGTACTTTAAATTCCATCAAAAACACAACATTATTTCCGGTACTTATATACTGTGCTGTGCCTACAACACATCAGTAATTATTAGAATAAAGATTTCAAGGCTGATTTCTATCATTCAGGTAATTGAAACTCAACCAACCAACTGATACAATAGTATTACTTTATGTATATTTAGTCAAACAATAAAGTATCATACAGAATTTTGTTAATGAGATTATGAGAAACCATACTGCCCATAAATTATTATTTATGGAAGGTAATAAGTAATTGGATTTGAGTAGAAACAAATACTTGCCACATCATATTTATTATATGATTTAAGAATATCTTTTAAAGCATCATTATCACATATTTTCCTTGAAGCTATTGACACAAATGCATCACATGTGACTTCTTTTGCCCCACTTTGGGTAGCAATCTGATCAAACATGCGGACTGTAGGAGATGTGAGATGCATGGAAAGGGCAAGTTTGGCCATACGGAGCTGTGCTGGAGCCAGCAGTGTGCTGGCAACACCGATGCAGGCATCATATACTTGTTTGTCAGTCTCTGAAAAGTATTTTTTATGTTAATACAGTAGTATATTGGTAGGGTTTGGTATGGTGGCTATTCATGAACTAATATGTGTTGTTAAGGATAAAATTATTATGCTTGTGCCTAATGACATTATAAGGAAAATATTTTTTAAACAAGCAAAACAACCAAGAGTTTGAAGATAAGTTATACAAAATAAATAAAAACCATGAAATAATTTCCTGAGTTAGGAAATAATAGATTTCTATGAGACACAATGATAAAAGTATACCCAGGTTTTCATGCATAAAATTGGATAGATCAAAAACAGGCTCAGTATGAGATTACTGATTGCATTGGATTGCAACAGTACCATACTCTGCAAGTTGTTATACTCAAGGAGAAATTGCTCTGAGCTTTTCACAAATTTTATGTTGACCAATATTTAAATGGCTATGCAGAGCACATGATAACATCTTGAAATAATATGTTAAAGTTATTTGGCCACATTTTGTGTGATGGACCATCTTTAAGTGAGTTAGTTAAAACAAAAGCTTTGGAAGCCTCCGAAGGACAAGTGCTAGCTATGATAAAGAATAAGGAAACATACATTAAGTGTTGTACTGACGCGTTTACCGACAGTTGACCTCTTTTCAACCTTAATGCTGAGGACATAAGGGTGAAAAGTGGCAGACAGTCAGTGAACTCGGTGGTACACATCAGTGTTTATAACTTAAGCTTAACAACCTGGTTTTTCAGATAATATAATGTGATAAATGATGACTATCACGCTACGCCAATTTTAAGTCAACACCAAAACCTTTGGCACAATCTTTGCTTCAAACAAACACATGTTTAATTTACTAAATACGCTATTGGTTATTAATAACTTACCTAAGGTGTCAAGAGTAGATTTCAATGAATTTATACCATCAAAAAAGGACCAGAATAAATCGGTACTCTCGCCTGCCAGATATTCGGCGAGCTCCAACACTATCGGGGTAGCTTCCCATTTTGCGCTTACAAACGATGTTACAGATTTCGACTTTTTCTCATAAGATTTCGCAGTATCATCGCTAGAAACTAAATTTACTAAAACGCAAGCCAAAATAATTACGGGAATTCTAAAGCCGGTGGCTTTCATTGTGTTCGGGTTCTACTTATACCACTAATTGAAGAATTATTAATTAAATTATTTACAAATGCCACATTTACACAACACTTTATATGTGGTCATACTTTTCAAGTTCTATTGGTGAATTAATACGAAAACTTCATAGATTTCGGATAATAAAACTCATCACATATACGAGACAACACAACCACCAATTCACCAATGACAGCTGGACACGGTGTTTCACAGATCGAAAATATTTTTACTTGACAGTTTGACATTAGTTTCCATTTGGCATTCATTGCTCACATTCTGCTTAGTCATATTGGGCCTGTGGTACTTCACAATTCCGTAACTAGGAATAACCCTAAGGGCCTGTGTATATTGGCGCAGACGCGATCCCTGTGTATGAACCAGTAATTAGTACGAATCCATCGAATTTGAAGTTATTCATAACCGAAAAAAAAATATAGGAAAGGAAATAAAAAGAAAAAAAATATGTCGCGAGCGGCGAAATTTTTTTTTAAACTTTCTTCTCCACTCTTCCAGGAACTCAATAAAAATAGTCCCATGAAAATCCGACCACTATAAACTTCGTTCCACCTTTTGAGTATTTTTTGTCTAATTTCGGCTAACACATAAAATTTTATGGTCTACTCGCTACCTTACTTTCTATAAATTACTTCTGTCAAAGTTGTCAAATCGACTGCCTGTGTAATTTTCGATTGTGTCTTATTATTTTCTTAACATACCCAGATGGAATAAACTGTTCGAAATAAAATTAAAAAAAACAGTAAGTATGTCAGCAGTACAGTTACCATTATATCTTTGTAGCCAAAATATGTTCCGGATTTTACTTTAATTCAGTCAAAAAATATCGCGTAATGAATGTAACTGATAAAGAGTTATTGCACTTACATTTCAATTTATTGTCTGATTTTGTTCGCGGGGAAGGTAATTTTTACCCCTGTGTGTAGGGTTGTTTTTGGTGTACAATTCGTGCTGTGGTATATTTCTGACCAAGTTAATTTAAACGTTTTGCAATGCTTACTATATTCTACGTCTATTGTTTTCCTTATTAGGTTTATACCGCCACAATGCAGTACACATCCGATGAAGCCTATGCGCGGCTCATCAGCCACCACATGACTGTGCCGCAAAGGATCAAGGTAATAAAATAAATCATGAAACTTCTCTTTCCAAAACCATTAGCCAATGTTGATCAACGACCCTAACTACTGTGTTTAAATAAATGTTATCATTCCTATGAAGTATAACTTTTAACTGATACTAGAGTATTTTATGCTAGTATGGCATGGCAGTGTTTTTTGGAGAGAAATAGAATAGAAAACAATACATTATAAAATCAAGAATGACTCAGTATCTCTTTGTTATTCGAAAAAAACTGTGCAGACTCCTGGCTATTAGAGGAAAACCCTGTAAATCATAAGACTAGAAGTTTTTACTCTGAAATTACCTTATTATTTTCAGGCTACTGGTGACATTGTGGATGACGACAATGCTCATAATGGAGTGGTTTCTGGCTGGGACTATGATAATGAAAAGTTTGATATGAAAGTACCTGATAGAATACTTGTTGCGGGACAAGATCAACATATTGGTAAGAGCAGTTTATATAACTTCCTACCAAATACCGAAATGAACCATAATTAAAAAAAAAACTGAAAATATCTTACATAACGAAATTATAGACAGTCTCCTAAGACCATTTTCTTGTAGCTGCAACGATAAAGGTAGTTCCCCTTACTGTCCTGTTGAAAGTTTGTATAGCAGGGCTGCCATAAATGTTGAAACGCCAACTGAGACGTTGTTAATAGAATTAGGGTTAAACCATGGACAATGATGTGCACATCATACATTTTTCGAGGACTTCTGGTGTTATGATGAGATTTTTCATAGAGGTCAGGTTTTGAATAGATATTTTTAATTGCAAGTTTTTGGCACAAATACAAGTCTATTATATCATCTACTTATGAGGGCTGCAGGCAGGATTTTTATTTGGGAGAGACCAGTGCAGCCTGGGACTAGTTAGCTAACAGAACAGTCTCGTTTTCAATTACAGTAAAAGCAGTTAAAAGAGATTTACCGGGACGTATGGCAGCCCTAGCTTATAGGCATTCTCTGCTAGTCAACTAGATTAGATGAAATGTTTCAAACCATATTAAGCAATAAAGGGTGTGAATAGAACCTTAACACATCCGAAAGGCACTTGTTCTCCCCGTCTTTGCTATCATTTTTTTGTTCTAGACCATACTTGGGAACCTTCTAGTTACGGAGATATTGGGGGTCAAAGTTCCAACTTTTTCCCAAGTATTTTTTAATACATTTTTTAATGTAAGTTTTTTACTTTACACACCTCCACGACCCCCGTACTATTCAATCCATCCATCAGCACAATGCTTTGAGTGCTTTCCATCGAGTCCTACCGTATCGCGTGATTTTTCATCCCAAAAAAAAGTCGATTCCCAGCAATAATTTTTGCGTAAAGTTACTTAGTTTGATGTACAGAATGCTTGTTTGACGGCTATGTGAAGGGTCTGTTCACACCCTGTATAATGTTATTACATGATAGGTATGCACTCTTTCATTAAGGGTTTTGTTATAGCATTTTAATAAAATAAAATACTACAACACAAAACACTGATTAACTAAATTCCACTTACCATGATAAGATTATCTTATCCAAAACTAAAAATGTCTATTGAAAGGGGCTTGGAAGATTTTTGTATGAAGCCTGGCGGGCCTAACTTCCGCCACTCATAAATCCTACATTAATCAGTAGCTGGCATCAATACAAACAAGTTTTGTATCCTAAAGTGTCATGTTTCCAAGATATGAGCTATCAAAGTTAAACCCATTCACTGATGGCGTCTTCAGCACAACTATGATTTGATTAGCCACGCATAAATCCTGTACCAATCGATAGCTGGCATCAATACAAACAAGTTTTGTATGAGACAAAATATTCCAAAGACCCACGTTTCCGAAATATATGCTATCAAAGTGGTGTGGTAGTGGTACTGGTGACGCATCAGTGAATAGATTTAAAACAAAAGTAACGTACGAATAGCCTCTTAAATATTGTTTCTCGGTCATCCAAGCCTAGATTTACCGTCAAGTCCAGGCCTACGAGCGGTAAGGGAAATAATGACTAAAACCTCCTACCTATTATAAGCCATTTTGGTTTTCGTGATTAGAAATGAACTACTGGAACCAATGAATGGACCAATGCATTGTCTCTTATCATGAATGTGACTTGAACGTCTAATACTGACTACTGGCATGGAAGTCTAATACCTTAAGGCTATGTTATGTGAACGGGAGATAGCAGCCTTGAAAAGATGATCATTGTTGGCAATACCGAAGGCAAGAGAGCACGAGGCCGGTCGCCAACAGGATGGTCCGACCAAATAAAAGAGGCTATGTCCTCAAGCAAATTTCAGCAGGTGATGATGGCAACTTTGGACCGGAGTCGATGGAGGCAGATTGTCCGTTTAAAGTGACCACGATCCTCAGTAATGAGGGACCGATTGAAGAAGAAGAACAGATTCGTTCATATGGCAAAACTCTGCAGTTTTGTAAGAACAACTTTGAAAGGGGGGCTAACAGAACAATTCAGCTGGGCTGGACAACGTCGGAAGCTTTGACGAGTCTTTTCGTTGCATAATCATATTACCTTAATACTAAAGTCTTCAATCAGTGCGTCCTGCCTGTTATGACTTACGGGGCCGAAAAGTGGATACTGACATTACGTCCAGTAAACAGTACACCCACACACAGTACATAGTGGGGACAGTAGTTCATAAATTAAAGATCGCTCAGCGATATGGACATTCCAAGTATAGCCCGGTCCATAGCACGCTGAGGCTAAAGCTTTCCAAATAAAAAAAAAAATACAAAATATTATAACATAATTATAAACGCGACCATCGCTTATACGAACGTGACCCGTGGGGTAAAGCACATAAAATAAAATGCAAACTACCTATCTTTTCATAACTAAAACAATTAATTTAGAAATCAAAATATTAAAGTAAATATAAAGACTTCATACGGAAAGACATGATTAAACGAAAAACTTCTTTTATTAATGTCGTCGCTGTGGTCGCTACCAGCACAACTTTGACAGCTTAAATCTCGGAAACGTGACACTTTAGACCATTTTGCCTCGTTCAAAACTTGTTTGTATTTGTACTGATATCAGCTATCGATTACTATGGGTTATAAAAGGCCTGGCCGCAACTTTAAAAGAAAAAAGGGAGGAAATTAGGCCATTTAATAAAGACTAGCTGTTGCCCGCGACTATCGTCCGCGTGAAATTTTATAGCCTATAACCTTCTTCGATAAATGGACTATCCAACAATAAAAGATTTTTTCAAATCGAACCAGTAGTTCCTGAGATTAGCGCGTTCAACCAAACAAACAAACTCTTCAGCTTTATAATATTAGTATATAGATATACAGGGTGTAAACAGACATACCTTCACATAGCCGTCAACCAAGCATTCTGAACATCAAACCAAGTAACTTTACGCAAAAATTATTGCTGGGAATCGACTTTTTTTTGTGATGAAAAATCACGCGATACGGTAGGACTCGATGGAAAGCACTCAAAGCATCGTGCTGATGAATGGATTGAATAGTACGGGGGTCGTGGAGGTGTGTAAAGTAAAAATCTTACATTAATTTAAACATGTATTTAAAAAAAAAACTTGTGAAAAGTTGGAACTTGAACCCCCAATAACCGTAACCCGAACCCGTAACTAGAAGTTTCCCAGGTATGGTCTAGAACAAAAAAATGATCGCAAAGACGGGGTGAACAAGTGCCTTCGGATAAGGGTCTATTTACACCCTTTATTTATTTTGTAAAACATGAGTGGGTATGGTATACACCACATACGTATACACTATACAGGTCTTATAAATAAAAAGAAAGTAGCTACATGTTTCAGAAGGCACGGCGTGCAAAAAAAAATGTTAGGCTTAAAAAATAGGGAAACTTAATTGAAAAAATAGAAGTTTTTAATTCAAACCCTTTTGCAATGATCACTTTCTAACTCATGTTTTTCAATCACTTTTGCCAGTTGTATTAAAAATATACTTTAGAGGAGAATTATTCCTCCTTCATTGTATACCTAGTTTGCTACAATTTTCATAAATAAACACATTGTCATTGTTTTAGCAAATTATGTGTTTCCTTGTATTTAAATCTGGTTAATTTGACTTGTTTCAATAATTTGATTAATCATGACCATTTACTTATTGCAATTTGGCTAAAGAATTAAAAAAAACCGGCCAAGTGCGACCCGGACTCGCGCAAGAAGAGTTCCGTACCATCGTAGAAGGCGAGCCCCCTTTAATATTTAATTTATTTTTATTATTTGTTGTTATAGCTTTCTTATAGGTTTTCCCGTAATTTATAGGCAAAGAACAATTTTTTGTATTTTTTTCAAAAAAATTCGGCCCTCTAGTTTCGGTGTTAAGGGGTGGGGGGAATGGTTAATTTTCGCCTTATTTCTTAAATAGCTTTCAAAACTATTTATCTTAAAATTATAAATAAAATATATTTGAGATGCTAACAATGAACCCTTCACTTGATATGTACTTACCTAAGTTTGCAAAACTTTTTTTTGTAATTTTTTAGTTTACCCCCCAAAAAGTGGCCCCCACGTTTAAAATTCATTAATTTACGTTATACGTCCGTCTTTGGGTCCCCGATTCACATTTGTGTACCAAATTTCAACTCAATCGGTCCAGTAGTTTCGGGGTAAATTGGCTGTGACAGACAGACAGATATGCGAGTGATCATATAAGGGTTCCGTTTTTTCCTTTTGTGGTACGGAACCCTAAAAAAGAGTAATGATGTAGTGGACGTTGGTGCATGTTTACCAAATGGTACCCACCCTATTTACATGTGAATTTATAATTTTCAACTCCTTTTTCCACTTCTTAGTCTATTTCTAAAATGTTATGTCCTTTTCTATTAAATTTAAACAATATGAGAGGTTTTATGCTGACTGGTTTACTTTTTCATGGTTTATATTTTGACTGTTTTAGGGGCAAAAGCAACACCACGTGAAATCCAGCTGGATAATGCAGTACTGCCAACAGATCCTGGAATGATTCGGGTCAGCACACCTCCTCGTGTGATCACACTTGATCAGCACTACTTTCCATCTGCTGATGATTTCCCCCAAAGAATGCCTAACAACTCACCTCCTAAGAATTCAAGAAATTACCGTTCTCAAGGAGATGGTGCCCGCTCAACCACACCCCGTCCTGATAACTTCAATGAATCCACTATGACTGAATCACGTTTGGTACTGAGGTAAGGAAAATAGACATTCAATTCCATTTCGGTTTCTAGATAAGACCTTTATGTTACTTTGTATATTTACTATACATTGCAAAAAATCTATTCTATTCAAAATCAAATCTATTCCTGCACTGCTAAACTAAAAAAACAAAGCCAATAAGAAGGGTATAGTAAAGTGTATTGAAAAAATTAATGATTTAATTAGGCAACAAGTGTGTAATGCGAATTCTTCAAAGGCGCTCACTCATCGGAGCATTTGCCTATAATGTAACAATCCAAGATTCGATTTTGTATAAAAACCAGTGATTGTTAGAAATTGTATCTTTACAGGTTGCGCTCAGTAATTCTCGGTTCTCCTCACTCACTGAACTGTTACATAACAGGTGAATGCTCCTGGTGAGGAAGCGCCTTTAAAGACTTTATTTTTCACAGCCTAGGATAGGCATTCAGAGAGTACTATTGGGCGTTTTTCCACTGGCACGGCAACCAAAAGAAGCAATGTCTCAATTCTTGCCTAACTTCCGAAACTGGTGCTGGACAATGGTTAAAACGCCCATTCAGTTGTTTGAATTTTAGTGTTGATGACATTACGCCCAACATAATGAGAATAATTCACATCAATGAAACCTAATCTTTTCAGAGACCCAACCCCACCAATGGGCATTGGTGAAGGTCTGTCTACTTCTGAAGAGTTGGTACACCTGCGGCGTCAGATTGTCAAATTGAATCGTCGTGTAATGTCAATAGAGGCTGATCAACTGCAGCGACAGCAGAAAGAAAAGATTGCCTATGCTTTTGGCATAGCCTACTTGTTGTTCAAAGTTATTGCTTGGCTGAATAGATCCTAAGCAATGTTAGGAACAGCATCATTAAAATGTAAGATGAAGTACTACCCATGTATTGTTGACGTTATGAAATTTGAATCACTGGATTGTTTGTTCAAAGAGGCATATTATGTAGAAATGTCGCTTTCTGATTGTAGTAAAGGTGGAAGTGTTATAGTTCATCAAAGATTATTATTTCTTAGCATTTAGGTAACACTTTTTTTAAATGTTATGTTGTACGATTCTGTAACTTGTACAGTGAATTCTCACATGATATTGATAACTTTTCTTGCATTCATCTACTTTTAATGAATTGTTGAGAAGTTACATGACCCTTCCTTTTAGTGTATAGGTGTATGAACTGGGTCATTTTTTATTTGAATAAACGATACGAGTTCCCATACTTTAGTTTTAAATGTCTAAAATCCCCATGAAGGTATGTAACACTTTTTTTTTTGTCGTGTCTATGATCATACTCGTAGATGCACCTCATTTGATTACAACAGAAAATCGATGAAATCTATCTAAAATATATGTTTGATTGTTTGTATGCACTAATCTCGGGAACTACCAGTTGGATTTGAATAAAATCTTTTTGCCTTCCTCAAGAGGGCTATCAACTAGCACTATTCTTGAGGAAGGTTAAAGGCTATTTATCACGCTACGGCCATTAGGAACGGTGCGGCGGGTGAAACCGCGAGCACAGCTAGTACTTAATAATGTAAAATAGCAGGATACCAATTTTTCAAAAGAAAATAAAAGTTTCAGGATAACACTCAATATATTCCGAAAATTACTATAAGAACATCAACACAAGAAGACTGGGCATTCTAAAATATGAATGCACAATTACGGAGATATTACTACATAGAAATGGTGTCAAAAGATCAATGGCTTATAAATCCTAAATGAATACTGGGGACAGTCACATAATCATTGTATTTTTTTATAATCTTGACTTATTGATCTTTTATGTTTTACACTGTTTCTCTTCATAAATAAAGATGACAGAAAAAAGTGGCCCACCAAGTCTCTGAGCTAACCATGCATTCTTGACAACGGCTATTTTCAAAGAATCTACAGCAAGACGAGCATTTAGGTTTGTATGTAGGGCTCTGCCCATTCCTTCTAGTATGATCAAGTCAACTCCGCGAGTCTTCATTTCAGTGCATAATCCTGCAAAGAACACTATGTTATCAATGGTTCTTAATTACATCAATGATTTTGAATTTCAGCAACTTACCTACACTAATTGTCCTAAGGTCCAAACATGGACCTCTTTGTCCACTTGATCTTACTATTAAATCTCCAGTGGAGAGGGCTGCTGAAAGAACAGGACAAACTCGGGAAGCTTGCTGTAAAACCTCTTCTAATTCCACATTGGTAACATCATTTAGAGCAGGCCATTCATTAGCACATAGTATGACTCCAGTACCTCTCAGTAATAATGCTCTCACAAATGGCAAAATACCAAGAACTATATCCACTCCACTATTGTCAACAAACACTGCTGCACAATGGTGAACAGTTTTCTGTAACAATGAGGTACATTTTTTAAACATAGTTATGTTTTCTTTTTTTTGTATCACAGCATTTCTCAGCATTCTTCAAGCAAAAATTATATTCAGTAATCAGGTCTCTCACCTCCAGTTTATCAATCCATTTATCTAAGCAGTCATATAGCCATGGCCTCTTCTGGATTTTTTCTAGTGCTTCATAAAGTCCACTATCTAGAATACTGGTTACTGCCTGAGCTCCCCAATCAAACATGTTGCCTAAAGAAATCAACATAATGAATTAATTAAGATGCCAGCCTTTGACAGCTATTCATACTTTCATTACTCAGTATTTTGTAAGTATTCAAAGTTTATCTATTATTACAAAAGATGTAAGTTCATAAATATTTGGCTGGCAACTAGGCCACTTCATACTATACCCTATAGTATAGCTATTATTTGTAATGACTAGAATAGTAACATGCCAAAAGTTGCATCGGGTAGTGCTTTGGCACTAGCTATAACTCTGCTTACCTACCACATTAGCTGCCCTAATATCCCCTCACGCTAGCACAAAATATAAAAACCAGTGGCAGTGGCCAGCATAGTAATTAGCTCAACAAAATTATTCAATAATTATATTCTGTGTTTATAAATCTATTATGGGTTTACCAGCTAATACTCCTCTGCTTAGTTCTATCCACCTCTGTCGTTCATCTGGTATTGCATCAATTTCTGCCAATCGTGTACTGAGTGTTGACAACGCTCCTTCATTTTCATATTTCTTCTGTTGTTTCCATAAATCAAAGAAACCCTGAGAACGAAGGCATGTTTCGTTGATGTCAAGGAGTAATCGTATGGTCAACTGCCCATGAGCACTAAAATTAAAAAGTTTAAATTAGCATTTAATAGTTTATTATTGTGGATTTTTTTATGGTTTCTTTAAAGAAGACCAGTAAAAAGACTTTGTAGTAGATAGCTTAAATATTTGTGTTAATTTCATTTATTTTTTTATGGAAAAGCAGAAGCAGACAAGCATTGTGATAAAATGATGTATGACTTAATGACCTCAACATGCAACTGATTTGAATATAATTAAAATTACTTACAGAGGATTAATCCTGAGTTCCTTCAATGCTTCGACGTAACAAGTTTTAAATTTAAGTGCGCGTATTTCTACTGTAGGATCTTCATTATTCAAAAGTGCGAAATTAACATATTTTTCAGTCAGTTTTTCACAAGTATTCAGCCAGTACTCTCTTGCTTCTTCGTCGACTACCAAGTCCAAAGTATCTGGATTATATTTATCTGGCTCGAGCAAAATGTGTGAGAGGCCAAAATGATCCATCCTGTGACTGCTACCAGAAAATAAACCAGCGACACGTATAAAACGACTAGCTATGATTCGCATTTGCTACAGTCTTAGCCCATTGTATTGTTTTATCATTATGCAAATACAATTAGAACATTAATAATTATCTTATCAAAAACTATCTATTCTTGCGACAAAGACTTAAATTGAATCACAGATTAGATATCAAAAATTCAAAAATATTGTTGTAAAATAAATACACCAATGACATTCCCCCTCTTATTTTTGTGCCAACAACAGAAAACCAACAAAAAAACCTTCGAAAATAGAAGGATAGCAAATACTTTCCTGCATTAGCATGAAAAGAACGATAAAATGAAAAAAAAGAACAGTGAATTAAGCTGTAAAAGTTGACGACAAATTTTTTAGTCGATTAAAAAATACGAGTCGACGTAAAAATGTCAACACTGTCCAGCACACAGTGCCATAAACCAAATTCATCATGAGAATGCTTGCAAGCTTTTACGTCTGTCTTGTTTATGGTTTGTCTGACGGACTTCAATTTTGTTCGTAGATATTGCAACTGAGTTTTAGAAATGTGTTTGAAATGGATAAAACTAATTATTTTCAAAAAAGACTGATTTTTTTACGTAGTGAGTTATAGTACAATATGTGCCCCTTTAGTTTATTGTAATTTGTGTTGTGATTTTAATGATTGATGTAACGAACCAGTGTACGGCAAGATGGACGAATTGTCTAAGGGCATGACACAAACAGGAAACACCGCTACAACTGACAAAATTCAAGAAAATGATGATGGTAAATATTGCGATGTTTATATCTGCTCCTAAAATTTCTTTGTAAAGGTTACCTGCAGTGGTTTACTAGAAATGTGCTTGTTTCTAAAATAAGTATATAGGTAAACAATATCAAAATTTTCAAAAAACTGTTAATTTTTGTAGTATTCTATCATCTTACTTGTGACAAAACATAAAAAAAAAAACAAAAAGTAAAGGCAATTGATTTTACGGCGCTGTAGAAGCTATTTATCAATTTTCTTGTAGTCAGAATAAGGATGTTGAGCTTCGTAACGTGATAATTGTACATAAATTTTGATTAATTTAGTGTAGAAAAAGTTTATTTTCATGTTTATGATAATCCTGATAACTTAATAGTATTTACAAAAATTACAAAAAAGCTGATTCCCCTTCCAAGAAATGAATTTACTGATGAATCTGTGTCAATCATATCAGTACTAAAAGTAAGAATGACGATTACTTGAATATTCAGTTAAGAATATAGATTCTTAGTTTGAATACAGTTCTGGTACATTTTGTTGGTCATGTTATCAATCTTGTCTACTATTTTATTCAGTACTTGCTATAGTTGTTTTAATGTAAAAATAAATCTAAATCAATCAACTCAACCTATCACAGTCCACTGCTGGGCTCTCTCAAGCACATCACGCAATCTTTTGCCTCTACAATCCAGTCTCACTCAGCCACTAAACTCAAAGATTTTGTGATTTAATAGTAATATTTACCAAAATATTTGGAACTTCACAATAATGGAAACGGAAAGTGACGATTAGACAGAAGTAGCAACTCTTGATATACAGAATTTCATGCAGAATTTTTCTTTTTATATTTAAAAATGTTAAAACAGACCACCAAAATTTTATGAAAAATAATACTGCTACACAAAATATTGTAAATAATTAGGAGTCAACTGTAACCGAGAGCCTTGAAGGCAATGCAGTAACCTAATTTAATTGCTTTTCAAATGTCTTTTCAATGCCATCCTCTTCATAAATAAAATTAATGATATGTACTTTAAGGAAAGTCATTGCAGATTACATTATAGCAAACGGATATATTCTGTTGGTGTATTTTTTTTTGTTTGTTGTCCCATAAATTATTATGTAAATATTATTAATGTGGAGTAGGAAATAAACATGTAAATTATTGGTAATTTTCAATATTTTCATAAATTTGGCTTAATTTAGAATAAGGAAAGAATCTTGATGTGTGATAATTGTAAATACATTATTAGCGACCCTCTAAAAATTTATTATTTTATAGTTGAAATCCAAAGTTTCAGGCTATACACCTCAACTTGTCAGCCTGAGAAGTCAAGGTGTTATTGTAAATGTGTCTAATACAAACAAGTAGCTTACAAAAGTAATTAAACTATAAAAGTCTTGACCCCGCCACGTTGTGATAACATTAACAACCTCACATAATATTAATGTGATAAATAGATATCTAGAGATTTGCTGATGACTTTTTAACTGCAATAACATGTAGGTACATAGCTCATTGCTTAGCATTTAGTTTACGTATTGCTTGTAAACATTATCCACGTACCACACCCTAGTAGATTTTGTTATCACTTGCAAACATAACTTTGATCCTATCTTCTTAGTATCTTAAATCTTCTGCAATCTATCTGCATGTGTAACATGACCACCGAAGAAACGCGTTTTGTCGACGGAAGAATCTACAAAATGACAGATTTCTTCCAACAACAAAACCCATCTTTACGATGGTCTTTAAACGCATGCTGGTACTATAAAATACCTAGGTAATTTCTTGGTTTTGTCAAAATTCAATACAATGTCAAAATCATTAGCAATAGTCGGCTATATTTTTTTGTGTCAACCAAATTCTCCATGTCTGATCCAACTTCATTTTTAACAGACTTCTTAAAAAAAGGAGATGGTTATGTATTCCACCAGCATCTTTTTTTCTAAACCATAGTGCAATTTGTCTTAGCATCTACCACGTGTTTAATCCTCAATTATATCAGCAAAACATACAATGAATTATTTTGTGATAAATGTCCTTTAAGATTTGGAGATTGTCTTTAACCACCTTGAATGTCAAAGCTGAAGTCAATAACTTCGAAAATACTAACAGTGTTGTTTAATCTACTGCTGACCTTAATATTTCTATAGCTTGTTTAGTTAAGTTTGCATTAATTGAATTTGTCTTTAATGTATCATTACTCTCCTAATGAGTTTATAAAATATTAGAAAAGTTGATTATTGTGTGTATTGGAGCTTCTGTGTTAATACCATAGCTTTGGTTTTCAATTTGTGTAGAATTTCTGTATCCAACAGTCACTGCCATTTTACGCCCAAGATTGTTGAAGAGCACTGCTTTTGCAGATGGCGTAAAGCGTGGTTTGCGGCACGCACGCCAACTATGCTAGCGTTGGTAGAACAACTGCGGTCATACCTCGGTGGAGGATGTGAGTGCGAATGCGTTTGTAGCATGGCGTGTTCTCAACAATGTCTCATGATCATTGTGTAATTCCACCAATCCTCATATTAAAAGAAACTTAGGTAAACCCTTCACATAACTACTCCTTTAAATAATTTATTTCAAGATTATAATTTATTGTGATATGACCGTAATATCGGCGATTTCCGTCGTATGTACAAGACGGGACTATTGGGGATTGTGGGCTAGAACATTTGGTTAAATTGTCTAGCCTATTGAGAATGTTAGCAGTCACTAGCTATTGTTATATTCATTGAATATATTATCATTTCCATTATATTTCTCATGTTTTTGCTTACATTATAAGTAAGTAAGGCGGTAATCATCGCCGCCTGTACGGTAGGTATCTGTCATGCACCGTTTTTACGTTAATTTTATGCAGAATACCCAATGCGTAATTTTGTGCATGTTTTGATGAATAAACCACCATAGAATCTGCTCTAAAGACATGATATAATTATGAAATGTATTTATGAGTGCCTATTGTCACCTTTTTGATAGCACTATCTCAGCTAAGTTGCTGACGCACTCATCTTGAGTGTGTTGTTTTGTATGATTGGATACTTTAGTGTTCGACCTACCCAATGTGTGAGGTACTGGCAACAGCATTTTGCGTTTGCGTGGTGTTGCATGCCAAGAGTGCCGGGTGTTCCCTGTGTCGCAAGCGTGACTCAGCGACCCTGAACCATTAACGTTAGAAAACATGTCCCGAAAGGTCACATTTCTCGTTTTTTTTTTTCGTTTGTTTTCACCCACTAATCAAATTTTATCAATCGAGGGCGTTTTCCATTTTCAGTAAAAGGACATCGTTAGTAATATTTCCGTGCTTCGTAAAATTCCTAGTAGCTTTACCTACACAAGTGGAATATTATTCATAATGCTGCTTATCACACCTCTTCAATCACATCTGATTCTGTCTACATGGTTATATAACTAGTGTAGATGATTTATTATAGAGAAAGGCCATAATTCACTTGACATTAAAGCGTTAAATTGTGACCGAAATAACAATAATGTGTGCCGATGACCGATGTTTACAAGAGTTGGAACTCGATCGGCATACCTTTGCTGTGAATTCTTGAAGGATCAAAGGAAGCGCTGGTTGTCAGCATCTGTTTCTTTTCAAGGGGGATTTGTCGTAATCAGATAAATCGTGCTCATGCCTCACGACTTCCTTACGCGAATAATATTAAGTGTTCTTCTTTAGGATGGATCTCATCTCAAATTTTAAACAAAAATGTTAGTTCTTCATATGCACATTGCGTTAATAGGCCTGTTAAAATGATCAAACATTACACGTTCTTCTGGAAACTTAACATAACTGTCTTCTGTAACAAACCTTTGATATGCCATTAGGCATTAAGTATAGGTACCAACTGACTATTCTATCTATAAATCCGCGTATTGGAAATTTTGAAGTTGCTTTTCAATTTTTCTACCGGTTGAAAGTGAAAATTATATTAAATCCAATTTTAACTCTTATAAGACATATCGACAAATTCGACAACCAATACGATTTGCTATGCCAAAGCCATGTAATGTTATAATAGCAAGTTTCACAATATAATGTTCAAAATAAGGTTTTGAGATTGTAGAATAACACGTCATGTTCATTTATCTATTAGATACTTGAGAATGTCCACGACTATTACGAAAAAATACTTACAAGACCGTCATAACATCATAAGATACAGAACGAACCTACTCTTCGAACGTTGTGAAACGTCTCGTTTTGTCAAGCGCTATTCGCTGACCCGGTACATCCAAGAGCCTTCTTATAGTGCACAAGAGAAATTATTTGAGGTATCGAAGGTGTAACAAAAGATTTTGACGCAGGCAGTGTAATTGACGCGCGTCCTATAAGCAATGGTGAATAAGAGGAGACCGAACCTTGTGGAACACCACAACGTCCACAACTGCTCTTTCTATGTTAAACATTTTACCATTTGCTTTTTGCGAAGGTAGACTTCGACAATGGCTTGCAGGGTGAGAGTAGAATAGGTAGACCACGAATACGCTGCACTGGCAGTCTGGCAGTTCGACATCCCTTTTTGCACCCCTAACGAAGCAAACGCTTGTCTGTAGGGACATCATTTGAAAAGTTAACATTATAGCGGACAAAACTGTCGCTATCCGACAAGAAAGGGCGAAATGCCAAACCCTGTGAAACCCCCGCACCAAGTCCCGCTACCGCTAACATACTTTTTGCAACGACTGCACGATGCATTATGCGTTGAGGAAACAGTGGGGATATGATATTATTCGAATCTCCTATGACTGCATTCCTGGCTAGGGACTTAAGAATTGATGATGTCAGTACAATCAAGTAGTCAATGCTACTATACTTCGAGTTGGATTCTGTGGTACATATTATCCACTAAGTCTTTATTTTTAGGAACATCAAGGTTGTGAACTAAAGAGACGTGGATAATCCCTTGTGTGCAGGCTGTTACGGAAATTGGTCTGTGAGCAATATAATAAACATGTACCTATCTAATACATGAACTCACATAGCACATCTTTTCCAAAATTCCAGAAGTACCTAATCAAAATTGGAGAGAACGAAAGATGTTCTTAGTTACTTCTTAATGTTTAAGAAATGAGCATTGGTACCACACAACATAATATGAACTATCAGATGTCGATCGGAAACAGATTCATAATGATTTTGTACATCGAAGCTTGCCATGTATTGAAATATTTACACTATGGAATGCAATAAATATTCGAGTTTAGTCGTAATCTGTCTGAGCCCCAGTCTGTACTATTTTAAATCGGAAAATGTGCGCACATATATCATCATAGCAATTTTATTGGTCGAGAGTTTAATCCAACTAAACCAAACCAATCTGCAATGCCACTCGTAATTCTGTTCTATTACGACGTAATACCTACGTTATGTTATGGTACCTACTAAGAAAGAATCCTGCAGGTACTAAAATCATTATGGCTGTTTTTTTTATGCTTATTTAATCTTTAGTTTTACTATTTTAAAGGAACGCATAATTTTATTATAGCACCAGCAGGCTAGGGTAGGCTTTGTTAACTCCCAATAAATACCTTTTGATCTTTGAAAATAAAATGACAGCGACTTACTCCCAATAGTTACTAAAGCAATTTTACTTTTAGAACACATTAACAACTTCCTTTAACATTGTGATCATTTAGCAGGCTCGTCGACTCCAATAGTGTACGTGAATGAGACGTGCTTGGAGTGTGAGAGGGTACGCGCGGCTAGCGAGCGGTTGGGCACGGTGGCGGTCGCTCCAAGCCCAGAAGCTCTGCCGCCGTCTCAGCAGCCCCCCGCCCCACCTTCTTACGTCATCACCTCACCGTTCGATGGCGATCTGTTTGACACTGCACATAGAGCAAAATACAGGTCAGTGGTTATTGCAATTTCTGATAAGAAAACTTGCAGCTATAAACGTTTGCTATTTGCTGTTACTAAAGTACTACATAGTTGGAAATTCCACAAGTGAAAGTAAACTTTAGATGAATGAAAACAAATTGGTTGTGGCATACCAATTACCAGACGACCCAGAAGAAACATTTGACATTACTATATGAATATACCGATACGCAGTTCATGGAATCTGAAAAAAACTTAACATCCTATGAAATTAAGCAAATGTTCGAAACGTAGAGTTAACGTGAACAATTCGTTATTGACATATATTTTGGCAACGCGTACGGTCGATAGCTAGACCAGACTACTAATAAGCGCGACGAATGCTTTGTTGCGCGTTTACATTAACGTTGTTTTGTCTTACACTCACCTACGCTTTTGTTCGTGTAAACGTAACCGTGGATAGTACGTCTCTGGTGACGTTCAGTCAGCCTAAAAAAGTGCTCATTAAGATGAACGTTATGATAAATCTCTAACTCTTTAAGAATACGTAGTAAGATGTTAGAGTTCCTGGAATACTTGAATAATTGTAAAAAGTATGGACACAACTGCTTGAAAAACGGCAATACCCTCGTTTATTTTATTGTTAGTTTTATCATATGAACATAATTCATTTATCATCACTATTGTAAAGGGCGAAATAACTTTCTCGATATACATTATCCACAAACCGTTCAAAGTACCGATGTCACCGAAGCACCTTGTTATTAAGTGACAAACAACTGGAGATGCTTATCGACATACACAATGATAACAACATCAAACTCCTCGGACAACTACTAGACTTTCTTTAGAAAGAAATATTAACATTGTGGCAGTTTTATTTTTTACTTTCTCTGAACATGACTCAGTAAGTTATCGTGTAATTGGTATAAGTATGACCAAATGCACATTGAGCGTGCGTGAGATGAAACGCCCGCAGCCGCGAACCCGGGGCTGCGGACTGCTGTGGGTGATGCTTGTCTTATTGCTGATTTACGAGCACTGTAAGCAACCGCGCCACGCATCGCATCGCCTACGTATAGCCTCGGTCCCCTAATTATGAATAATTGATTTCAATATACCCAATTTTTGCCAGTTACACGCATGTATTCATTTTCGTGCATTAGAATACCTTAAAACATTTATTATTGTCAGTTCAACAACCCTAGTTTCCTTCAAGCTGTATTTTGTTTGCATCGAAATTCGAAACTATGATCTGTCTCGAGTTTGATTTATGAGTGGCAATTTGGCTGCCCCTTATCATTCAATGTGTTCACTTGTGTTCATTAAATACAGCCGCGGTAATATTCGGCTGGACAGCATCAGCGCGGCGCGGCGCTGTATCGGCGCCACTGTTACAATAGTGGGATATTAATAATGCTATTCTTGCAATTCTTGCACCATTCCTTGAGCTGAATGTGGATGCATTTCATTCCTTTTGAAGTGCTACAGCTGCCACGTTACTGTTTAGGCGACTCTGATGAGAATTAATTGTTTATTGTTTCGTGCCTCTCTGCCCTGGCTCATCGTATACAACGCTGCAAACATATAACTCTGATTAAGTTTCTATAATTTTGCTGATTCATGGAAGTTATGAAGAGGAAATTTTAGTTTGCAATCCCATGTATCGCTAATGATCATCGAGTTTTTCCGGGAGATAATAAATTGTGAAATCTTGTAGAATTATTCTTAATAATCATAAGCTAACACGAATAGAATTAAAATAAGCTGAAATTTCTCAGAAGTAAACGGTTTCTCGTAAGTCTCATAAAGTGTTGTCTTCTTGCGTATAATTAAATAGGTATGCTTTACACATAACTCCACCCAGCACACAATGTCGGGGTTGTTTATACATGCGGGACCTTCCACTCATAAAGCGGTCGTATGTTAGGTGACTGTTTCATAGAAGGATGGATGTAAATAAAGGTGCGTGTAGAGTGTGCGGGCGCGCGGCGCGACGCTCGGCGTAGCGCGAGGGTCGCCCTTGTGGCCGCGCGACGCTCCTTGCTATTTTCGGCCTCACATTCCTCTCGACTGTTTTTCAATCTAACGTGAAACGCATAACGCGCACGCCGCTTGTGCCTTTGTTTTCGCGGCTGCCGCGATAAACTATTAAACTGTTTCTTTTCTCGAATTAGCACGAATTAATAGTCAACGATTACGCGAAATCAATACGAAAACTTGTATGCTATGATTTCTGTTATAAGTGAATGAGGTTGGCTCCATGACGATGATAAAGAGTGCTAGTGAGTGGGTCCAGAGCGAAGCGATAGTGTCGAGAGCACGTCGGACTAGTGCCTGATTACCGAGTGTGTGACAGTGATGGGGCCCACGCGGCTGCCTCCTACACCCGAGGAGGAGGATCCTCCGTCCCTCGTCGCTCGCACCGATTCAAAACTTTTGGATAATGTTCAGTCCAATAGCGATGTGTAAGAATTTATTTGAGCTGAGCGTGTTCTAGTTCTACTTCTGTATTATCGTGTTAATGTACTGGCAGCGGATTGCTGTAACTCCTAACTGTAATACCTACCTACATTTAGAAATGTAATAATGCCTCAAAAAGTGCCATTACATTTATATGTGTAATACATCTAATAACATTACTATTTGTATGTTATTGTGTTATTTGTATGTTTAAAGGTAATCGGCAATTTATTAGGAATAAAAGAATATGTTTTATCCCGCTCATCTTCCGCATAGGAAACCCTGTAATTGTTCTTTATTCAATTCAAAGCTAAAAAAAATTTTTACTGATAAAACTTCAATGCAATGATTTCAAAAATGTTAAACCTAAATGTAACGGTAACGTAAAAGTAAGCGGTAACCAGGAATATAGGCATCCATATGATATTCCTGGATACCGCTCATTTTTCCTTCCTTATCTGCGGTGAAGAGCAGCAATCTATAGCATCAACACTACATTTGATATATTGATATTCAATTTGTACCGACACGTGCTCAACTTTCGATTTTTAAAAACAAAGTACCACATTACGCTCCCCCCGATACTAATGAATTAACACGAGGGTGAGCAGGCAGGTGTTGCTGCATACTTTCCAAACATTTACTCACGATAGCTTGAATGAATCGCAGAGAGCTACGGCCAACTCATTCTAATGGCATTTATTTCACAACACTCACTATAATTTACTATTTATAAAAGTTTTCACTAAATCGTTTTAGTGTATGAGTAATTTTCAGTGCAAAAATATCCTGAAATTTTGATATTTAATTGAATCGCAATGATTGTTTACAAATTCGTGGAATTGGAATGTAACTCATCAACTATTTCTATAGCGACACGTAGATATAGTAGTGGTGTATGCGGCATGGCATCCTGTGACGTCAGGCCTACACAGTCCCAATAGCAGTGACCGACTCGCCGTCAGAACGCACTTTTCTTTCAAAGAGCGCGCGTCACACCGACGCCCACCACATCCAACAACAATTTTAATTCACATCTTCGCGGATAAACTTCTTGCCCTATTAATATTTTTCTACAATGACATACATCTGAATAAAACGAATTCTATAATTAATTCATGATGACTAACTGACGCAGAACGTTCAAACAAAATATTAATCGCGATAAATGTTTGTGTAAATTCACGTCTTTTTCAGCTACGATCCTTATATGCTCCCTTAACCTTGTCCACGTTCATACATCTGGTCAGACTCCCACGGCGGTAATACGCACCTGACCTTTCTGAAGAACCTCGCCAACAATTTTCTTTTTTTCTAGTCTCCTTTGTCCCACTCATGGGCAAAAGCCTCCCTCCACTCTTTGCATTAACGATAACGAATCATTTATTAAAAATTAATCATTGATTAAAGAATTAGTTTCACATGCATTTGGCCGATTTTTCTACTGCATTTTACACAAATCGTAGGTTTTACGTTGCCGGGATGTTTATAAAAAACTAACATCGATGCCATGAGAATATGACTTTATGCTTAACGATTGTTATGCTGATCAAGTGGTTCAGCATAACATGTGCTGTGCCTCACTGCATAACATTAAATACGATATATATGATAGACGCAAACTCAAGAATATGAATATTTCATGACTGAAAGAAAATATTTGAAAAGAAGGCTTGGGTTGAGCAAAATGTAACCTTCCCATGCCATGTATGACACGACGATACTATATTTGATAGCAATAGTTAGTGGCAGTGGATTGGCAGCAACTATGTCTGCCGAAAGGTTTATGCATTTGAAAAAGAGCCCTGAAATTAATTCTAAATCATGCACTAGCTATGGAGTTCTTCTCCATCTTGTCTACATTCTGTCCGAGACTGAACCGCCAGGTTACGCCATTTTGGTTATGCTGCATTTAATCCAAAGGTTCCATCTACAATGCGTTTAATTTTATACCCCGTCCAGTCCCAAGGATCCTCCGACTCACTGGAAAGCCACACTTTGACGACGTTTAATGAGGCTTATCTTCAATCGGTACGATCGAGATAATTTCATTTAAGCACCTCAACTCTTCGCTTTATCGCCACTCGTATGTTGTTACACAGAGTGGCGATTTCACTCATTAAAGAGCTTACAGAACTGTTTCGCTGAAGCCGAAGGCTTTTCATTAGGCTTTGTCGGTCACCTGTACAATTTGTCGAAACAGTATCAATTAAATCTGCGATAGTAGAAGCTTTCGAAAACCTCTTCTGGCAGTGTTTGAAATAGTGAAGTCTTCTGGCGAGATTCAGTTCTCAAAAGTGCCTAAGTAAATATGATGATTGGTTCCCCAATAATGAAGAGATAGGCGTAAAATTTAATCGGAAGTCATTAACATTCAGTGCGAGGTAACACCGGATATGCACCGCTAGTTTTATTTATAAAAGGGTATGTTGTATCTGTTGTCCAAGTTTTGAACTACGAACTAACATAAAAGGAAGGGCCGCCGTGACTTAACTCGATAATGTTTTCGCACTCACAGATAAGGGCAACTAATTAGTCAGACGTAAGCAAATTGCTAACTGTATCAATGTGCTATTATCAATTTGACCGGCGAACTATAATTGATATGCATTCAATCAAACTTATACAATATTGATAGATATTCTGTCTGGTAGCACATGCGAGAAACTAGATTTTCTATTGCGCATTTTACTTCAAAAGTAGACTGATGAGCCTTATGTTCATTCATAAAAACGGAATTTTATGCTAATCCGTGTGTATTCCGCTATTACCATATTTTTAAGGCATTTATGATATTTCAAGTCATAAAAACCGTACTGTAATGTCGGCTTGACCTGGAAACAAACCACAATAATAAATACATAAAACACATGAGTACACACGTAGCAGTAAATAAGTGTTTTACGACCCATAGAATTTTTTCTACAAGAAATAATGCATATGGCAATCATTTTCTTTTATACCTTTATATAACATTGATATTGATACAAGTATGTACATATTTATAGTGGCAGAGCCAGTATGTATAAATGATTTATTGAACATGTTGACTGTCAGTTGCGTCAATATAGTGACTGTTTGTATTGGCACTAGCGACTACTCATGAACAGATTCTGTTTGATTTTATTACAGCTGGTAGACGACTTTCGTAATTAATTCAATTATACTAAATGTCATAGTCACTGTTATTGTTTAGTTAATCATTAATTGTTTTGTCAAATATTTCAGCAAGTATTTGTATGAGAATTCTATTTTGTTTCTAAATGAGATGTCCAGCAGCGCAATGTTGACTGGTTTCCTGCTAATAACTATCACGAAAAAGCGACAGGAAGTTCTGTACGGAAGCGTGCCGTCACGAGGGGTGTTTCAATCCAAAAGTGATTAGATATCATCAAATGATTCAAACTATTCGCGGTTTATATTAATCAGTCAACAATGAAATGATCGGATCCTGCTGCGGAGCTGTCAGTCCATCTGCTTCTCAGCGGGCTGTGCCTGTATCTCATGATCCGTAATAGGCAGACAGTTGAAATTTTCACAAAATCTGTATTTCAGCCGCTATAACAACACATAACAAAAATAAATTAAAAATGAAAGGGGGCTCCCCTACTACGATGGTACAGGAACCCTTCATGCGCGAGTCCGACTCGCACTTAGCCGGTTTTATTATCCTTATAAATAGGCATTCGTTTTCATTGCGGATGTATGATCACAATGACATACTGTAAATTCATACAAACAAAGGATACTAAGCGCATCAATTTAGTCCACCAAATGGCATAAATCACACCTTTATGAGCCATCCAGACCCTAGCTGTGGACTTGCTAGGCCAGTCTAACAAAGATTTGTGTTGACATAGATACTTAACCACGACCACGCCTTGATGTTGTGCTGTCGACGTTAATAAAAATACTTCAGAGAGATGCCTTCCTGTAATTAATTACTATTGTTTGTGTGTTACAGGGTGCTGGGTCCAACAGCAGTCCTACAGTTGTCGGAGCGCGATGAGCCGCCGCCGCCGACCGCGCGCCCCCTCTACTCGCTGGCGATGCGCGGCGCCGTCATTTGTTTCTCAGGATTCCGGAAAAAGGATGAACTTGTTAGTATCGAGTACTATGTGTATTGATTGGTGATATTTATAGTCGGCTTTGTGTCGATAGTCAACTGAACAATAACTTGAGATTTGGTTTACGTTCGTTAATAATTCCGCAGTTTGAAAAGTAATCAGAGACACTTGTAAAACAATTTATTGCATGTCGTTTAGGTAACCAACCAGTCCAACCAGTCAATCTTGGAAAAAATTGAGCACTCGCTGTCGGATGACGATATCGATCAACATGTCAAAACTAATTTCAGCAAAATCTGGTGTCATTTGACAACAATCATGATTGTTTAATTTGACGTCATGTGTATGAGCACAGTCACAGCTCAGTATTTATGGTCATAATTTTTAACATACACAAGTTGATATTTTGTGTTCACTCGATAACAGCATGATGATGAAATGCGTGTAGGTCAAATATGAATGAGTTCCGCGTGTACAATGGCTGTATTATTCGGCAGACGTACCTGATAACCCTGATCCACTACATGGGCGGGTCGATCCGCAAGGACATGTCGAGTAAAGTGACGCACCTGATCGCGGCGGCGGCGACGGGCGACAAGTACCGATACGCGTCAGGGTTCGGCCTGCCCGTGCTCGCGCGCTCCTGGGTCGACGCCTGCTGGGAGCGCCGCGACGACCCCGCCTGCCTAGCCACCGATGATGACGTCATTGTAAGTATATTATGCCTACACACAATACATAAATAAACTCACGCCTATTCCCATGGAAACGAACGCCACCTGCTACGATTTTTACATACTCCTTTTGCTTCGTCCACGGTCATACATCTGGCCGTACACGCGCGCCGTTGCGAGTACTACGCCCCTGACCTTTTCGAAGGACATCGCCATACTTGTGTATTTATTATGATAATTTATTCTGAATTTTGATATTCATGTAATAGATTACGAACTATAACATTATATCGGCATGACTTCTTCAAATAAATAATTACCAACATGTTAATAAGCTGCAATACGTATGAATTATTTATTATTGTCAGGAAGCAGTTGTCTTTAAACTTCCACCTTATTTAACATCCTTATCTTACTCATTTTCATCAGTGCAAACAATCTATGCGATATGTCAAAATTACAGAAAGAACACAAACTGAAAGTGTTCGCTGGCGCTCGCGTCTGCTTCGTGGGTTTCCCTGAAGATGAGACTCAGCACATGGCCGAGGTGCTGGCCAGCAATGGCGGCGGCACCTGCCAGCTCGACGACCCTGACTGCACACACGTTGTGAGTACTGCAAACCTACTATACTACACATACATACGCAATAATCCCTCGTTAATCTTATTCGTGATTTACTTAATGGTGCGCGCATTGCAGCTGATAAACCTTTATAAACATTATAAAACTGGTAGCACTTCATAGCTTGCACTACTTTCAATTGTCCCCGTACGACGAAAGCGAAATGTTTATAAACAATTTGATGCTGCGGTGCAGTCGCACCTTTAACAATGCAGTAGCCCTTCCGTCAATGTTAATCATATTACAATTTACTTCAGCAAAAAGCCTCCTAGTGTTTTGTTTACCCAGTCTGTCGAGAATCTGAGTAATGTACTCAGTTTGTTAACACTGTAATGATCATTTTAGAACCTCCCAAATGGCACTTAATGTCCCACAGAACGTTTACCTCTGCATAACATGCATACCTGTTTATTTATATACTTCATGCCACATTACACATTATTAGTAACTAATTTTAGCATTATGAAGTCAGCATGCGCGTAGATATACTTGGGTACACATATCACTCTTAGTTAGAAACATTGTAGACAATCTAAATTAGCCAGTAGCACACTTCAGTTGTTATGACACATTTTTACACCTCTTCATTTCTTCCGATGACTGCGTATTTATTAGCAATGCCTTCAATGCCAGCAGGTGTTTGATTAACAATTTATCAGTACAAACAACGACCAGATGAGAGCGGACTCAATGTCACAAGTTGCGTTGCGTATTATGTGCACACGATAATTTCAATATTAGAAACTCTTGCGCGTTTCCTTTGTTTTTTTTTTGTTGTTTCTCCTTCATCCCGATTTGGTGTTCCGCCTCTCGGGACAGCGCAACATTCGAACCAATTCCACATCCCTCACCGCACGACGCAAAGTCGACCCATTGTTTCCTTTTCATTATTTTATTAACATATTGATGTTATCACGAGTTTCATAGTACTGTTTGTTCACTCACATTCGCTGTTGTACAATAATTGCGCACATGCCTCATTCAGCTTATGTGTATATTACACGATGTCCATATAATCACACCCACATACTTCTTGTGTTGTTTACATTCGTTACCATGTGTTTGTACAGTGTCGACTTGCTTTCTTACTATCCACTCTAATGCACTAGACATGACTTATAAAACACCTTTTTGTTGTAGATGTAATTTCACGTACAAATCAGTTTCATAAATCTCATTATCAAACATCTCTCTTCATACTTATCAAATATGATCAAGAACACTTGTTTTGTAAACTAAAACTGTAAAAGAATAAAATCAAATCTTCGCTAGGCAGTCGCTTTCTGTGTTTAACTACCTCTATCACGATAATAATATATTATTATCGTCGTGCATGTTTGTATTGGAATGGCTTCATTACATCATTGCGTGGTGTGTTTCACACATGTTTCAGGTAATGGCCAATGGGGAGACTTTCGGTCGTTCGCTTATCCTTTCACCCCATCCGAGTACACCTAACTCTGCACAACCATCCCGCGCCACTCCCAATCGTTCCCAGTCCACTCCCAAGAGCTCCCTGTACCGCCGCCTGTCGGCGCGTCTGTCGGGCCGGCGCGCCAGTCCGGCCGCGCACGGCGACAGCTGCGACCTGTCGCATGCAGAGCGTGAGCAGCGCCTGCAATGCGCACGAAACAGTATTAGAGAAAAACAAGCCAAAGCTGCTAGCCAAGATCAAACAGATAACTGCAGTATTAGTTTTGTAGGGAAATCCTTCACTGATGATTTGTGTTTCAATTATGACAACACCAAAAGTCCCCCGCACGTTGAACGTGTGGAATTGGGCAAATACAGTATTTGTGATAAAGAAAATAACAAAAACATATCTCAGCTCGTCCACGGATCTGATAGAATTAACAAAGATAAGAGAGAGGTATTTCGAAATAAGTCCATGAATGTATTTAACTTAGTCGATTGTCTCACTGAAGCGGGATCTTTACACTCGTCTCTAACGAAGAGTCTATGTGACCTGGACTCTAAAGATGAGCCGGTATTTCTGTTGGCCAGCTCAACTGGTGGAAAAGATTTGCAACAATCAACAACTACAATTTCCTCCGGCAAAAAAAGGAGTCGTAACTCTACCGATTCTAATTTCCAAGTCAGCACGGTTGACGCTAATTTATCCCCTGACAAATGTGAGGAAAGCAACTGGAAGTCCATTAAAAGGCTCAAAATAAAAGATTCTTTCAAGTTTAAAAACAGACCCACCATATTCAAAAGGACAAAGAAAGACTCCGTTTCCAAACCAACTGGAGAAATTGTAGTAGAGCCTGTGAGTCCAGAGAGCGTCAAGCCGACTGATCCGGCCGGGGAGTTCGTAGCTTCCACATCTTCGCCTATCAAAGAAGATGATAACGCATCGATATGCTCCATGAACACAAGTAAACAGTCGGGGTTCTTCGATATCTCATTTGCTTCAATTAGGAGTTCAAAAACCGTCAAATCTGCCTCAAAATTACGACGGAGTGTTAAATCGTTCACAGCTTCGTTCAGGAGCGAAAGGAAAAAGAAGTATGAAAAGCGAGCTGAACGTAATACAGTAGAAGTAGACGCATGCCACCTACCTCCAGATCTCAAAAACATTTCGACACCAAAGAGGATATTCGATGGAATGAACTTAGATATTTCACCAGTTCAAGTGGATACCGTGGACAGCACCGACTTAGTCACGCCGATTAGAGACCGAGACGCTGATGTAGACGAACTTGACGATTCCACCATATTTAAAACGCCTCAAAGCGTGTGGCTCCGAACTCATCGTCATTCGATCTGTGGCGGCTCCGAGCTGCGCGTAGGCAGCGCGCTGAGCCTGCCGCCGGGCTCGCCCCGGCCCGACCGCGCCCCCGCCCCTCCCGCTCCCCGCCCCGCCCGCGACCAGCCGCAGCCCGCCTCGACGCCCCCCATCCGCGACGCCCACGCCATATCGCAATGCCATGGAATATCGCTGCCGGTACTAACACTATTTTATTCAATACTACTAAAAATATAGTAGCTTGTCATGCCATCGAACATCAGCGGTCATTGGTCTATGTTGTATCTGCGGAGAGGCCCCCCTCGGCCTCGAAGCGGTCCTCGCTGGTATGCATGTCATATACAATACTTGCACCTTGAAAACTTTAGACGCTTAAGAGGGCGTGCGCACATAAGTACGCCTTCACGAGATTTGCGTAGGAATCCCGTTCGACGGGTCTAGTGGGTATTGGTGGAGGATGAGAACGTCTAGTGTTCTGTGTATGATTTCTAATGTGCAGCTGTGTGTATGCAGGTCGTCGACGAGCACAATACGGGAGTAGCGCCGGATTGCTCGACGCGGGTGCACGTTGTTAAAGCCGAGTGGTTCTGGGCCTCCGTACAAAACGAGGAGGCGCAGGACGAGCGAGATTACCTGTTCAAAGACGTAAGTAATATTTTTATTTTTTAATGTCCACTTTTTTGCTCACATGGTAATTCTCAAAGGAACTGTGTGACATACATAGTACACTCTGTTCCTCATAGCAGTGGATGCCCAAAGGCAAACACATTTCGAAGTCCTGAGTTCGAATCGAGGCTAAATTTGACTTAGCGTGATTTAATGGATGGTGGGATGAACCATCGAAAGTAAGACCACCAAAAAATCGAGCATATCGTCCCCGTAGTGCGAAAAGTCATTAACTCGAAAAACCTAGTTTTGAGATATCGCGAGTTAAAGTTTTTAAAAATATAAATATTCATAACTTCGGCTTGTCATTATATATCTTTGCAGTTTCAGCTTTATTTTTAAGATAATAAAACAAAGTTTATATTATAAGCGTAATATTACATGAAAAACTTCTAATAATTGAGAAAAGGAAAGAAACTAAATTTAATTAATTGTTTTCTATCAAATCTTTGCTTTAGTTGCGAATTAATGAATTTTCGACCGGAGTTAGTGACTTTTCTCTCAGATCGAAAGTGTTAAAAAGAAAAATAACTAGAGTTAAGTAAAGTGGAACTAACTGTTAAGTGTATCAAATGTGTATAGTAAATACTACCTATCTAAATATACGAAGCTTGTGTGGTTGGTTTGGTTTTAATTAATGACATTAATAAGTAATGGAACTGTTTTTATTAATTCAATTAAAGTTTCATTAAAGTTTTATCAAAGTTTTGTGCGAAAAAATAACGAAATACTACAATTATAACACAAAAATCTTCTATCGTCTTTACTAGTTGGTAAGGATTGGTACCACAAGTGAAGCTCTTGTGGGATTATCTCTTTTGCACATAAATTATTAAGGTCTTTCTTTTTTGCCTCTGAAATAGGCAGTGGCAAAGAGTATCCCTGTGATATTTTATAAATTTTCAAGTCTTGGAATAGTTCTTCTGACCCTTGTCCATTTGTTTGTTCTTTTTGTTTCCTCCTCTTCCTATTAATAGGAGTAGTTTATATCTGACGTATTCCTAAAATATTCAATTCTAGGTAGGGATCATCGTGCTGGTATCTAAACTTGACGACACTCGGACATTGTCTGTCTGGAATAAACAGGGCTGTCTCTGCTGTCTTTCTATTGCACTATGCATGGAGTTTACTTCCATAATATGAGTATGACCATTCCCTGAATATTTTTTGAATTAAATGGACCAATAATGCCGTAATTAACTGTTTCTGTTTTGCCCAGTGCATGTGTCGCTATAAATAGTGACTTTTTTATCATCATCATTATCATCATTACAGCCGAAAGACGTCCACTGCTGGACATAGACCTCCCCCCGGTATCGCCATATTGATTGTGGGAGGCTTTCCAACGCAACATCTTCCGGTTTGCGGTCGCCACTCCAGAACATTTCGGCCCCATCGGCCATCCGTTCTGCGAGCAATGTGCCCTGCCCACTGCCACTTAAGTTTGGCAATTCTTCGGGCTACGTCGGTAAACTTGGTTCTCTTGCGGATGTCCTCATTTCTGATTTGATCACACAAGGAAACTCCGAGCATAGCCCTCTCCATTGCTCTTTGGGTGACTTTAAGCCTTCTGATGAGGCCCATTGTGAGCTACCACGTTTCGGTCCCGTATCTTATAACTGGCAACACACACTGGTCATAGACTTTCGTCTTGAGAGACTGTGATAAGTTGGATGAGAAGATACCGTGCAACTTCCCGAACGCTGCCCAGCCGAGTCGGATTCGACGATTGACCTCTTTCTCGAAGTTAGACCTACCTAACTGGACCGTTTGTCCCAGGTAGACATAATCGTCTACAACTTCGAGTGTAGAGTCTTGATAGGAGTGGGTGTTACATGGGCAATCAACATGACTTTGGTTTTGTCCATGTTCCTTTTAAGACTCACTTGTTCGGAAGCTCTACTGAGCTCATCAACATTGTACTGATGTCCTCCATGGTCTCAGCCATGACCAATATAATTATCGTCGGCAAACCGAAGGTCAGAGATGTACTCGCCATTGACGTTGATGCCTAGCCCTATCCAGTCCAGAACCTTGAACACATCCTCCACTGCAGCGGTGAACAGTTTCGGAGATATGACGTCTCCCTGTCTCACATCTCGCTGCAGAAAGATAGGTTCCGAGGTCTGGTCCTGAACTCGGACTGACATGTTGGCGTTTTTGTACAAACACAAACTATCGGCACATCAACACCTTGATGTAAGCGTCTGCGTGTAAGTGTCGGTTGACGATGAAACCGCGAACGAATGAAAGTCACCACGCTCCGCGCACGTCGCTCTTGAAGCGACAAACTCACTAACTCGCGAGGGAAATTTACTTTATTCTTAAAATCCACGTCGAAGTTGTATAAATAATAATTAAAAGACTTTAATGATCATTCTCAATTGATCTTATTTGCCTCTTTTAATACAAAACAAATCATTAAAAAGGGATGGTGAGTTTTTGCTTTTGGAGTATTGCACAAGTAATTAAAAAATAAAGAGTGAGTAATCACTATGTCGAGTTAGTTAATTTTCGCTTTCGTGTGTTGTAGCAAACTGTACATGATAAAAACTCACTAACTCATTTTAGTGATGTTTACGATACCTAAAGGCATTTGCATGCATTAATAATTTAAAAGAAAAAGTAATTAAGTCGTTTTAGTTTCGAGTTTTGTACAATTTAGATAAATATAAAATAATTAACTAAATTAGTTAATTCTTCCATTACACTTTGGGGTCCAAAGGGTAGACTTGCTTACTTTTCACATTTCGTAAATCAAAACTGAGAGCAGCTATAAAGATGACGGTTTGACAGATATTTAGAGAAAAAATATGTGATTCTAATGACATTGATAACTCATTTTGATCATTTTCGGACTTAGTGACTTTTCGCGCTACGGGGACGATATGTAACATTCACAAACCCTCACTGGGCCCGCATGGTGCATTATGGATCACTCCCTCTCACAAAGAGGAGTTTTGTGCCTAAGCGGTTGGAACGTTACAGGCTGATTAGAGGCCGAATTATATGCAACTTAAAATTAAGTTACTGACATGACGATGTTAGTGACCATGTCAGTTTAAACCGAAAACGGGATATTTACCATGTTTACTATTTGTAATAAGTATGTAATAGTAAACATGGTTAATATCCCGTTTTCAGTGTTAATGACAACTTAAAATTGTCGGAAATATGCATCCAAATATGCGGCAATAGTGCCAAATTATGCAACATAAAATTTAAATAAGTAGTTTTTTAATTTTCAACATTGACAAAATTTTCTGTTTTTTCTTGGAAATCATGCAGTTCCAAATGACCAGTAGTACGATTTTATTTGCTATTAATAAAATCTTTTTATAACTTGAACACGATCGTTCTAAATCTACTTAGGTCAATAATAGGAAAAATTTAAATTTAGGTGCTTTTTGCAGGTATCGCCTCTGGCAAGTTTTGCATTTTTCCATTATTTTTTTGTTAGAAAAACATTTTAATGAGACGATTTTAGCTAAAATAATATGCGTTAGGACATCATCAAATACAGCCTTAGTACGCAAATGCATCTGAAAATATTGTATTTGCATAATCCGGTCTCTTCTAATTACGCTTGTTCCACTTGGGAACAGCACTTTTTGGCAATGTAACAATATTTTCAGAGATTGTCCTTTAGACGTACATGCCTTTCTAAATATGGAAAAATGATAACAAGATTTATTGTTTGTAGTACCTAGATGAGGTATCACGACGATCGTCAGTGGGGGGCGCGGGCGCGGGCGCGACGCCGTGCGCGGAGGAGGCGGGCGCCGTGCAGCCGGCCGGCGACGCGGGCACGCCCGGACACCTGCAGCGCCTGCGCAAGCGCAAGCTGCGCGGCGGCGACTCCGCGCTGCACAAGCGCCGCTCCTCCGTGGGCGACGCCGTGCTGCTGAGTCTTTCCGGCAACCTGCTGGACTGCACGCCCTCGCCCGATGGCAAGCAGCTGCTCGAGGGTGAGTTGTAACTTCTATTCTAAAACATCAACTACGGTTCTTTACAGTGTTTTTACCTTTGATGTTGCAACCCAACAGCGATCTTATTGTAACGATTGTAAAGATCACTTTAATTTTTCGGTCAGCGACAGCAATCCAACAGCATCGTTATGGTTATGAAAATAAAGATCACTGATATTGACAGTGATGCAGTCAAGGGTAAAATAATTGTGTAAGGTATACTCGAATTCAACATCTTAAACACACCTTGACTGTTATCCTGTTAAACCAGGCATCTACAGTAGCGTTATATACTCAAACCCAATTTTTGAGTGAACATTTGAATCGAAAAAATCTTTGATTAAATTGAAATTTAAACTTTGCCTTTATTGCATAGAAATTTAGGTTCCAGATTGCATAAAAAATCTGTGCCCGTCAAATGAATCCTTAATAAGGGTGAAGAAGAGTTGTCTGTCATTCCTTGAATACCGATGCATCGACATGCACAATGCATTGTAGATGTTGAACCTGTTTGTTCTTCGTTTATTACCACTACTGTATTTGTTAACTAATAACGAGAATAGTATGCTATTATAGCCTTTGCCTTGTCCGTACTAACGGTAGTTTTTGTGGTTATAGAGTCGGAGGTTCCCGATACGGTTGTCCGGAAGCTGTTGTCGCCACGGCAGCAAGTGTTTATGGAGCTGCTACAAACAGAGTCCAATTACGTTGGGATATTGCATACGATAGTTACGGTAAGACATTTTAAATATCTAAAAAACAAGAAGTTACTGTATTATATCCTACTACTGTTATTATAAACGCGAAAGTAGGATAGATGTATGTAGTGTGATTGTCTCTTTCACGCAAATACTACTGAATGGATTTAGATGAAATTGTACAGTAATATAGCTTATAGGTGAGAATAGCACATGGGTTATAAATTATTACAACATTTATTGATAAACTTATTCGCGGGCGAATTCACTGATGAAACTAGTATTTCGTAATAAAAACAGCATTTATAACATTTGTTTCGCCTACCTTGTTTCAGCTGTTCAAGCAACCGTTGGAAGAGATGGCTGAGGACGACAACAGTAATGGCAAAAACCAAGCATTGCTCAATAATACTGAACTCAAAATTATATTTGGAAACTTACCGCCTATTTATGAATTACACCAGTAAGTTGCAAGGATTTATTCTATTGTTGGAGCTTCTTGTTCGCGTCCCTGTCACATTATATTTTACTTTCCCAAAAATTCGCCACGGGTTCGTCGGTGGCAGCGCAGAGGTCTCTTTAGCAGGAAATTTTGGGGGTTAGAGGGCAGGTTAGGAGGAGGAGCATAGTTTGCGACACAGCTCCACATCCAAAGTTATTGTTCCGTCGAGGAAGCTCCACTTTCCGCTTAATCTTGATCCACTTCACATCGTATCGTCTTTATGACTAAAAACTTGTCGACACATTTGTAACGAGTGCTACAATTCTCAGGCGAATGTTAGAGGAGCTGCGCTACGCTCAAGCGCACTGGAGCGAAGAGACGAGCATCGGTCGGCTGGTGCTGCGCTATACGCCCGACATGGTGAAGGCCTACCCGCCCTTCGTCAACTTCTTCGAAAATACCAAGGAGATGCTGCAACAGTGCGACCGTGAGAACCCAAGGTTAGAAAGAAACAAATTAGTGTTTGTATTGAACATAGTTGTTATGTTTATTTGGCGACAAACACACACTATAAAAACGAACTTAAATCTAAATAAAAATATAACATTGTGATTCACGGATATGGATATTTAGCTATTTATGCACCTGCTAGAAAAAATAAGGTATTTAACCAAGTCTGAAAAAAAAATGAAACTGAAACCTTTTTTGCTTCATGGTCCAAATGTTGATCAAAGAAAAACAAAAGATGATACTTCAACATTGCTGGAAACTACTTTCCTCTAACTTATCAACCAGTATCAACGAGTTAAACGTTTTATAATGACGTAGAAAACCTTGACGTTAGAGGAAAACCTTATAATAAATTATAATCTTCAACAAATTCACAAAATAAGAAAAATATTGTTCTTGTTCCAGATTTCATGCATTCCTGAAAATCTGTCAAACCAAGCCAGAGTGTGGCAGACAAAGTTTACAGGAGCTACTAATAAGACCAGTGCAGCGGTTACCTAGTATAAGTTTATTACTCGACGGTAAGTTCCACACTTTTATTTTACCACACATTACTGTTACCGTTTTTGTTTTATTTTTGTTTCAAAATTGCAAGTACCCAACAATACGGTGTGCACTCTTTTAAGAAGCATATTGAGATAAGTTGTCGATAAAGTCCCGAAAACCAGAGCATGTATCTTCTATGTCATTGACGTTCGTTATTGCGCGCGTTCCAAAAAGTTTTGTATTTGTCAGATCCGTATGCTAAATTTCATAAAAAAAATATGACTCTTGTTACAGATATATTAAAGCACACGCACAAAAACAACCCTGACCACGGCGCCTTGGTGCAGGCGCTGGCGGGCCTGCGCGAGGTCATGTCGCACATCAACGAGGACAAGCGCAAGACCGAGGGGCAGCTGCAGATGTTCGACATTTACAACGACATCGACCAGTGCCCGGTATGACAGTGATCTTTATTTTTCGTTTAGATAAGGTTGATTTTGGATTGCTGCCACTGAAAAGTCACTCAATAACTCAGTAAGCTTTAAAATGGGTCCAATAAGGTGGTTGTAATCCACAGAAACGCCCCACTTTCCCTCCTAATTGCTCACAGTAGCAAGTAGCAAGAGCCTTTGCTAGTGTGTTAGTTGTATCGTTACACACTTATAATTATCTATGAGTGCAAGCTTGGTTTAAACTCTTCGCGCCCCGTGTCCCAATCGCCCGAATAGTGTCATCACGTCTTTTTTGGATTGCACAATCTGTAACATAAATCTAGTGTATATTTTAATTTTACAACAAAATAATGTAACCATATAAAGTAATTTGTCAAGTTTCCAATTTCTGTATTTCCCTTGTATTGGGTTCAAACGACACAGCAAAGTCAAAACATTTATTTCAATTAGACCATCACATTCACTTTTGAATGTCAAAAAAATAAACAAGAAGCGAAGCTATAGTCACAGTCACAAGGCATAATAACTTGAGAAAGTACTGTAGTTGCACACACAGCACAAATTAAAACCAAGTACACTTAAAATTTGTTCTACGTAACAAAAAAAAAACATAGTTCTTTAATTGTAATTGTCGATGAACGTGATCTGACTACTCATTATCTGTTGTAGGCCCACTTAGTGTCGTCTCACCGCTCGTTCGTGTCGCGCTGCGAGGTGGTGGAGCTGTCCAAGGAGCTGTCGGGACGCGGCGACCATCTCGTGCTATTCCTCTTCACCGACACCATGGAGGTCTGCAAGAAAAGATCCAAAGTGAGTATGTTGACTGCGTCCATACTTAATTCCTTCCTAAAAACGTGTGATAGTAGCAGTTTTGAGCCTCACGTTTTGTATCTACTTCCTACCCTGGTTCAAGGGTCTACGCCATCGCAAACTATGCTCCACCTCCTGTCCTGCCCTCTTAACCCAAAAACATGCAGCTGAAGTGACCTCGGCGCTGCCACCGACGACGCCGTGGAAGTGGCAAAGTTTTGGACTGACAAGATATAATTACTGTCGTGCCTGCGTTACGTAGAAGAAGAACGGGCATACAGTTTCGTGACTTGAGAGCTCCAAGCTGCAGTGTACGGTTCATTTTCCTAGTTTATGGAGACTTAAGGATGAAGATTTTAAATAATAGGTCCAAATTCGTTAAATCTATAAGTAAAGACTAAACCGCCGAAACAATTTGAGTAAAAATTCTAATTACGGTTGTGATTGTTTCAGGCTTTTAACAGTAAAAGTCCAACGAACGGCACCGGCACGATGCGGATAGGTTCGAGCAAGCCCTACAGGCATATATCGCTGATGCCACTAAGCACGGTCAAACGCGTCGTCGATATTAGGGAAGCTGAAGGTGAGCACATTTAGTTGATACTAGTGATCAATCCTTGCATCGCATGGTTTTTCGACTCAACAAAATATGGAGATTTCTTATATTATAATATCTATATATATATATAATTATTGTATTGCTATTATTATATTATTATTGTAGTACTATTTTTATGTATATTTGGTAGGTATGATAATAGGTCGTAATGTACATTTCACCGCTAATTTCACGCGGACGAAGGTCGCGGGGCACAGCTAGTAAGTTAATATTAATCGATACTACACATAAACCTTCACGAATACATTCTCTTAATGAAAACAGTTGAGTATTTAAAAATACAATACGGTCATACAGACATTCACGAAAAGTGATTTTAATTCATATTAGGGAATTCCGCTGGATATATGACAAGGGAAAATAACTGATCAATTACCACTTCAGTACAAAGGTGTATATTTATTTGCAGACTGTCACAACGTATTCGCGCTGATGTGCCGCAACAACCAGGAGCTGAAAGAGAAACTCTTCTCGTTCATGATTACCGACGAAACCGTAGACAAGTCACATTTTCTTCGACAACTTTGCAGACAAATGGCCAATACCGTCTGCAAAGCTGATGCTGTAAGTTTTCTTTTTGCAATATTATCCTTATGTAATCAACTTCCCCGTATATACGACAGTCATTGGTTGCCTGTGCTCGGAAAATATGATCACTTCTTTAAAACGCCATAGTCACATATACGTGACAAGTAAGCGCGTGCCCTGTACGCCAACGACACAAATATGTGACAAAATGGTAGGTGAAATTGTGGCTGGCGTGGAGAGCACGCGCGTGCGTTTATGCTCGAGTTCAAAAGGTTAATGTCACATCGGTGTGTAAAAAGATGGAGCCAGACGTCCTGTCCAGCCCCGTCACTGCAGTAAGATTAAAATAATACTGATATAAGGGGTCATGGTAGGCCACACCACCTGTTCTAAGTACAAAATTGAAAATGAAACTGTTTACAGGATAAATTCCTGGCGTGTCTAGAGTCGCACCAGCTCGACATCGACACGAGCGAACTCGCGCTCAGCACACTATCGAAAGTGTCGAAATTCGCAGCGCGCACCAGAATCAAGGTACGGATCATTGACAACTTCTTATCATAAAACATAACTTTTAATTTGAAATTGAATGATATCTTGACGGCAGCCATAGGTTAACAATACACCAACCCGAAACAAATGGAATTGTTAACCTCTTGGCTCTCGAAATCCTTTTTAAAATATGTGTAAATGAATAAAGCATGAATTAGATGATACAGATTAGCTTAGCTTGGACAGATAAATAACAAGCACATAACTGTTTTAGTGGTAAGTTCTACGAAATGTCAGAATGCTACATAGCTCAAAAAGTTCGTCACAAAGCATTTCTATGTAACTAAGGCATGATATTGTAGCCTGCAGTCGTTTGCATTCGATTATGTCAACGTGTTGTAACAATAGTCATACACTCATCTACGCGCCGAATTTATAAATTTAAAATAACTTTGGAATTTGTTATATCAATCCAAATACTACAGATGATTTGTACATAAGTTGTAATGTAAATATGAAAAAAAGAGGGGAACGGGACTCACTCAGTTGCGACCATAGAGTAGTAATGGAGTCTGTATAATTATGTATGTTTTTCTTACGACCCAGGCTCGCATCAGTGTTATGCGAGGGTGACTGACTGATTATTATGATGCTGACCATGACCCAGTCTGCCATCGTGCTTTTGAGCTATTTGTGAAATTATATGAGATGGGAATGAGGAGCACGCTTGAATCAATATTTGTTACTCTGTGGTTGCAATTAGCGATAAGCAGCAATTTGTGTACAATGTGGTAGTGTAGCACGTAGCGGTACAGTTAGTCGTAGTGGTGGTAGTGTGCAGTTAAGAGAAACATGAGCGCAGCAGCGGACCGTGGTTGTGTTGTAGCTGGAGGCGCTGGCGGGGCTGACGGGGCTGCTGCGGCCCGAGCCGGGCTCCGGCCTGCTAGACACATGGGTATTGCGCGCTCACTTACTCGCACAGGTCTGACGCGGCTCTGCCACCCTCCTCTCGCTCCGTTCCCAACTAATACCTTCATCCGCACACTGCTTCCTGTGTATGTTACTTTAACATTCGCGTGACGTCTGCGTTGCTCGGTGCATTTAGATGTGTGTTGGTCATATGTGGAACTACTTAACCGGTCTTTGGGTGCTATTTAAGCGATCCGTATAATGCGATAAAAATTGTATGGAACAATTGCGTTTCTAACAGCGGCCGTTTAAATTGATGCCACCCTACACAGTATACCTCCGTCCGATACACTTCTACTTGAACATATCATTACCATTATCATACTCATTATTCAATACTCATGCTGGGTTAAGGAGCATTATTCATTTAATAAATATAAAAAGTAGAGGGACATCGCTTTAGTGATAATGTGACATATTTAGCTGTTCGGAACGGTTTGCTTGTGAGGCAGTGACGCGACCTATCGCGTAAGTAGGTGTCGGTTCTACAAGCTAAGGCACAGGAATCAGTGTGCACGTGCATTCAACAGTCGCGAGTTACGTCATTCAGCGACAATGTATTATCAAGGTTACTAAATCAATTGTATTGTAACTTGTCCCGCAAATGTATCTTGCCTATTAAGTAAATACCTCAATTTCTTCCCGGAGAGAGCGAGGGTCACAGGAGTAATGTCTTAGTTAATGCTTAGCTTCAAATCCTTTGTGATTAACTGTCTCGTGAGCGTGCCATACCAGTGGTGTTTTAACATGTCATCCATCCATACATACATACATATTCATTTCTCTATATTGTTGCTAAAAATATGTTGTGTTCTTTCTCCAAACGGGCATGGTTTTGTCTTGTGCTAACATTGTTTAATGATTTAACTCATGATTCTAGTGTTTTAAATTTTCTCTTGAATGAATTTAAATGATCGACAAGATTTCGATTTGAGACTTAGTTTACTGAACGTAGTTTTCTTTAGCATGTTTGGTTTAAATATAGTATTTTTCTTTTGATTTAGCCCTAATAAGAAGTACATAAATCAGTTTGTTTGGTTAAATCTGTATGTTCATAGAATAATCGTTATCGTATGATATGCAGGTGGGTCGTGCGTTTTCGTTTAACAAAACGCCGTCGAAGCTGAAGCGCGCGATGTCATCGATGATCTCGCCGTTCGGCTCCACCTCTAACCTAACGCCGGCCTCGCAGCTCGCGCAGATGAGGCTCGCCAGCTGTAATAACATCAATGTGAGTATTTATTTATCTATTTCTCTATGCTAATATTATAAAAGAATGCGAAAACATGTTTGTTGACTGATTTGTTTGTCCTTTCACGCAGCAAAGGAGCAACGGAACGACGTAATTTTTTTTTCATAGAGGATGTTTATGCGCCGGACAGTGAAATAAGCTTTTTGTCTAGTATACATGCATGTTTCCTGTGGGATAGACCAAGGGAGCGAAAACATCGGTAAAAGCTAGTTACTAATACATATACCACAGCTATGTTATCGGTAAGGCGCTATAAGCCAATATCATCAACAGCAACCTTCGTAGCGAAAAGCTTTTTGTCCGAAAGCCCTATCCGAATTAGAAGGTACAGTCAGCGACATTAATCGATGAATATTACATTCTCTTTTTAATACTAATTATTGAAGTTACTAAATATTTAAGTTTGAAGTAAAATTAAAAGACTAAATATGTATAACTTTGAGTAAATTTAAATACCGTGTATAAGTACCAGTGTTTACATCGTTTTTGTCGCCGACCGTACCACTGGTTAGTGCTCTCAGTAGATGTTGTCGTTTGGCGGAGATATACAAGAGCTAATTTGTGGTCCCCCCGCAGGAGATGGGTGCAAGCGGCGGCGGCGCGGCGGGCGGCGCCGAGCTGCTGGTGGCGCCGCTGTCCGTGCAGCCCACGCGCAAGGCGCAGCCCGGCGCGCTCAGGCGCTTCTGACGCCGCAGCGCGCGCCGCGCCTGACGCACTGCACGCACTGCACGCACGCAGGGACCTTCAGGGACGTAGCAATTTGATTGTAATTTATTTTGTTATTTCGCGGGCGGGCGAGGCCCGCTCGCGGACGTGGTGCGACGAGTGCCTTCGAATTGAACCGTGACGGGGTTTGAATGGAATTGATTGTGCAGGTTTAGTAAATTATTCGAAAGTATTAATAAGTTGCAGTCGACCGACGGCCTATCGAGATCGAATAAGAGTCGATCGTTAATCAAAGTGTGCTTAAATGTTGTCATTTAAATGTATAAATTCATAATTATACAAGATTTGATTGTGAATACGCATATCGAACCGAATACTCGGCTGCTACCAGTGAAACTCCACTACTTTAATGAATCTTGTAGCTTTATGAAGTTATAACTAAATCTAACTATTATAAACTTTGTCCTATTTGTGGCTTAGCCAACTTGCCAAAATGTTCACATCGACAAATCAATACCTTCACTTGCAAGCTCAAGTAATGCTGAATCATCTAAACATCCTATTTCGTTATTTTCAGTTTATTCCAATAGTTGTTTACGTAACTGATTTTGCACAATTCGATTATTTGATTTTCATTGCATAGATCTTGTCAATCTTGCACAGAAATATACATATTGATTTGTTGATTCGTGATTTTTTCGAGTAAGTATAAGTACTGTGAATATGAAAATATAGCCATAAAATATTACTGAAATACGATGCAATCGATGGCCTAAGTTTAGCTAACTTACGAATTTATTCATCTGTCAACATGTAACAGAAACATTGCTGATATTATTGAGGTTTAGTTTTGCAAATAATTTGTACATATGTGATATTTTAAATATATTGTGAAATAGATCATAGCATACACTAGATCATAGTAGATTACCCATGATATCAATCTGATGCTGATTCAAAGTTTTCCTAATGTTTGCATTATGATTTGCTAATGGACAATGAATTACTCAAACCTTTGAATCGTTCAGGCTGGGTAGATAGGTGTTGTGTAAATAGTGTACGGAACATGAGCAGCTTATGTAAACTAGGCGCCCTCGAATGTATCTTTTAAATATATTAATTCGCGTCTGTAAGTTTTATGAGAGTCTCACTTAGGCTACTATCATCAATCATGTGTACACATGTTGCTACATTGTACAAAAGAACAATATTTATAAATATTTTAAATGATTGATAAAATAAAACATTTATTTTCAATCAGTTGTGTTTTTTGTTTCTTGAAACTAACCTACTAAATGATAACCATTTCTTATATAAATAAAATATTTATTTCGTTTTAGCAGTCTTAAAACGTTAGTGCAGTATAAAACAGAATATTCCGGTAAAACCAGTGTATAATGTAGTCAGGTGGGTGGTGGCCCATCTGGTGCCGCCGATTTTCGCATGAAACTGCAGGCGTTTTTAATCGCGCGCACTATTAAACTTATAACCACTGCTACTAACGGTATTGTGCCCAACATCATAAACTTTGAAGGCATCTCGGCAGTAACTAGTACTGATATTTTCATACCAAGAGCCGCCTATAAAAAAGTTTACACATCTTCATTAACAAAGCAAACTGATGAAAAATCTGCAAAAAAATAATTATAAATCGACTAGACAACGGCCATTTGTTTCTAGTTAGATCTGAAAATCCATGAACGTTAAGATGACGGAACCCGTCAGGTTTTTTGAATATCATGTGAATAGGATTTAATTTGAACAATATTTCTACTATTTCATACTTTCTTAGTAAAATTCTACACTCTTAAAATTTCAAAATATCCTACAAAGAAAGTGGTCCCGCTATTTTGATATCAAAATGGCGGGACCACTTTCTGTTAATAAAAGCACAGGGCGAGATCTTAAGCAGGAAGCGCCAGGGCATAACGGAAAGTAGCAAACTATTCCAAAAGTGCGCACTTTGATTTATAACTCGTTAGTCAAATCGCATTTAGAATATTTGATTGAGATATTGGGTTCCGCAGCAGTAACTAATTTAAATTCACTTCAAAAACTTCAAAATGAAATAATTAAAACTTTGTTCCTTAATCATTATCTTACTCCGACAAAGACCGTATACGAAAAAACTAAACTATTAAATATTAGACAGCTATACATTTACTACACCTGCATTCTTATTAAAAACATAACTTCTAACTCAATACAAACTAACATACAACTAAAGAAAAAAAAAATATGTCACATAACCTGAGAAATAGATATAAAAACAAATTTGAAGTCATCAGCGTACGCACTAATTAGGGTAGAAAGACCATATTCTGTTCAATGTATTACCGGACTTTTTAATATAAAGAGTGCGATAACGTGAATACATTCAATAATAAGCTTAAGAAACATAAACGTACATTATGACTTCTAATACTCAGGAGGAAATTGTATTGTACAGTATTATCAAACTTATTACTTTGTATCTCATTATAAGCGGACTGAATGTTCTGATGAGAAATAAATTTCATTAAACCGAAAAGCGTTTAAAAAATGTTTTGATGATTGGATTATTCGTAGACGAAAGTGTATTGTTTCTAAAGGAGCATACTTTGAAGGCGATAAAATAACTTTGGATGAATAACTAACATTTTGTGTATTATTCATCGTTTCCCGGTACTTTCTTGTCGAGTCGTATAATCTACTATTTTAGGCGATCATCGCCTAATATTGTGTAAGCGATTCTGTAGCCATTATTTTATATTTTACTCGATTTTTGCCAATATCGTGTTATAAAATTCACGCCATAAAAGAAACATTTTTTTCTGTGTAAGCCACTGATTGGGGAGATTTATTTTTATACATATGAAATGTACAAATATCTGAGATAGGTCCCTTTTGCGCAGGCGGTGGTCTAATTTTCTATGAAATTTGCGCATTCTCCTTTGTTTTAAATTCAAGAAGTAGTCTTAGTAAATTAAATTGTATAAAATACTTCTAAAACAAATTATATGCGGGCCAAACGTTTTAAACGCCTAAACGAACCATAAAATGATACCAGGCTAGGCCTAAACACTACAAAATTTACTACGATACTTTTTCTTCAGGCCCTTTTTTGATGTAAATATAATAAACACTTTTATTACAGTTTTAAAAGTATAATAATGATTTAATCGTAGTCGTACTATATCTTATTAAAATTTGGTGTGTTCAGTTTAAAATTACGCCCTGTGTTTTTATTAACTGAATAGTGGTGACTTCCTTTGTAAAATATTTTGAAATTTTACGAGTGTAGAATTTTACTATGAAAGTATGAAATAGTAGAAATATTGTATTAAATCCTATTCACATGATATTCGAATAACCTGGTGGGGTCCCGTCATCTTGACGTTCATGAAAATCCAAACGCGACCTCTGGCGGCGCGTCGGCGCGTACATGTTCGCTGAACAAAATGGGCGAGACAATTGCGTATGTGTGTGTGATGAGCGCTATCAGGAACGGCCTTATTCTAAACTTGCATACCAGTGCAATCAATGGAAAAATGTTCCACTGTATTCCTATTCGTGAAGGGCACGCGTAATCTTCATTGGCCACATTCATGTCAGACTTGAAGTCATGACCGCGGTACATATAATTGAGACTGACGACCTCCAAAAACGCCACAAACGTCATTGAAACGCCTGTCATTATCGCATCAACGCTCTCCAGCAACGCAACGCCGCCCTGTGCAGAACAACACAGCTTTTTAATCTCCGGTGCATACCAAATAAGCGTTCCGCTTCACCTTGATTTATGGAATATACTTACATTCGTTGCATACAACATACTTAATGCCATGCAGAATAAAATCAGACAAGCAACGACATATTGTTCCTTAAATCTGAAACATACACACGGAGATATACGTTTACATATAATGTGTTTGGCTTCCGGTTACCGATACTTTAAGGGCATATTGCCCGCAACAACAACCTGCAACATTGTGGAGTCTTTACGCTGGGACAGGGCTATGTTCAAATGACTAAAACTCTAAAATAATTGGTGTTGAGTCAATATTTTGGTATCATTTTGTAGGTTGACTCAAATACTTCTGATTTAACATAAAAACATACGCAAGATTCAGGGGTAAATTTTGCAGTAGAGTAGAAAATGTAAAAAAAAAAGTAATTTTTATGTAAAATTTTGTAATTTCTTATTTTTCTAGGCTCTTTTTGCCATATTTTTCAGGATAATTTATTGAATAATTTGATAGCCTAGGCGTTTATCCTTGCAATAAGATCATTTGCACGTCTCTAGGTCTTTTCGATTCAAAGATATTAGCATTTCATTGAACATACCTTAGATCAGCCGATTAAAATAACAAAATGGCTGCTATTCGCGGGGTGTGGGGAGTATTTATAAACATTATTTGTTGATAGAAATTAGTATATAATATGCCCTTAAAGTATCGGTAACCGGTAGCCAAACACACTGTATAATAGAAGTTATAATAATTAGAAGAAAATGACGCTTCTAAAGGGTGTAAAACACTCTTAGTGATGCCGAGAGGCGCTTGTTCTCGTCATTGCGATTTTTTTTTGTTCTGGACGGTACTTGTGAATCTTCTAGTTAGGGAGATATTGAAGGTCAAAGTTACAAATTTTTCATGTTATCAGTACAATATTTTGAGTGCGTTACATTGAACGCCACCGTAAACCGTGATTTTCCACACTAAAAAATAGTCGTTTCCCAGCAATAATTTTTGCGAAGTGTAGTTTCATGTACCTACAAAATGTTTGGTTAACCCCTTCGTGAAGGATCCGTTAACACCTTGTATACTCCGAAGGATTAGATGGAGAGGTTCCATTTACTGACATAAAGTCGCATATAGTATTAACCAAAAAATCCAAGAATGCGGAAACTTGCTTCTGTGACAAAATTTCAATACCGTTAACTACTTACGTTACAAAGTAAAGATTACGTTCATCTACTTACACTAATTTGACTCGGTACTCGAATATTGTATGCAATGCCGTTTTCAAATTCACAAACGCTACGGTCATATAAGAAAACACCAAGCCACCAAATATTAGAGTTGTCCTAGAATAAGATATTATAACAACAATATTGGGGTCAACGGTAGTTACTGCGCAGACGTGATGGGTAAATATTTAGTTATTGTTAATTAAATTTTTAATTTATTTATTTACTTAACCTTTTCACCGCCAACGTACACAGAACGCGATGCCTCGCCAGCGCCAAGCTATAAATGTATAACGAAGTAAACAGTAGTGATGAGGGTATCGTCATATCGATGATTAATTATCGACAAAGATTGATAACAACTATGTAACTCCGGATCGGCAAAGTAACTATCTGAAGGTCGAAATTCGTCTATTTTCCTTTTGTTATAAAGTAGTTAACTAAGTTCATATTTTACTGACCTCAAATTGTTTTCAATAGTAGTATTTATAAATTTATAAATATTTCAACGGGCGAAATCAAACAGTGATAACTTTCGCGTCACATCACTGGCCGACTTATCAAGTCCTTGGCGTTCTGGGGACATTAAAAATGTTCGGAGTTTTTGTTTTTGCCGATTTTAAGACAAGTAAGGGCTACTTTTGTGTGGAAAAGTAAAAAACAGGATTAGACCGTGCTATATTAAATAATAAAATGAAACGAAGCTTTTAAATACAGTACTTTTATGTTTAGCTTCTAATGAAGTCGTGGCGCTGGTGGCACGGAAATCTGAAACTTCTATTTATTATATTATTAGATATTCTATTGTCCGTGGCGGTGAAAAGGTTAAAAATTAAATTTAAAAAAAAACTCACACAAAATGGGAGTATTTACCCATTGATGTACAATTTGAGTACATTGGCATTATCCATAATGTACCTATTGTAAAGAGATTTTATCATTAGTTGTTGTATTATTGTTACTTTAAATAATGATTATAATATTGGTGATGACATACTCTCTTTCATGTATTGGTATTCGTGTATCGGGTTGAAGTGCTTGAAGTCGACGAGAGCGCACATTGCGGCGCCGCACGCGTGCACCATCGTCAGCATGAGCACAATCCCCGAGTGCCATACGTTCTCAGTCCCTAGGAACGGGTCTATGTGACCGGATGCTACAAACGCAACAAAGAGTAAACACACCTATTATTGACACCCCACCAGTAGCGAAGGGTCAATTTTTGTAAGAGGTAAGCCTGAGTACATATCTTTAATGTGATTATATTATTTGTCTATAGAATACTGATTGTGCCATTTTTCAAAGGGAAGCCGGTAGGAATCGAGTTATATGGAACCTTCGCCACTGCACCCCACCAATAATCGACACCCTAACAGTTTTTTATTAAAATTATAATCCTCTTGCAATGTTGCTTATAAAAGAAAGGAAGTGATGTAAAATTTATGTTTTATAACATTGGCCGCACAAAAGTATTGCGTTCAAAGTCACCAAAATCACAAAAAAATTAAGATTTTATTAAGGTTCACTTTTATAAATAAGATTCCATAGAGTTTGATATTATTTTGGTTATTTATTACAGATGCAATGTGTATCCACTTGTTTTTTCAAACATTATTAACTGGATCAAATTAAGGTGTTAGTGTCTGGTACGTACAAAGTATGAAAACACGGTGTGACAATAATAAAATTGGCATTTATCCAAATGTACCGAAAATACCAACTATGGATTGACTGTTCAAAAAGCACCTTAGGCATAACAACAATAGTAACAGTGAGTAGGGTAACCTACGTGCTGATTTTTGATTGACCATCGAATGATTAATTAATATTAAAGAGAACATTCAGCTTTGGTCGATAAATTAGCTGAAGGCCGATCGACATCGATCGTGTGGGTATTCAGAAAATGATGCCCCTTACAATAAACGTAAAGGAATAAGAATAATTGAATATGAATCCTACATTTGTATTTTTCGATGATATGGCTAGAAAGGAGGTGACTGCTGAGATGCCGAGCAATAGACAAGTATGGAAGAAGAACACATGCTGCGCCGACCCCAAACAAATTGGGATAAGGAAGAACGATGATGATTTGTATTGTAGGTACGTACCATAATTATGTAACGCTTTGCCATGTATCAGCTCAGTTCCGACAGCGATAGAATGAATATAAAGTGCTAGCTCGCAGGCATCTCCCAGAACCTATAAATTATAATCAAACATTTAGAACGGTTAGGATAAGAAATTCAATTGTTTATAATTGATAGGATCCATCCATACCGCCACTGAGTCCCGATTACTGCCGATCTTGAAAAGTCGATCTAAAGTCTGAGATATGGACAGGTTGTAGGCACACTGAGCGAGTAGCACTATGCTCCATATCCAAGGTACCAGTACAAACCATGGGTGGATGTTGTTATAAATAAGCTAAAACAATGTAGCAATAAATTATCATGTGACACACGAAGTCCGCTATGCGATTGGTGATTGTCAACAAAAAGGTTTATAATAAAATAGTCAAAGGGCATGTAGCGGACTAAAGTCGTTAATGCAATATTTATACCTACTCTACTATACTTTATTTTTTCCATAACCATAAAGATCCATATGATCAGCCAAGCAACAATGATGGTCACTCCAAGTGGTATGTTAAAGTTACCAAAAAACTTATCCGTATCGCGGTAATGAACCAGTTCCACACTGCAAAAGACAAGACCATGGGAATAAATTTGGTAAAATTACTGGGTACCTACACGTAAAACACCGCGCTACAACCAATGCTAAATGAATTTAAAAAAATACTTCTCATCATCTGCCTAGACTTTTGGAGTCTGGGTGGGGGAGAGCAGTTGCTCCCCCCCCCCCATACGCTCTGGATTTTTTTAGGTTATAACTTTTCCCGCCTGATGCCACAGAATTAGTACGAGTACGTGATAAATTGTAGCGTACAGTAGAACCACACTCTCACTATTATATTTTTTAAGACTAAAAATGAGCGTCTGAGTAATCTTACTGCTTCTACAAACTTACAAATTTTGCACCCTGCGAAAAAACTTTTATCACAGAGGCTCCTTTTTTTTGCCTGTGGATTGGCACTCTTGTTGGATTTTCGCGTGATCCATCGCTATAGATAGACAGAGGCTGAAATAAATTAGGAGTCCCTTGCCCCGAGGCCTTAATAGGCAATTATGTTATACATAAGGTTGCAAAAAATAGAAAATTTGATCTCAAACTACATATCTGTATTAAATTAAGGCATGATGTAAACGTTTTCGTGCTCGTTTCGATCGCTCTTGCAGTCTACTTCTTCTTAAATCTTATCTTTGTCTATAAGTCGCCCATGTAACTCCTGTATGTAGGGTCAAACCCATTCTAACCTGTCCAGGTTACGGTGTTAAAATTTTCGAGCTCGCTCTTGAAGCCTTACGGTTTTTTATTCTTAAAATTGTCTCCCTAAGTCAATAAAGTAACATCTATTTCTGAATAAAAAGGACTTGCCCTGAGCAGCTGAATACCAGTATTTTACATGGAGCGACTGCCTATCTGACCTTCACAACACAGTTAGTACTGGGTAATACGATACCCCCAAGGGGTTAGGCTGGTTGTCAGACTTTCGGGTTCTGGCTACCTGTAACGACTGTCAAAGATTTATAAATGACAGCTGGGACCAACGACCTAATGTAATTTCCGAGGCACGGAGGAAAGTCGCTGTTTAATTTATACCAAAATATTCTAACGTACTAGAAAAGGAAGTCTCAAAGTGGCGCCGGTGACTGAAAAGTTGTGTGGTAATCGGTTATCGTGGTATACATGTGATGCGGAGGAATGAGGAAAATGTTGAGTATGAATGTAGATGGCTATAAGAGTAGAGGAAGACCAAAGAAACGATAGATGGACTGTGTGAGGGATGATATGGCTAGAAAGGTGACTGCTGAGATTACGAGTAATAGAGAAGTATGGAAGAAGAACACATGCTGCAGCGACTCTAAATAAATTGTGATAAGGAAGAATGATGATTGTAACGTACTAGAAATAGTTATATGCAGGAGTCTTGTACATAGGAGGATATTTTCCGACATATGTTTCATTGCACACTTTTATTTCAGAAAGAAACGCGAATGCTGCAAGTTTGCTGAGTGCCGCACGTCTGCAATAACAATATTTAAATTGAAAACATTTTGAATACAATAGTTAATAAAAGTGTAATTTCACGACATGGTTTTTCTAACTACAGGTGAAAATAAAGCTAGCACGTTTAAAACCCGAGCTTTACGTTGGTAGTAGTTACTAAATTATTAAAGCCTTAACTAAATTAAATAAGCGTACGTACGATACCTTTTCGTGGTAAAAGAACCATTCCTCCACAATAATTTATGATTCAACTTCAACCGAACGGGTTTGTGATAATCCTCAATCCCATTTTTTACTTTTGCGGGTCCGAACTGAAACATAGTACGATAATGCCTTAAAAACGAATACATACCTAGGTACTCGTTCATTTTATATAGATGGTAAAGTACGCTGATAGAGACGTCTATTTGTTTTTCGCATGATCGATCGATAAAATTCGATAGAGGCTGAAATAAATTACTAGGTTTAATAGGCAAGTTAGTCATACAAAAGGTTGCTAAAAATTGAGCATGTAGATAGATACATTTTGATCATAAATTATCTAAAAGCCGATGATGGTGAATGTAAATTATGGAGCAATACAAACAAACGTCATTTTGTATTTGTTTGATGAGTTATTTTCTCCTACAAAATAAAGTTTTGTTAATGGGTGCAGATCCTACGAAATGTATCAGAACAGTACATTTTGAAATAAGTGTCCCAACTTTGTTATTCTTTCGCCTCGAATAGGCGGAATTCACATCCGAGCCGTAGGCGAGGTTGTTATGGAGTAGAGAACTGTAGCAACAAATGCCCAATGTATATCAAACGATTCAAACGACGTTTTTCAATATACTTTCGAAGAAATAAAATAATAGAACGAAAAGTGTTTTTGTCATGAATTATTAGGAAACTATGATTTTAATTTTCTTTTTTTTCCGCGCTTACCTTTCGCCAGGATGAAGGAGAAGCAAAGCTATGAAGCCCCTTAATAACCTAATATGAAACAGAAAATTTTAATATTTTTGAATTTGGAACACAAATATATGTTCATAAAAGTAAATATTTGTTTTAAATAATCATGTTTATCTATGATATTCTATTTATAAACACTATTTAAATAGCCTAAAAATATTTACGCCGTTAAGATCTCTGTGCCGAGATTAAAAATCAAACAATCATCGCCAACTACAGGAATTGAAACAATTTGGAATCAGCATAAATATTTATCTGTGGATTTTTTTTTTCTGCACACGTTGTAATAAATGAAAAAAAAACACGTGTGTGAAATACATTGCATGTTGAGCCTAATCGAAGTGCGATAAGAGCTAGTTTTCGTGGACGTGTATTGAAAAAGTTTTCTTGCGATTTCTGACTTTTTTTGTACGCCAACGATAGTTGAACCACTAGAAGTTTGTGAGAGTCAAAATGGCGGGTGTACCATAGCGAATCAAATTATACCAATTACCAAACAAATGTACCCAAAATGTACTATTCTGTACCTAGGTTTAAAAAATCTGTACCTACCAGAACGAAATTATTTCGAAATTGTAGGTACACCCGCCATATTGACGTCTTGACGTCAATATGGCGGGTGTACCTACAATTTTGTGAAACTTTATTTCATGCCAAATTTCACGCTGCTAGTTCAACGGAAAGTTAGGACACCATCTATAAGTTTTTAAAAGAAAGGTAATCATCAAAATGTTTACTTAGAAGCGAGTTTTTTTTTTGTGATTACACATTTCAGTGTTTCTTATCATTTATATATCTCCTTCTCTTGAAGTCAACCCAAAGCATCGAATAATTACTAAAGTAAATTATTTAAAAAGATAGCATAAAAAGATTAATTTTAAAATTAAATAATTATTTGAAATTAAACCAAAGAGTTTTTATTCCGTTTCAACTCTTTTTCCAAACCTGATTTCATCGCCATGGGATCTGGAGGCGATAGTCCTCGCGCGCCTGCACGAATGGCGCGCGGAGGCACTAAGTCGGTTGGAAACTCCGCTGCCGCGGCAAATTGCCGCTCAGCGGACAGACCTCCTCCGGCGTGATCTCATGGCGACATGGAGAGAGCGACTGTCGCAACCCCGTGCAGGACACGCCACCATAGTGGCGATAAGTCCCCTCTTTGAGGAGTGGCTAGAGAGGCGCCACGGCGCCCTCACCTACCGCCTGACGCAGGTCCTCACCGGACACGGTTGTTTCGGGAGGTTCCTGCACCGGATCGGGCGGGAGGAAACGCCCGGGTGTTTCCATTGTGAGGATCGTCCGGAGGACACGGTGGAACATACCGTGGAGGTCTGCCCCGCTTGGGTGGAGCACCGTCGTGTCCTCGTTGCGGCGATCGGCGGCGGTGATCTCTCGCGTCCGGCCCTGGTTCAAGCCATGGTCCGGAGCGAGAGGGAATGGGAAGCCGTCACCTCCTTCTGCGAAGCAGTCATGCTAGTGAAGGAGGTGGCGGGACGTGAGAGGGAAAGAACCTCACGTCCCAGCCGCCGCGGGAGACGCCCTGGGCGTCGGGGGTCACGTGGTGGCTCCCGGCCACCGTAGGCGCGGGCCTGTGGACGGCGAGCTATGGGCTAGCTCGCCGTCCGGCCGTCTTTTGACGACAGGCCGTGTCGATGGCGCGTTCGTGTTCCACGCGCGCCTCAAAGAGATGTCAGCAACGATGTAGGGGTCTGCAAGGACCGATGCCTGCCAGGGCTGCGGGACTGTTCGAAAGAGATACCGTGGCCCTGGAACACAAAGGGCAAAGAAGGAACATGGATGGGTTTTAGTCAGTACAAGTCTGACACTCCCTTCCGCTCCGCCCAGAGTGGGGGGGGTCATTTGATGATTTCCCATCCGAAAAAAAAAAAAAAAAAAAAAAAACCTGATTTCATTGCGAGTATCGATTAAGCTTTATGCAACTTTATAATCGAATGATGAAACTTTGGTTTACGATCAGCACTACGGTTTTTAGTAATATTTGTCAAGACTTTGATCGTGTTTTTCATGAAATTATGTATGAATAATGGTAAAAATAAGAACGCAGATAAAATGCTACTGTCTTTATTTTGCCTGTTCGGTTTTTCTAGCAAACGCGAAAGTTGTCTAAAAACATTATTTCCAGTGCATCTAAGTTACCTATTTTTTGGAAGGGTGTAGTGGTATGAAATTTACACATATTTGGCAATTGACTGATGCCGTTTTACTGACATCAACACTTTATTGGTAAAATAAAATAAAATAAAATATTAACCACAGACTTATCGTATGAAACAGCTGCCGCAACATATTTTTCATATTAAAATCGAATGTTGAAAGTTCACGAAAATTCTTGAAATTCATGACAATGTGTCAAAATCTTGTCGTGTTAATCAGGAAACAGAGTGCAAATTGGTAATTGTGTATCAACTACCCGCATCATACTTTATCATGAATGTGCATTTACGAAGCTAGTTGCGGACGGTTACTAGTAACTTATAATTATTCGTGTGGCACGAATAATTATTATAATTCATAATTAAAAAATATCCGTAAAATATAATTATATACAGTGTGTGTACCACACTCTTCCATATGACCCTCCCTTTCTGTTACACGGTGTATATTAATATAACTATATCATGATATTAATCGTGTTTACTTGTTTTTAACATTAACACTGGATGGATGAAATGGCGGCAGGTAATGGGAACAATATGCGACTCCCACACTCCCCTTAAACTCAAGGGGAAGATATAAAACCATGGTTAGACCTGCTGTCTTGTACGGATCAGAATGTTGGACCTCAAAAGGGATGAATGAAAAGGCATTTGCATGTGGCTGTGTGGTGTAACGCGAATGGATAAAATAAGGAATGAGTACATAAGAGGAAGTCTGAAAGTGGCGCCGGTGACTGAAAAGCTGTGTGGTAATCGGTTATCGTGGTATGGATATGTGATGCGGAGGAATGAGGAAAATATAGTGAGGAAAGTGAAGAGTATGAATGTAGATGGCTATAAGAGTAGAGGAAGACCAAAGAAACGATGGATGGACTGTGTGAAGGATGATATGGCTAGAAAGAAGGTGACTGCTGAGATGACGAGTAATAGAGAAGTATGGAAGAAGAAGACATGCTGCACCGACCACAAATAAGTTGGGATAAGGGCAGGAGAATGATGACTAATCTTGTTTACTTATACACAAGGCACGGTTGTTTTATTTCTCAGGAACTATGCAACTGATCATGTGTGTGTTTCTTTCTACTATAGGTACTTTTTAAGTACATTTTTTTGGTATAATTATATGTTATGAGTAATGGTTATATAATAAAATATTAAGGTACACCCGCCATCTTGACGTCAATATGGCGGGTGTACCTACAATTTCGAAATAATTTCGTTCTGAAGGAGGTACAGATTTTTTAAACCTAGGTACAGAATAGTACATTTTAGGTACATTTGTTTGGTAATTGGTATAATTTGATTCGCTATGGTACACCCGCCATTTTGACTCTCACAGAAGATTTTGATCAGTATTAGAAACAGGATCGATTAACATACCTACATTTTTGTGTAAAATTTCATACAAAATGTATGGGCAAAGTTTTTTGCAATTTCAGTACTCCAACCTGGGTTGATCCATAGAAGTTTTTGATCAATATTAGAAACAGGATCGATTGGCATCAATAAAATGTTTTGTGTTGGCGGTTCGGTGCAACATGCTTGTCCGTAGGTTTGCTCGATGTAAGTGTGAAGTGAAAATGACGCTTTTTAAAGCATATTGTCAGACATTATACACGTGCAACCTCTGGACAAGCTGTACGCAGAAAGCCATCTTGCTGGGCTGCCACGCTTCTGTATTGCGTCAAAATCAAAATCAAAATCAAAGCATTTATTTCAAATAGGCCAGTTACAGGCACTTTTGAATTGTCGAAACAGAGACAACAATAGCTACAGTCCCAGTCACAAGGCATAAAAACTGTGAAAGTACTGTAGTTGCCCATTCCCTAACGTAGATCTCTATGGAGAAGAACGAGCAAGAAACTCCATGGACACTCTTTTAAATCAGAACCAATACGTTTACAAACTCTTGGTTACATCATTCATGTTGAGATGGTACATTATGTGAGAACGATGTAGCAAGATGTGTACGTTAAAAGTATCCATAGTAAACAATTAAAAAAAAAAAAAAAATTCAAATAAGCCGTGGCAACCAAGAGATGACCAGTCACAACTGACAGCGCCCGTTCACGAACATGACGCATGTATCAGCGCCATTCAACTCGACCATTTTGAAGGGAACTAAATGATCCGACACGCGCGCCACCATCAGTGAGACATTTGAGTGAGCATGACACACTCCTAACCGCCAGGGCACATTCAAGTCAAGAAAAGACGTAGGTTTCCCGCGAATGACGGCTTTCTATTACATAGTACTCACACAATATGGGCTATGCGACTATATAGTACTAAAGAGATTGAATTTATACAAAGCAAAGATAGTTGTACAATCTTCAGCAGCTCCAACATACTATTTAATGCTTCTTCTTCTTAGCGTTTCGATGGCAAAAAGTTTAAATATGCTTAGCCCAAAACTCAGCCACGTGTACCCCGCTCACTGATGCAGTAAATAAATCATCAAGAGCGCAGGTGATTGGGATATGTAATGCTATTCATTTATGCGCCTCTGTCCTTGTGGAGCAGGACCGGCATTGAGCCAAGCATTTTTATCGACAATATAATCGTCTAACTTGTAATATGCTTGCCTACACAGTGTGCGTTTAATGCATGTTTTAAATTTCGTTTCATTCAGTTCAAGAATACTTTGTGGAATTTTGTTATAGCATCTCAAACAGTACCCCATGAAAGATGAGTCTACTTTAGCGAGTCTGAAGCCTGGCTGACCTAATTGGTCTCTATTTCTAGTACTGTAATTGTGTCTGTCACCTCTTTTATTAAAAAGATGTAGATTTTTTCTTACATACTACTTCGTCGGGAATTTTTGCTGATGCGCACACTGATGGCTACTTAGCTTACAGACGTAAGTGCCGCGTCGCTGCTACAGAGGGTCCGGGGCAGCACAAACAATCTCCTGAATGTCATTGCGGGGAAATTTGATTGCCCGTTTATGCATTGCCTGTCAAACCTACATGTTTTACTAACATATTTTTAAAGTTCATGTTTACTAACAATTTTTATGGATGTAAAATGATATCTGAAATAAAATGATCATTATTATTCGCTTTATTAATTTCTAAACATATGATTTACATATTTAAATATTCTTATACAAAATAATATAAAAAAACATTTAAAAATATAAAAAAGCCCACCGGTACCGGGAACAGGGTTCAAGCTACCGCAGGGGCTGTAGCCGTGCTACTGGAATCATGATATTATTAACTTTTTCCTTTTTTTTGGTCCGAAATGCGTTGTTCTGATAAGTGTGATAAATGGGGGTAACATTCTATGAATTTTTCTTTCAAATTTTTTCGCCAAACCGTCATATCCGTCTCCATTTTAGTTGCCCTAAAATAAGAGTGAGTGAGAGTGTGTGAGTGTTTCATTGAGTCCGTTGGACCATTTCATCCTACGTTTAGGTTCTGATTGTGAGAGTGGTTGTGAGTCCGTTTGAGATGAGGGAAACTCCGGTGGTGACTGTAATTCTAAGTCATTGTTGTGAGTACTTGTGAGTTCTTAAATGGTTGCTTACTTCAAGCCTAATTGTATCGAGTGTGGTGGAAGGCAGTAACTTCTTGGAAACTATTGCCCTTCTTTGATCTCCAATTCTTTGCTTGGAGACATTCATATTTGGGATTTTTTTTATGAATTGATGATGTAATGATGTTAGATATGCTTTCGTGTCAGATTCTAAGTTTGTGATGATAAGGTAGTTACGCCAAATGAATTCATTAATTTCTTTACTCCATTTTTTTCGCGTAGTAGTGAAACAGCAGTGCAGTGGGTGAAGGATTGTTGGCCAAATTAGCCTCTGACACAACTTTTACTGTCATTGGTGATAATATTGATGATGATCTTGATGAACGTGATAAGTATGAAGGTGGTGATGATGCAATTGATGAGAAGATGGATTTTGGTGAGGACGATGAAGAAACCGGTGATGTTTCATCATCTGCTGCAGGCATATTTGCCTGAATCTTTTTTTGTTTTCGACTTTTTTGACATTATTCCCACGAGTAGCTAGGGACTAACAAAGTCGGCCATAGCAGAGCCCTGCGTTCACTGTGGTAAGGGAAAGTAAAACTGGAGGTCCTCTATTATCCAGAGTTGGCACACTAGCGACATGCCTCTCCCGTAGCCATGCAGCCCTCGGCATGTCTGGCCCCTCACCCTAGACCTATCTCGGCAAAAGAGAAAAGTGAACACCTTTTAGTTAAAATAGGCTCGTAACGTAACATATTTTGAGGTGTCGACGAACCAATAACCATAGTTTTACACTATAAGTTATTTATTTGCTTGTGTAAATAATTGGTGCCGTTTTTGTTTTCATCGGTTTCAATGTCAACCTGCTGCCCCCTCCCCTCCCCCCTAGTTCAAAAGCTGGCGACGCCATTGCGAAGTACTTTTTAGGGTTCCGTATCCGAAGGGTAACCAACGGGACCCTATTACTAAGCCTTCGTTGTCCATCCGTCTGTCTGTCAGCGGGCTGTATCTCATGATCCGTTAAAGGTGGATAGTTCAAATTTTAACAGAATGTGTATTTCTATTGCCGCTATAAAAACAAATTATAGGGGGCTCCTCTACTACGATGGGACGGACCCTACATGCGCGAGTCAGACTCGCACTTGGCCGGTTTTTTTTAATTAATTGTACAGATTGATTCATTGTTTTGAACTTACCTAAAGAACGGCGAAGAATTCTCAGAATTAGCCATTTCAAAAAACGTTCTAATCCCCGAAACAACCCAGTTTAGATACTAAGTTATCGGGTAACAATTGTTGCAAATGCAAATTAGCTCTAGGCTAGTATCACCTATTTCAAGGCATGCACCCAATTACCAATCACGCTATACTACGTATTCTAAGTTCGTATCAAAAAGTAAAGATCACAATATAGTAGGAGAAAATCACTTTTAAAAGTTGATAAAGTATTACTTTGGCCTAAGCCAAATACCCACTTAATCCGATATCAGATCAACCACATAGTTTGTCCTAGGCCACACTAGGGCCCATCACAAATGAACGAGCAAGCGTTGCCAGGCGGTGCCGCAGCAGCGGCGGACGAGCGCTACACCCAAGTTGGTCGCAGTGCTTTATTGGGTTAGTGGATTAGTGTGTCCTGACATGATAAAACAGTAAACCGGTTTGGACTAGGACAAACTAGTTTGGCCTGATATCGGGTTTGGCCGGTAACATATATGCTAGTGCTCGTGACTGTACTCATTTATAAACACTTACCCGGCGTCGAAAACTTTTAAGATGCTCTGTCAGCGGATCATATATTTCTGAATCAAAATCCCTAAAATGAAATTGATAATAATTTTTATTTGCCGTTCAACCTCCAATATGGTTCGAATTAAAATAAAGAATAAAGCTTGGCGATCCACAATACTGTAATCGGAATCACAGAACATAATTGTCATATTAGGTTGCACATGGGTGTGTAATTTTATTTTGATCAATCAATCAATCAATAGTATTTATTTGTAAACATAGGTTGTATGGCCCAAAGGATATTTAATAAGTCACCTTGCTCAATAAAAGATCTAAATTTAGTCAATTTCAAGCGTAAATTATGTACTTTTTTAATACAGAAATGTTACTACTCTCTCAGCGACTACTTTCATGACATCGCTTTGACATAAAATATTTGTATGTTCGTAACATGACTATAAAAGCATGACGACTCTCACAGTTCTGTGGACAATATCAATTTTAGACATTTTTCTTAGCAGTAACTCATTGACATCATAACCATTTATTATTGACATTATAGTATTTAATTAAAGATTGACATTATAGTATTTTATTACCTGATATTACCTAATGCATTTTATTAAAATTGATATCGACAATTATTACGAATTAAACTTTTACTTCTTTATAATACTAGTACCTATAGATGAATTTATCTAATTGGCGAAAGCCTCCTTTAAATGTATATTTGTACGCCAAATGGCAAAACATAGAGATACTATATTATGTATAACAATTATTGTAACATCTTGCACACTGTTGTAACCTATGTTTACAAATAAAGACTATTGATTGATTGATAAGAAATCGATTACAATAAATTATATGGGGTGGAAGGGACACCGACGCGAAACGGTTACCACGAATTCAGTACATCATTCTGAGCCAATGAAAACTTCAAACATCAAAATTGTAACACCCACTCCCTATCAAGATCGGAGACTCTGGATCTGGGACAAACGGTCCAGATAGGTAGGTCTAACTACGAGAAAGAAGAGGTCAATTGTCGAATCGACTCGGCTGGGCAGCGTTCGGAAAGTCGAGTGGTATCTTCGCGTCCAACTTACCGCAGTGTCTCAAGACGAAAGTCTATGACTAGTGTGTGTTGCCAGTGATTATATATGGGACCGAAACGTGGTCGCTCACAATTGGCCTCATCAGAAGGCTTAAACTCCCCCAAAGGGCAATGGAGAGGGCTATGCTCGGAGTTTCCTTGCGTGATCGAATCAGAAATGAAGACATCCGTAAGAGATCCAAGGTTACCGACGTAGCCCGAAGAATTTCCAAACTTAAGTGGCAGTGGGCAGGGCATATTGCTCGCAGAACGGATGGCCGATAGGGCCGAAAGATCTGGAGTGGCAACCGCAAACCGGAAGACGTTACGTTGGAAGGCCTCCCACTAGGTGGATCGATGACCTGGTGCAGGTTGCAGGGATCCGCTGGTTGCGAGACGCACGGGACCGGTCAATGTGGCGACACTTGGGGGAGGCCCATATCCAGCAGTGGACGTCTTTCGGCTGAAATGATGTTGATGATGATTTTAAAAAAATCTGCTGATCCATACATTTTGACCGTGTAGGTATTGCAAATGATGACTTCCCGCAAATATTTCTTAAAATTAAGTGAACCCATGTAATGATAAGAAATCCATTTGATGTATACAGCTTTAAATAAAAATGTGCTCACCGACAGTACGTGGAGGGTAGCGTTTCATCGGACACCGAATGGTAGACATACAACGCAGCTATGGAAGCCATGGTACAGCAAAAGATGGCGCGCACTACAGCATTAATGCACATTGCCATACCAATTCCTGTATAATTTGTAAATTATAAGATTTTAAACTATCATGGTCACTAACATAATTTCCTTTATTTATTAATACTAGAAACGGGATATTTACCATGTTTGCGCCGAAATATCGGGAACTCATAGAAAACAGTAAACATGGTAAATATCCCGTTTTAATAATAATTTGTAAATTGCAAAATATTGATTATTAGAAGTTCTCTATTGTGATTTTTGTCTTGTGCAATATGAGAATAGAAACGATGGATGGACCGTGTGAACGATCATAATAATATAATATGGCTAGAAAGGAACTGCTGAGATGGCGAGTAATAGAAGTATGAAAGAAGAAGACATTGTGCGCCGACCCCAAATTAATTGGGAAAATGGCAGGAGAATGATGATGATTTTTCTGAACTTACCATCAAAAACGGGAATCACTCGGAAAGCACGACCAGGCCCGCTTATACTCCATTGTCCAAGGTACACTTCAAAGTGTCGCACAGGGTTAGCGAGAGTTGCCACAGCGATAGCCAGGTACGCCAGGAAAAAAACTGAAATACATTTAAGAAAAACAATACTTTGCCTGAAAAACATCAGGTACACTGTGTTAAACTTTTACGGTTTTCCGCGTGTCGCAGAGTGCGGATCTCTCCCCTACTGTTTGGGCCACTGAAAAGGCCTCCGACACAAATATATTATACGCTTATAGTATAAGTCGAGCTAAATGAAAACTGACTGCAAATTAGTTTGAGCTATGACCGTTTACCTAAGAATAACTTACATATTTCGTTTGTAAGTGCTGCCGATGGCAGTCGGCAGTGCATGGTCATCAGCGCGCTGAGCGCAAGCGAGCCCACGCGCAGACGGCGGCGGCCGCGCACGCGCCTCCTGGTATCTTGGGCAGTCAAGTCGTCCATCTCCGCGAGGTGCGTCGTGGACCATACCATCGACCACTGACTCTGCTACACTTGCCAATAACACTACTTTGTTAGTCGTTCGTATGAAAATCTATGGATGATTTGCTGTGGAAATTTTAGGTTTTAGGGCACTATGGAAGTTGGTTTGGCCTTTCCTTACACTCCTTAGACCCTTAGATTTTCAAGACAAAAAGTGTGTGTGTAAACGGATTATTTTCTGGCTTGTACGATGACGATTCATTAGGATGGTTTAGCGATGCTTAGGTATCAATGATGGTATCGCTTTTAATTACACAACACCCGTGCCAAGTTTGTGCGGCTAACAAACAAACGGATAACTATAATTACATAAAGTCCATACCGTATCTCTATTGTCAAATGTGAGAATCGTTTCCATTGAGCGTTTAGTGCGTGGCGAAGCCATGTCATTACTATAAATTTGAAAGTCGCTAAATAACAAAATATAAAATTTAAGCCAACTACAATTTCATGTGTTAAAAATTTGGCGTAGAAATGTCAGACCAAAAAGTAGATATAACATTAAAAAGGTCAGGATAATTTGGATTTAATGAGGTATTTTTGTCCCGTAAATATTGTCGTTGGAAAGAGAGCCGAAGCGGTGTGGACTGTGGGTGTGCACGAGATGAACAGAGATGGCTCACTGCCTAAAAAAAACCTTCAGTTGGTTACAATTTACAAATAATGCGACCATTATTACATAACGAGTTTCCTCTGTGCCTCAGAAAGCACGTTAAGCCGTTGGTCCCGGCTGTCATTTGTAGATCTTTGACAGTCGTTGCAGTTAGTCAGTGGCCCGAAAGTCTTGCAACCAGTCTTACCAAGGGATAACTTATTACCCAATACGAACTGGGTTGTGGAGGTCCATGTAAAATACTGGTATTCAGCTGCTTCCGGCAGGGATTGAAAACCGGTACGAATTTGGGTTCCGGTTCTTAAAAAGGTTCTTCTTTTCGGTACGGTTCTGGTTCAGGTTCCGGTCCGGTTCTGGTTCCAAAGTACCGGTTCCAAATAAAAGTTCCAATATACCGGTTCCGTATCATCCGATTTAAAGGTTCTCCAAGAAAGAAGGGGTATGTTTGACGCGTGCCTTTTCGTTCAGTTCGCCTTCGAAATATTAGCGAGTGGAAGTCTGTACTTATTAGATAGTAGTTTGAATAATCTAGAGTAATAAAATTACTGTTAATTAATACATAGACTCGCTTTGAAGAAGAACCGGTACAATAAAGGTTCTTAAAGGTTCCAATTTAGGTTCCGGTTCGGGTTCTAAGTAACGGAACCACTAAATACCGGTATTTTACCGGTATTTCGGGAACCTTTTCGATCCCTGGCTTCCGGTTAGACTGGAAGCCGACCCCAACATAGTTGGGAAAAGGCTTGGTAGATGATGATGGTTAAAATTAAAGCGACCGAATTGAGATTATTCATTTATTAAATAATAATTTACATAGGTTCTTGTAAAAGGTTTATCTTCTTTAGATCTTACTTGCTAATTCATGATATCCCACTATCACTAGTCAGGACGAAACTCCCGCTAATGTACAAATATCGCCGTATATGAATTCGTGTCAATTATTCCAATTTACACCTATCACCTTATGACATAAGATTCACATGACCCGCGCTCGTGAATTGAATCTATAACAATAAGCGGTAATTAGCTTACAACTAAACACTCTGTACAAACATAAGTTTTACATCAGGTTTGTGTATGCTCGACATTGGCGCGTTCAGTGTGCAATGTGGCGTTGTTACAACACGTCACACGCTGCAAGCAGGGCTAAAGATACCATTCGGAGCTGTGTGGCAGGCGACAGCTGTAAACTGTTGCGCACCATCGACCTCAGGCGGCGAAAGAGCAACCGTATTAAATCATATTTTTGCAAAGTATTTCGCAATCAAGCCGAGGAATTGAATGGTACCTTAACCGGAGGGCCACGAAACGAAGACTCAAAAACCAAATTAACTTTATTTACAAAATTATAGTTGATAATCGCTGAAGTGTTTTTGACGCATGTAACGAAATAGCGCCGTACGTATTTTCGTCACTTTCACAAAACATACACACAGTCACACACAAAGTTGAAACTTGACGCCACGTTTCGGCGATCACTGCATCAAGGAGTTCACAGCATGAGTTTGTCCCACAAGTCAGTGGCACTGTACTTCGTGCTCTCAGTCCGGGCGGAGGCCTGACGTTATATGGCGTCGTACGCGTGGTGCTAGGGCGGCGGCGGCGCGGCCGGCTGCGGCGCCTCCTGCGGCAGCGAGAAGTTCGTCAGCAGGTCGCGCACCGCCGGCCACAGCGTGCACTCCGAGTGTGACTGGTTGAACTCGTTGAACCTGCATAGAAACATCTTCTGTTAGAGTTGCACTTATATTGGATATTGGCATAGACATGTGATGTAGATGTGTGTGGACATACGCTGCGCCAGGTTATACAGAAGACCGAAGAGTATAACCTGCCTCTCTGCTTGGCGTTTGTGGACTACGAAAAAGCCTTCGATTCGATCGAGACTTGGGCTGTATTGCAGTCTCTCCAACGGTGCCAAATCGACTATCGGTACATCGAGGTGCTGAAGAGTTTGTACAAAAACGCCACCATGTCAGTCCGACTTCAGGACCAGACCTCGGAACCTATCCTTCTGCAGCGAGGTGTGAGACAGGGAGACGTCATATCTCCGAAACTGTTCACCGCTACACTGGAGGATGTCTTCAAGGTTCTGGACTGGAGAGGGCTAGGCATCAACGTCAATGGCGAGTACATCTCTCACCTTCGGTTTGCCGACGATATAGTGGTCATGGCTGAGACCATGGAGGACCTCAGTACAATGCTCGATGACCTCGGTAGAACCGAAAGAGTAGGTCTTAAAATGAACATGGACAAAACCAAAGTCATGTTGAATGCCCATGTAACACCCACTCCTATCAAGATCGGAGACTCTACACTCGAAGTTGTAGACGATTATGTCTACCTGGGACAAACGGTCCAGTTAGGTAGGTCCAACTTCGAGAAAGAGGTCAATCGTCGAATCCGACTCGGCTGGGCAGCGTTCGGGAAGTTGCGTGGTATCTTCTCGTCCAACTTACCGCAGTGTCTCAAGACGAAAGTCTATGACCAGTGTGTGTTGCCAGTGATTACATACGGGACCGAAACGTGGTCGCTCACAATGGGCCTCATCAGAAGGCTTAAAGTCACCCAAAGAGCAATGGAGAGGGCTATGCTCGGTGTTTCCTTGCGTGATCAAATCAGAAATGAGGAGATCCGCAAGAGAACCAAGGTTACCGACGCAGCCCGAAGAATAGCCAAACTTAAGTGGCAGTGGGCAGGGCACATTGCTCGCAGAACGGATGGCCGATGGGGCCGAAAAGTTCTGGAGTGGCGACCGCGAACCGGAAGACGCTGCGTTGGAAGGCCTCCCACTAGGTGGACCGATGACCTTGTAAAGGTTGCAGGGATCCGCTGGATGCGAGACGCACGGGACTGGTCAATGTGGCGATACTTGGGGGAGGCCTATGTCCAGCAGTGGACGTCTTTCGGCTGAAATGATGATGATGATGATGATAGACATGTGAAGATGAGGGGGGAATCGCTTTTGACTGAAAGAGTGATGAATATAAATGTTGATGGATGGAGAAGAAGACGGGAGAAAAGATGGATGGAGTGAGGTATGACTTCAGAAAAAGGTGGAATGATAGCGTGATGATTGACAGGGACGAATGGAAAAAAAAAACGTGTTGCGCCGATCCCAAGTAACATGGGATTAAGGGCAGGACGATGTTGTCGGTGTTAAATTAAATTATTAGAGTAGTTCAAGAGAAGTGAGTGAAACTGGTGAGTACGCAGATATATGGTCGGCAGCACAATTTCGATTGATCATAGTGAAAAAGTTGACTTGGACGAACTTGAAACAATCGTACTCAGTGTTCGGGCGTCTATCTCACAAGACGTCAAAGGGCGTGCGTGCGCCCGACACTATCTCAAGGTCACCTTGGTCGCGTTTTATGCCCATACATGGCAACGTGCGACGCGACAAACGGCAGCAAGCCCCGCCTACAGCCCGCGCCGTCAGTCGGTCGCCAGTGCTCTTAGCTTACGCAAGCGTGACATCTCGCATAATCAGAACTTGCCTGTCTCACATTTTTTTACCCGACTACGGCGAAGCCCAAAAGGAGGGTTATGTGTTGGACCTGTATATATGTATGTGGGTATGTATGTATGTCCGTTTCTTTGTTCCCTCGTAACTGATGAACGGATTTGGATAAATTATTCGTGGTTAGATTGGTCTTGGTGGCGCGTAGGGCCCACTGGCGCACTGTGGTTTTCCTATGCTGCATAGGAAAAAGGCGTGAGTTAATGTATGTATGAAAGGCTTCCACGGATGATCAGATGTATGAATGTGGAGGAAGCAAATCGACTATGTACGGATCGTAGCAGGTGGCGTAGGGTGAGTATGTAGGTGAATAATGTATTGTGGTACCGTTTGAGATGCAAGCTGACGGCAATGAGGTGCGGCTGCGCGTTTTGCTTGTCGGCCAGCTGCGTCACGTTGAGCTGCATGTCGTACACCAGCGGCAGCACCAGCTGCGTGTCGCCGCGCGTCAGACAGATCTGTACACAAACATACGTCATCAATGTCGGGTTAGTTCTAGTCAATTGTCTGCCGGGCTGTTGTTGTTGACATATTTAATGAATTTTGTGTTTTATTATACTTAAATATGTTGAAATTAAAGTTAACCAATGAAACAACAAGTTCGTAAAATGAAAGTCAGGTGTTAAGATTCTCAACTAAACTTATTGTTATGTTGCACACATAAAACATAACCACGTGTCTTTATGCGACAGCCCCGACTTACTCACAGGTAACCTGTTACCTAGAGCATACTTATAATTCGTGTCGACGATTTGATTATGCATGTATGAGCCCATTTCTACAAAATTTTCGAAATGACTATAAACGCTAAGTATGTAGAGCGGAGCTAGTGCGCGAGATCATAATATCTGTACTCACAAAGAACAGTATCTTGTGCTTAGCCAGCAGCACGGCGGGCTGGCCGGCCGGCACGATGGGCGGCGCGGCGGGCGGGATGCGCAGCGCCCAGTGCAGCGCCCACAGCGCGGGCGCGGCGGGCGCCAGCTCCGCGCGCATGAGCGCCACCAGCGAGCCCAGCGCCGCGCCCGGCGCGCCCCACGTGCGCGTCCAGCCCTGCAGCGCCGTGGCGCGGTACGGCGCTATCGCCACGCGCTGCTCGAAGAACTTCTCCATCACCTGACGGAAATATTCGTGTCGATTCAAATCATGTGGTGCTTCAATGTGATTTTATAATCTCGTCATCGTTTATTGGAGCTGTTTTTAAGTAATACACTGTCGACTGAGAACACTACACTGAGAAGCAAGCATGCATTTCAATATGAAGTTTAATAAGAATAGCGTCGCCCACCCGCAAGTACCTGCTGACGTTTCGCCCTTACTTTAATTCATTATAATAATATTATAATAACAATAATAAAGATTTATTTTCATTGAGTTTATTACGTACCTGCAAGTCGTCCGCCGACCAGGCCTCCTTGTTGTGGTCGGGCAGCGGTGTGAGCTGCAGGTGCAGTGACTGCATGTGCTGCGGGTGCAGCGCCACGCGGCCCGCCAGGCCCGCGCTCTCGCACCGGAAGGTCAGGCTCGTCGCCTCCACCGACACCAATGTCAGCTACACACATACCATCATTGTAACGCCATAAACATGAGATGTGAGGAGTGAACGAAATATATTACATTAGTATATGCTAGCAGTTTACTTGGCGTGCTTGTTGTTTTACTTTACTGACGGCAATACATGCCGCATAATAGTACACACTCACTGTGTCACTTAAATGCAATAAGCTATAGTGTGCTATGCGTTAATAAGATAACTTCACACTTGTAATCCCCGAAGAATAAGGCAGAGGTTTACCCCACCCACATTTTTTCAGTTATTTTTAAGTCCCATGAAACAGATGGCTATCTATTCCTACGAGCCGGGTACAAATCCAAACTCGTAGCTGCTACTGATAAATCTCTAACGAAAACCCCAATAACGCCAATTAGATCGCATAAAACAGCACTCACAAACTCCTCCTGCTGCACGAACCGCTGCAGCGTGCGCTTCATGTAGACGCAGGCGAGGAAGCGCTGCACGGGCGCCAGCGCGGGCCCGGGCGGCGCGCCGGGCGGCGGGTCGGCCGGCGTGCACAGCGTCTCCAGCTTGCTCACGGCCAGCGGCGTGGCCGTGGCGCCCGCCCAGCCGCGCGACCCGCCCGCCACGCGCGACCCGCTGGAGCTGGCTTGAGGACCTGCAAGTTGGAAAGTGATATCTTGTTTAAGCTTATGCGCCTTCAAATGTACCGTCATTGCCTTTTTTCGTCTAATCAATACATTTGGGACAGTTTCTTTCTTTTAAACACTGTTAGACATTTCTACAAATATTAATGCTTTCAAACACTGTTTTAAGCTTTCACGGTTTATAAATAAACTTATACTGAGACTTACGGGATATCTTCCGAGATTGTTCATTATTTTGAGCTCCCGATATTCACAAAAAAAACAAAAAGATGCGAGAGGCCAGATCTACTGTGGAGCGTCAACCAACTTTCTTGCCATATCTTAGAGGAGTAACGGACAAGATAGGTCGTTAACTGAGTAAATACTCGATAATAACCGTGTTTACTCCTCACAAGAAAATTGCACAAAGTCTACGTTCCCCGAAGGATAAGATCCCGTATGAACATCCTGGGGTGTATAAAATTGACTGCAGTTGCGGCAGTTCATACATCGGCCAAACGAAGCGAACTGTCTCATGCCGCATCAAAGAGCACATAAAGGCTGTGAAAACAATGATGAGCTAAAATCTGCCATAGCTGAACACCTACTGCAGTCAGGGCCCAATCACTGGATCGAAAACAAGCCACGTATTTTGTCAACGGACAGACATTACTTACCAAGGCTGACAAGAGAAGCAATTGAAATAAGAAAACACAAAAATTTCAATCGACAGGATGGCTTCAAATTGTCAAGTACGTGGAATCCAGTTTTGAGTAAGCTCAAAAGTAGCAGCCGGCATCGTAATAAGGACTCCACAAAACCTGGTGATACTGTGAGTGTGTTTTGCCGTGACTTTAGTGTCGAGTTCCAGTAGTGCGCGTAGCAAAAGACAAAGAAAGAGTGTAGATAGATTTGTCTGCTCTTAACAATTTATTTTCCATCCACCCACATTCTCCAGTCAACTCGCGATCATGGCGCTTGCAACAGCGTCGAAATATCGGGAGCTCAAAATAATGAACAATCACGGAAGATATCCCGTAAGTGACAGTATAAGTTTATTAATGCTTTTCTGGTACCATTTTAATAAATATAGACGAAAAATAATATCACGCCTGTAATCCGCGTAGGGTTGGGTAGCAGTGTACCTATAGTACACCCACATTTTACCAGTTAACTAGCTGGCCTGATACGATTGGCAGTTGATAAATTAATTAATTTATCCAAACACAGCCCCTGACGTGCTTTTAATTTTGACGCGTCAGAAACTGCGGGAAGATAGTAAGTGGACTCACCTTTATGATCTATATGATGTCTGGGCGAGGGATGGTGGCCGGGCGAGGGGCGCGGCAGGGAGGGGGAGGCTGGCCACGCGGTGAAGGGCGACGTGGGGGGCGGGTGCGGGGAGGCGGCGGGCGCGGCGTGCGGGGAGGGCGCCATCGGCGACGCGGGCGACGCCGACACCCCGCCCCCCACGCCCGCGCCCGCTCCACCCGCGCCACCCGGTGGAGACGTGAGATTGAACGATCCGCCTCCCATCTAAAATGATCCCAATATTTTTTAGTATGCGTCTTTTAGAAAAATCCCATTTAAGTATTTTGTACACAAAATTTATATTATATTAGTTACAGTCTGCGTTTCGATGGCGCGGCCACGGCATTTTTTTTTTTTAAAACTATGCCAAGATTTTGTAAAAATTTGTAAAAGTTGTTTCCCAAAACCATAAAATTGTCAAAGTTATGGTTAAAAAGTTATAAGGGTTTGAATGTGGCCGCGCCTTTGAAACGCGGAGAACCGCGCGGCAACGGAGATCTTTAACACGAAGCGTTGCAGAAACCTGAAATTTAGGTAAATAACAGATTGGATTTGTAAAAAATTTGTAAAAATATAGAAAAAAATCCTAGGTTTATATTTCAGAAGCTTTAAGACTAAAACCCCATGGCCGCGCCATTGAAACGGTGAAAAACACGTTATGGCTGATATCTCGCTGATAAAGCATCGCAGAGGTCTGAAGTTTTTTGTAAAACCTGGATTTGAATTTGTCACAATTTGTAAAAATACACAAAAATATCCTAGGTTAGGTTCTCCTAACCTAACCTAGGATATTTTTGTGTATTTTTGTAGTTCTGTAGTACGGTATCGCGTATGAATGTGAATGTTTCGATAGGGTGACCATGGCTTGTTGTTTACAAAAAAAAATCCACCTATTCTATTAGATGTTATATCCCAAGGATTCTAAATTAAATTAAAATGAAACGATCAGATACAAAAACACATGTTCTTTAAAAATCACATAAATTACTGATTGTTTACTTACACTAACATAATTATATAAGGTCCCATTAAAATAGATGGGCAAACTTTTAGAAAACATTCAGACCACCAAAATAAGGACAAAGGTAAAAAAAATTAGAACAACGCATTAGATACTTACAAGAAAAAGAATCAGCTAACGCAAATACACTAAAATGTTGGTTACCCAATGATTTTAGGTCAAAATAAAATCACTTTAATCAGTGTTTTTTGCTTGGATATCTTTAGTTAGACGTACTGAACGAAAGACGTACGAAACAATCTGCAATTTATGTGATTTTTAAAGAAATAAACATATGTTTTTGTACCTTATCGTTTCATTTTAATTTAATTGAGAATCCTTGAGATATAATTTGTAATAGAAGAAGGTAAGTTTTCTGTAAACAATAAGCCATGGTCACCCTATTGAAATATTCAAAACGTATTGAAGGTTTTTATTATGAAAAAAATTTTTTTTTTTGCCTACCTGATGCTGCGCCGGCGACGCGGGGTGCGGTGTGACGGGCGCCGAGTGCGGCGTGTGCGGCTGCGGCGGCGTCAGCGGCGCCGGGAAGCGGAGTCCTCCTGATTGAAATCAAATCTAAACTGTATTGCTGAACACATTCAAATACAATACCAGATGTTGAGTAAATGCCCACTTCACTTTGTTATACCAATGCATGCAAAATTAAACATTCATAAATTACAATTAGAAGTTATCGAGATCCGAGCCGTAGGCGAGGTTGTGGAGCAGAGAACTGCAGCAACAAATGCCCAATGTATATCAAACGACGTTTTTCAATACAATTTCGAAGAAATAAAATAATAGAACGAAAAATGTTTTTGTCATGAATTGTTAGGAAACTATGGATTTTAATTTTCTTTTATCCCGCGCTTTGCTTTCGTCAGGATGAAGGAGAAGCAAAGGTTTGAAGCGCTAAACAACCTAATATGAAACAGAAAATTTTAATATTTTTGAATTTGGAATACAAATAAAAGTATTTGTTTCAAATAATCATGTTTATTTATGATTTTCTATTTATAAACACAAATAAAATATTCAAAAACTATTTACGCCGTAAGATCTCTTTGTCGAAATTAAAAAAAAAAACAATCACCGCCGATTAAAGGCGTTGAACCAATTTGGACTTAGTACTAGACAAGAATGGATAAGGTAAGGAACGAGTATATTAGAGGAAGTTTAAAAGTTGCGCCAGTTACAGAAAAGTTGAAAGGGAATCGACTGTCTTGGTATGGACATGTGATGAGGAGGGACGAATCGCATGTGACTAAAAGAGTTTTGAATATAAACGTTGATGGATGGAGAGGGAGAGGAAGACCAAAGAAACGATGGATGGATTGTGTGAGGAATGATATGAAAGTGAAAGGAGTAAATGATAGCGTGACGGTTGACAGAGGAGATTGGAAGAAAAAAACGTGTTGCGCCGACCCCAAGTGACATGGGTCAAGGGCAGGAAAATGATGATGATGATGATGAACCAATTTGGACTTAGTATAAGTATAGGTTTATCTGTGGTTTTTATTTCCGTTATAAATTTAAAAAAAAACGCGTGTGAAATACATTGCATGTTGAACCTAATCGTAGTTCGATAAGAGCCACTTTTCGAGGAAGTGTATTGAAAATAACTAAACAAAACAAGTATCAAAGACAATGGGCGTTAGAATATAGACTGGCTCGGATCTTTGAAGGCTATTAATTTAATTCGTACCTGGCGGCATTGGTGACATGGGTGAAGGCGGGTTGTCGTCTTCAGCTAGCAGTCTTGCGCTCATATTGTCTTCTACGTAGCGCGACAAGAATGCCTGCGAATCAGTTTATAGGTATTATTCAATTAAGTCAAATGACAGTAATGTTTTTAATGATAAAAACATACTGTCCGTTGATAGATTACAAAGGAGAAACAAAGAAACTAAGAAATTGCGTGAGCATACAGAATTCAAGCAAAGAGTATTATTATAATAATATTATAATTCATTCGTCTAAGTTTGTGAAGATGGATGTATGCCGTATGATGTATGTCGCTTTGGAATGGGCAACTACAGTACTTTCACAGTTTTTATGCCTTGTGATTGTGACTGTAGCTAGTTAGCTACATTTCATTGTTGTCTTTGTTTCGAGAGTTGTGCCTGTAACTGGCCTACTTGAAATAAATGTTTTGATTTTATTATGTGTGTTTGGAAGTTTCTTTCTCAAAAACGACTGAACGGATTTGGACGAAATTTGGCACAAATAGTTTATAAAACCTAGGATACTTTTTGTCCCGGAAGTGCGATCTCGTGGGACAATTTATAAACTCCACGCGGGTGATGCCGCGGGCATAAGCTGCGAAAACATAACTGACACATACGCTGTTTTTCTATCGCAATAATCGCCATGCATTTCTTTTCCAATTTTCATACAATTGGGTTACAACGGGGTAATTGCGTCACACACTTGCTTTCCCAATGCTACTCATTTTGATAATTCAATAACATTATTTGCGTTTTTTATTCTGTCGAGCAGACGAATTTTTCAAGCATTATAATACGTCTCTTCAAAATCCTTCAGAATTGAAAATAATTGTATGTTACGCAATAAGGATGCAGTTCTTCGTCTCTCCATACACTCAAAAGACAAAATATCAAGAGTATTATTTGTTACCTTCAATCCGAGAGCTGGAGCGAACTCGTCGACGATAGTGTTGCGCTCGAACTTGGAGTAAGATCCGTCGCGTATCGTGATGACGCCACCGCCGCGGATGCCCACTTCTAGTGAATACGCGCCCGCGTACACTATGCGGATCTAACATGAGAAATGAAAAGGTTTAATATATAATAATAGAATTATATTAGAATAATAATATGAAACTCAGACGCAGGTTGCAGACGCAATTAGAATTGTCAATTTATGATCATTGTGCGAATGGTGAGGTGATTCATATTATTATCGTAATATGATTCTGCTAAAGCGGCATTTTTAGGCCCCTGGTTCTAAAAAATATGTCAGTGCCAACAATCTAGAACTTCGGCCACTGCCCTTATTGCTGCGACATAAGCCGACGTCAATGTCAAATTATTGACAACCTTACTTCTTCACCTTTGCACATTGATTAACTTCAATGTTGTCCGCGCAGATAGTTGCTACTTGGAGGCATACCACCACCTCTTATAGCGATATTATTTGAATCTTAATTCGAGGTAATGGCACAACCCCTGGTCCTCTCTGTCATTCGCAAATATTACTGACCTTCCTCCAGGAGTGCGCCAGCAGCGTGAAGGTGGGCGTGGGCATGAGCGTGCGCACGTGGTGCAGCCCGAGCTGCGGCAGCGTCGGCAGCCGCGACAGCGCCAGCAGCGGCCCGTACGTCTCACGGAGAACCACGCCGAACGACATCAGGTCTTTGTGACTGTGACGAATTATACATTGATTGATTCATTATAACTTCATGTGCGGTAGTGGTACTCGAACAAAGGTGGACTTAATGCTACAAGAACAATAAATTAAGACATTGACAAAGTTTGAATAAGAATAAGCAAGAAGTGGTGGACAGGCCTGTGGGTTGTTCCCACTCCATTTACAGAGAGGAGGTCTGGGTCCCAGTGGTGGGAACAATATTTATTAGAGGCTGATTATAATAGCAAGAAGCTCAGCCCGACACTGATATTCGTGCGTCAAAAGATCATGGTACCTGTTGATATAATGGTCGAGATGGTGATGCAGCAGATGGTGCGCGTTGGCGGCGGGTTGGTGCGCGGGCGTGGCCAGCGTGTAGCGCTGCGAGCTGGCGGACCACTGCAGCACGGCCGTGGCGCGCTGCGCCGTGCCGAACCCGACCACCAGCGAGCGGTACGTGTACGAGCGGATACACACGCCCGACCACAGGCTCTCGCGTTCTGTGGCACGTTGTTATAAGATAATTATCTTTTTTTTGCATGAAATTAGGCACACGGAAGGATCATGACCTGGATTAGGTTTGGTGGCCTTTTTCTTTGGTTAGCCGATACTGTCCTACCGCTGGCTAAATGCCACCCCCAATGCCTTCCAGGAACTCTCTTCCCGCGCCACCTCGAACCAGCTCTCGCGGTACAAGTTGAGGTCATGTCGCCACCTCTTTCTGCGCCCTAGTTAGGACATAGGATTGTTTTTATCCTGTTATACGCGCTCGTGGCTCGTGTACCTCAGAATGGGGAGGAGTGTATCCTAATAGTGGGAATATTAGTCTGCAAGAGCAGAATAGTAAGAGCTCTATTCATAAAGAAAAATATGTCAATACATACCCTGCGCTGGTCTGAGCATGAAGTCGTGTAGCAAGGTGTGCAGGTGTACGATCGCGGCCCAGTCGGCCAGGAACGCGTCTGCCGTACGTCCTGCGTCGGTACCCAGGTCGTACTGCAAGTACACACAGCGACGCTCGCCTGTGAGATGGAGACAGACAAATGAAAATGAGAGCGGTTTGGAAATGGCGCAACCAATGATAGAGCTGCTTCGTTTTAGAAGTTGTACGTTGTAGTTTTTATTATGGTTATTGGGTGATTTTAATATTGGTTACCGCATGTTTAAAAATGATTGGCATAGTAAATTATAGCGAATCATTTTTTATTCGTCGTAAATCTTTATCTGTAAAATTATGAGTTGACCAACATCTGCTCTTTCTTTAGAGCTACTAGCTATAGCCCGACCGCTTTAATGAGTCCTCGCGAATTTAAATGGAATATTCTGAAGGTTAATCACGAGTTAGTTCAATTAGTATCGTAATATCGATGTGGATTACGGTTATTTTAATGCAAATAACCTGTGGGATATTGTTAGGAATTTGTGGACGCTTAATGTGCCTTTGATGGGGCAAGGCGAAGGCGAAGGACTCATTAAAGCGCTCCGTCTGTAGTGGCGGATGTGTAGTGACTACTGGGATATAAGTTTTTAAACTGTCATGGTCACTAACATTATCATTAACACTTAAAACGGGATTTTTACCATGTTTACTGTTTGTTTTGAGTTCCCGATATTTCGGCGCCGTTGCAAGCACCATGATCACGGATAAGCTGAAGTTATTGCGGGTGAGTGTTTACGAGCAGACAAATCAGTTTACCCTCTTTCTTGTTCTTTTTTACCACTGTCACTCGCAACATTTAGTCAACTTTTTTCGGCACTTTCGGTTCAACTGTGTAAAAACCGAAAAATTGCCGAAAAAAGTTCGCAAGCGGACACAGTGAGTTTCGTGTGTCGGGAACAGAATCGAGTTACAAGTTTTTAGTGTTTATGATAAGACAAGTGGGATGTTTTAAATTGCTCTTCATGAAATGAGAATAAAGAGTTTCGTTAACAGTTAAGCTCCTTAAATTTTAATTCGGGGGCAATCTGAAACACTATTACAATAGTGACCTTGTTCCCGTGGGTTGGGCGTGCGCACGGGCGAGCCGTGGAACACGATCTCGGCGGTCCACACGCGCGTCTGGTTCTTGTTGGTGAGGCGGATGGTGGCCGCCAGCAGGCGCTCGCGCAGCGCGGCGGCGGCGCGCGCGCAGGCCCCGCCCGGCCGCGGCAGCGCCACCACGCGCATGCCCAGCGCGGACCCGCTCCACTCCGGCTGCACGCCGCCGTGCGTCACGCCGCGACTTGCCAGCTGGGTGGAATACACAAAATTCTTGTTGTACGAACCGATGCACGGGTTTAACGAATAACTATATAGTTTTGCTATATTTCTTACCTCCTGTGCGAGGTTGACGAAGGGCACGCGCTCGTCGGCGGCGGCTACGACGTGCGCGAGCTCCGGTATGAAGTACGCCGGTTGACGGACGCGTACGGCGCGCTGGGATGCCACTGATAACTTGCGCTTGCCCGGTTGCATACCTGCATGGAATTTTGATGGTGTAGTTGGTTAATAACATAATAATATCATCATCATTACACCGAATTCGGTACATAAAATTTTTGTTCGAAAAATTAAGTGTTCCATACGTTTTAACTCATTATTTTTGTAGGTCTTGCCTTTTGTATAAAACAGCAGATTTTTTATTTAGTAGTCGACGAAAAAATTAGATAGTCTGCCCCCGTAGCATGACCACCGTAGACAAGGATTTCTTTGACAGAAGAATCGACAAAATGACAGGTTGTGTCGACACAATGACAGATTTCTTTGCACTATCTGTCATTTTGTCGATTCTTCTGTCAAAGAAATCCTTGTCTACAGTGGTCATGCTACGGGGGCTGGAATCCTGTGGTGAATTGATAGTAACAATTTGCGTGTCGATGACCCTGAACCGTGTATTTGACTTGAAATATTATTCCCGATACAAATAACAATAGTCTTAGTATCAAAGATTTAGTCGTAAGTACTTACCGGGAGTATCGAGCGGTGTGAACGGTCCATGTGTGAGCGTGAATGTGTCCAGTTCAACCAAAGAATTAAGTTTCAAGTAGGCGCGCGGTGCATTTGCCGGCGTCGACGAACTGCTAGCAGAGCCCTATAGCATTCAAACAAAATATTACAGTAGTACATTTGGATGTCGTTGAATATTTATTTAGTGCTATGCTGAAAAAGATTTTTATTGTATTAAATAATAAACCATATGATCAGTATCTTAAAGTGCAAAAGACCTTGTGTGAACAAAGCTGAAACACTCGAGAATGTCCGAGCACAACCGCGTTATTTTTTTGTTTGCTGCAATGTTCGTGCAAATTTGCATGTTAGGGTACTAACGAAAAAGGTGTATTTTAGTGTGAGCGTACCTCGTCCTCACACTCATCGGGCGTGCACCGCTTGGCGCCGGCCAGGTGGAAGGACAGCGCCACGGAGCAAGCGCTGCCGCTGTTGGAACTGTTGCTGGTCGTAGCTGTGCTGCCGGCCGCTACCTCTTTCATCTCCACTATCTGAATACATACAGGATTTAATGCTAATAGTTGAATGATGAGAATTTCGATGAAGGTGGAAGTAAAGCTATACTTTTTGAAACAAAAATTCATATCGAAACTTTTATAATCTAATCTCACTTTCTTGTCAAACTATCAAGAAGTATTTTTGTTAATTGGGCACCTAAGGGACGCCTACAGAATATAGTAAGCAACATACTTATTAGCAAAAGAAACAGTATTTAGGCGATTTGTGCTTTGGCGTGGATTGGTACACCAGCAATGGGGTCTTTTATGTCCTTTAGTTAAACAATGATTACATCAGTGTTATGCTGATACTCACCAGTATATGATCAGTATGTCTATGCAGCGTGACATAGAGTCTGTCGGGCGACAACTTGGTGAGTGGGTGGTCGGGGCCGTGCAGGAACGGGAGGTGTTCGCACACGCTCGCGGGAAGGTGCTGTAGAGTCTTCTCGCAACGACGAGCTACTAGCCAAAACCTGGGGATATTATTATGGATTTTATGAAGTTTCGTTACCTGTGTTGAACACTTGTACTCTGAATAATTCGAGTTTAAAAGACCTTAGTTGCGTGAGCAGCGTCTTGATTTGCGTGACGTTGGTAGCGCCGAGCGCGTTGGCGAGCTCGGGCATGCGCGGCGTGGCGGGGTACGCCGGCACGCGCGCGCGCAGCCGCCCGCCGTGCGCGCCCACGCACACCAGCAGCTGCTCCGCGCGCAGGCACGGGGACACTACCGAGCAGGCTAGCACACACGGCCAGCCGCTCACGCTGCATTCCACCTGATGAACATGGTACAATGATAATAAACTTAAGACTTGTTTTCTGACTGAACAGTTTGGTATCAAACTGGCAGAAGAATTATTAGTACAGATGTTAATTTGAAGACTGCCTAATTTACGATCGTTAGAAGTGGATGAACCATTCAAAAGAAACGATTTGAAAAAAAAATAGGGCAGCGGGGAGGTAATGCGTATTCACGGCTGGTGAAATTAAAACAAGTTTTAAAAACAGTAACACAGTTAAACCTATTTAAGCCTAATGAATATATGTCTACTTAGGATTTTTACTTACCCCCATTTCATTAAGCAGCACTTTAAGGTCATTCAGCCTCTGTCGTGAGCGCACGTGCACGGTGTGCGCGAGCAGGCGCTCCATGGAGGGCGCGTGCGGCGTCAGCGCCGTGGCCACGCGCTCGCCTCCCGCCAGCGCCGGCACGTGCCACACGCACAGCTGTGAGCCTTCCGCGCCTATGATGAGGCGGTAGCCCAACTCGCAGCCTAGCTCCCTGAGGAATTGGGTTATTAACGATTAGTTGAACAGGTCAATACATTTATTAAGTGACAATTTGGTTAGCGGTGTATAATAAGCCAATTGGTCTCGAGGATAAGTCAACTCCAGACCTGTGTCGACATACAGGGTAAAAATTTAGTCACCTGCAATAGTCAAGGCGGCAATCCTACTCGTCATATTAAAGAAATTTTCCTGCGAAAATCACATCTTTTTCACGAAAAAAAAGTAACTACGACATAGTATAATAGGTGTAACAAGACCCTCAACGAAGCCGAAAGGCACTTGTTCTCCCCGTCATTGCGATCATTTTATTGTGTCGTGCGTTTCCGCCCCAATGATGAGGCGGTAACGTAGCTCGCAGCCTAGCTCCCTGAGGAAAAAACATTACATGACAATGAGATTTGTCTCTCTTTGCCTGTTGTCGCAGTCAACTGCTAGATAGCTGCCTCTTCTAAGTCGCACATGGCCTGACTCTTCTTCTGCATCCAGTCTTCCCATTCCTAGAGGCTTTTTTATGGTTGCCAGTCCTTCAAATGATGATTAGCTTGACTCAATAGCTTAAGGCATCTGTCTTATATAATATTCGAGTGAGATACCCTGACTATTTGTGTTCATTCAGTGTGAAAAAATATACTGACAGATGTGTAAATATGTAGTCATTTGGAGAGATGTTATCACCAAAAAATATAAATAAATCAGAAAAAGAATTCTGTATATCAACATACCTCCAATACGAAACCTGCAGCTTCTGTCCAGGGGTGTACCTATCAACTTGCAGATGCTTGGACAAGCGGTCGCGACACAGTCTCAGCGTCTGTGTGTACAACAGCTCAAGCGAGAGAGAGCGGCAGAAAAAGCGCAGCGCAGTCAACGCGCCGCTGAGACCAGCCGCGGCCAAGCGCGCCTGTGCGACGCCGCGCAGCCATGCCAGTTGGGAACTGTGTACTAGGGGCTTGCCCTCTGAAAGGATTTGCTCGCATTAGTGAGGATTAGTCACTAGCCAATTTTGCTATGCGTTGAGGACTTTTTCTTGTCACGCCCTTGTCTTGTCTTGTGCGCCCACGTGCTATACCCGCATGTGTTAGTTAGCGTGCTGCGAGTCACAGAGACAAAGATTCTCCATTACAATGTCGGTTTCGGGCGGCACGCATGTAGCACGCGTGCCTGTGATAAACCCGCCCGGGTCCCGCGTGCATACGATACAATAGGACGAGGGCGGCGCCTACACGCACGCGCACACCTATACGCATGATTGGTGAACTTGCTTAGAAAATGTCAAGATATTGTAGATTCTACAAATTAATACTAACTCATGTTTTATGGCTACGAGTAGATACTGTGTGCATAGATTTGGATAAAAATGATGTCATGGCATGTTTGTGTATCTGTAGTCTTACCTCCAGTTTCACTGTCCTGTATCAATATTGCTATATCCAACAATCGCCACGGCAAGTTGGGTGCATCTCCCATAACAGTGAGAGAGACACTGAATTCCTGGCCCACAGTAAATGTAGCACGCCCATTCTCCACCTTCAAAAGGATTTTTTTACTACTGTAAATATTTTTATAGTTTTTGAAACTATATATATGTGTAAAATTAGTTCTTCTTGTTTACTAGGTGAACCTAAACCCAGGTTAGAATAATGTAAAAGTAGTCATACAATCTTATATTGCACCATATTTTTGCTTTGTCTTCACAACAAATATTAAACTACTGGTTTAATGCTATGTTTTTTACCTCACACAAACATACCTTCAAGTTCCTAATATCACTGGGCAAAGATGCTGTAGTGAGGCGTTGGCGCACAACATGCGCAAGAGCACGCAATGTAGTGCGACGCTCGCCGGCCGTTAACGACGGAGGGGGGACAAGCCTTTCCCTGATAACAGCAGGCAATCTGCTGTATGTGCCCAAAGTCAATACTTCCACTGCTGCAGCCATGTGGAAAGTTGGTAGCCTGGGAATATAAAACAACGATATAGAAGTTCCCCATCACTTATATTCTCAAGAAGAAAAGAGAGAGAAGAACGATTTTCAAAAGATTACATCATCATCTACCTGCCCTTGTCCCATTCTACTTGGGGTCGACGAAACACTTTTTCTTGTTCCATTCTGCCCTGTCAGACATTGTGGCATCATTTACTCCTTTGTCTTTCATATCATACCTTCACAATCCATCCATCTTTTCAAAAGACTTGAGGGTTCAATATTGTACCGATTTACTGGTGTTGCTAAAATACTAATACTGGGTTTCATGTAGAAATGGAGTGGTGTATACTGTTGGAAACTTTTAGGAACTCTAAACCTTGCATTTAAAGTACAATACTCAGAAACCTGAGAAGTGATTAATGAAACCCTGACCATATCTCTGGCACTAGCTCTCAGTACACTAGCTTACAAATCTCATTTTAGCTACTGTGATTGGTTGACCTAAATAACATTAACCAAGTAACTTCAGCAATTTGATTGAGATTTAGGTTCTCAGTTAGGGACGAGCTCCACATAGCACCAAAACCATACCTTGCATGAACTAGGGTCTCCCGGGCGACTCTGGCCAGAACATCAGCAGTCTCAACAAAAATCAAGGCTTGCTTATCGAGAAATGCCATAATGTGTGCAGAGCGATCCACTTTAGTGGCACTGCTTGCCCACTTCACGAGGGCCAACAAGCGTACAAACAACTGCCGTGTTCGCGCGCTGAATTTGTATATCTCAATTTTGCGCTCCATATCCGTTTTACGGGGTAAACTGTAATCAAGAAACACCATTAACAACCATGTTCAGAGATTGCATTTAATGTTGACAATGTTGTGGTACTTACAGCTCAGCCAATACCGTGAGTTCATCGTAAGTTCTCTGTACGATAAAATCTATAAGTAATGCTAGAGATATGGAGCCGCCCCGGGCTCCTCCACCTTCAGCACCTTGGGTGCATCCTTCTATTGCCACAGGCACCATGGTGCTGGTTGTTGATTACTGGAATAACCAAGCCTTCATATGGTAATTTTTCCTTTATACTCTAGTTATGAATGAACACACATTTTTTCAAGTGCCAATTGCCAACAATTTATTTTTTTACAAGGAAAAAATACGGAATTAAAAACGCGACACTTTTCATTATTACTGTCACCATTGAATGAGTGAGTGAATGCAGTAATGCACAAGGAATGATTGAATGAAGGAAGAATTAATTATTCAATGAGGGCTATCGTTTTTGAGCTAACCCAAGCTAACCAGATAGCGCCACTGGCGAGTAAGGTCCAGTCAACAATTCTATTTTAAACTAAGTACCAATAAATTCATAAAAAGTTCGTTTTATAACGTACAACAACATAGTGTAAGCTTTAGATACATATTTACAAAATTGTCACTAAAATTGGCAAGCATAAATCATTTAATCATTAAATCATTCTTCCACCAAGTACTAACAAATTAAATCATAACTTGCTTGCTACCGTACTTAAAGTCATCAAGTCATAATAATCAAATATGGCTCAATCTTGACCACAATCGTGAATATTAATAAAATACGTGATAAAAAACCAGCTAAGTGCGAGTAGTAGTCACACGCACACAGGGTTCCGTAACACCAAACAATATAATAAAAATATTTTGAAGGCTCATTCATATGACGGTACGGTTTGCGCAGTGGCTGTGCAATTGACTGCTGCGCTTCGTGTCGCGAGTTCGATTCCCGCACGGATCAAATATTTGTATGGCCTACAGTTAGTTGTTCCGAGTCTGGCTGTTTGTGTATGTGAATGTAAATGTTTGTAAACCTTAATTTATTTTATTATTTTATAATTTTCGCATAAAAAGCGTAAAGCTGTTCACAGAATACCTACCAAGTTTCAACTGTGTAGTCCTAATAGTTTCGGAATAAAGTGGCTGTGACATACGGACAGACAGACAGACATGATGAATCTTTAAGGGTTCCGTTTTTTGCCATTTGGCTACGGAACCCTAAAAAGCACTCACCGCGCGAACATTCTATGGCATTTGACATTTCTGAAGACCTTACTCTACACGAACGCCTCTAGCGGTGATTTTATGCGCGATAGCCTCCATTTTATAGGCCTAAAGCCTGAAGCCTCCCTTTTTATTATTAAACTCACGGAACGGAAGCATTATAGTTGCTGTATCCTGACTATAGCGAGGAACATTGACGATCAACCTTCTTCAAACTTCTCACTTTATTTTTAACTCTTTGCATGCTCGAATAGTTTAAAGTAAATAATAATTTATAAGAAGATCAGGTGTTTTTGTCGATTTTCTGTTGATAGAAACTAAAACTCTCGGTCACTCTGATTTATTTAGCCACGAGCCCCAGTTTTTATCATCTGTAGTATTGAATGAGCGGAACAGCGGACACGGAATGAAATTTCAAGCAACGTTCCGTTTTGAATGTTGTTGTTTTTAGGTTTTAGCTCCTGAAAACCAAACTGTAAAGCATATAAATAATTTAATGTCTCTACAAAAATATACGCTTTTATTCAAACAAATAAACGACGTTTAAAGTATCGAATTTTATCCTTTGTGAGATTCTTCTGGAAATGGAACGTTATATTGGCTGTTTGACAGCAGGCTTCGCTGTTCCAGATTATCTTGAAACTTCATGGCAGCGCTGCTTGCTTAGGGTAACGTCAAAATTCTGTCAAATTCAGTACATTTTAGTTTAGTTACATATTTCCCCGCCTTCCAAGATGTACTGGACATCTAATAGATGTTCCATTGATAAAAAAATGTTGAATTAGTGGTGATTACAGAACAGCCTTGTACGCTGATATAACTTCATTTCTGTCTGATTCTGTCTCTATTTATTATGAACAAATAAAGTAATCGGTCGTCTTTCGGTCTTGGGATCAACATACTTTAAAAAAGTGAATAGTAAATTGTGTATTGTTTTCTTTCGAATTTAATTTGTTGAAGGAAATCTAAAGTTTCTATAACTATTTCGGCGTGATTACAAGTTTTTCTGTGGTGTACTTTTATGTCCAATGTCGTAAAACAAATTTTACGATTAATTTTTTATAAACTGGTGATATTCAATGCTCCTAGCCGATTAGCATTATATGAAAAGTATCTTTAAGAGGAGCACGTTTGTTCGTAATTTTTTTTTTACTGTGAACTTGTGCAGATCACGTGTAAATTTTCCTTGCGTTCAAGTAGCTAAGATGGGTTTGTTAAGTGAAGGAAGTCCTCTGTCTTGGGATGAGACGAAGGCTTTGGCGGAGCATGTCCGCCAGCACGGCATCGAGCAGTTCATCAACCTTTACTGCAAGCTCCAGGAGCGCACAGGAGATGTACTCAAGTGGGGAGATGAGGTTTGTTTACATTCAGTATTGATCCTTTACTTTTAGATAAATGGATGGCTCTTAGAGCATTTTTGTAGACCATATCATGTTGTATCACACAGTGAGGTGGATCCAAATATGTTAAAATTACACTTAAATATTGATAAACAAAGACATTCTTGTTACAAAGTATTGTTAACAAGTTATGCTGTAAGTAATTGTTCATTTCAATTCAATAATAAATAAAATAAGACACTTTGTTTTATGAAAATGTAATCTAAACACTCATTAATTATTATTGGATAGAAATAAAAGAATGCCCAGCCGCAGCAGCATAACAAATTGTTTCTACTACTTACTTCTATTGTACTATTTGTATAAAAATGAATTATGAGAACACTCACTATTTCATAATACTGAAAAATATGTTGTAACATGTGTTAGAAGAAATATACATTAGTAGTGAAATCCTGGGTACTATCCCAACACAGTGAAAATTGTTTATAATTAATTCCAGTAAAAAACTGTCAGTGCCTGCCAAGAGTCTGGATTGTCCCCAGTTGAAAAGGTATAGGCCCACTATTACTTGGGACTCAAAAATAACCTACTGTGTAGTTCATGCGCGTTCATGGTGTTGCGTACCCTTTCAAATAACCACTTCATTTATGTGATGTTATGTTTTTATTTTAAAAGGTAATTTATGTAAACTCTTTCAGGTGGAGTACATAATAGTAAAGTTTGATGATGAGAAGCAGCGAGCCACAGTGAGCCTTAGAGCTGATAAACTGCTGCCCAAACTGCAGGAGACAGAATTAAAAGATCCCCTAAGTAAGTATTTTTTTCTAATTGAAAGTTAAAACTCAGAGAAAAATGCAGAATTTAGGTGCATGGTTGAGATTTAATTTTATTGTTTATGTTAGAAACCATCAAAGACATCAACTTTGTCATCTGCCTACCCTTTTCAATTATGTTGGGATTGGTTTCAAATTACTTCAAAACAATTTAAAAGAAAATACTAAACTTAATATTAATACAGTTAATGATTATTAAACTATTTATTTTGTATGAAATGTTACTTTAAAAAACATGATCAATGATAATACAATAAAAACATAATGCTTACAGTAAACACTTAAAGTCTATACAACAAAAAATATTGTTGTTGTACATTTAAATCTTTATCATGGAGTAAATGGATTCACATAAATCTTAATGAACACCCACCACAGTACATAACTGTAATAAATAATTACCTGACACCTGCATGCTGAGAAAACATAATACTTAGTTGCAATGAAACAAAGCTTCAGCTAGTTATTTCCATAACTTGTCTTTTCTACACATCTTTTATAATTTTACAAATTTCTTTAAAAAAAAATGAGTTATTATTATTACATCAGCCTACACATTTCCAGTGCTGAGGAACTAGAATAAACTGAAACGTTTTTGGAAAAAAAAGTAGTATTATTGTATTTGTATTGTATAACGGGCTGGTGTCCGCAACTCCACGTCAAAGCGCGTATTTTGCGTGCGGGAAAAAAAGGAGTATTACAGTATTCAATCTAAATAATTTTATATAATCTAATAAGGAAAATAACAGACCCATATCAATTTTGAGCATACTTTATAATTTTTTGGCCGATGCTACAACATTACATACTAATGACTCATACACTCGAGAAAAAACTCGGATACGATAATAAATAAACTAAACTTTTCAAGTCATGCCTTCTGTTGAGAGTTGGTTAAATAGTTACTATGACACAGCAAAAACTGCTATACTGTGGCCTTGGAGTCATGATCATGACATGACAGACAATTAATATTTTGTGCTGCTAATGGTCAAACATTATTGAACTTATTTTCGGCGCTTGTTTATTTTCGTGCTACCTACTAACACCAAGCCTATTCAGTGAATCGGACAATAAAAACTACAATATTTTAAACACGTCTTTTCTTACGTACGCTCGACGGACAATCAAGCTATTCAAAACCAGTTTATGCGATAATCTCTCATTATATAGAAAATCTATACAAAGCGAGGCCAAGTTATACTGGAAATGTACAGCTTCATGTGCCGCCGTGTGTACTAGATTTCTCGGGCTCATTTATGTACACGTCTTATTGATCGAATCAGGCGACATACAAGAATTACTCGAAAATGCCCTAAGAAAAGACGGCACTGATTGTAACGAAACCGTATCGCGTATTTACGATTTTATACCACTACTGAAATTATTGGGCTCAAATCGCAAAAGAAACTGGAAAGATGGAAGGGAGACCTTTTGCCCTACTGAGGGCCACAACAGGCTAGTAATAATGCATAGGTATTTTGAATGCCGCGCAAGATCTTTCATTGATCAAATGTATTGTAGGGTATCTAGATCTATAAAAAAGTTTTCCGGAGGAAATTCCGGACGTTTATGATAAAAATTCCGGACATTTATTTACTATCTATTGTGCTGTTGGTATACTTTTAGGAAAAGATTATTTTTCAAAGATTGTTGCAATATAGGTATTGCCAGGTGCTGAAAATATAAATCACATAAAACAACTCACATTATAATCATGTGTAAAATGTATTAAATATATATAATAAAATAACATACTGTTGATTCCTATATCAATTTAGCTTAAAATAATTTGAGTTTACTGTGTATTACTTTTCTCAGTTTTGGAAATTCCGGACATTACTTATCCCCCTACATTCCGGACACTGAGCTAAAATTCCGGACGTGTGGCAGCCCTAATCAAAGGAAACTTAGATCGCGGCAATGGCAAGATCCGTATCACCTCTTTTAGCTGTTAAAGTAACTGAATGTAGATCGAGCATAAAAGTTAACAAATGATAACATCTCCCTAATGAGCATACCTTTTATTTTTATCATAATTATGACAATATCAGATATGTGATTACTAATCAAATCTTTTTCTGATGTATTTCATTATGTCATAACTTCTGTGTTCATAAGTAACGGTGACACAGCAAAAACGCAAAATATCGATTTTTACTGGGCATGTAGGTATGCCATCAGTAAAGCATTTTGTATTTAAAATGTTCGGAATATAATTCACACAACTGTCCCTTTGCTTTGATTCTTTTCACACATTCAGAAAAACATCTATAAGACCTGAAAACTAAAAGCTGCATGACACTATAAAATTCTTGAGAAAAGAGCATAGATTTAATGTTCAGCAAGCATGAATATCCACAAAAAAGTGAAGATTCATACTGGTATACTCATTCATATAATAAATGAGAATACCAGTTATCATAAAAAAAAAACAATTTTTCTGTATCCGCGGTACTTACAATGACACAGCAAAAAACTAATTATGTCAAATGACGTCATGAAATATGACTGGGGCAATCAATATTTTGTACTATTAATGCAGCAGCAATAGGTTCAAATGAGTAAACTTACTAATCTTGTACTGTTAGTGTATCTTGTTTCGCGCGTCTTTCTTCCGGTGCAATAAAAGGAAAGACTATCCTTTAGTAAGATACTACCCACAGAGGGCAAACTGTCTACTTTTCACGTAGTTAGATGAGATTTGTCTTCTGTTAGGCTCGTTCACTCATCAAACGCAAAAGGGCAAATTTGTGCTCTAGTGAGTAGAGCTTTAGCTACCCTTCAATCTAGTCACAAGACCAGCAAAACTATAGTCTTGGGGGCTTTTATTAATTTAAATCAGTGTGAGAAGGATATTCCCTTTATTACTGCAATACTGCCCTTAAAAGTTAGTGGTATAGCCTCGCAGCGCCTCTCGTCTCTTGTTCCTGACATCAGTATCGCTATACTGCAGATATCGGATACCTGCATGTAGGATGGGATGCACAGGCACAGCGAATAAAGATACATAGATGTACCTTCTTGAAGAAGGTACATCTATGTATCTTTGGGGCAGTCAATCCCAGTATCACTTTGTTAATTAGACATTATTTTTACTACTATGGTATGAAGAACTAGTCTACCATGTGATAACAGCTCCTAAATTAGCTTAGATAACAGCATACTGATAATAACAATAATAACTCTATCTAGATTTTAATATCTATAGTGTTATTGTCAACACAAATATTAGAATACTTCATTACTACTAAAACCTGTATCAGTGGAGAATTACCCAGATATTTCTCATGAGCATATAAGAAACTAGCTTTTGCCCGCGGCTTCGCCCGCGAAGATGTCGAATAATATCCGATTACTTACCTTCATCCCCCTTTTTAACCCTACGGGGGAAGACTTATCAAAAACGCTGAGACACCTATAAATTTATTTTCATTCGTCAGCCTAAACATAAAATTTGAAGATCCTAACTTCAAAACTGACGGACTTTCATATAAACTTCTATCCCCTATTTCACCCCTTTAGGGGTGGAATTCTCAAAAATCCTTTCTTAGTGGATACTTACTCTTCACAAAGAACACACCCTCCGAGTTTAATGCCTCTAGGACCAGCGGTTTGGGCTGTGTGTTGATATATCACCCAGTCAGTCAGTCATCTGGGTAATTCTTCAACTTCGCCCTAATGTGAAAAGTACATAAGTACTTCCGTATAATTTGCTTATAGATAGTATTTTTATAAAGCCCGAAAGTTGTAGCCTTTGATCCACGCAGACCCTACGCGCCACGATTTCAGCTTACAGACCACCAGTACCACCCATCACCCATACAACTCGATTCCTACTGGCTTCCACAAATAATATAATCACATAAAAGATATGTACCTACTCCGGCTTACCTCTTACAAGAATTGACCCTTCGCTACTGCCACCCATCAACTTTTATATCCCACATGACTCCCTTACTATGCTTTCCGAAAAAAGCTTAATGTTTGAAAATTTCTTCCTAAAAGGTATTAAACTACTTTAGAACAATGAATGGTAAATAGATAGGTGGGTAGGTAGATAGCTCACTTGGGGAAAGAAAACAGACATTACAATCACGTGGAATTTTCTAGTTGCATTCTTAACAATAACTTTCATTGACCACATGTCCACATCATAGCTCATTCATAGTACCTACCTAAATAAAATAACTAATGTACCTAGTAAATAGTCATTCATCAGCTGACGTTAGTTATGTTATCAATGGGGACGTTTGTATGCAGAAGCCATAGCTTACGGAAAATGTTATGTAGTTGCAATGAAGAGACAGATCATTACCTACATATCTTACTTCTTATTAGTATTATAAATGCGATAGTTTGTGAGGATGGATGGATGGATGTTTGTTACTCTTTCACGCGAAAACTACTGAACGGATTTGAATGAAATTTGGCACATAGATATAGTTTATAACCTGGATTAACATATAAGATGCTTTTTTATCCCGGTAGTACCTATGATCCCGTGGGACGTTATCGAACTTCACGCGAGCGAAACCGCTGGCAACAGTTATTACAATATAAACGTTATATTTTATTTTCCTTCATTAGAAACGACTGATTACATCGTTTATGCATGTCATGCACTTACATCTATATCTGCATTAGTCAATGTTTAACTTACTAGATTTTTTAACGCGGTTTCGTCCGCTTGGAGTTCAGAAATTATCTCACGGGAACTTACTACCTGGATGAAAAGTATCTTATGCCCAAACCTAAGTTTTGGTCTATTTCTATGCCAAATTGCATGCAAATCCGTTCAGCCGTTGAGACATGAAAACGTAACGAACAGATAGAGTTACTTTCGCATTTATAATATTGTATGGATTCGTAATGCGTAGGACGGAAGTGTCGCGTTGCTTGTTTCATAAACTGTGTAGTGCTTATTTACAACGCATCAACATCATTGTGACTGTGTTGATTTTGTTGTCTTTTACTGAAACTAGCTGTATTACTGTCTATTCTCCGCCTAATTATAATCAGAATACACATAGCTAGATAGTACGCTAATTACCGTACTAGTAGATTTACTACTTCCATTCAATGTTGTAGATTCAATAATAAGGTACTCCATGAACACTCCAGTGGCGAAGGTTCCATACAACTCGATAACTACCGGATTCCCTTTGAAAAATATCACAATCAGTATTCTATAGACAAATAATATAATCAAAGTCAAAACTAAGTGTACAATGTGGTAATCACATTATAGATATGTACTTTGGCTTACCTCTTACAAAAATTGACCCTTCACTACTGGAACACTCCTATGGTGCCGTATATACAGAAGTATGGTATAAATAATTGGGTCTGGATGTTTGTGTATGTGAGTTTAAATGATTGTAAGTGCCTATGATAAAGGTGAAATTCCTAGTTTTGGGGAGTGGGGCAACGTTTTAAAAAAAGAATAACAAGAATTAAAATAATGAGCAAGCAGCATCTTCTCAGTGTTAATATTATAACTGTACCTACTCCAATCACCAACCCTTTGCTAAGCGCTTTGCTATGGTCGTTTTCCCTAGTCAGATATAGCATATCGTCAGGGATAGTGCAAATCCGCGAATGGTAATACGTAAAGTGCGCGTATCTGCAGTACGAGTAGGTTTACAGGGGAAGGTTATACGTTTTTTTTTTTTTATTTCAACGATTTTTGACCTCATTTTTACATGAATAGTAACAATACATGTGTTCTATGTATTGTTAACAGTAGAAATCTATTAAAGTCATTAATTTAGTCGCTACGACAATGCGTAATTGAAATTGGCTACATTTGTCAGATCCGCGGAATTATCCAATACTTGTTCCGCGGTTTGCACTATCCCCGACGATATAGAGTATTTGCTCGTACCTACACCCTTATCTACCACTAAAACCACAGCTTTTTCCACGTGTGACCTATTCTAGTAAAAAACAATTAGTAAAAATAAACAATCAAGTTAGCATGCTTACCATATGTCACATTAAACACAATAGGTCTTATTGGACATGTTTTAGATTATGTAGTAGAATACATAATTTATTATGGACTGCATAAGTCAGGGCCGCTTGCAACTGTGCATATTTTTAAAGCAACTAGATCATTAATCATGCAGTTAAATTAAAACGCTATAAAGTTGGTCAGCATGCAAACAAGTGCATAAATGCAAATTCTGGACTGTCGAAAATGACCCCCTGGGTGCTACCGGGATTAAAATGTACCCTATGTTCTAACCCAGTCATGTGCCTTCCATCCAAATCCGTTCAGGTATAAGAAGGTAACAGAAAGGCAATATATTATTATTGTCGCATCTAGACGGAAAGGGACACCGACGCTAACAAAATCAGCTGTTCCATACCTTTGGATCGTGCAGGTTTTCAATCAAAATCAAAATATTTTATTTCACATAGGCCTCGATGGGCACTTATAAAACGTCGACAAAAAGGTGCACGGTTCGGGTTGGTCGTTTCCTATGGAGAAGAACCGGCAAGAAACTCCATGGTTACTCTTTTCAAATCATTTGGTATTACAATATTATTATGGATACAGCATATTTAAGTATGGGGGGATAGCGTAGGCCCGACAATAAGTCGTTGCTTACTACACAAAAAATGTAGAACAAAATAAAAAGTTAACAAGCAGCTGGCTACAAAGCCTACAATGTTCACACATAATGATGTACTGAATACCGTGGTAACCGTTTCAGCGTCGGTTTCCCTTCCACCCTGTATAATATCAGTAGGGAAGTCCTATGGAGATTGTTCTTTGTTTGTTTCCTGCCTATTCCAGTTTCCCATCCTCATAGAATAAATTAATGTTTATTTACACAATCCTTATCTTTAAACTATTGCCACCACACTAGAATCTAGAACAACAGATGTTAAACAAAAACAGATAGTGTAGCAGGTATGCCAAACAGAGCGGAAAGTATTCAGCGAATGTCAAGATGCAAATCTGTTCTGTGTAAACGAAGGCTACGCTAATATCTTCGCATAGTGTTTTGGCCATCGATATTCATCAGTATAATTAACGACAAGCCGTGGCCGATGGGATTTCTCATCGGAAAAAAATCCGAACATCCGTTAAAATTTTCCTCCACTATTTAATGCTTTGTGATCATGAATTTTAGGGCTCCGTACTCGAAGGGTGACCAACTACTAAGCCTCCGGCCCTATTCCTATCCGGCCCTATTACTAAGCCTCCGCTGTCCGTCTGTCTGTCAGCGGACTGTATCTCATGATCCGTAATACCTATGTAGACGGTTGAAATTTTCACAGAAGTGTATTTCTGTTGCCGCTATAACAACATATAAAAACTAAAAATTAAAGGGGGCTTACTACGATGGTACGAGACTTTATGCGGGAGTCCGACTGGCACTTGGCCGGTGATTCCTTTCATACTCCTCTAGAAGAAGACTATGCACTGTTTCTTAGTGATTTTAAGATTTTTATTAAGTAAGTACTTCTACTTGCTTCCAAAAGAATACTTAAATGATTAATTTTGTTGTAGATGCTAAATCCCTGTGGCGTCCCGAGTATGGATCATACATGGTGGAAGGCACCCCTGGCCGGCCATACGGCGGGCTTCTAGCACATTTCAATATCGTAGAGGCGAACATGCAATACCGAAGAGCCGAAGTCACACACTTATTACCTCCTGGAGAAGTCATCATGAGCATAACGAATTTTCCAAGGTAAAGAAAGCTTTTTTTGTTGTTTTTTAACCTGTTTTTCCCCCTGAATATAACCCATAAAAATGGGTTTTGCGGCAAAATCTAATATATGTTCGGTAAAAATTCGCTCGGTGTAGCTCATATTCTTGAGAGACGACCTAAATGAACTATTGAGGCTCCAATTAGCTAGAGGCTAGACTGATCGTTTTTGTTAAGTCAAGGCACAAAACCAATCAACAGGCGGTTTTTATGTCAAATTTCATGAAGATGTGAAACTTAGTTACGATCTTATAACAACTATTGTTATAGCTTCAAAATCAGTCCAGGAATTTGACCACAGGTTATTAACAAACTGTGATCTCCAGCCGATTACGAATTCTGTAACAGTGATTATAAAATCATATTCCGTACGGACTCCATACTCAGCGTCGTTTATTTACAGGCTGATTATGCTAATATCTGACATTTGCTTACAGACTAGGTTGTCCAAATTTCACAAGTCCACCTTTCCCCCCGAGTCCAAAAGATGGCGTCTCGAAGTCATTATTCTTTCCCGACGAGGGCATCTTCCCTGGTCACCCTCGCTTCAAAACTTTGACTTCGAACATCCGAAACAGGCGTGGAGAAAAAGTTGCCATTAACCTGCCAGGTGAGTTGCATATTTTTACTACTAAAATCATCGTGTCATTATAGGTACATAATATTATAACTTACTTCCGTGAACATGATTACGCATACTAAATAATTCTTAAGTGAATATAACAGTCATGCATTGATATATTACATTGCAGTTTTTTCATATTATTATATCCAATGCCTACAGCATTATTGAATAAACCGTTACAAAAAGTATTCATAATAAACGTGCTTACAATCTTACACACATTTCCTTAAACAAAGTTTACCTGCATAACGTTTTTACCCACATGCAAATGTATTTTTGTATTTTTTCCTAGTGTTCAAAGACGTGAACACGAAGATTCCGGTGGATAATTCGCATATACTGGAGCCGGGTGCGGCGAAGCCTGACTGCGTGTATATGGATGCCATGGGCTTCGGTATGGGCTGCTGTTGTCTGCAGCTTACCTTCCAAGCTTGCTGCATTACGGAAGCGCGCACACTCTACGACCAGCTCGCACCACTATGCCCCATAATGGTGAGTTATCCGTTTTTACTAGTTTCGTGGTCCAAGAATAGTGATTTTTACATGTTTATTATGTATGTTCATAAGACACATCAATAAATATTTAAATATTAACATTTTACCTTATGTATGGTTTATCTAAAACCTTCGGATCGACAGGTGTTTAGGGAAAATATAGCTTAAATATGTATGTATGGTCAATTTTTTTTTGTTAAGTATAGAGTGTGCAGCGGTCGTAAGCGCAACTGCTGAGCACGAGAACCTGCCTGAGTTCGATTTTCTTGTCAGACAAAGTATTTTAGAGTTTTTTTCAAACTTGAATTACAGACCTGATTATACCTAATCAGGATTTATGCCCGTTCGATGGCAATAGGCGCGCCCCCTATTACGTGGGACTTAAACTTAATCGGATAAAATGTGTTGTACCACCTCTGCAAAATCCTTCGGCGTATACAGGCGTAACGTTATTTATTTGATTAAAACGGTATACCTATTGGGAATCAATTTTAAGTAGGATGCTACACAATTTACAATCGACAATCAGTAACCTACGCGAAAATTATACCAATTTCTATCTATAGCAAACGACCTTGTGTTATCTGTGCAAGTCATGGAGTATCAATATGATTTTATAAAAACAATAACTTTCATGGGTATGACGTACAATCTGGACCCCGCAATAAAGAGGTCACTATTGAGATCGATTACATCCGTCATGCTTTAATTACACTAATTATTGTATTAAGTAGGTAATACTTTACAGATAACAAGCTACTATTTAGCGGTCATTAGAAATACCTATTCATTCTCAAAAATTGTTTTTATGCCTAAAAAGAAAATCTTAAAATTGTTACAAATAAAAATATAGTTCGTATGAAATATTGCAATCACTAATTGCATTGTGACAAATTTTGTAGTTGACGTTTTACTAGGGAAACTACTTTACATATTACATTGTCAATTTACCTTTATTTTATTAAAATAAAGCTTTCATAGTAACCGTCCACCAAGCATTCTGTACATCAAACAAAGTAACTTTACGCAAAAGAGTGAAAAATCACGATTTACGGTAGGACTCAATGCAACGCACTCAAAAAATTGTGCTGATGAATGCATTCAATAGTACGGGGGTCGTGGAGGTGTTTAAAGTAAAAATCTTAAATTAAAAAACATGTATTAAAAAAAAAGTTGTGAAAAATTCGGAACTTTGACCCCCAATATCTCCGTAACTAGCAGGTTCCCAGGTATAGTCTGGAACAAAAAAAATATCGCAATGACGAGAAGAACAAGTGCCTTTCGGCTTCGTTAAGGGTCTCGTTACACCCTTTATAATGCTCAAGCGCTGCATGACTCTAGAAATCTGTTCCTACGGACCTCAATGCACTCTTCAATGTATTTTATTTCACATAAACCTCCATGGACACCTTATGCATCGTCAGAGGCTAAGTGCGCGGTATAAATTTGTCGTTTCCTATGGAGAAGAGCCGGCAAGAAACTCCACGGTTACTCCTTTATTTGACCTCAATATTTTTTACCTACTACTAAGATGGCAACTAATAAAGAAGTATGGAAGACGAAGACATGTTGCGCCGACCCTAAATAAATTGGGATAAGAGCAGTAAAAAATGATGATGATCTTTTTCGTCTTTAGCTGGCTCTATCAGCAGCCTCTCCAATCTTCCGCGGCTTCCTCACTGATGTTGACTGTCGCTGGAACGTGATTGCCGGCTCCGTGGACTGCCGGACGCGCGAGGAACGCGGCCTCGAGCCACTCAAGAACAACAAGTTCCGTATCAACAAGTCGCGCTACGATTCCATCTCGTCATATATATCGCCGGAAAATGAAAAGTAAGTTATAATCTATACAAATAAATAAAATGAAGTGTCTGATTGTAATTTCAAAATAACAGGTTTTTACTAAATTCATACGAAAGTATATATGTATAATACGGTAGGTACTTATCACAAGAAAAAACCGTTTTTTATTTTTTATTTTTGTCTTTCTGTTTGTTCCGGCTAATCTCCAAAACGGCTGGACCGATTTTGACGGGACTGCCAAATAGCTGATGTTAGCAGGAGTAATTTAGGCTACTTTTATTTTAGAAAAAGAATTAGGGTTCCGTGCAAAAAAAACCGTTGAAATTGTCAACAAAATCCGATTCAAATAGGGAAGTAAAATTTTTATAATAATTTCACGCGGACGAAGGTCGAGAGCAACAGCTAGTTTTACATGAACTTACGCCTTTTTTCCATGCGGGTAGGCAGAAACTACACCTGCTACGACCCTTATTTACTCCTTTTGCTTCGTCCACGTTCATATATATATCTGGTCAAATACGCATGCCAGTAGCGAGTACGCACCTGTCCTTTCTAAAGAACATTCTCCTCCTTTCATACATCCTCTCAACATTACCAAACCATCTAAGCATACTCTTTTAAATTTTGTAATTACATTGGAAATAAAGTTGTGTTCAAATATAATGTTATAGGTATTATACCTACTAGTTGTAGCGAGGCTTCGTTAACACACTTCAAGTGTGTGACGACCTTAGAGATAGGATTCTGATTTTAATCGGACGAGATAATAAAAAACACGCTCAAGTATAGCGCAGTAGAGGAACTTAACAGTGTCATATGTTTCGGTACAAATTGAAGGGTTCAGTACACACACTACACAGGTAGGCTACGTTGTTATAAATGCACTTTGCATGCTGGTTACAGGTCTCATTACGTTTTTATTTCTAATGTAAAAAAAATGAATCTCCGGTGAAGGCACTTGCCCAGGGACTTAATAATAAGTAAAATAGCGGCAAATACAAAAAGTAAGTTTTGTAATTAACTCAAAGTCGTCTTATCTCCACACCGATATAGGTAATGGGCAGTGAAGCAAGCCGGTTATAATCCGTTTCTTTCAATTAACTCCGCAGAGTGCATTCTGCTTTTCAGTTCTGTGTGTAAAGACAGATAAAAAGTGAAATGTAATCTTTGTATTGCCAATTTCTTAAGAAAAGATGATTAAACGTGTAATAGGCCAATTAGCCACAAATTTTATCACTTATCAGTATTGTTTCTCTAAATATACAATAATTACTAAAACATAATTTACGCCGCACCCCGCGACGAAAAATCCGATTAAGCGTATCTTCGAATTATTAAATTAAGTACCTATCTGCTTTGATGATTTGAGGGGTGAGATAAGATACGATGGCGCCATAGGAAACATTTTTCGGTAATTTTACAACAGAAACAGAAATATATGAGCCACGAAACTATTTGCATAGCTTGAGCTAAAATAACCACAGCTAATCCAAAAAAAATGGATAGGCAGCGGTAGATAAGATAAGGATATTGAACACCGTACGTGGAACACAATTGGAGGCTTAAGTTAAGCTCACAATACAGCCGCAACACGTTGCGCCAGTTGATACAAAATGTAGATAATGTGAACTAGTGAAAGGTTACTAAAGTGATGTAGACGTACACGGATTTTTGCAATGCGATGCGGCCCACCTAAATCTGCATGAGCCTTAACAATTCGTTCACAAGGTGTTACAAAAGGCTGTATTTTTGAAACAATAGTATAGGTACTGTTAGTAACATAGTGTCGTGTGTCAGGTACAACGACATCAACATAGTGCACGACAAGGCGCTGTACCGGCGCCTGCGGGAGGGCGGCATCGACCACCCGCTCGCGCTGCACGTCGCGCACCTCTTCATTAGAGACACCGTGTCACTGTTCTCCGAGAAGGTGCATCAGGATGACTTAAATGATACTGATCATTTTGAAGTAAGTGGACTTTCGTTCGTACTTTTCAATGTAAAAATCCAGACGCTGTGAATCAAATGACGGGATAAAATAACATGCAATGATTGCCTTGTAGTCCTATATTGCCGAACTGCTGGGCGAAGACCTCCTTTTACCTTTTTCACACACTTTTGTCTTCTGCTATTGTGGGCTATTCTTTTCGGTCTCAATTTACATTCCGAAAATCTACCAAACTTCACTGGTATCAGAAGAGGGAAATGTTCAAAAAGCTACCAAATTTTTGATCTTCGCCACAGCGGGATAGTGGAAAAGGATAGTAGCTCTTAAATGATTCAATGTCTAACGGTACCCCCATATTTTTATGTAGAACATCCAGTCGACAAACTGGCAGACGATGCGCTTCAAGCCGCCGCCGCCCAACTCCCCGATCGGCTGGCGCGTGGAGTTCCGTCCGTGCGAGGCGCAGCTCACCGACTTCGAGAACGCCGCCTACGTCTGCTTCGTGGTGCTGCTCACCAGGGTCATACTGTCCTACCGACTTAACTTCGTCATGCCTATCAGCAAGGTGAGGATTCTTTTACTTTTATGCACAATGCAAATTGCAAATAGGTATAAAATGTACAGTCTCAAACAAAAATATAAACACTTAGCAATATTTAACAGTAGTTTAAGATTAACATAAATTTTATTGAAGAAAAACACATTTTGCTACGTGTAGATATTAGTGCTCATGAATGTACTTACGGCTAATTTGATGTCATAAAGCATAATCTACCGCCAACATTATTTGTCGGAGTGTCCCTTTTAGGTTCGAATGAGGCGAGCGCTTTTTCATGAGCTCGTCACTTGATAAAATGAATATGAATATGGTCGAGTTTTAATGTGTCACACATGCTATTATTTCAAACCGGCAACTAACTGTGCTGACCCATTGATAGAACCCACATTCATGTGGTTTTCCTCATCTAAACAAAGGACGACGAAAGTATTCATGCTTATGATTTCCCTAATACCTGCTATTATAACCCAAAGGAGTCTGACTGTACACAACACGTAACAAGCCCTCGATTTCCAGTTCTTCACATAATTTCAGTGACGCATAGATGATCTTCATTAAAAAATTTAACTGCCGAGATTTTCGACTAGACTAAAAGTATAAAAAATAATGGACATAATTTTCGACGAGGCAGTATTCCACAAATCATTCCTATTCCTGTATGCTTTATACTTTTATTTGCTAGGTGGACGAAAACATGCAGCGTGCACAAAGACGGAACGCGTGCCTCAACGAGAAGTTCTGGTGGCGCCGCGACGTGGGCGCTCCCACCGACCTCGCCAAGCAGACGTGCGACCCCGCCGAGCTCTACACCGAGATGACCATCGACGAAATTGTCAATGGAAAGGTAAGCGTGAGACAACAACATTCATTTATTTTCAGGCAACTTTGGCCCATAGATATAAATACCTTACAGACTAACATACACATGATAAAATACAAATTAAGAGACTAGATATAGTGCCCAGTATACAGGGTCAATATAAATTAACTAGCGAAACTAACTTCGGAGACGAGATAGGTATCGATTTCTAATTACGACAAAGAAAAAAATAATTTCGGTTACGACCACATGTCGATGACGTCGGAAGTAGGTTAGATATTGAAAAAGATTTGTTCATTTCTCGAATCAAGTTGAATATGAAAATAGCTTATACCGTGATGAAAGTAGCCTTGACGTCCTGTGCCTTATTGAAGATCGGCCTTCGAAGAATCTAACTATCAAGTATCTTCTTTTTTCGCTTCATCGGAATGAAAAACGGAACCCATAAGGGATCACTCGTGTGTCTGTCTGTCCGTCTATCACAGCCAATTTACTCCGAATCTACTAGACCGATTCAGTTGTAATTTGGTACACATGTGAATATCTATGACTCAAAACCGGGCTTGTATCGTAAATTTATTTGGAATATAAAAATGAAAATTGACCATTCCCACTCTTCCCCTTTTAACTCCGAAATTTCTGAACCCAAAATTTTGGAATAAATACAGAAAATAGTTATTTACTTATAGATCACAAAAAATCTGTAAGAAGTCTATTGTCCTAAAATGACATAGTAAATCTCTCAATGTTATGCGTACAGACTTACTTTTATTTTATTTTCCTTTATTGGCCAACCAACAATTGTTTACACTGATAACATTTACAGTAAGTAAATAATATCTAAGGTTAGTGTAACAATTAATTACAGGTTAGCACCGCATGCCCCATAAACAAATAAGATGTGCCACAAGCACTGAACGATATTTAAGGATTAATATTTGAGTACATAACTGAAATTAAAATGAATTGGAAGAACATGGATTACGTGGTGGGGTATAAAACCATATATATATAAATGATCATTTACAGTAGAAAAAGCAAACAGAAACAGTACATGATAGCAAAATTGGAATCCGAATTAAAAGTTAAATTCAAATCAAATTAACAATCAAAAGTTAAAAACGAGTTTAAAATCAAATTTACAATTAATATTAAAATCAAAATGTAATTTAAAATTAAGTAAAAGCAAGCAAAACACTTACATTTTTAGTTGAAAAATATGTTCAGCCATATATTCCGTAATAGATCATGTTTTTCAACTTATAATTTTGTGTTTGGGCTTCATGCGTTTTCCGACACGAATTTTGCCAGTGTTTTATTTTCTTCAGTTTCAAAGTTACGCAGGTGGTAACGCTCTTACACATACAATGCTACGGGTTTTTTTTTAAAGGATAATTTAGATGATTCATTTAGGAAGGAAACAGGATAGAAAGTGCCTGAATGTCAGATGAAAGATTTACATTTGAGGAAGATAATATAAAAATATTTTTTCCTGACATTATGTTTAGCTAAGCGGGTTTTTTTTTACAGTTCACCTGCAAAGTGATGTCGTTTAAGAGAGAACAGAACAGTGATGCGAATGTCCAAGTAGCGGCTAACACCCGTATCTATAGTCAAGTTAAAGTAATTACTTGAGTTTAAGCAATAACTTGAGTTTAAGTAATTACGTGAGTTTAAGTAATTACTTGAGCTTAAGTAATTACTTGAGTTTAATTAATTACTGATGCCAACATGTTTATGCAATAGACAAGAATTAAAACAAAATAAGAACCGTCAAAGAAAGCAAAACTAAGAATTCTAACTTTTGACAGTTCTAACTTCAAGGGATTTCGAATGAAACATATCTTAAATAATGACTTTTACTCAAGTAATCAGTTTGACTTGTTTAAAGATACGGGTGTTAATATCTGTCCATAATACTAAGTTCAAGTAAAGTAGGTTCACAATTTTCAAAAGGATATTCGCATAAGCATTAAAAATTATATTCATGCTTTTATTCCTTTACAATCAACGTGAAGATAACGCATTCAAAGTCGGCGATAAAACACACTTGTTCTCTAATTAAAAGGCCTCTTTACACCCATTATAAAGGTGCTTCAGCGTCCAAGTTGAATAGTAAATGGATGATCTAATTTAACCTGTTTCACACACCTTGTAGTAAAACAATCGATCCGGATTCTTATCCATTTCCTTATTGGAAAACCCTACCATACCATTATGTTCCGTGATGAGTTCTGATGAATGACGGACATGTATGATACATGTCCATGTATGCTTTGCTATGTCCTTGTTTCTTGGCATTGAATGGAACTCAGCCCTTACTTTGTAGAAAAACCTTTGTACCCTGGAATCGGGTAAACTTAGAAGATGCTGTATTACTGGCAATACCTGCATAGCTATCCACGTTTCGATTCGACAAGTCGTATGTCTATCTTTTTTTGGCATTGCAAAAGCGAGCGAGATAGACATACGACTTTCTTCCTGCATGATAGGTGCACAAAACTTGGCAGTACAAACTTAGAAGCTTACCCTTTATCGGGGCTTACTCTGGGGCGACGTTCGAGCTAATTCGGTAACACGAAGATTATCGAAGCGTATACATTATCTGGTGTACGTGTAATAATCCTAACTAATATTATAAATGTGAAAAAGTTTGTTTGTTTGTAACCTTTTCACGCCTAAACCACTGAACCGATCATCCTGAAATCTTGCAAATACGTTGTCAGGTGTACAGAAATGGACATAGGGTAACTTTCATCCCGAAAAAAAATACTGTTCCCGAGGAAAACAACAATAACGTTCTTATGGTAATAGATAGCGCCACGTGTGTTTCGAATCATGATTGAATTATATTATTATAGAAACTTTAGTAGTGTGTTAACAGTTTAATTGTCAAATTCTAAATGAACGCGAGCGAAGCTGCGATTAAAAGCTAGTGTACTAATAATAAAATTCTGTATAATGTTTCTTTTTCTATCAGGACGGCGTTTTCCCCGGCCTGATCCCACTGATTGAGTCGTACCTGTCCGGCATGGACGTGGATGCGGACACGCACTGCTCCGTGCAGCAGTACCTCAAGCTCATCGCGCGGCGCTCCTCCGGCGAGATCTCTACCATGGCCGCGTGGATGAGGAACTTTGTTACCTCGCACCCGCAGTACCAGTAAGTACTCTCTTAGATTGTTCGGTTAGGCTTAGGGTGCTCTTATATTATTTTATGTTATTTACGAGCGCATAAATAAAGTATGGGATTATTTTACTGGTACTCAGCTGCATCCGGTTAGACTGGAAGCCGACCCCAACATAGTTGAGAAAAGGCTAGGCAGATGCCGTATTTAGTACGGCGTACCTGTATCTTTATCCAAGCACCCTTAGAAATAAGGAAACCCTTGAACTGGTGGACTTCTGACGAAGCGCAAATCACTGATTACCACCAAGTAACACCAATATTGCGCTCGTTTAAATAAATTAAGCTTAATCAGGACTCCCGCTAGCATCCAACCGAAAGCTTTATCAATTGAATTTCAAAGTGTGCAATATTTAGTCATATAAACCTTTTGAGGATTTTCATGCAGCTCGAGATTAAGGAGTCTAACTTCTTCTTGTATGTAAATACAAGAAGACGTTACATACAAGAGCGCCAGGCGTTATTGAACTCCTTTTTGAGAAACTATAGTTCTCATGACGTTTTTCTACGTTCCAGGAAAGATTCAGTGGTCTCCGAAAGGATAAACTATGATCTCTTGAAGACTGCTCACGGTATACAAGTGGGCTCATTCCCTGCGCCCACGCTCTTGGGCAGCAGCACCGTGTCCAAGACCAACGAAGACATTCCGAAGGCGTTTAGCAGGATGATGAGCAAGGACTGTTCCTAACCGCGGCCCAGCCAACACCGTGCCTTCTGTGCGAAGCACTCCTACACGACTTTTTATACAACAACGACATCTTTGTATCGATCTTTAGAACTAACGCTATGCCCCATTCAGCTTATAACTGACAAGTTTTTTTTATGAGGCGATACTAACTCTTTTTAGAAACGAAACGATTAAATATGTTGGTCAGAATACAGAATAGAAAAAATAAATACAAACAAGTATGATAGATACAGACACCAGAAACAGGAAGAAGTCAAAACTTCTAATAGAAAATGTAAACATGAGTTACAACGTGTGTCGGAAACATTTAACATGTTTGTGATATATTTTTGTATTTTTCTGTTCCGTAGTTTGACCTTGCGCGTCTAGTTCAGGACATAGATGTCGTTGTTGTTATTTGTAATTAGAGTTGCCTTACTTTGTTTACTCTGACGAGATTTATACAGGACGGCAAATCTATCTTAGTCTGTTACTATATTAACCTAATGTTCGGCACAGGATACAAGTGAAATCGAAAATGTATTTATTTCAACATTCCCCAGTGTTTTGTGACGTCGTAGCTTCCCGCCACTACTCGCCCAGTGACATGATTGCAACTTTTATCTTGTGACGAGATTTATTCGAATTAGAAGTGATAATTATCTTAAATACATTTAATATTACACACGAGTTATTTAGAATAGAGACCCCAATGTGACCTTACCTTAGATTTAACAAAAAATCTCGCATTTTATAACATTTATGGCTCCAGAAAATTGCAAAGTGAAATCTTTTTGTAATGAAACAGAGCAAATTCCTAGTGATTAGAATCGTGAGTCAGTGTGATACAATGAAGATAATCCAACAGTTTTAGTTTAGTGTGCTTATAATATTTTCAATATTCTGCTAAATGAGTTCAGCTTTCACATGGGTTGCAAGTAGTTTAATGTAAATGTTAATTATGTAACTACTATATCAGTTTCACTTAGAACAACTACTGTACTTATCGATGTTATAGTTTTAGGTCAAGGTTGATTATTTTACAGGAAACAAGGAATTTGTTATTTTAAATATTTAATTTATATTAAATATGCAAGTTTTATATTAGAATATATTTCTTGATGTTTGGCAAAGGTTTCTTATTTTTCATGCTTTTATTATGTAGTTTAAATACATGTTTTTGGATGGTGCACGTTTTGTTCGTGCCAGCTGGCATTTAAAGCAGTATTAGCTAAAACATTTCCAAGGCAGTGTGTAACAAATTGTCATGTATATTAAATAGACGATGAACTCACGCAAATGTAAATATGTACAATGAAAAGAATAAAGAATGGTTGTGAATGGTGAAGTAAAGAGTACGACATTTTGGAGAGGATGATAAAGCTTGTTACAATTTTATATATCGACAGCACAACTTACAAAGTGAAATTTTTGACAAAGTAAAATTATATAATAGGGACAGATTCTAGACCTGTTAAAAATGCTTTCTACTTAAAATCTTACCTGGTGACATTCAGGTCTCGATCAAAGCTGAAACATTACTTTGTATGTCTTTGACAAAGAACGGTGCTGTTTATAAACGAGTGATAAAGGCACACCACCGCATCAAAATTCGATTGCTTTATGTAAAGTGCCATAAGGGTTCGCAATCGGGACTGACAAATTTGTGGTTAACCCCGCATCCTAACTAAAGCGACGGGTTGCACTAATACACGATTCCAATACAAATATTAATATGTTCGGAAAACTGGAAGGCGCCTGTCTGCATGACCACGCCTTCGCCGAACAAAATGAACTATTGCGTTTGCGCGACGGTCGTTTTGGATAGGATGCGGCCCTAGACAGACGGCAACGCAAGTATGGAATCGTGCATTTGTGAGGCGCAAGCTTCGAGAGGACCTTGAAGCGTTCGTGTAGCGATATCCAGTGCTCCTAAGGGCAATCGATAATGCGACCTCAATGTTTCAGTTTTGGAGAAATGATACGTTTCAATGGGTTACCAACTAAATAATAGATTCATATTATGACTTGTAATTTTAGATAGTTGTTTTCATGAAATGAAAAGCTAGAAAATAGTGTAAAGTTTAGCATTAATACTATGAAATATTACATTGTAACAGAATGCGTTTTTATGGACCAGTGTAGCATTTGAAGACCAAATCCATGTTGCATACTTTCGAGCAAATGTGGCACTTTCGACACACACTTAGTTTCACCAATAGAGTCGAGAATTGTTTGAATGTTGTCAATAACTGCTTCTACCACTTATGTTTAATTATCTTGTTGGTGTTATGGTTACTTAGATTTAATTCACAGAACCAGGGCTTCAGCAAATTACAAATTTATAAAAGCCAGTATCTTATGTTAGCACAAAAAGCAGGTTTTGTTAAAAGTGTATTTTTCTAAATAACTATCTTTATTGAAAAAGAAAAGTTGAGCATTTTTATTATTAAATGCAGAATTATTTTAATGTATTCTGTTATTTTATATTGTTTACTGTTAGCGAGTTTTTAATTATTATAATTTAAAATTAAATATGCATTCAATAAAATTATTCGATTGTTACATGTATTTTATGTCTTTAGTATCTCCCAAACTACAACAGAACCTAGTGATTCTCAGTTGAATGTGTCGACTGATCTAAGCATGTCGATTGCTAAATTAAGTCGATCCTGAGTTAATATGGCTACGAGTTCGGCATCCTCATTCTTCAGTAGCGTCCATCAGTTCTTTTAAAGTGCAGATAACAGCCACCGTAGCACATGAGTAGGTAAATGGAACAGAGATTAAGCTTCTAAAGAACGTTCAAAATTGTTACCTATTTTGGTAGGGTTGTCACAATATGTTAAGACAAATTTTATTAAACAAAACATTTTTTAAATAGTTTTATTATTGAGTATAATTTTTTTTTTTATCTCTGTTTATTTTGACCTTATTTTCGTTATCAGTGACCCCAAAAAAATGACCCCATGAAAATTATACCCATGACGGAAAAAACAAAAAAAAAATGTTGGTGCCATCGAATTTTCATTTTGATCTCATTTTTGTTATCAGCGACCCCGAAAACCACGAAAATGACACCCATGACGACAAAACCGAAAATTTTCGTCGGCGCCATCTTGGATTTTCATTTTGACCTCAGTTTCGTTATAAGCGACTCCAAAAACCATGAAAATGACACCCATGAAGAAAAAACCGAAAATTTTCGTCGGCGCCATCTTGAATTTTCATTTTGACCTAATTTTAGTTATCAGCGATCCCAAAAACCACGAAAATGACACCCATGACAAGAAAGCCGAAAAAAAAGTGAAGCATAAAATGCAGGGGGAGTATAATAAAAAAATTAAAGTGACTATCTTAAATATGTAAATAAGTCAACAAAATAAAAAACTAGTTGGTACCAAATACGATATAGACCATTACTCATTCTATCTCGTTCTCCCATACATACTTTCTTTTTCTGTCCTTGTCGTAACTCGATAATCTTCGGCTTACCGGGCTCCTTAACTCCTTAGTTACGAGGGAACATAGAAACGGAGACGGAAGAATCGACAAAATGACAGATTGTGTCGACACATTGACAGATTTCTTTGCACTGTCTGTCATTTTGTCGATTCTTCCGTCAAAGAAATCCTTGTCTACGGTGGTCATGCTACGGGGGCAGGACACGATATACGGGGATCTACCGTTAGTGGAATATCACCACATTTATTAGCACTCAAATTGTTGAATGTTGGAACAATAAAACAACAAAACACGGTAGTAGAACACGGTATATTTAAAATTTATCTACAAGTTGCAATATATGTTGTTGTTCTTGTTGGCGCCACTCCTCGCTGCCGGCGTCACCAAGGTTACCCGCGTATTCTGTAAACAAGATAGCTATTAGTAGTAGTAATCAACAATTTTGCCAAAACTGGTTGCCTGCTTTCAATGTGGAGACGAGCGGATCGTTGGAGAGAATTACAATTACAGAAGAGATGAGAGACGCGATGTGAATTTCAACAAATATGATTGGTCGATTCCCGCACGTCACCTCCCCTCGTCACTGCTGTAGCGGAAACAGGGCCTGAAGCTGGTAGTGACTTGCATTGCAATGCCGTGGAGTGCTTTTTTTGATATAATAATAATCTATTCATTAATTTCCAAACGAGAGTTCACTCACCTCTCATTACGTGTCGAATAATCTTCAGCGATCCTCCGCGTAGAGACAGCACACGTTGTACACGCTGCTTTACCGACGACGAGCCCGCAGTACAAACCTAGCCAATAAAAAAATAATGTCAGTCCAAAATAGATCATATCCATAGAAAAAGCATGAAGAAATAAACAAACAAAGTTCACCTCCAATATAATCCTGTCAATGAGTTGTAATGTGAAGAGTCCACCCGACAACCTTCTTAGATATTGCGCATCATCATCCAACTCATCTCCTTCTTGCTGCAAATAAATAAGATAACAAGAATTTGTGTGGACAACTAAAAAAACCCGACTATAATAACGAATCGATTGACACCTTATGGGCAAACGAGACGGGGATGAGCTGCAGGTGGGGCAATTTGGGGTTGGACGTCGGAACCACCGGGGTCACCAACTGGCTAGTTTTATGGAGAAGGAGGGCCTCTATATGATGAACTCCTTCTTCAGAAAGCGTGAGCACAGGAAGTGGACCTGGCAGAGTCCCGATGGTGCAACTAAAAATGAGATTGACTTCATCATGTCAACCAAGAAGCAAATGTTCAATGATGTCTCTGTGATCAATTCGGTGAAAACCGGGAGCGATCACCGCATGGTAAGAGGCACATTGAACATCAATATAAAGCTTGAAAGGTCTCGACTGATGAAGTCTACGCTCCGTCCAGCACAAATCCAGATCCAAAACCCCGAGAGCTTTCAGCTTGAACTCCAGAATCGTTTCGAGTGCCTAGGAAGCTCAGTGGACGAATGCAACGATGGGTTCGTGGAAACTGTCCATACGACTGGGTCTAAGTTCTTCAAGACACGTCGTGCACAGAAGAACAAAAGACTCTCTGATCATACTCTCGAGCTCATGAAGGAGCGGCGCGAGATGATCCTGCAGTCTTCAGACGAGGCGTGGAAGTACCGGCAGCTCAATAGACGGATCTCTAAATCCTTGAAACGCGACCTCCGCCGCTTTAATACCGAGCGTATTAAAGACGCTATTGAGCGGAATAAAGGCTCCAAGGTTTTTTCAAGAGATCTGGCTATTGGGCAGAGCCAGCTCACGAAACTGAAGACCGACGATGGCAGGATCGTATCCGCCAAACCGGAGCTGCTGAGGGAGATCGAGAGTTTTTATGGGCAGTTGTACACTTCAACCAGTAAACCCGTTGCAAATCTAGCTAACGACCCAAGAGCTAGACTGACCCGACACTATACCGAAGACATTCCGGATGTCAGCCTGTACGAGATTAGGATGGCTCTGAAACAGCTTAAAAACAACAAGGCACCGGGTGAGGACGGAATTACGGCCGAACTCCTGAAGGCAGGTGGAAAACCGGTACTTAAGACCCTTCAGAAGCTGTTTGATTCCGTCATACTCGAGGGGAAAACGCCGCAGGCATGGTGCAGGGGTGTGGTGGTACTCTTCTTCAAAAAGGGCGACAATGCCCGGCTGAAGAACTATAGGCCCATCTCACTTCTAAGCCATGTCTACAAGCTGTTTTCAAGAGTCATCACGAATCGTCTCGCGCGCAGGTTTGACGATTTTCAGCCTCCCGAACAAGCCGGATTCCGAAAAGGCTTTAGCACCGTAGACCACATACATACGCTGCGCCAGGTTATACAGAAGACCGAAGAGTATAACCTGCCTCTCTGCTTGGCGTTTGTGGACTACGAGAAAGCCTTCGATTCGATCGAGACTTGGGCTGTACTGCAGTCTCTCCAACGGTGCCAAATCGACTATCGGTACATCGAGGTGCTGAAGAGTTTGTACAAAAACGCCACCATGTCAGTCCGACTTCAGGACCAGACCTCGGAACCTATCCTTCTGCAGCGAGGTGTAAGACAGGGAGACGTCATATCTCCGAAACTGTTCACCGCTGCACTGGAGGATGTCTTCAAGGTTCTGGACTGGAGAGGGCTAGGCATCAACGTCAATGGCGAGTACATCTCTCACCTTCGGTTTGCCGACGATATAGTGGTCATGGCTGAGACCATGGAGGACCTCAGTACAATGCTCGATGACCTCAGTAGAGCTTCCGAAAGAGTGGGTCTTAAAATGAACATGGACAAAACCAAAGTCATGTTGAATGCCCATGTAACACCCACTCCTATCAAGATCGGAGACTCTACACTCGAAGTTGTAGACGATTATGTCTACCTGGGACAAACGGTCCAGTTAGGTAGGTCTAACTTCGAGAAAGAGGTCAATCGTCGAATCCGACTCGGCTGGGCAGCGTTCGGGAAGTTGCGTGGTATCTTCTCGTCCAACTTACCGCAGTGTCTCAAGACGAAAGTCTATGACCAGTGTGTGTTGCCAGTGATTACATACGGGACCGAAACGTGGTCGCTCACAATGGGCCTCATCAGAAGGCTGAAAGTCACCCAAAGGGCAATGGAGAGGGCTATGCTCGGAGTTTCCTTGCGTGATCAAATCAGAAATGAGGAGATCCGCAAGAGAACCAGAGTTACCGACGTAGCCCGAAGAATAGCCAAACTTAAGTGGCAGTGGGCAGGGCACATTGCTCGCAGAACGGATGGCCGATGGGGCCGAAAAGTTCTGGAGTGGCGACCGCGAACCGGAAGACGCTGCGTTGGAAGGCCTCCCACTAGGTGGACCGATGACCTCGTAAAGGTTGCAGGGATCCGCTGGATGCGAGACGCACGGGACCGGTCAATGTGGCGACACTTGGGGGAGGCCTATGTCCAGCAGTGGACGTCTTTCGGCTGAAATGATGATGATGATGATGATGATGACACCTTATTCACCAAAATAGTTTAGGAACATACGTAAATTCAAACATAATTACATAGATACACGTAAAATAAAATATAAACACATAAAATCATAACCCTTCCTTTTGGTTTCGCCGTAGGCGGGTAAAAAATAAGTACTTTAAGGGGTATGGTACAAGTGATAAAACTTCTCGAGAACATACAATAAAGCCCTGTTTAGTTGGTATATTGTGGAAATACGGTTCATAGTATATTACCTCCATTTCTTTCTCGGTGCGATCCACTTTGTCCATATATTTGAAGTGCAACTCTAGAAGCCTGTCTACCTTTTCAAGGTCATTTTCAGTGAACTTCGCCAATAGCCGCTGTCTTTGACTGCCTTGACAATTGCGTAACATTGAAGCAATTATAGAAACAACATGTTCTGAAAGAAAAAAAAATGATGAACTATTGAATATGAATTATTGTGCTTTATGCCATACATATAAAGTTTAAATTTGCAGTTTGACATAGATTACGATCGTACGTAGTAACCGTAATAGATATTGGTGATAATGATACGTACCTTCATGCTGATCAACTGTTAATATTCTTTTCCTTTTGGGCGTTTTCATGAATAGCGGGAAGACAGTGCGTAGTCCTAAAATATCTACGAATTTATTGCAGTTGTCGCGACCTTCAGGGCCCGCGAGTGCATGGTCCAACACTTTCAGTGACCCATTCCTAGACATTTTCTTTTCCCTGTAATAAAAAATTAAACATCTCTTATAAAATCAATGCCACAGCCACACCTCGTACTTACATACCCGGTTGCTTCTCAAAAGCTGAAATGAAATGAGCCTAATTTGCGTCTGAAATAGCATAACACAACTATGGTGCAAACGCATTTACATAGTGAAATATATCATGTTGAAATTATACCTGAGCATAAGGTTCATGAGCTGCAGCCCCTCTCCGCGCAGGAAGCGGTCGCGGTTGGACGGCTCCATGAGCGCGCAGCACAACGAGTCGAACATGTTCTCCATGGCCTCTTGTTCCTCAGCCCCGGCCGGGTCGTTACGTTTGTAGAACTGAACGGAAATACGATAAACGATTACAATACAGTAGTCCTCCAAGAAGTGTGTGGATGTGGGCTAAGCAAAAGGAAGGTTTGTAAGACTGGTGGAGTTCTACCCGAAAAAAAGGGCGTGCGTGTATGAATGATACCCCCAAGAAGGTTTAAAGCAACTATTAGTCTTTTATTTTAGGGGGAAAAATCTCACTATGCTGTGCAATCTTAGTTTGTGTTAAGTAGTAGTTAGTAATAACAAATATAATTTGTGATAACTTACTGCCAACTGTTGCAACAAAACATCAATACCATCAAGTTCTCCCAATAATTTTCTGTTCTCTGGAGTATTTTGCAATAGAATAGATAAAATTTCGGTGGCATATAATTTGTTGGCATCAAAAGGCACTTTCAGCTGTAAACGATAAAAAATATTGATGTAGAATTAATTTAAAGATGTAGATGAAGTTAACTTGACCATATTGATGGCATACCTTCAGTCTTTTGAGTATCCATTGCATGAAACCCTGTTTAGCGACTTCTGAACTCAATTCAGTTCTAAACTCTGTTAAGTTTTCTATGATACCTGTAAAATTAAGTTGTTTGATACAAGAAGTATATAATGTTCTATAGAGCATAAAAAAACATGATATTCAATGGTAGAAGTAGGTTAACCTATTGACTGCCACGGACATCTATGGACTTCAAATCAAAAAGTGCTCACGGCCAGGGGAAGGCATGGCAAGTCGAAAATAACACTTTTTTAAAGCGTTTGGCGTCGAGAACACAGATTTTCGTTATTGACGTGGCGGTGAAAAGGTTAACCAGTTGGTTCGAAGTGTTCGAACCAATATATGGTTTTACCTCTTATAATATAATATGCGTTACCCATATTGCTGATTAACCAGAATGATAGAAACAGCACCAGCAGCGGGCTATCTCAGTCACTTTTTTGCTTATTTCTAATGTACAATACTGAACTCAAGGTGTGAACCAGTTATTAGAGGCTGATTAACCCTACAATACAAAAAACGTACACCTAAAAAAACGTAAACCTTTACTATAGAGTTTCTCTAACCAGACATCCATCCAACTTTTTACCCGGTTACTTTTTGGGACCCTGGTTGTCATGGTGAAATACAAAATCGTCAATGGAATGTTTAACTGTAGGCAGTTGAACATTTTATTACCTAGAGTGTCATGTACGGCATCTCTCTCATCAGGCACTGTTTCATCAAGTCGCGCAAGGTTGTGCAGCAACAAAGCTGGAGCTTCAGCCTCTGCCAAAGCATTGATCAGCTCATCAGCACCCTCCTCACTCTCATGGAGAATATCCACATCTGTGAATTCCTACAAAAGAAATTATATTAATGTTTGTTGAAATGGGACTTTTATAGAAATACATGATAATAATACAAGTATAATTATTTTCTAAATTAACATAAAACTAGTTTAGATCTCAGCAAATGAGTCTTTTGATGATGTCTAGAAATTTGAAATTTCATAAGCAACATTGAGTGCGCTGTTAGATATACAATGCACTGAAATTACATAATCCAACAGCATGAAATGCAACAGAATTAGCTCCTGAAGATATCTCATAAGTGACAGTGTAAGTTTCTTCTATCAATATAGTGAATACCAAAGAAAGTTACGAGAAGAACTTACCTGCAGCAGATGCACCACTTTAGTAGATATATCTGTATTATCATGCGACAACAACTCCAACAGTGAGTTGATGCACTTCAAGTCCACCAGCAACGGGTACTGGTCTGGCACTGTTGCTACTGCACTCAACTCCTAACAACAAAATAATGTTTTATAATGATGACTATTAATTATTGGTCTTTTAGGTATAGTTCTTCCATTCATAATAACCCAAAAGGCCAAAGTTATTGGTCTTGGATTGATGACTTATAACATTCATCAACTAATGGATATCATCTCCTTTAGGTTTTTCTGCTAAAGCACACTAAAACAATGTGTGCAAGCGTGACAATCAAACAATGTGTGCAATCTTTGTTAGATGGATTTTACTGCAAGAACTTTCAAAGTAAAACAATACCTGTAGTGCTTCATGTAAATCAATTTCGCTGTCCATAAACTTCTCTGGTTGATCTGGGAACTTAATTCTCATCTCTCTGTTCCTCAGAGTTTTCTTCTCAAAATTCAATACTAATTTCTTAACTGCAGTTTCATCAAGAATGTCACCCTAAAAAAATGATCCAATATCACTTATACTAATAACAACAAGAGCAGATAATGAACTCATCTGCAGCACGTTTTGCAACATTGTCAAAGCAATGATATTGTGAACAGATAAAATATTCACCTCAGTTGCTTCAGTCTCAACAAATCGAAGAATATCTTCTCGTTCCTTGTCGGTGATGGTGGGTTCCTTTGGCAGGGTTGTGCTCAACGGCAGTAACATACGATGATCAGATTTAGCTTTCGCCATTCGCCGCATTTTTGAAGCCTTCGCGCCATCTTCGTCCGAGTCCCCACTGTCATCTTCATTTGGTCTCTTGGGCGTTGGTGTGGGCTGTTTAATAATAATTACGTTAAATAAAGTGTATACTTTAGATCATTTTGTATCTTTACCTTTTATTTTCGTTAAAAACATATCGAGAGAAAATCTAAAACCCTTTTTTACTCAATTTGTTTGTGGCCTAAATATTATTTACCTTAAATGAAAGCAGTTCTCCAACATCCATGCTAACACACGTATGGGTCTGGTTATTCTTAAATCTATTTACTAATCACTAGTTTTCTTAAACAGTAAACATTCCAGACGGAATTGGTTGGAAAATATTGTAGTTTGACATTGACAAGAAACTTGACAGTAGTGCGGCGTGCGGTGGCACAGCACAGATAACAGAATAGAATCACGGTTCAACAGTGTTGCGCGTAAAGGGGGCTCGTGGCTAACTGACATCACCGCATGGGTCTTCAATCAAAGCCTGCCTGCCATGCCTGGGTCGATCCGTGGATGGTGGAATAAAATGAATGGTCACCCGATCATCCATTACTTACCGGGATCCCTCTTTGTTCCGGTTGTGCACATGAAGCCTGAAAATCAGTCTTATCAAGAACTGGATTTCGATTTACGAAATAACGGTTGTTTAGATCAAAAAGGCAATAATTCCGTAAAAATATACAGATTAAGCTAACTCGAAAACTAAAAAAAGGCTAAATGATTTTTAATGGTCTCAAAAGACTATGATCCGCTTAAGGAATTTCTTTCTTACTGTAAAAAATACACAATGGCGGCAAAGTTAGCTTTTTTGAATGGCTGCGCAGTTTTTGACCTAAACAAATTATATGGTAAAGGTTGTAACTAGTTTGTTGTATGATACGATGGATACTAAGAAGAGTAACCAGTATGCATTAATAAAGGTGAGTCTACGATCTTTCCCATAGTATGGATTTACTAATTCTTTTATTCTATATTTATATTGTGCTGAGAGTAATAGAGAAGTATGGAAGAAGAACACATGCTGCTGCGCCGACCCGAAATTAATTGGGATCAGGGCAAGTGAATAATGATGATGTATGAAAGAGCTGCAGTCCACCTGGGTTAATAATTTTACCCCATAACAAACGTTTCAGAGATATTGACGAATAAACTTTTCGTATATTTTATTACTAGCTGTTGCCTGGTCGGCATAACATACACCATATTTTTTTTAATTGCGGCCGCGCATAATCCCTTTAAATAAGATATAAGCTATCAAAGTTAAACTCATTCACTGATGGCATCTTCAGCACAACTTTGATTTGATCTTTTTTATTTAATAGCCTGTACTGTCCCACTTTGATTTGATTATCCAGGCATAAAACCTGTGTCAATCGATAGCTATCAAACAAACATTTTGTATGAGACAAAATATTCTAAAGTGTCACGTTTTCGAGATATTACATTGGCTGAATGCTGAAGGCTGACACTTTGAAAATCAATTATTTTTCATCGCCTCCCAATTTTCTTTTACTTTACCACATCTTAATAACCACAATGACATTCATTTCTTTAATTAATTAATTAATTTATTATGGTCTGTACTTTATACTTCCATTCTAAGCGAGACATTTTTAACCAGTACAACAACCAAAACGCAAGAATATCTTTTATTTTAATTAAATCAAACATAATCAATTTTAAAACTAATCTGTGAAGGATGCATCTGATGATTTTTATCAAGTTTGTTGATATCAGGTTCGAATTTACCGAAAGGCCAATGCCAGAAAAATCTTGGTATTAATAGAGTAATATAACAACAAGGGGGGAAAATGAAAACATATCATAATATTAGATATATTCTTATCTTTGGTATCTTTTCTTGCGGGACAAGAAAAGATACCAATTTTTTTTTATTTGTCTTTTTTTAATAGATTTTCAACTTTATCGCTTAAGCGCTTAATTTGACAGTTTCGGGTAGCTTGATGTGCTGGCGTCTGTACACTTTTTCTGAGTATGACTTTTAGTAAACTTTTGTACCAGTACCTAGACCTACCACCTAAATATTTCTTGATCACAAACTCCTGAACTATTGTAGGCGGCACCTCTATTTGAACTACATATCTATAAACAAACTAACAGCATTTCATTACAGGATGTGGTGGCTTCAATGAAAAATGGAAAGGCGTTCAATTTGCCAAGATTGCTAGAAATATTAAATATTAGCACAGAGATCGATGTGCAAGTTAAAATATTTTCAGTCTTATCTGCCTATTTAATGTTAAATGTAATTTGAAACAAGTTCATAATTATTGTCAATTATAGTCTCTGCAAAGTGGAATCACCGAATCATTTTCTGAACACATTTATTTTTCTTACAGGATGATAATATTGAGGCAATCATAACATACAGCCTCTTATACGATAAAATTTGCAAAATTTTAGCGAATTGCCCCCCGAGAAAAACTACAGTTGCGTTTAATTTTCTCTCGGCTCTTTTGTACGTCGATGATGAAGACAGCCATAGGAAAAACAGCCTTGTCGCATATGCTAGGAATATGATCAGAATCAGCGGTTGTTTGGCTACCATGTGTGATCTCTTTACTGCCTGTATGATGGTAATTTAAGTATTTTGTATTTGTCCAATCTTTTAATATGCACTGTTAGCAGAGGCAAAGGTATCCCGTGAGGCAACATTTCACTTATAGGACGATACAGTGTCTGTGTTGAATCTCTAAGGTCTTGAAATATTCACCGTTTTCGATGCGGGCAATGCAGGCTGCATTGTATCTATTTTTGGGTAGGCCCCCAGTAAGTAGGCGGTATTTTCCGTATTTTGGCTGACAATGATTTGTTTTAGGTTCGCACATAAACATCCTTGGCCAATAATATTATTCCATATTCTCAGCACCAGGACGCATGGCGCGCTTTATGCCGATGTCTCGCTGAGTCATGTCGCGGGGTTGAAACTAATCAAAGCTATTGTACGCACCTTGTGCCAATGGTAAGTAAATAACTACTCATCTACAATAGCCAAACATAGAATGACAGAGAGTGGATTTTTCGCTAAGAGAAAAAAACTAGCTTCTAGCAGTTAAAATTGTTTTTTGTTTTACTCGTCTTTTCACCATCATTTCAACACGGAATCAGCGATTGTTGGGTATAGGCCTCCCCTTTCTTCTGCTACACTTTCTGGTTCCATTCGCATCTTTTGCAGGAACCTATCTTTCTTCTGCAGAGCAAACTATTTACATAGAATACATGTTTGCAGTGTATTCAAAAATGCAGCCAGCGGAACATCGAGGTGCTGTTGGTTCTGCAGAGCTTGCTACAGCACCACAACCGAAACATTACCCTGTTCGTGGAATGTAACGGAATGTCGCTGTTTCAGAGGTATCTATTTGCCTATAGTTGAAACTTCTTCAAATTTATTTTCAACAATGATGGACCTTTGCCTTCGATAGATATACCAATAAAGGAGCGGTAAAACCGACCCGACCGTATTCTGATAGCTAATGTACTGAAGTATCTGCTAAAGTCTGGTTTCCGCAGCCAGTCGGGTGTCCGGTCCGGTCGGTTCGACCTCACCTTAATAGTACAGATAAAATGTTCACTATTTATCTCGTAGGGAACTCCTGCAACACGACATCTGCCTGCAACTGCTAGCCACAATAGTGCAGAGTTCCACTGAAGCCGCGGCACTTATCGCCAACACAAACATTTGTCAACAGTTAAGAGACTTCCTGCAGATGTATGGACCGCAGTCACAGGTAGTATTCATTTGCTTTTAAGTTAAAAGTCCCTTCAAGTTTCCTTTTTATTAGTTTCTACTTGAGTGCTATTTCCAGTTTATAAAGTTATTTTTTCTTTTAACAGTTGGGTCAATGGGCTACAATAGTTTTATACCATACGTCGCGAATTGAAGGTAAAATTCACTTAATTTTGTTACATAATAATGCAAGAGTTAGGATAAATCAACCCACTTGTTACTTCTCATTTTAGCACCATGTGAAAACCCAACAGTTGAAGAAATAAAAGAAGAAAATAATAACCTGAGTGAATCTCTACTAGCAAAGTTGCACCCTCCTGACCAACACAGACAGAAAGAATGTAGTGCCGATACCACTAAATTTTTCCAAAATGTTATGAAGGAAATTCTTCAATGTGGTGCACAGAAAGAGTTCAATCATTTGAAAGCTTTCTTTCCGCCCGATATGATGACGAACAAAAATCCAAAGAATACTGCTAGTTACGTTTCTAGAGTCCCATTTCATGATATGTCACAAAGAAATCAATTCTGGATGGCTCCTCAAGAGCCTTATAAGCTCAACCCAAGAAGTATTAAACCAACTGCAATTCAAAATGATAGTGTACAACTTAATAAACCCAATGAACTATCCCTTTCTTTTTTACGGAAGCAAAATTCGAACAGAAAATCTGTGGTAAAGAATTTTGTCTCAGCTGAAGAATTGCCCGAAAATTTTCAAACAACATTTCAGACTAATGACAGTAGAGTAAGAAAGAATACTATGTATGAATCCCGTATCGAAATAGACGAAAGTCGCTTAAAAACACTAGGCACGGACGATTTCAATCCACAAGTTGCGTCCACCCCTAAGAGCCATGATTTGAAGTTCGAAAACCAGCATTCGAGTAATTACTCAGTCAGATCTATTCAGAAGTCTCTAAGAATCCATAAGATCAAGCGACAATTACAGAAAAATAAGATTGCAAAACGTTTAGAGAGAAACAAAATTGACAAGGAAATTAAACACAAGACATTCAGTGGGAGATTCTTTGATGCGATCAATACATCCTGCACTACCCTTGTTAAAACTGTAAAAAACATATTTAGACCTAAGAGTGATTTGCATGAAACGGAAAATAATACTGATGATGACAGTTTGAATAAGACTCCAAACCGAGACAATGAGTCCTGTAGCTATAGTTTCACAAATTATATGCGTAAAAGAGACGCTGCTTTGAAAAACGATTGCACTACCAAGTCTGGTGAGTTTAAGGAAAAGCGAAATGTTGAAGATTTTAGTATGGAGATGAGCAACTCGTGTAACACTTGCAATAACACGATCGCGCTTAAGCGTAAGCTGGTTAGCGATGAACACTTGAAGCGGACTCTAAGGAAACTTAAACTAGGAATTAACTTGTATGGATGTAATTTCAAGGTAATTTTACTTCTAATGTTGATGGGTGTACCATAGGTTTTTTTGAAGTTGTTGGTCTTCTTGGTAGATATTCAATCATTTTTCATAGCATACTATATTATGATGACTGACTGCCTTGTTGGTCGAGTGGTTGCAAGTGCGACTGCTGAGCATGAGGTCCTGGGTTCGATTCCCAGGTCGGGCAAAGTGTTTTGGGTTTTTCCACCAGGAATTTCTCAGTAGCAGCCACGGAGTCTGGATTTGTGCCCGGGTTTTGGCAATGGACTCGCCCCCTATTACGTGGGACTTGAACATAACTGGCGAAAGTGGGTGTACTATTAGGTACACCTCTGCCTAACCCTTCGGGGATTACAGACGTGATGTAATGTTAGTATATGATGTAATGTGTCGTTTTAGTTGTATTAGAATTATAGAAACTTTGTTTCAGAAAATATCTCGAACGATGTGGCCAAATGACAACTACATGACGCCTGCCAATCTCTACAATTTGTACCGAAAATTAATTGTAAAATAAACTGACGAAACAATTTTTTCATTTCATTTAGTAAACTTTCATATCTTGGCACCATCTAAAAAGACTACCATAAAATTAATGACCACCTAAACAAGTTGTTACTTGATACAACAAAAACAAGATAAATTATTCATGGTCAGTATATATTATCTTAAATAAATAACATAACATAGTTACATGATAACATTATGTAATGACGCGGTCCCGCTCGTCTCATAGTTTACTGTAGGTCGATTCATGGCGAACCATATCTCTTGTGATATCAGCAATAGTTGGAGTCCCTGGGTGAACAAAACTGTTAATTTTAATCACCGAAAAACGCAAAACTGATTCTTATTCGCAGAGTTCGAAGATCTCGCAACTTAATTTCCTTATAAAATCGAATTAGTCATAGTACCTTTCGAATTAAAATAGATTTTAGTGGTTGGAAAATTAACTTGAATATGCCTTAAATATAAGAAGACGTATATACCTGCTATTTGGAAGGTGTATTCCAGCTCAGTTCGGAAAATATTGAGCATTCTTTGGACACCAGCTTGCCCTCCAACGGTCAAACCCCATAGCGCAGGACGGCCCACGAAGACCTGTCACAAACAATTGATAAATTAATATGATACACAGACAAGTTAATTTTGATTTTCTCCCGTGAGTGTGGGTTTTTATCATGGGTTGTAAGTAGATTTGTGGGACCAGTAGGGACGTAAGTACTCACCATTTTTGCTCCAAGTGCTAAGGCTTTGTAAACATCAGTTCCAGTTGACACTCCACCATCCAAATAGACCTCGACATTATAGTTTCTTACAGCTTCCACGATTTCGGGCAATGCTTCTATCTAAAGAATTTAATAATCTCACATTATTAATTTAGAACAGTCATTGTTTTAGGTGAACTGGGCTGTGGTCGCTCCACGTAAAATACTGGTATTTAGCTGCATCCGGTTAGACTGGAAGCCGACCCCAACAGAAAAGTCTAGACAGATGATGATGATGATGAAGATGATTATTATTTTAGGTATAGCATAAAGCATAAAGGGCGCAACTGCGAAAATAATGTTAAGAAAAATAAGTCATAAAAAGGTGAAATGTAGTAAGGCTAATTTTTCTGCATTACGTTTTCTTAAATACGCCCTTTTGTTTTACGAGGGCAGTATAGCCATTCTAACTTCTAATGACGTAAATGTCCAATACGAGCAGTCGATATTTGTTATCACTATATCCAGGGTCGGACTGGCCATATAGTCAGGGTGGCGATTGCCAGCCGGGCCCCAGCCTGCGCGGGTCCCCTACGGGCCTGACTTGCTAGGTTTACCGGAAGCAAGGCGGTAGGTAGCATAGGGGGCCCGCGGTCGAGGATTTTTAAAAGATTTAAAACGCATTCTGTCTGATATCAAAGAGTTAGTAAGTACGTAATTAATTGTAGCGTATAGTAGAATCACTCTTAAACTAAAATATTTTAAGGCTAAAATGAGCCTCTGAGTACTCGTACTACCGCTACAAAGTTACAAATTTTCTTAAAAACAACACACGGTTGTTTCTTTGCACCCTGCGAAAAACTTTTACCATATAGGTTCCGTTTTTCTACCTGTGGATTGGCACTTCTTTTGGATTTTCATGTGATCGACCGGTATAGACAGAGGCTTAATAAATTAGGAGCCCTTGCCCCGAGACCTTCATAGGCAATTATGACATACATACACAAGGTTGCAAAAAATAGGGTTTGTGGAAATTTTGATCTCAAATTACATATTTTCATTTATTCAAGGCAATATGTAAAAATTTTCGAGCTCGCTACGCTCGCTCTAGCAGCCTACTTTATGGTGAATCTTCATTTCGTCTGTAAGTCGCCAAATAACTCCGGTAGGTCGAAACAATTTTAATCTAACCTGTCCAAGGTAGGTAGGGTGATCAAAATTTCACTTCGCTACTTTCTCTTAAATCTTGGCTTTGCCTAAAAGATGAATGTTAATTTCTCAATAAAAGAACAAAAGAAAAGCTAACTTGTCTGGAGTGGAGAGCCTAATTATTTTAGTTCCTAGTCTATGACATTATTTCAGAGGTATTAAAAAAGAAAGGTTAGCTGAAAGTTCTCCTCTTTTAAAAAAATGTTGACTTGCTAGCTTCATATTTGTTATATTATTGGAATATAATTGGAACTGCACTTAGGTACCTAATAATTTGTATCTTTTATAATTATTAATCTGTATATTTTATTATTTTCCAATTTTATCCCATCTACCATTATCCAGTCTCGGGTCCCGGGCTTTGGGGAGCCACCCGGGCCCTTCCGGCCCAGTCCGACCCTGACTATATCTATGGATTTTGTTTACCGTAGCAGGAACGCCGTCTAATTGTCTCGCTCCATGGTTCGACACTAAAATTCCCGAACAGCCAGCTTGGACTGCTTTCAATGCATCATCTCCGCGTAAAATGCCTTTTGCTATGATTGGCAGTGTCGTAATGCTATAAAAAACAACAAATTAAAGTAATGTAGATACTTGAAATACGAACGGTGTAGTAGTATTAAAAATTGAAATTATATTAGGTACCTTTTCAACCACTTCACTTCGTCCCATGTCAGTGATTTGTCGAATAAATTCTCGACGTACTTATTTAAACCGCTACCACCTTCTGTGCTACGGATCTTGGTAGATAGGACGCCATCAAAGTTAGCGAGCCTGTAAGCGAGTAAAGAACCAATGGCATTAAAAATAACACAAAAATGAAATGACGCCAGTCTGCTATCTTCTCTTCTGTTGCTATGTGCAAGATAGTTGATCGCTTGATTACCTCAAATGTGGCGGCAGAGTAAACTTATTTCGCACGTCTGCCCGTCGTATTCCGAACAGTGGAGTATCAACTGTGAGCGCTATTGCTTTAAAACCTGCCTTCTCAGCTCTGAGAACTAAGTTTTTGGTCACTTCTCTGAAAAAATTAAACATACATCGTGAATTTTGCGCACTTGATACGGCTTCTATGATCTTTCTGGTTTGAGAAATATATACCTGTCATTGTAAATGTACAGTTGGAACCATTTTATGGCATCAGGTGCAGCTTCAGCGACTTCTTCTATAGAACTCGTGGCAATAGTGCTGAGTGTAAAAATGGTCTTCTCTGCTTGTGCAGCTAAATCGCAAGAAGACCAAACGAATATAAAACAATTAAGTAATTTATACACAGGGTGGCGAATTATTATATTTGGTTCAAATACAATCTAAGAAAAGTAGTAATAAAAAGTATCTACCTAGGTATAGATTCTTCAAGGTGAGTCTACCCCTTATAATAAACAACTTTCCCAAAGAAACTCAAATCAGATACATGAAAAATAAAATTAGCTTTTCAAACATGCAACTTAAGTTCGATACAGTCTGTCTACTACTGTCTAGGAATTTGTTTTTTTTTCAAAAGTAAGAAGATAGATATGGTGTGGTTGTGGTACCTCTTGCATTAGCTAATTCGCCCTCGGGATGCGCCATCCGTTGCATAGCAGTCGGTGATATACCGACGGGAAGGGAGACATCGTGTCCTAATACCTTTGTACGGAAATCACAAAGACTTACTCCTATTAGGCACTTTGGACGAATCCGCAACCTGTGAGACAAACGTTTTATCGCTATAGTCGGGAAAAAATCAAAAAACCTGCTGGGCTCTAAACACTGCCTCTCCTAAATTGTAAAAACATTATCAGTATCCGCCCAACAAATAAATTAAACGTAAATATTCAAGTAACATACCTCTGAAAAGCTAGTTTATTCTCAACCAAAGTTTGTTCATCGGTAGCACCACTTTTGTAATAGTCGCGAGCTGGTTTCGGTAATATCGACAGAGCAGCATCCTCGATATCCTTTAAACTTATATATTTCTCCATAGTTTTTACGAAGTAATTTGCTACTTATGATGAAACTACTCGAGTACTTAACTTGATCATTACTTGCCGTCAAATGGGTGCAAATGATAACACGCCATACATCTTATCTATTTACGTATTATGTGTTAGGGCACAGGTCATTACACAAGGCGTCAAACACTATGAACACCCGTGCGTGGATTTTTTACTCTACATCTTGGCCCATGTAATCTGAAGAAATATGTGGTTTTATCATACAGGGTGAAAGGGACATTGACGCGCAAACTGTTACCATGAATTCAGCACAGATTAAAGGTCCAGCAGAGATTAATAAAGGTCCTACGACCTACTAAAATAATTCTCGGTAATTAAGAAAACAGCTATTTCATACAAAAGTGCAATATCTACAGCACCTACACGGTCAAAATGTGTGGAGTTGTTTTTTTAAAGTACCGATTGAATATTTTGACGCTGGTGGTCTAGATTCATGCGCTGAATTCAAGGTAAAGGTTTGTGCTTCGATGTCCCTTACACCGTGTATTGTCATTAAATTAATAATCAAATATTGGTTTCCAACTTGAGTGTGAGGCTGTAACTTGAGATATTGCAAGATCAATATAATATGAGCTACAGAGCTTACAGAGTGCACCGACTACAGCTCGTATTTGCTTCGCCATAATCCTCGAGGACTCCTGAGCATGCGCGAGGCGATGCCTGATGTCCGCGTCGAAATTCATTTTCCGTTCTGTCTAAGTTGACCAAGGAACATATTTACTCTAGGGAAGAGTTGACCCTTAAACGTTGATCAGGGATTGTGACGCATTTTAGTTTTTTGTGTAATTCACTAATAATGTTAACGATACGATCAAGTTGATTCGCTGGATCACTGGACTGGAACAATGTCAACCGGGCATTATGATAATTGATGATTGTGTGATGGTGTTTGTTTGTTTTCTATTTTTTTTTTGCTGTTTGTGTCCCACTGCCAGGGCAAAGGCCTCTCTTCCCTCCTCTTCCAGTTATCCCTATCCGGTGCTGTTATTCCTTGTGAAAAGAGTCGAGTTCGTCGTCCCGCCATCTCCTTCTAGGCCTGACGCGTTGCCGTTTGCTGCTGTTTGAGACCCACTGTGTGGTTACTTTAGCCCATAGCTCTTCTGACATGCGACAAACGTGGCCAGCACAGTTTTATTTGAGCTTGCAGCCGTGTGACCCACATCGGCTATATAAGTTTTGGAACGCAGTATCGAGTTCCTTGTACGATCAGTAAGTTTCAACTCCAAGGATACTGCGCCCTATTAAGTGGCGTAGCTAGTCCTAGTAGGACCCCGTATCAAATTTTTTTGGGAACCCTTTGAACTCAAGTGTGGCGAATCCCAAAAAGCGGAGTAAATCATTAGTAATAAACAAATGATTTTTGCAAAACTAAGAAAATTGCATCCTGACTTGCATCGCTTTAGTTGTCATTCATTTTACTAGAACTTTTTTTGAGACAAAAAAATATGTAACTGCTATCATGGCTCGTATTTAAGTCTTGTCAATGAAGAGCTAGAAAATTAGAACATTCTGAAAGCGTTAAGTTTTCATCGAAAAGCGAGTGAAGCGACTTCGAAAAATTGGTGCTTTCTGGGACCGCGATTAATGAAGTCTTCATCAAAGAGAGAGCGAAGCGAGCTCAAAAAACTAGCTTTCTGGACAGCTATAAGTTATATTTTCATTTTATCTTTTACAAAGAAGAATATTTGAGGTTGTGAGAAGATTTTGTGATTTTTTTTCCTCATCAGTAACAAGGGCCCCCCTTGTTACTCGGGGGCCCGTTTCTTTGATACAGCTGATACGGCTGTAGCTACGCCCCTGGCTCCATTGCTTGCTTATAGACCCAGAGTTGGTTGGTGACCACTGACCATGTCTGCGCTCCATAGATGAAGGTAGGAAGAATGCACGTTTCATTCCCTACATGTAGATGTTGGTAAAATGTACGGCCGTTTGTTATCTTGGATGAATTAAAACCCTCAAAAAGATTTTATGAATTTATTTCTTGATTTGAATAGTATAATATCTGTATGAATGCTTTTTGAGCATTCTTGTATAATCTTCAAATGCCATTTCGTTATATTTGCCATAGAAATGTTATACAAAACTCAACTGATCTTACAATAATTCTATCAATACACATTTTACACTATTGTGAAAACTGCATGCGTTGAATTACATCGAATAAATCCAACATGTCATTATATCTGCCAAATTAATTGGTGTGTATTTAATCAAGTTTATAAATACGCTACATTACAAAATTTTCAATATTAAAAAAATTGCATTTCATTTTTAAACTTATTTGTTTGAGAACCCACTGCTATTTATTTTTAAGATCTATTTACGAATTTCGTGAATATAAAATAGTATGAAGTTCATGTTGAGTTTGACTTATTGCCGGTTGATGATATTTACAAGATTTCGAAACTCGCTCCGAGAATCATACATCTGCATCTGCTACACATGTGAATAGTTACCAGTATATAGATTCATTTGTTTCTAAACACGAATCATAGCGGTTCACCTATCTAAGATCAATCACATTTTATCTCGTTTCAACATAATATCGTTAACTTTGCATTTTATAAAAGATACAAAACATTTCAATTATTAAGCTATTAAGAAAAGGGCCACCATATTCCCTCTATCTATAACTCCATCTTTGGTAATAACATTAACAACAATCAGCGTTTTATCGACCAGGTATCTAATTATTCACAATGCTATTCTGTACTATATCAATCATTATAACTTGTGATTTCGGATGTTTGTTTTTACTTATAAAAACCATGATACAAAGCGACTTTTAAAATTTTAAAGCCAAAATAAAATCACGACTTGACATCATTCACTTTAGCATATAAACAATGCTTGGTGTTATAATAAGCAATAAAATTTTAATTCTATTTTTATCACATTGTTTAAATACTTTGTTATTTAATTATTTATCGAAATATGTTTACATGCAAAATGAATGACATAACAGTCTTTTAAATTAAAACTTGTTAATAGATCAATATACAGACTATCAGGTGCAAGCATTGAGCAAATAAAATTAAAATAAGGCACATGGTCTTTGCGACCAAAATTTGAAGATTCATTAATGTTAAAAGTAATATGATAAAATAAATACTCACAGAATATCACGGTGGTTTTATATTTGTAAAATACTAGAATGCGAAGTGCAATCGTTAATGGCTACAAGTGACTATAAAAGGGGCGTTCGACCGCGACGTGCGTGCATGCGAGCGAGAGCGCACGCACGCGCGGCCGATCGGCTGCGTCGCCTGATAGCCTGGATGTTACAACAATTTTACCACTAGAAAAAAAGGAAAATATTATACAACCGTCGTGAAATATAAAAATAAATAACATTATATTACAAAGCAGAACATTGACATAGTGGCAACATTTTCCTGTTAGACTAGTCGTTAATACCTATATCTACACTTTCCACTGAATTAAAACTAAGTTTATTTTATTATAATAATACATCTAGCAAATAAAAAACTGAAATATTAAACATTGTTTACATAGTCAGAGTTAGGCCAATATGTGTTCTCTGGCCTCGATAATTTGTATTGTTTTACTATGTACATTTAATTTTACTTCACTCATAAACATTGTGTACACAATGATTTTAAAACATGACTCAGTTTTGAAAGCTCTCATACAGTTCTTACCTAATAAAATGACTGTTGAATACGTAGTATTTAACAACATTTATCAGTGAAGTAGTTTGCGATGAACTCGGTCCCTAAATATTGATGTCTATTACGAATTATTTGCTTTGTAAATTATTTGAGCTTTGCCAAATAACCAACAGATTCGATCATAACATGAGATGTGTTTTAGTAATTTCGTTTAATTGACCGGGAAACAGATTACATTCTATTTATTATTTAATTGTCGTTATAGTATTATCTCATTCTTCTACTACTTGTGTAGTGACTGTGGAAATATGACACGAATCATGCACACACACATATTTTCTATGAATGCAAAATAAACGCCGATGATCACGTGACCAAACGCACATTTCAATTTCTTAGATTCCATTTACATGTGGAATCAGCTGATATTACGTCATACTGCTGTAGTTTTCGATCGGTGTACCTTTTCCAAGTAACCAATATGATAAGTCATTCAAATGTGTTACTATATCACAAGAAAATTATTAACGGCAATGTTTTTAACTTGAAACAATTTATAATTATATAAAATGTAACTAAGAAATGCAAGGAACTGTTGTATGCTGTCAATTGGATAATAATGCACTCTTATTTAAAATTATTACAATGTTGAACGTCAAAAGCTAACAAGTTCGACAGAACAAGTTAATATAATAAGCGAGCGAGCACAATCAAAATCAACCACGTGATTCTAGTAGATAGCACCTAGTTTTTCATTTGTTATGCGACCATTTATTTATGTACTGTGAACGATTTCTCCTAATTCATGTCAACTTCTCAGGACTAAAAAGTAAAAAATTGCTATCTATCACTATTTTAAAATGCATCAGATGAACTATTTTAATAAAAGCATTACTTCAAATATTGTTCATTTCATTTAGATTAGTTTACAAAGTCGGTCTCGCAGTTAATAAAACATGTTGCAACTTCACAACTCGTTTACAGATATTTTTGCACAGATAAACAAACTTACTTCTAGAGGAGATTGCTTCTCGTCGTGTCGGTCAACTTAAAAAGGTAAAATATTTGGGGACCAAACTACATTCCGAACCGACCGTTAGTCCGTTCATACACGTTGCACGCAAACGAGACGCTCGCATCGGACCGGCGAGCGCGAACCTTCGGCACGAAGCGGAACGACCGATAAATTCGACCGCCGAGAGAGCACTACGACGAATCCTAACGGCGAATAATAAATACTATGGTACTTTTAAAGCGGAACATGTAAGTATAAATAAGTAATCGCGGGGCGGGGACTAGAGACGCGTTCACAGCGGCGGGAGAGGGTCGCGGGCGGGCGTGGGAGCCGGTGAGGGCGCAGGGGGCGCGGCGGGAGAGGGCGCGGGCGACGATGTCGGGGCAGCCGGGCCCGCGGGGCTGGCGTGCGGCGCGGGGCTGGTGTGAGGCGCGGGGCCGGCGAGGGGCGCGGGGCCGGGGCCCGCGTGCGGTCCGGGGCCGGCCGGGCCGGACGGTGCGGGGCCGGCCGGGCCAGACGGCGCAGCGGGCGGCGCCAGCGTGAGGCGACGCGCGGGTGGCTCGTCGTCCGGCGGCTCGTCTTCGTCAGCGCTATCGTCGGCCGCATCGCCCGAGCCGGAGCCCTCGGCGCCTTCCCGACCTTCTTCCTCCTCTTCGTCTTCTTCTTCAGGGCAAAGTTGATAAGCCCTACGAGAGAAGTTCGCGCTATTAAAACTATTTCCACTAGAGGTAAATTAATAGTCGTCGACCATTATGCAAATTATAAAATAAGGCAATGAGAAATAATTATGACTATTTATGACTTACTTTTCGAGTGTTTTCCTGGCAGAGTTGCTGCGCTCGAGGAAGTATCCGCTAGAAGTCTCGTTGGAGGTGCCGGGCGGGGACCACGTGCCGTACGAGCCGTAACCGCCGGGACCATACTTCTGAAAGCATTTCCGCTAGTCAACTTCAAATTCGCTAATGTTTAGCAACAATGCTTTTCTGACAATGTCATCGAAACGCCAAAAGAACTGTGTGGCACTTTACATAGTCTTTTCAGTTATTTTTTCTCAGAATTTGCATCAGTTTCCTATCCAATATGATCGTGAAGGGAGTGTAGCTAAGAATATAAAAGCAGTAGTTACGCGGTCGAGCTCGTCCTGCAGCCAGGCCAGCAGCTGTCGCCAGCGCCGGCGCGCGTCGGCGTGCGCGTGCACGGCGCGCACGGCTGCGGGCGCGCGGCACATGACGCCCACCAGCAGCTTGACGCACGCGTATGCGCGCTTCTGGTAGTGCCCGCGCGCGCGCGCCGCTGTCTCCAGCAGCCCCGGCCGCTCGTCTGACACGCCCTGCGGGTGACGTAATGTGAATGTACTACTGGTCAAACTAGATCACTGTTAGTTTCATAACGTCTCATATATCTACATTATTACAACGCGACTAGGGAGCGAGTGGTCACTCCTTTATCGTGTTATAATTGATGCAGTGGTATGTGGGAAGTCTATACTGATGCACACCGAGTTTTGGTGCTGACTTATCGTCACGGAATCGGCTTGAACCAGTTAGAAGAAGCTTTATGTTCATGTTATGAAAGTGAAAACGACGTATTTCGCCTCTTTTCCGGAGTCTGATTTTTCGCTTTTATTGCATGGACACAAAGAGGCTCAAGACAATTCTGAATCGTTAAGTGTGGTCACTCGAAAAACAACAGTGCTGAACCCGAGTAATTCCTCTAGTTTATTTTTAACAACACAAATCACCCACACACAATTACCTTAATAACATTATGTATCCGATGCTGCTGCCAACTATCCTCCATGAGTAACAACGCGGTGAGAGCGTCGGAGTGTCGGCGCAGCTCGTGGCAGTACGCATACGCCATCTGCCACAGCAGTTCCGCCAGCGCGATGCGCGACCAGCCCGCATGCTCCCAGCACAGGAACTGAAGCAGCCGGATGCCTTCTTCGCATCCGCAACATTCTTCCGTAAGCTTTTTCATGTAACTTCTGAAAAAAATTGCAAGAGTGTAGAGTTTGTAGAGTGTAAAAACCCAGGGAAAATCAAACGAATGTAAGTAATAATCGTCATAAGGGCTGAACTAGTCGTAGTATACGCCTTACCCAGTCCGATTGTAGAGCACGTCGGCGGCGTGCGGCGACAGCAGCGGGCGGGCGGCGTGCGAGTGCTGCTCCGCGTACGGGTTGTGCAGCGCCGCGCCCTCCGCGCCCGCCGCCTGGCAGCGCGCGCTCACGTCGCAGCACCGCACCAGGGCGCACACCACCTGCGGTACAACCATTTGTTACCTCCGAACCAACAATAGAAGTACATAATAATTAGTGGTAAGGTGGTTCATTGTTATGTAAAAGAACGCCTCTCGCCATCAAACGTAAAAGTTTGGCGAATTTAGAATTAAGCCACACCTCTGTACTACAAAAAAAAAAAAAAAGTTAACTACCGGGCACAGCGGGCTAGCTGTGCTACAGCTACACACACAGCTGATTAAACAGCGACATTACGTGAATTTTCACGATAGTCAAAGAGGCCTTTTGATAGTCATTTTTGAGCTTAAAATTCGAAGTTGATCTTACCTGATGAATTTTGGCTGACTCAGGGTACTGATATTTTCCCATTGATGTGTTCGATTCATCCATGCAAACGGATAAAACGATATCGAGTAGTTTTAGCTGAAACAAAAAAGTTACATTAATTATTAATTGATACTTACTGTGACACAAAAAAAAGGTTCAGCAGTATTCTTATCGTCCAAACACGGTTTATTTATTCTCTGGTGAACTAAGACGACTTTATGAAAAATGTCATAAATATGATTGTCATAGTGAGCTCTTTATTAAGCAACTAACTGTGTGTGCCCCGCGGCTTCACTCACTGCAAATGACAAACTTCCATTCCAATTTTACCTTCAGTGCTCATCTTTGTTATATGGATCTCTTGTCTTGTATTAAGCTGAAGACATGTCCAGATTATAAAATGGTGACTACTTACCCTCAACAGCTGATGTTTCTCGCTGAGCCCGAGGCTGGCATATGTGTGGAATAGATTGAAGAGCAGTGGCAAGTGTCGGTGCGTGTGCGCGTCAGTGTGCGGCGGCACGGCCAGCGCGCGCGCACTGCACAGCAGCTGGTCGGACAGCGACGCGGCTTCCTCGCGCGTGCACCATGAGCCGTAGCCGTTGCTCACTGTGGGACAATAGGAGTGCTGCTATTACCCGGCCGTAAAAAAGGCACATATACTTTAAGACAATTTTCGGCATTGAAAAATGTCTGATACTTTTGTTGTACTGTTATTAAATAATTTATTATGTGAAGTGGAGCATGATGTCCATTTTACGTTTGTTACGTAGTTTGTATATATTAAAGAATGAGTGAAATCAATTGATTACCTGGTGGATCTTGCACTGAGAAATGCGCCAAAAAGACGATGATTTTCATAAATACTATTCTCACTTCAGCTGTTGGACTTGATAACAAGTAGTCACATAGCCTGAAAAGATAAGCAACCATATTAATGGTTTCAAAAATTCTGTGTCTGAATTCACAAACACATGTCAAATGAATTGTATGTCATCGGAATAATGTTTAGGTTGCAAAATATACCTGTGTGGATTTTTGAAGAGATCAGTTGCGAACCACGCTCTAACTACTTGTGAGCATCGTAAGTGTTGGCATAGTATGTCGTGCCAGTCCGCCGCGGGGCCGCGCAGCGTCTTCTTTGTTCGGAATCCTACTTGGAACAAGAACTTTGTGGCTAGTTGTACCGCTAACATCGACATTTCTTCGTGTTCAGGCCCCTGGGTGATATATCATTGATAAGAAAACAGAAACCTAAAGAAAACTGAAAATATACCTATTTCATTCATTTTATACATACCCAGACAGCACTTTGAGATCCTGGTAACATTTGCAGTCGCATACAACAAAGTTTCTTCATAAAATTGAAATGCTCAAGACTAAATTGGTCTTGATTGTGCGAAAATGCAATATTACTGCGACGTACTGACAGCCAGATCGGACGAGGTATTATATTTTCCCTAGAAAAAAAGAAAATCGCATAAGAACTCATTGGTCTTTCGATACGGCCACACCGCCATATAGGAAAAGTATAAATGGCAAAAAAAAACTTACTTCATGGTCAAGTTTTTCATGGATACTTCTAGAGCTGATTGAGTTTCTATTGTGTCCTTCCTTGTATAGAACAGCATGTAGGCATTCCACCACCGCTTCTGCCGTTTATATGATACCCTCTTTACCATCGGATCAAACACCTACAACATAATCAAACCAAGTGATAAGCACAACAGGCACTGTACCACCACCCCGTATGGGAAGAGGAACTAGACGTCCTATAAGAAAGAATAAACCTTAATGTTACGAACAAAGAGCTAAGTTTGTGTGCATGTAATAATGTCGTTTGTGATTCTTCGTGACTATGTACTTACTTCGCCCATGTATTCTCCCCCGAAGCACTGCGCCTTCATCTCCTCGTCGTCATGCATGCCGCACTCTGATACATCGCCGTCGTCTAACTTCACCCATCGGCCTGTCTCACTACCATTGTCCCTGTAAGATATTGAAGTAAATCTTCAAAGCTGTCGATATTATGCAGAATTAATAAACAGTAATACCAGTAAGTTGCACACTCATCATCATCTGCCTAGTATTTTGTTAACTAACTCAGGGTTGGGTTCCAATATAACCGGATGCAGCAGAATACCAGCATCTGTTTTTATGGAGCGAAGTCTAACCTCTACAATTGAGTTTAAGAGGTCAGATAGGGTAACACAATATCCCTGGGTATGACTGTTTGTGCTGCTGTCCACCCATAACAACTGTCAACAACTGAATCTAAAGAAATAAGTAAAATTGAAGTGTCTGTCTGTAATTTCAAAATAGCCGCTTTTTGCTAAATGCATATACGGTACTTACAAAATTTTTTTTTTTAAATTTTTGTCTGCCTTTGTTTGTTCCGGCTAATCTCCAAAACAGCTGGACTGATTTTGACGGAACTTTTACTGGGAGATAGTTGATGATATAAGTAGTAACTTAGCCTACTTTTATTTTAGAAAAAGGAATAGGGTTCCGTGCAAAAAAAAAACGATTCAAATAGGGAAGTAATATTTTTATAATAATTACATGCGGACGAAGGTCGCGGGCAATAGCTAGTACCTCATGAGACTACTGGAAACTACTAGATCCTACCTGAGTAGCACATATGAGTAGTAGTGCCCCCCGGAGGCCTGTCCGGAGTGTACAACGATGCCACTGAGCTGGTAGTGCGTCTCTTGCGCCTTCTCCTCGCCACCCTCCCATAGTGACGAGTCACCCTCGGCCCGGGCCAGGCCCCATGCTGAAGAACACATATTGAATGAGTAAGGCTCGTCAGAGAAGACAATTATATGATAGCATTGAAAGATAAACCATATATTGAGTACCATAAAGTGCAAAACAAACTGCCTTCTACATTAACTCTGTATGATAAGCGGGAAAGGCTCCATACAACAGAACTTTATTTGATGACATTGAACATTAAACTTTATATCACGTGACGTAAAGTACAAAATAATCTCTATACCTGTATAAGGTTCGACGTCCAACTCCCGCGGGAACTCGAAGTAGTCATTGAATTTTATTGCACACACTTTCTCGAAATCATATTCGAATCTCTTTAACTGTATAACTAACACTGGAGGTAGTTTGTTTAGACATAAGCGTTTCACTGTCACCACCTGGAAAAGAAATAAAATATATCCAACTAAGATTAGTATGACCAGCCGGTATTAAAAAAAAATCGAGAAGTCATATCTCTATCTTCTTTTTGACATTACGTAAGCGAGCGAGATAGACATACTACTTCTCGAACCAAAGCGTTTGTATATACGGGGGCAGATGTTTAAACGTAAATGAAGCAAAAGGAGTATTGTAAGGGTCATTTATGGATAAACTAAGATTACGAAATGGAGTCTATTAGCAGTTAGTCAGTTACACCGAAGTCAGAACATTGGTAACAGTAAAACATACCTTTTTGTTGCACTTATCACAGTGATAAGCGTCTGCACCTTCTAGCAACTCTCCTCGTACATACGCTTCTAAAGATTCCTGCAAACGGGACATGTTCCTGATGTCCAGAGACACTACACTGAATGGTTCCTCCTTACAATACCTGGAAAAAAGAAATATAAATCAAAACTGGAACTTTTTTTACCTACTTTTTTTTACAATAGTAACTCAGTTTACCTGTGTGGACAGCCTTTACAAATTTTCTGATCGGAATATGTGCCTCCCATAGTCTTAGCCATTAGTTGTTCCTGACCTAATGATTTCAAAGCTTCGTCTAGTGATTCGACCAGCGACATAAAAAATTCAACAGCATCTTGCTGTTCACGTAGGTTTACAGGTTCGCCTTGAAGCCTAGAAACAATAAGGTTATTAAGAATTCTATGTACTTTAAAATAGAGTTTAGTTATTGAGTCCACTTTAGGAGTGGTTCTCACCTAAAATGGGCCCATAGTCCTCTTGGGATGTAGTATTGTAGCTTACTATAATGTAGATGGGCGAATATTGCTTGTACTTGTTTTAAAATTGTTATATTGTAATCTGTGTTGTTCTGAAAAGGAGAAAAAAAAGAAGTTATAAAATAAATAACAAAGGAACAAAAATAAATCGAAGAACCTCGTTTAGAAAACATACCTCAATATTATTCTCCACAATACTGTGGTGATGGCTTTCTCCAGAAAAATCTTCATTTGGATCGGTAGCAGCACCTACAAAAGAGTATTTTATAATTTTTAATCAGAAAGAAATCAGAGATAAAATAACTGTGAAACTAAGAACGTGTAGGTACAGTAAAAAAAACACTTATTACAGTATCGTCCTCACCTTGCACAGTAAGCAACGCGTCACGCACAGCCCGTACGCAGTACAGTTGCTGCAGCACGGAGTTCATGTAACACGTTGCGCCGGCGTTCTTCAGCCCGACCAGACCAGCCGGTGGCCGCGGGCCCACGCACGGCATGTACTCCCATTCAGCTAACGGCATGTTCTTGTCTGGTAAATGTGTTATATTATTTATTTTGCAGAATACGACTGTATTATGAGGAAAGGAGAGGACTGTTAAGATTCTTGTTGCGCTTGTCGCGACGACCAACTAGTGGAAAGAGAGTCCCCTACAGCAGTAGTGACCAGTCGTTTGGTGGGACAAGTGGCTTAGTTGCAACCACGAATCGCAGCAACTGAAGAATACAGTCGTCACACTTACCGCTGTAGAACATCTGTTCGAGCAGGTTGGCAAGCGCGGCCATGTTGGGCACGCAGCCGTGCACGAGCGCCAGCAGCAGGTCGGTGGCGGCGGCGGCGGCCTGCGGCGTGCGGCACAGCGGGGTGGCCGGCTCGCACGCCGCCTCGCCCGCCGTGCGCGCCAGCGACATGCTGCACCACGCCCACGAGTACGGCCACAGGAAGTCCGTTGTCACTTCCTGGGATATTATAGCTGTGTTAGCACGAGGACACCAGAATATACGAAAAAAAGTAAAGGCTTAGGTTGAGCAATGCTGGATGGATAGTCAAAGTTGTTAATGAGCATCGCTGGACCTAAACTATGTATTTGTGACAATCGAGAAATTACTACTACGCTTAAATACAGAGCGAGTCTAAGCTCACTCATACAGCTTTATTACTTGTTGCTGCGTAGGTACTCTAGTTTCGAAATTATAAGGTTTTTTATCCTTGTAAGGAATTCAAAAAGCTTTATAAGCTTTACAACAACAACTACGTGTCACACTTAGATGAAATGAAGGGCAAATTGACAAAAACAGTTTACCTTTATAAGTCCCGCATCCTTATGGTCGGGGTGCGCGCCATACTGGTACTTGACTTGCGCCGGCACGTGCGCGAACAACTCTTTAGTGAGGTTGAGGTGCCCTTCCAGCAACGTGTCATCCAGCGACAGAGGGTTGGCGCGTACTGCGCGTAACCAAGTAACCTGCGCATGCGAAGATTGTAGTAAAAGATGCGAAGAACAAAAGTATTTTTAGGATTTAAAAGAGCCAGAGAATATTTGTTTTCTATCTTTGAAGCTACGTAATTATTTATTTTTATAAGGTCTGGTTAGTTACCTCATTATGTCCAACTTAGCAGCTGACATATAAAGCAAATAAGATAATGTTATAGCTGGAAATGGGGGCACCTACTGAGATTACAGTTAACAATGATAATTATATTTATAGGTTAAGTCATGCTGCGCCGAACTCAAATTAATTGGGATTAAGGGCAGCCGACAATGTATACTATCAAGGTATTAAGTTTAAACCGCAAAATAATGGCATGTTACCTCGAGAGCGAGATCATCGAGCGTGCGCGAGGTGGGTCCCGCGAGCGCGACCAGGCGGCACAGCAGCTGCAGGAACTGCTGCGCGTGGCGCGCGTACCGCGTGAGGCGCGCGGCCGGCTGCGCGCGCGGCGCCGCCCCGCCCAGCGCCGCCAGCGCCGCGCGGGCCCCGCCGCCCCCGCCCCACGCGCACATGGCCAGCAGCTGCTCCGCGCACGACACGCGCACCTGACAACGTACACTTATTTTACTCACTGAAAGACGAGCGATATGTTTTTCCTTTTTCTATATTTAATAATATTGGATTTATTTTATTTTATAGCATAACTCTAGCATTCACTTTGGTCTTGACTCAAAACAGCAATTTATCAGTTAAACAATTAGAACTGACCTGAGGGTTAGGGCAATCGATCATCAGAAACAGTGCGGTGTCTTGCCACCACGCCTCGTTTAGCAAGTTGTTCTCCAGGTGACCGCCGCTCAGGGCCATACAGATCGTCACCACCTCCATGCATTCTCGGACAACTACAACCATATCATCAAGGTAAAACATAGCTAAAAAAAAAAAAATATTACTAACTGACATAAGTTTATTTACAGAGACAGACGCGCTCTCATAAATTTATAAATTTTTAAAAGTCTTCATCGCATTAGGGTCAGTTTCCATCAAGCGGAAAAATCATCGCGCACTTTTTTCATGTCACTGAATGAAAGACTTTATGTTACAGTTCAGTAGAATAAATGACATTAACAAAGGAAGCAGATTCAAACAAACAAGGTATTGTATAAATAAATAAATATATAACTTCAACGTACGTGTGACATCATCAGGGTGGACGATACCGCTGATCTCTGAAGGCTGCGCCACAGAGTAAGCAAGGCTGTACAGAGCGCGCACCGTGGCCGCGGTAGGGACGCGCCACCAAACTAACGTCGACACTGAATCACTGTCCTCTCCACTGAGAACCACCTGTTTAAAAAACAAATAATAAATAATGCAACTACCAAGAGTAGTTGCTTCTGACTAAACCATGCCCCATATATTGGAGTGTGCAAACTGCCCAAAACCTGCCGGTTCTCGGAGACGCCAAAAATATTTTTTTCAACATCCTACTCGATCTTTTTAATTTCCTCTTGGCGTGGAGATTAAACAGCAAATCATGTGATGTTCGTATATGCGTCGAAAATATAATTTTGCCTTCTAAAGTGGGGAAGAAAATTAGGCAATAAAAATTAATAGTAATTACCTGTTCCCCTAACGCATTGGCCAGTTTCTCCGAAATAGCCTTGACCATCAATTCACAGCTATGGTTTGGTACCGTCTGCAGTGCTTCTCGTAGTATCGTCACATCCCTTCTACTAACAAAAACACATCAGTTAAAACAGGAAGGCCTTACACCGGCAATATTTGGTAAAAAACAGGGAGTAGTAAGTAAATGGAACAAGATATTCACGTGCGCTCAAAACAATTTCCCACAGCATTGGGCTTACTTACCCAAGTAAATTTTAAATGGGTCACAAACGCAGGTATTTTCAAAGTGATTGTCTAAATATCGAATGCAAGTTATCACTCCATTAATTTACTTCTCCATGGTCAATTATTAAGTAAGAGAACTAACCTGAATTCTTTGTCTAGAGATGCGTCGGTCCCATCAGGAGCTAGTATTTCAAAGAGATGGCCAAGCGTGTATAACGCCAGTTTGGCCAACCTGACAAGAGCTAAATAACCAACCCTAAAACAAAACACAACATTAGTTGATGGCCTTTTCTGTTCCACAACTTTGGTTACAGTTTTTACCTTTGCTCATAGAATTTAACTAAGATACCTCGGAGTTTTACATAAATTCAGATAGGGTTATTATTAATTTAAAGTTAGATCGAGATGGAGCTATACATAACGAATAGCGTCATCCTTCTTGCACACTCAGAGCCTAGTGATAACCCGAAAACATATATAATCTTTTTTAAGTAAAATTAAAAAAAAAATGTAAATGGAAACTTATTGGAAGATGGTTAAACTGGCCATATTATTAAATGTTGTTTGTTTGATAACTTACCTCCGTGTATGTGGTGCAGCACCTTGTAAAAAGTCACTATCCGACAGACACTGCACTAAAAGCGGGGCTTTCTTGACGCAAGCTATCTGAAAGCTGCGACAGCGTTCCAGTCGCGTGTCTGATGATGGCATCACCATGCTGTATAACACCTGGACAACAATATTGTATTAGTTTTATTATACTTTTAATCCACAAGTTGTTAAAACATTGACGATAACCGGGGTGGCACTTTTTTATTGCATATGAAAATTATTTGTAGAAGATATCTCTTCGGCTTGCTATGATAAGCTTGGTTAATAAGCCCCTAGCCAAGATATTTTGTGGGCCTTGTGCGCTGAACTCGCCAAGTATTTTATAGTACTTACTTCTACATTATACGCTACTGTGGGCGGAGTCGGACCGTACAGCATATCCCTCAATTTTGTCTCTTCTCGGCATAGCAAAGCTTCTGTCAATTTTTCCACCTATAAACACCAAAAGAGAATTAAAAGTCAAATACTTCTTTGAAAAACAAATCAGAAGAGTTATTTCTTCAATCATAGCAATTTAAATTTTATGTCATTGACGTGAGCTTGTTATTTGGAATGATTATGGTTTATGTGTAACTTACCGTTTGCTTATGCGCAGGGCAGATCTGAGAGAGTAAATGCGCCGCTTCGGTGAGCGGTCCGTGCCCCTTGGTGATACCAATGTGTTCCAAGTTTAATATAAACGGCAAATACCACGAGCCTTGTGCAAAAAGCTGGGAAAAGAAACATAAAAATATGAGATTGTGAAAAGACTGTTTGCTGGTCAGATACTTAATACAGGGCGGCCCACGGCTATGCCGCACGGACGGAAAGTACCTTATAAATATTATAAAAGAAGTTTTACTGAAAGAAGACTTCATTTTGATTTAAAAAACAATTTGAACTGACTGCATACAAAGATTTTTAAATAGTAAGTAGCAAACTGAAGTCTTCTTTCAGTAAGACTTCCTATCTACAATATTTAAGGTACAGACGCCAGCACAAGCTACTACAATCTATCAAATTTCTTTAATAGATTTTAAACTTTATCGCTAAAGCAATGGTTGGGTTGGTAGGTTGATTGGGAAAATTGGACAGTTTCGGGTAGCTTGATGTGCTGGTGTCTGTACTTCCTTTCCGTGTGACATAGCTGTGGGACACCCTGTGTAATTGTAAACAGAACTGAAAGACGCCCTGTATAATTGTAAACAGAACTGAAAGACGCTCTCTATAATTGTAAACCGAACTGAAAGACGCCCTGTATAATTGTAATCAGAACTGAAAGACGCCCTGTATAATTGTAAACAGAACTGAAAGACGCCCTGTATAATTGTAAACAGAACTGAAAGACGCTCTCTATAATTGTAAACAGAACTGAAAGACGCCCTGTATAATTGTAATCAGAACTGAAAGACGCCCTGTATAATTGTAAACAGAACTGAAAGACGCCCTGTATAATTGTAAACAGAACTGAAAGGCGCCCTGTATAATTGTAAACAGAACTGAAAGGCGCCCTGTATAATTATAAACAGAACTGAAATACGCCCTGTATAATTGTAGACAGAACTGAAAGACGCCCTGTATAATTGTAAACAGAACTGAAAGGCGCCCTGTATAATTGTAAACAGAACTGAAAGACGCCCTGTATAATTATAAACAGAACTGAAATACGCCCTGTATAATTGTAAACGAACTGAAAGGCGCCCTGTATAATTGTAAACAGAACTGAAAGACGCCCTGTATAATTATAAACAGAACTGAAATACGCCCTGTATAATTGTAAACGAACTGAAAGACGCCCTATATAATTGTAAACAGAACTGAAAGACGCTCTGTATAATTGTAAACAGAACTGAAAGACGCCCTGTATAATTGTAAGACGAAGAAATTTTCGTGGAATACATTTGGAAATCCATAGATTATGTACTCAAATGCTGCATTACAATATCTAGGCTCGAAATAATTCGTTATCTTTATACTTACAACGCCAGGTAACGCATGCTCCGGTGTCGGCGAAGTCGGCGGCGACGAAGTACTTGAGTCACTGCTAGACTCGTTTGACGAACCACAGCCGCCACTACCACATACCTGTCCATCATAAACCTAGGAAAATAACGTGTTTAAAAAAAGTCCTTGAAAATATCAGTAATTAATAAAAAGAACGTTATGTTAATTTTTTGAAAATTAGGATTATTTACCTTAGCAACAATCACAGTTTTGTCACGAAGCGGTATTTGCGACAGAATTTTTCTATCGTGACTAGAATCTAATAGTTCCCCATTAACATACAGCTCCAACTTATTTACATATAGCTCTAACTTTATATTATTTTCTGAAGCACTCTTCAGCCTAAAACAAAAACCGGCCATTAATCAATAACTCCACAGAAGAAAAGCTTAATTTTCAAATGATACCATAGGGTAAAATAACCAACCTTCTTTGAACCGTCGTACGCAACGAATGCAGCGTCTCATTGGAGTGCGAGAACAGCTCAATATCGTCAACTTGTCTTTGGCCAGTTTGGAAATTGAATCTGACTATAATCGTACACTGCCTCCCCCGACCCGACCTGTAGATTGGCAAGATCTGCCGCTCCGCCGAAAATCTTCTATCACATTCATTAATATATTCTTGTATGGCACGAATGACTCTACACATTCTCGTACAACCCTCCGACGAATCTGAAAAAGAACGCAACATTTAGTCAATATCGCGATGACATAATATGCTGAAAACCTTGATAGTATTGGAAGTTCCACAAAAAGCAATTCCTCGGCTTGCACGATGTACTGTACCTATAACTTGATAAATATAAAATGCTTCACAATGCTGATGATCTGTGACATAAACTTCCGTCCTTTACATATGGAGTTCCTTCCGTGCTTCGAAAAGCACGTTAAGCAGTCTGTCTAGGTTGTCATTCCTAGATCTTTGACGATTACTATAGGTAATCAGAAGACAAGTCTAGCCAAGGGTCATCATGCTCTGTCACTGGGTTGTGGAAGTCAGATAGGCACTCGCTCCATGTAAAATACTGGTATTCAGCTGCATCTGGTTAGGTTGGAGGTCTACCTCAACAAGGTTGGGGAAAAAGCTAGGTGATGATGATGATAAATTTGTGTAATCGGCAAATTTTACCGTTCCCAGAAGTATACAAAAGATAGTCATACCTTCGTGCGCCTCCATCTCCTTCTGCATGCGCTGCGTGCGCGCGCAGCACTGCGTGAGGAAGGCCTCGTGGTGGTGCGAAGCCGACAGCTGCGGGCCCACACACGTGCATACCTCGCGCAGCAGCTCGATGCCGCGCGCCGAGATCTCGTCGTCGCACTCCGTAATCACCTATAAAGTGGCGAAAGTTAGAGATTTCGAAATTCATTTTCTGCAAAATAAGGTCCAATTTTGATTATTTTACAATTCAGTTTAGTCTTTTAATTTTAGGATTAAGAGCAGGTGTTGCACTTACCCTCCATAAATAATCTAATCCTATGAGATCTGCATCGTTAAGTAAAAAACTACGTCTCTTTACTTTCAGTTTGCCTTCTTTGGAGTTAACTGCTTTGAAAAACCTGTAAATACATAAAATATCGTTGAGGAATCTTAAGATGATGTCTATGGTCTTAGAAAAACTTTCAGATCAAATCTTACCTTTCAAAACACTTGATACCACCGAAGGTTAGTAAATTCGGTGATAATGTCATAATATTCCGTCGAAAAAAATGTAGGTTAATGTTAGGATCTAAGTCAGGTTCCTCCCCCATTAATTTGCTGAACCATCGGAAACACGCTTCGCGGTCGCCGAGGTGTGCCGGCTTCTCAGCCAAACATACCCATATCTGTTTAGCCTAGAAAATAAGAGCAGGGATTACACAAAGAAAATTAAATTTAACTTTTAAATAAAGGTAAGTAGCCCCCTCACTTGTTCTGCACAGAGCCATAGTTGTCCATCTTTCAAGAGAAATCTCAGAAAACTGAGTCTTTCGTGAACTTGTGCTGCATGTGGGTACCTGCCATCTGGTTGCCAGTTGTCCCAGTCTATTTCTCCCTCTTCTGCAAAAGATTTCAATCGGATTTTATTGACATTTCTATAGCGCATTATGAACTTGTGGCATGAGCTTAAAAACAGATTTTAGTGCACTGTGAACTGCTGTGGAACGAACTTTTTTCGAAAGGTGTTTCAATTTCAATTGGATGGTAGTTTCCTAGTGGATACTACATGGTCCTTTACCCCAGGGCCCCAGGAGCCAATTAAATCTTACTAATATTATAAATGGGAAAGTTTGTGAGGATGGATGGATGTTTGTTACTCTTTCACGCAAAATCTACTGAACGGATTTGTATGAAATTTAGCACACAGATAGTTTATAACCTGGATTCATAGTATACTTTTTATCCCGATAATATGATCCCGTGGGACAATTATCGAACTACACGCGGGAGTAAGCTAGTTAAACTATAAAAACATGGTCTTAATAAAATTATCGGCTTAATCCTGTACATCCTGACAGCTTTCATTTTAATCAAGGTCAGTTTTAAGAACGATACCATCTAATAGGAAATAACGTTTCCTATTGCAAACATTTTGTTACTTATAGTCGCATTTACCCGCAAGTTTAGTCCGCACAGCTTCCATATAGTGTGTGAGTGAGTCAGTAACGAGTATCACAAGTGAGTGTTGCGTCTGCAGGCGGTCGATAAGTTCCTGTCTAGTCACATGAGGCCGCAGCCCTGTCCCGCCACCCGCCTCGTACAGGCAACATATCTCACGCATCATTTTGAGGGCGGGCAACACCCATTTTTCATTGGTTTTCAGTTCTTCAACGCACCTGGAAGAGGAAAATGAAGTTACAATATATTCCTCTCGAGATATGGATTACTAATATCAGATGAAAACTTATACAAAAACGTTAGCAATATCCAAACATAATATACACAAGCTTTATATACAATAGAAAGATGAGGGTAGAAAAATACTTACTTGTCCAACCAAAGAGTCTTCTGTGAGTCACGGTCTTGACTACAGCTGTAGTCCAATATTTTAATAAGATTAGCTAACGCCACATCCATTATCTCCGTGCAAACTTCATCGGAGTGGGCCAAATTCCAAAAAAGCACTAATACCTGGATGATATACAAATTATTATAGACTTATTTCTTGAAAAGAAGTCTGACAATTAATCTTGTAGTTATGGGGTTTACCTTGTTTGCCATTACACCATCTTTGTCATCTTCTGCCAGTCTTCTTATTACCTCTAGTAGTTTATCACTTTGTTTTTTGCTGGATGTGGCCCAACTCGCCTAGAAAATGCACATAATTCTGTTATCACCTCATTACATACAAAAAAAACTATTTTTGTAACTCTTTGAAAGTAAAACTCACCTTAAAACAGTCAAATAAGTGGTCAAGTTGATCAGGAGTGAAGTCCCAAGCCAGTTTGGCTAGTAAGTCATGCAAGTTCTTCACAATCGCCTCATGTTTCCCGTGCTGAGCCTTCCATATGGCGTCCAAATCATCCCGAGTCAAGGAGTTCTCTTTTATCATAAACCTAAGCATTTTCTCTAATCTGTCAACGTACTGCGGCTGGTGAAGAGAGTCTCGTAACACTATGTCTACTACTTTGTTTTCACGGATCCAAGTCTAGAATAAAATATACAATTTAAAGTACGCCTAAAAGTTGATAGAGTGACCAATGAAGATTTCGGAAGAGTGATATCGAGAGTTCAACGTAAATGATAACATGATAGCAAAATAAAGTGTTTAAATGTGAAAAAGGAAGGTTAAACATTTACCTATATTGTAAAAACGTAATTGGTAATGTGTAAGAACCAAGTTATTAAAAATATCTTACCGTAATAACAGCAGGTGTAAGCCACTCTGGTTTTGGTTGCTGGGAAAACGTGCTGATGAGTTGATTGATTTCGTTCAACGCCGACATCTTTCCGTTGAACGAAGACATTTGTAGCAATCGCAAAATCATTTTTAACCGAAACATTTCAAGAGCTGAAAGAAGATTCATAAGTTAGGTATCTTGAAATTTTAAATTAGTTTTCTTAGGGGTGGTACGCACATATTCAGCTAGGCTTAATTCGGCATCGCCGGGTGCCCAAATCAAATGTATTATGTATGTGTGTGCTTCACATCGGCAACAACAAATACCGTAGCACTTCTTATAGGAATATTATTACCTATACACATTTGTTTTTTAAAAATATTCGCGTTTTGCTCTGGACGGGCTTTTAGACAGGTAAAGCCATCTAGACCGTATCGACTGGATCGCCTTTTCCGCCGTTTCTATGCTTCTGGCTTGAACAATACTTCTTCTTCTTCTAGAGCCGCATCTTCTTCTCGTGTGTCATATAGGGCTCGGTAGCGTACAATGTAGCGACACAGGGGAGGTTTTAAAGACTGCGCCCCTTAGCAGCTACAGGGTATGTTACCGATCCAATCTGATTCCGGCGATGTAGGACGGAAGACATCCCAACAAGCTTTTCCGTAATATTCCTTCTTTTCTTTTTGCTAGGTATTGGTCCGCTTTAAGGCTGAGTTTCCTTCATCAGACATTCAGTTCACATAGCAAGCACAACTGCACACAATGCATGATGCAATCAGTTGGCCGATTTTGTGTTGTTTTGAGTAGTCAACTAATAAATCCTGTGCAGTTACACTGGCAGTAATAGAATTGAATTGTAATTCTGGAGTTGTTTTTCAGACCATCTGACTTTACCCTAAGCACACATGAATGTTTAACGAATACAAAGTAAGAACACAGACACATTACATAATAAGATACAAATCAATCATAAAAAAAAACTTACATTTGAGTAAACTGTGATGTTGGGGTGTTTTCACTGAGACGTATTTACAGGCGCGAATTAAACAAGAAACAGTGTCAGTCTTATTTTCACTACCGCGCGCTTCCCTCTTCAGTTCGTCGTCGGTTAAACTTTCAAGTAGTGTGGGAATACATTCCTGGAAACAAACCAATAACTATCAGCATACACACTGGAAACATTAGACAAGCACTGCGAGTGCTTGTCTAATGTTTCCAGTATAATAATACCAATAGCAAAAAAAAAATTTTTATTCACAAAAAAAGAGTCTTATAAGCCTTGTTCTTAGAACCTATTACAGTCTTGACACATGTTTGACTTCGCTGCTCCATGAGTAAAAGCATTTGTTCTACTCCTATTTTGTCGTTTTTTTTCTGCTGATCCATAATACAGGCAAGGATTAAAAATACCAAAAAGCTTTCGCTGACAGCATAGAGATCGAGATAAATCATAGTAAAGTTTAGTCATTAAAGTATACTTACAAGTACAGGTAACAGGTATGTGGTAACAGTATGTGATGTGAGGAGGTCGTGGCAGAGTCCCAGAGGACGCAGCAGCTGCCAAACGGTCGCGACGCGGGTTTCACCACTAGTGGACTGTTCTAGCGAAGATGGCTGTTCACTACGTGCCGGTATTGAAAACTACGACAACAACACAAAAATAAATCATTTATTTATTTAAACTTCATGTACAATAGTGGTACATAGGCGGGCTTAATGACACAAGGCATATAATGTTTAAATTGTTAATAATGGTTTTGAAAGTAATACATACTTCACCACTGTCTGCCATAGATGGTACTACTTCTGTACTTTCAACTTTATCACATTTGCTTTCTTCATTTTCCTTTTCTATTATTTCTGTGGAAACTTTCTCTTCCGAAGTGATGGATGTAGTTAACTCAGATTTTTGAAACCCCATTATTGTTTCAAACCTCTCTCGGAGTTTTACAAATCCACCTGCTTGCCCAAAACTGAAGAAAAAGAAACATAAATAGGCTCAATCCAATTAGTATAATAAGCTTGAACTTGGTGCACAAAATAAAATTAATATTGTTTACACAAGAACAGCTCAACTGGTAAAAATTATATGTGATACATACACATTAACAAGATGGACTAGCCATCCTCGCGGCGTGCGGTGATCCTGTGACCTTGCGAACACTTCAGCCTCCTGGGTAGTTCCCTGTCCAGGAGGTGTGATGGAAAGGCCTTCACAAGTTCTAGATGCATTGAAAGTGTGAAATCTGTAAACATCAACAATCTATGTTGAACTTAATATTGACTAAATCCATAAACATGCAGTAAATACATATCAGTACGTCCACTAATTATAATTACACAAGAATTTGTTGACTAATTAGATTATTATGTAGTAAGAAAAGATGTCCCCTAGTGTAAATAAAATTATTACAGATTATAAACTGAAGATAATGCATGCAGCTCATTAACATTCAACAAGTCATTATGAAATGCATGCAATGATTATGAAATAGTTTCTTACTTGTTATTTGGATTGAATGTCATAGATAATAAATGCAGAAATCTTGGATCATCTAATTTCATTGCACAAAGTTTGACAAGCTTCTCGCAGTTTGAACGGACACATTGTTGTATGTTGTTTTTCCAAGACGAGACTGCATCATCCGTTAGTATCTTTGTGAAGGACACTGTGAGGGCATCATTATAGAATCTCTGACATGCTGGGTGGGTTGCATCTTCACCTGTGGTAAACAATAACTTGTCAACAAACTAACAGCTGTTTCATGATTGATATAAAAGTAAAATGTGATAACACATGATAACAGAGATAATATACACAATAAGAAGATTGGGAATATTCATTTTAGATAACAGTTACAAATACTGAACATGTTAGAACTTGTGAACATTCAACACCCTTCAACTTGTGGGGATTCCCCAGAAATAAAGTGCCCAAGTTAATCTTTTGTAACAATTTTGTAAGAATCCCTCTAAGGTAAAATAAAATGTAGACAAATAGTATCCAAATCAAGTGAATTTATTTCTAAGCCCAGCCCTTTACCTTGATCCACTAAATGCTTCAAAGTTGTGTTACTTCAAGAGACTTGTCAAAAACTTGAATCTTATACCATCTTCTGGGAAATCCCCTTAATTCTAGTTGTCTTATAACAACATGTAACATGTAATATTTTATTATATTATATGTATGCCTATATCATACATAACACACAAAACATCAAGATATCCTGACATTTGTTTGTTAAATCTCATTTTTTAAAATTTAATCAAATTAAATGCCACATACCTTTTGCTGCCAGCTCAGTGGCAGCAACCAGCAGTGCCTCCAGCTCCTGTTCAGGCAACACGGGTACAACCCAACGGGGATGTGAAATCTTTTCTTCCAGTGCCTTTAACTTTGCCTCGGGGAATGCCATCTAGTCAAATATTACATTTAAATTTCATAGTCTAAGTGGAATTTTTGATAACAGATGTTTGAAAAAACATACTGCAAGAACCCAATAGAAATTAGGATAGGTATAGGATGGAGATTCTAACAAAGTGGTGATTACTAGAGACAGGATTTTAATCTGTTATCTGTGTTTACAAAAGTATTTTCATGTCATGTTTCAAGTGAAAAATAGGTACCTAATTTAACAACATGTTTTATATTCTTTTCAATATCCATAAAATGATTGAAAACCATTAGATATTTCCAATAAGGAAACCCTTTGTGTTTTAACAGATATTGGAAAGACTAATTTTGTTATCTAAAACAATGTAAATAGAAAAATAATATTCTTACCTCCCCTGGCATTTGATCTTGTTCTTTCATTGATATAGTCATTATTTCAACATATGATTAATCATTGCACCCCCTGAAAATATAAATAATGCCTATTCATTCCTACAATTCCATTATTTGTCAAGTTTGAATGAAATATTCTCTTCGTAATTTTGTATGTTTCTTTTTTTCAAGTGATTATAGAAAATGTATCAAGAAAATTAAAGAGTTGATAATAAAAGGTAGAGTATATTGTTAAGTTTTACAGCACATTTCTAGAAAAAGGTGTGTCAGAGATAGGATACGCCAGAGATAAATCCAGGAAAAGTGAAATATATTGGATGATCATAACAATCTAATTATAATCTACCACAAAAACGAATTTGAGTCACCTAAACCCACACTTATCTTCGTAAACTTTTGACTTACGACGCATGACAAGGACATTAAAGTTATATGCTGATACAGATTGAATACGAATAAACACTGGAAGTTCAATCCAAAATAAATACATAAAAAAGTAAAATTTTATCGCAATATTGGTGCGATTTGTAAATCAATCATTTTCCTTTTCAAGTTTTAAAGCTTATGTAATTTTAATCATTTTAATGAAGACCGCTATATATAAATCTGACTCCAAAGAAGTATTCTAATAATAAATAATTACAACACTTGCCCTACCCACAGAAGAAGATCTACAAAATAATAATTCATAAGATCAGCCGGCGCGACAAAATGGCGTCATTATCCCAAACAAGACAAAGCAAAAAATATATATTTGTTGCTACTGGGAGTCCTAATACGCAAAGAAAAATAACAAATACATAAATGTTTTACCTTTACGTTTACCATATACTCAATTTACTGAAAAATCTTGAAATAAACCACCAAATTTAATTCACTAACACTTTTTTTGACGTAAGGTAAGTAAGAACGAAAATAGTTTTTATTTGTTTCAGTTCCTATGAATTTTGCTAGGCAAAGGAACTATGATACAGCCTTCTTTTTTATTAGATTTTTATAGACTACACAGTGTGATTCGGTTTGGCTTGCGTTTTGCAAACTCTGGTGGAGACAGCGAGAACTAATTTGACTTTTTTTGGCATGAACTACGTTACTGAAGGTGTGTGCACCATGCATTAGACATTTATTTTGGCAAATATCCGTGGGAAAATTGAAAATCCCTGAACCAACCTACCGTAACAGGTCAGTCAATTCGGGCACTGACATAGTCATTGTAGAAAAATAAACTGCATTACTGAACACAAACTGTAATTTTGGGGGTAGAATGATCCTTAACATTTAGCCCCTCGCGGCCTCGTATGTACATGAATCAACAATCAAGCACGCATTAAACCATCGACAAAAAAAATATCACTTGGATGAGAATGTCATCCCAACTAAATGCCATAGACATAAAGGATCAAAATTTCATAGACAATAAAAATTTACACTCGTTGATCAGAGCGAAGTAAATATAGGGGGTTAAATGTTTTTCCTGAGTTTCTAACTAAAATTGCTCAGATATCTTTCTATGAATGTATTAAGATTTAATACAAAATGAGTTTTTCCAGTGATGAAGTCAACTTCCTTGTGTATCGGTATTTACAAGAATCAGGTATGGTTCAATGAACTCTCGGACGCTAACTCGATCCTTACACGACATGTTTCGTTTCTTCCTATTTTATTGTTTTCCTATTCTACCTGCTTATTTACTATTGATTCGTAGATTTTCACATAGGTGCTTCGTTATCATTCCCATAAAGAATGAAAAGTATTATAGACGGAAAGGAAGAAGTAAATACTGTCTGGCAATAGGTAGTTTACCATTAGCCATTTGTCAGTATCAATTATTATTGTTAGGGGAAAAATTGGAAATTTCTTTTGTAAACTATTTTGCGAAGTACAAACGCGAGTCCGCAGCCTGGTAAAGTTACAGTATAAATAATAAACTTTCAGGGTTTCATCATTCTGCTTACACATTTGGTATTGAGTCACACATATCCCAAAGTAACATCAATGGAGCCCTAGTACCGCCCGCAGCATTACTCAACATATTGCAAAAAGGATTACAGTACACAGAAGCAGAAATCACTATTGGAGAAGATGGTATGTAGTATAAATTTTTAACAATGCTATAGAGTTTCTATCATTCCTAATGACATTAATCATCCTACTACCACTTATCAAGAACTTATCTTGAAGTTATATGTAATGATGGAGATAACATCAAAATGTGATTATTCTTTATATTTTCTTTCTAAATTTAGTTTCATTTTTGTTCCTAACTAGCCCAGCTGCAGCTAACAGTTCCCCTTGATGATTCTCCACTTTTAATCAATCTTATTCAAGAGGAATAATTTCAATATATTTTTTTTTTCAGGCACAGAAACACGCCTCACAGAAAGTTTAAGCCTAATAGATGCAGTCACACCAGACATAGTGGCTGCCAGACAAAATGCACACAATGCTCAAAAACAAGCAATTAAGGCAGAACCTGGGTCTGGTGGGGAGCAGAATGGTGTTGATGTAAGTGTTCTACATTATCTTCATTTTAAAAGAAAATTCATAAAATGATTTACTTGTAACTGTCAGCCTGGATAATTTGCTGGGTAACAGTTCCCTTATCAGTTGTAGCTTCTAAAGGATAAGTTACAGAATATGTGTAGATACAATTAATATATAATTTATTTAAAGAGGTTCATTTTGTTATCAAGGGCACAACATGCAGTGCTACGGCAGCACCACCAGGTGGAGCAGCAACTCCCAGTGCCCCCGAGCCCATGGACATGGATCAGTCCATAGAAATCCCTGCCAGCAAAGCCACAGTGCTTAGAGGACATGAATCTGAAGTGTTCATCTGTGCTTGGAACCCCAGCACAGACCTTCTGGCTAGTGGATCAGGCGATAGTACTGCTAGGTATGTAATTCCATAAAGTATTAACTGACTTCATTTTTTAAATTAAATTTGCTTCAATGCAGTAGAAACAATTGTTTCTTGGTATGAAGCATAACTGCAAGTTGTTTCAGTAAGTCATGCTGTATTAGTCATCCTCTATTAATTCTGCCTTCATTTCAGAATATGGGACATGTCAGACAATCCAGCAACAACTCCCAATCAGTTAGTATTACGGCACTGCATCCAAAAGGGAGGGGCTGAAGTACCCAGTAACAAGGATGTGACATCTTTAGATTGGAATGTAAGTGATCAATATTTTCTGTCATCTTCTTCTTGTACTGTCTTCTTTTATATAAAATCAAATATTTTAATTATTTTGGGCCTATGTCCAAAAAAAGATTTGGTTTAGGACATACATTAGTGTGTACATCCTAAATCAAATCTTTTATAAATAAAACAATACTGTTATATGGTAACACAGTTTATACTCTGACTTAGGCCTCATATTAAATTTACCCAACTTCAATAGGCATTTTAAGTAAACAAACTAAAACACAAGCTATGCTCATAAAATGTGCTAATTATAGTATTATCATTTACTTGATTTCTTTTTTGCAGTGTGATGGCAATCTATTAGCAACTGGTTCATATGATGGATATGCCCGAATTTGGACCACAGATGGAACACTGGCGTCAACATTAGGCCAACACAAAGGGCCCATATTTGCTTTGAAGTGGAACAAAAGAGGAAACTATATTTTAAGTGCTGGTGTAAGTTTAAAGAATAACTGAAAATTGATTTCTGAATGCCAAAACAAAGAGTATCAAGGCTTCAAGCACAATGAATTATGTGAATAACCAGTTACAATTTTCAGGTTGACAAGACAACAATTATATGGGATGCATCAACAGGGCAGTGTACACAGCAGTTCTCCTTCCACTTGGCACCAGCTCTTGATGTTGACTGGCAAACCAACACTTCATTTGCATCATGTTCTACTGATCAATGTATTCATGTTTGCAAACTTAATGCTGATAAGCCAATCAAAAGCTTCCAAGGCCACACTGTAAGTAGTATCTGTTTAGCCAGGTCTGCTACATCCATTTTCTAACAAAACATGATAACAACATGTTATCCATTTGTCGCCTGTGGTTGCAGCGAACATTTTGTTAGGCCACGCCCCCTTTATGTTAACATACCATGTTTAGAGTTAGTGATACACAATAACATGGTGCAGCGGACCTGGCTTAACACATTACATTCTTAAACATTACATTGTAATATTTCATATTATCATTTCAGAATGAAGTTAATGCCATAAAATGGGATCCACAAGGACAATTACTAGCATCATGTTCAGATGACATGACACTGAAGATCTGGTCCATGAAGCAGGACACATGTGTGCATGACTTACAAGCACACTCAAAAGAAATCTACACAATCAAGTGGTCACCTACGGGACCTGGAACACAGAATCCCAATATGAACCTGATCTTAGCAAGTGCTTCTTTCGACAGCACTGTCCGCCTGTGGGATGTTGAGAGAGGAGTATGTATACACACTCTCACAAAACACACTGAACCAGTGTATAGTGTGGCATTTTCTCCTGATGGCAAGTTCCTTGCTAGTGGATCATTTGACAAGTGTGTGCACATATGGTCCACACAAACAGGAAGTCTTGTTCACTCCTACAAGGGCACGGGAGGTATTTTCGAAGTGTGCTGGAACTCACGAGGCACAAAGGTCGGCGCAAGCGCTAGTGACGGTAGTGTTTTTGTTTTAGACTTACGTAAACTATAACAACAAGCTGTCAGAAACACTGTATGTGTGTTTAATCATAAAAAAATCAGGAGGTGATTTCGAACTTTCATAAAACTGTGGTAATAATGACCCAAATATGTATTTAAAAATGTAGCAGATTCCTCAGATTTGAATTAACAGCAACAATTGTAGATGAATATATTCATAAAACTTAGCATTTCCAATAATACAAATAAAATTTATAATATTTGGAAAGGCATCCACAATAATTGGTTAAAATTATCATTGTCAAGCTTTATATTAAAAGATTTTTAAATTATACCATATTTACTGTAATAAAACTACACACTTATGAGCTAATTTGATGATATTGTTATAGTCTGGAGATTTTTCATATTATATTAATAGTGTATCAATAACTTAATTTTTGTTACTTGTGTAATATTAGGGATATTTTTTATAAGAAATAAAATTGTATAAATAGTGAAAGTACATTGTATTTCAATATTTTATAACTGTCTCACATTAATATCCTTCAAGAGTAAACATTGAAATTAATATATATGTTAATCCTTCTACCATTCTTCCACTTAGAAAAACATAAATTAAACTACTGGTTACCATACCTATAAAACTATAGTTATGTCATTGGTCGTTTATATGCTAATAAACTATCATGTTTATAAAGTCTATGTAATTTTTCATACATAAATTTAAAAAAATATAATAAGTTATCATATTGTCCTGTATATGGTTGACATTGGGGATGGTGCTCATCTGTTCTGTGCACTGGACAGTGGATTGTTAGAAAGGACTTGTATTGTTCACTTCGCCCCCATGCACAAATATGTAATTCTAGTAGAAGCTGATGCAAAGCTTCTATTGTTGAAAGATACCATCTTGGGCTACCACGTTGATGACGCCAAAATTGCGATGCTCTCTGCTGTAGCACTATTGTAGGTATCTTTTGAAGTCTTTCATCAGCATAGATACCTCTGCTCTGATTCCATGTGCTGTCTATAAGAACCACTCTGTCTATTGGGAGTTCATGGACATGATGGATTTCATCAGAGTCTTCTTGGTTAAATACTTTTTTCATTAATGTGCCTACATTATACCCAGAAGGTAGTTCTGCTAATAACAGATCGGAATAGCTTGGAGCACTTTCTTTGCCAGTGTATAGGTTTTGAACAGTTCTAGCTTCTGCCCCTGGAAATAATAAAACTGTTCTGCCATCCAGAACATATTCAGGTACATCTGGATATGTATAAATGTTTACATCATTTGGTGCTAAAACAGCTGCATGTGCAGAAGTGCTTTTGCCATCTATTTCTCGACGATGTTTGATTATATCCACTTTTACAGGTAGCTGAAAAATTAAATTGGTATGTAATTACCATCATGTGTAAGTACTAACGGTAGTAACACGGGCTATTTATTTTTTCCCCTCTTACAACCTAATACTGGAGTAGTAGGAAGGGTAATCAAAATTAACGGTATTACAACTGGTAGTAACTAGGACAACAAAGGGATTAATCGGCTTCGGCCAGAAATCGTTCGGTCAGACACTAATGATCAGCTTTACAATGTTATCTTACCCTGCATACTGGTAGATTTCCCTCAATGGAAGATACTGGAACGTAGCATGTGTAGCAGAAATACATTCGTGATTTGCCGCATTGGGGACATGCACTGCGGCCGTCTAACTTATCTAAAGTCTCTGAACTTGAAATAACCATTCCCGCAAATGGTTTTTCGTCACTATTACGCGATTCGGGGCTTTTGGGATTCATAGTTAGTTGTGTTTATGTTTTCATAACCTAAACAATGTCAAAATTTTAGTTTTAGCTAACATTCAAACAACGAAAAATGAAAAAAAAAAACTGATTGATGTTCTGTACCCGTCAGTGTCTATGTCAATTTTAGAAGTTTTCGTATAAAAATAAAAGTAGGCACTCACAGTAACATAGCTGTAGGATCCAGGATTTTGGGCCACAAAAGGCAATAATATTATAATGGTGCGGTAAATGTAAATCGAATGACGCTGGATGGCGTAGAACTAGAGACAACGAAATTGGTTGAAAATCTGAAATAACGACCTCATTGGTCAGATTAGGGCCTAACTATGGAAACGCATTCTACAATGAACTTTGGCCAGCATTCCCATTGCATGTGGTTAGAATGAGAATGCTGCTGCGGTGTGGTGTATGAAAAGAATAGATAAAATGAAATGAGTAATATGTTATAAGAAGAAGGCTAAAAGTGGTACCGGTGATTGAAAAATTGATGCGAAGGAATGAGGAAAGTTTTGATGGCCATTATTTAAGAGAAGACCGAAGTAACTATGAACTGTGTGAAAAACATAGAGGAATAAGCAATAGAAACAGCAAAGCTGTGCTTAACCCACTGCTAAAGTAGACACGACACATCAAGCTATACATATCCAGTATAAACTGACCTCATTTGTATGATCTTACCATACAATGAGATATCAGTTTGATTTGGGTTTGCATAGCTTGATTGGTCGTCGTGCGTAAATTGGCCATCTTGAAAATTTTAGAGCGGCGGCGTTTCGCTCCTTGCTGCTTTTATAGCCTATTACTCTACTTTCACCATAGAGGAAAAAGCTATGGGCACAATATATTATACTACGGGAATTTGACAATCACTCACGCAGTGGTATTTCTGACTTGACTAATTTCACAAACAAATAAATACACAATTTGATAAGTGACTGGCGAAATTGCGTAGTCGTGTCTGTTTCCCAACGTATATGATGTTTTCATAGATGTATTGACAAGGTATTGTCATGATGTTAATTTCCTTAAATAGTTCTTTTAGAGAATCGCGCCTACGTAGATCTTATGGTTCTGATGGCTATTTTCTGCAGAATAAATAATAGACTCGATTTCTGCAGCCCGTCGTCCCCATAGTAAAATAACGTATGCCATAATACTATGAAAATAACTAAAATAGACTAGATTAGCGGTATCTACATCAGTAATTTGACGGATTTTTCTAACAGCATATACTGCTGAGCTCAGTCATCCTGCAAGAGGTGTTAAATGAGGTCCATTGTAGCCTTGAGTCGAGCGTGATCCCCAACAAAACAGTTTTATCGACAAATTTTAGTTTCCCTTGATGTCACAATCATTACTTTTGACATAAGGTAGAGCAAATCTTCGTTTTTTTCCCATTTAATACTAAATTATTAGCAGTAAACCAATTTTGAACCTGAGGGCGTTATTTAAGTCGTCAAGATTTGTGGCTCGCCTAAAACTTTATCGTTAAAGTATTAATTGTATAAATGTATTAGTTTAAGGTTGATTGGGAAAATTTGTCAGTTTCGGGTAGTTTGATGTACTGGCGTTTGTACTTACATGACATTTGAAGTGGCAGATCGTTTTTTTTTTACAACAGGAAACTGTACAATTGATCATTTTTAGAGAGCACTTGTTTATGACACAAAACGATACACAGTGGAGTCCGTCGGTGAAATAACAATTTTTAAAAGAACATCTTTGGTCTTAAGTATGTAAGTCCAGCTATGCCAACTCAAAAACTTATTTCTCTATGATGATGTCTAGAAGGAGGTGGGTCATGACCATGACATGACCACTTAACTAAGAGACGTATGAAAGAAGAAGAAACGCTGCACCTCAAATAAAATGACGAACGAGAGGGTTAGACAAAAAAAACGTCATTGTAGCAACGCGCTTATTTGCGCTTTTTTCAGTAGAAAAATGTATTTCTTTCGTGGGTAGCACCACCAGCAAATGGTAAATTAGTAGTGTGTTCAGAATGGTTAGTAAAAATGGTAACACTCACATAATCTGTCAACCGAATTGACTAATTCAATTTTCGTTTGATTTGATCGTTTTTATTTAATTAGCTCTCACAAATAAAAGTATTTTTTATTGTTCTTGATTTTTATTATCGTTTTTAACAAGAACAATTTGGATCCGATTAATTATCAGATCCACTGTTATAGTATTCGCAAGAAACCTCAACACTTGTGTGTTTTCAATAATATGAAATTGGCTTTGTAAACATTGTGATTCGCGTAGTATTTAACCACAAGAAATATTACACATTCTGAACAAAAGTAATTGTTATCTGGCGTAGATGAGAAAAATATCCAATCAAAATGGACTTGTCTTCAAATAATCTCTCTGGACTACTTCAAAAACTGTGTTCAGGATTGTCACTAGATCCAGGTAAATTCTATTTTCAAACTACAACGTATTGTTTTTATTAAATTTCTATGTGAATGTCATAACGATACAAATTAGCAACAGTTTGTGAATATTTTTAGTGTTTTAAAGAATTTTTAGGCTTTTTTCAATGAATAACTTACATGATTACTTTAAAACTTTGATACAAAGCAGAAAACCAGGGAAGTGTTGTGATTTCTTTTTATTCACTATGACTTTCATTTGGCATTCTTGAATGGATTGTTATTGTTTATTTTATAAAACGGAACACTGTTAATATGTATTGCTTCATAACTTGATTGTACAGATGGAGCATATGAGCTGGCTGTGTCATATTTATCTTCCACTGGAAGTAAAGGTCGCACTGTTCAAGATGAAAAGCTGCTGTGCCAGAAGATCCAAGCAAGACTCACCAGTGTGAGAGACACAGACAAATTCAATGAATATTATGCAAAACTAAAAAGTTCTGTGAGTACAATCTTCCTAGAACAAAAAAAAATGAAACTGATTAAATAATATTAATATGCAAAATTGGTAAAAGGTATGTATAATTTCAGCAATTTAAATGAGGTTCCATTACATTCTAATCTTATTTGTAGTTTATCCTGAAGCAGCGTGTCTCCGTCCTGTCTCTACTACTGGCCCTATCAGAGTCACCAACGCAGTCAGAATCTACTCACCAACTGTTCCCAATACCGCAACTTGCTACCAATGTGAGTAATTTATAGGAATCCTTTTTAGATATTTTTTTTCATGCAAATAAGTTTGTATAGTTGTTCAATTATAATTGTATTATGTACGTCCAAAGCTATTTGTAACTGCTTGAGTACAAAGTGCTGTGGAGTGGTATAATGAATAACACAATCCCTTTCCAGAAATAACAATTATGAATGACATATACACAGATTTTATATACAGCTTTTTGAACTGATCTCTATATTAAAAAAGAATCTACATTCATGGCTCTATGTTAGGGTTTCGGTTTCCGCACTTAGTCCTTGAAGTAGACCATTGTACATGTTTTAACCCTGGCTTATGCATAAGATATGGCTTTTCAGAAATCAGCCACAGGTTTTGGTGGTGCTGCTTCAAGCACAAGTAAAAGCACTATTGACTCTGTCAGCTGGGGTGGCAATGCAGCTAAAAATCAGGGTTCCAATCAGAGCCTCCCATCCAACAACAGCAACATGGCTGTTGTATTACCTACTACCGGTAAGGAATCAATATATGAAACAGAAAAAAGAGAGGGATGACTGATTGACTGTGTCAAATATGTAGACTTCAATTCACAACAATAAGACACTAATCTCCATACACATCATTTCATCCCTGTTCAACCATACTAAACTAACAGCAAACTCAAACACTGTATTAAGCTTTCATGGTTTACAACTAAACTTATACTGTCACTTACGGGATATCATCCGTGATTAAACCGAAACCGCCGTTTTCTTTTTTCTTTATTTTTTTTCGGGAGCTCAAAATAATGAACAATCACGGAAGATATCCCGCGAGTGACAGTATAAGTTTAACAGCAAACTACTCTCAGTAAAACATCTAATGCTGGGTACACATTGGTGAAACGTAACACGTAATGTAACACACGCTAAAACAAATTCGCCTGTTGTTGGGTTACATTTCATGTTGCATTGCATAAGTCTGGACGGCTCATTCATGTTACATTTCACGGTACGTTACACCAATGTGTACCCGGCATAAGATTGGTTTCTGACTGCCGTTATTTTTTGCGAGAATAAGTTCGTACCGGCTCACGCGATAACACGCGCGCCACATTTTGCACTTCAAAAACCGAACGCGCGTGCTCGCGCTTATTCCTGAGTTATCACGCGGGGAGGCGTCTCTTGCAGCTTGCGCTTATAATCGCGCCAAAAGTACGCCTACACGCGCTTCCTAAAACGAGATATATGCACCGAAAATTTGCTAATCTGAAACCGCCCTCATTAAATCCCTACTACATACTACATAGGGTGAACAACTACGAATCAGTGCACTTCTCTTTTTGTTTTTAGGTCTGTTCATTGCACATGCTCTTCATTTGTACATTTATTTTAAATAAATAAATATCTCAGATCGAGTGAACGAGCGCACTTGCGTACGTGAGGCAGTACTGGCCGCGACGGGCGTGCGCTCACGTGTATCCAGCGTCGTGCCGCGCCCGCAGCAAGCGTTGCACGCGCGCATAGCCCATCTCGGCTTCCTACACGACCGACTCAAGGAGTTCATTGATCCTGCCTCGGGACTTATGCCCCAGGGTAAGTTTTTGTTACATTGTCTGAACCTTACGGTGGAGGGTTGCCAACTTTTTTTGGCAAAAAAAAAACGTATAAAATGGTTTGAATAGGAAAAAAATAAAAGCATTTGCAAGAAAAAAAGTATTTTTAACATTTTATGTTTTTATTGGCATTTAGCACATGCTAACAATTTTTGTACAATTTCGTCGATAGTAACATCTATGACAAATGTCAGAATTTCGACTGTCTTGTCACATTCACATCACATCTGACATCTAACATTTCGTTCAGTAATTATAAATCGTTTCCATCATCCGTTTTAACTTATGTGTACCGTTAAATAGTTAAGTACCCATAATGAGTGTTTTTTTTTTACGCAACACAGTAAAGGTTGGAAATAAAGTATTTTCATATACTTTATTTGTATCAAAAAGTATAAAGTATGATTACCAAAAATAGAGCAGGATACGTTATTATAAAGTGTGGTTGGCAGCCCTAGGTGGAACTAACATGCGTTCGCAATTTAGCTTCCAAAAATGATGAGGCCTGGCCTGGCGTTGAACCACACTGGAGCAGTCTAAATGAAATCAATCTAGTAAACATTGTGTTCAGAGCAAGAAGAGGGCGATAGATAAACTCTCTAACTTTTTTGATAATTTTTTTCAGGCCTAATGGGAGAAGGACTTGTAGCATCAATCAGAGATGAACTCACAGAATATTATCGCAGCGTGGCTCTACTACAGTCCCAGGTATGTTTAAAATTATAATTACGAATGTTTCTATTGAAAATTTCTGTTGCTAGGTTTTATTTATTTTATTTTTATTTTGTCTCTTCACAAAGGCTTGCGAAGGCGACGGCGGCGGCGCCACTCTGCGGCGAGTGTGCGTGTGGGCACAGGAGCCGTTGCATCGACTCACTTGGCTCGCCAATATCGCACACGCTGCTCACCACAAGAAAGGTATAGTCTTATCTGTCAGACTAGACTGATGAAGTTTACAGCAGTCCATTGTTGCATATAGGCCTCTCTAATCGCACGCCATGCTGCTACCAGCCACCCTGCAAATATCGTCGCTTCACTTAGTGAGGGCGTTCTCCCTTAGCGGCCAATAGGACGTATTATGCAATATTTAACGACAAAATATTCGGCTCACATGTCAACATCCCACTGGCCATACGGTTAAAAACAAATGCTGCATAAAAATGCTGTGTGCTCCCAACATTATTCTGCAAAATATCGTACAGTGCAAAGCCGTGTGAACATAAGCTTACGTTTGCCAGAAAAGCTGGCCAAGAGCTTAATATATTCAGAACTACCCAAACTATTCAGGTAACAGATACCTACATAATTTTGTTGCTCAGGTGGAGAGCTCGCGTCGTGCGTGCACAGGTTTGTCCGACACGGTGACGAGCGTGTCGCGACGTTGGCGCGAAGACTGCTCACCGCGCTCACATACCCGCTGCTACTGATGCTCACAAGGTGGCTCATACACGGTGAGTTGATCGTCATGATCTACCTAGCCTTTACCCAACTATATTGTGGTTGGCTTCCAGTCTATTTTACATGGAGCGACTGCCTATCTCACCTCCACAACCGAGTTAGTACTGGGTAATACAATATCCCTTGCTACCTGTCAAAGATCTATAGATGACAGCCGGGACCAGTGGCTTAACGTGCTTTCAGAGACACGGAGGATGTAATGGGTGCTCAGGCATTCACGGGCCAATCCAGGCAAGCGGCCCGAGCGTCAGTTATTATTTAGCCACGAGCTTTAGCTTTAACATACCTGGCGAAATGTGGGTATACTGTAGGTACACTTCTAGCTAACCCTTCCGGGATAAAGGCGTGATGTTATGTAATTTACCAATTTTTGTTTTTTATGTAATTGTAAATAACTACATTTGTTTCCAGGAGAGATTGACGATCGATTCAACGAGTTCTTTATTGAGAGCAGAAGTGGAGTGCCTATCGATAGAATGTGGCATGACAAGTACAGAGTTAGGTATGTTCCTTACTACTTACTATCTTCTTAATAAAAAAATAAATAATTGATTGACTAAACCACTGGGTCTAGCTAGAAGCATCCTCTATGAATTATTATCAATATTTGCTCCCGCTGAAGTTCAAATCCCATAAATGAATCGACGATCCCCATAACGAAGGCATAATCGATATCTATGTCGGAGTAACGGATAGCTAACGCGCTATGACCGCACAGCAGATAGATCAGCTACGATTGCGTATTGGACGAGTAAACAGCTGTGGCTGAGCGTAGCCTAGCCACCTTGTAATTTCTCTCGCCTTGTAATTTTTTTTCATCAACCTATCTTGTCCCACTGCTGGGCAAAGGACTCCCCCACATTCTTCTAGTCTTCTTTATTTTTCGCTTTCGCTAGGCAATCCGGTAACTACGAGTCTAGATGATCACGCCAACATATCCTAGGCCGGCTTCGGTGATGTCACCCATCTTCAGGCACCCACAAAGTGGTCACAATCCTCTTCTTGGCCTAGTATAGAACTACAACATATAACTCTGTGATGATGTCAGGGAATGGATGGTGCCGTCGTTCATGTCTCGTGAGCAGGCGGCTCAGATCCTAGCGACGGGCAAGAGCGTTGTGTTCATGCGAGAAGCGTGCCAGGACGAGCCCGCGGGACCCAGCGACCATGCGCAGCATCTACAGGCGCTGCTGAAACCACATACAGGTCAGTTGATTGTCATAATGTGAGATTTTATTATTGTACCAAACATTTGAATGGTGTTTTGCAAAGATTTTACAAACATTTTTTTTTCTGCAGGGCAATTTTTTTATCAATATCTTTCCTGCCTCATCGTAAATTATTTGGGGTTCGCAAAATGCAAAATGTTTTCTTTCATAAATATAAGTCGTCATCTCAGTACCCCTTTTTTGAAATATCATCTTTCATGCAGTGCATCCATTCTTTGGGCTTTCCCTATTCTTATAGCAATCACAGTCATACTCGAACTTTTCTCACGACATTTTCCTCATTCCTCCGTATCACATGCCCATACGCGCACATTGCAAGTCCGGCCGACTATTATAGCAATTGTGAAAATTCCTAGCTTAGAATAGGAATGACGTTACTCAGCAAAAGGACGTAAAAGGGAAATAGTACCGCTAAATGTGACTCAGTATGTTATGGCATGGCTTGCACAAGTCATACGTGTTTCGTAACACGTTATGCTTGTATGCGGTCATTGTGGTATTGATAAGCTTTATGTGCTGAAAAGTGACGCACACACCCTTTGAGCTTAATCATGCTTCACTTGTGATTATGGTGCAACCAAAGAGATTAATTGGCTCGCCATAGAGCCTCTGTAATATACTCGGTGTTTTATGAGAGGCTCTATTTAGTAGTTACAGTAAACCATGTTTATAAAGCGGGTATGTCGGCTATATCTTTTAGGATGAAATGAAAACATGCCACGGATGTAGGGATAGGCAATGATCGCATTCTTCGTGCTTCATTAATCCAATGCTAGGAATCGTGCCTTCGTCATGTTTTAAGACGTCTATGTTTGGATGTAGGAGGCAATCTCCGAAAAATAAAAGATGTAAAGAAATCGGATGAGTAGTATCACCGAGTACCGACGTCCACGAAATCGAGGGCTAAAGCTAGGATTGTAATAAATGTGTGCAGGTGGGGACCGCATGAGCGAAGGATGCGCCTGGTGGGAGGCGGCAGGCCTGCGCGAGGGCGTGGCGGGCGCACACGCGGCCGCGTCCGCGCGACTGCTGGCCGCGCTCACGACACACCACCACCTGCTCGACCACCTGGCCGCGCACCGCCGCTACCTGCTGCTCGCGCAGGGCGACTTCGTGCACCATCTCATGACTCTGCTGCAGTAAGTACCACTCTACATGTAGCTACCGCCGTGTGTCGAACATTATCATCACACCACCACCTGCATAAGGGCCCTAAATTATACTTTTTGCAGGAGCTATCATGCACCATCATCATATTGTCAAAACATGATTCAAAATCGCCTAAACTGTCAAGCGATTTTAAGCCATGTCGCTTTACTTTTTGTCAAGTATTGTTCGCATGGTAACACCCCTTCCCCGTTCCCTGTTTTGTTCATAATTTCCCCTGTTATGTGGCCGTGAATATTTGCCCCTATCATGTTATTTCTCATGACTTAGGGACGAGCTAAACAAGCCGGCGTCGTCGCTGTACGTGCACAACCTGACGTGCACGCTGGAGGCGGCCGTGCGCGCCACTAACGCGCAGTTCGAGCCGTCACACGTGCTGGCGCGTCTGCACGTCAATCTGTACCCTAACTGTAAGTCTATTAGGCATATTATTGTACGATACATGAGCTATACGTGCACGCTGCGGTTGTATGCACCACCACCACCCAGTTGGAGCTGGCATGGTTTCTCGTAAATATATTATCGCGGTATATAGGAACAGTTTGTCAAAGTTTGGTAACTTTACATTGCTCCAATGTGCGAGAGAGATATCCTATCTCTATTTCGCACCGGAACAGTGATGAGTTCAACACTTCGCTAAAAAAAAACAGGTATTGAGTACCTGTTTTTCCACTAGGAATTTTTCAGTAGCCCGGAGTTTGGCTTTGTGATGCACAGTTGATGGCAATAGGTTCGCCCCCAATTACATAGAACTCAACACCGTCGGAAGTTATAGCCTGATGTTATATTTATTTGGAATGTTTCACCAGGCGACGGTCGCGACGACTGCGGTTGGGACGTGTTCGCCCTCCAGTACCGCGTTGACGGGCCTCTAGGCACCCTGTTCCCGGCGACCTGTGCCGCGCGCTACAGAGCGCTGTTCACGCAGCTGTGGCGCGTCAAACGCATCGAGTACGGCTTGCACGTCGCGTGGCGCGAACACGCCATCCTGCAGAAGAGGCTCAAGTATATGCCAGGTGATGTGACTTCTTTTACCATTGAGTGCTTTCTGGGGAAAGTCGACAGTTACGTTCGTAGATATAACTGTAGGTAATGGGTTTCATATCCGTGTCGCAGAGGTATGGAGCCTGATGCGGCGCGTGTCGTGCCTGCGGCTGGAGGCGCTGCGCCTGATGGGCGCGCTGCAGGAGGCGGGCGGCGTGGGCGCGGAGCCGGCGTGGCGCGCGCTGCTGGGCGCGGCGGCCGAGCGCGCCGACCTGGACGCGCTGCTGCGCCTGCACCACCACGCGCTCGACCGCCACTCCATACACGCCATGATACACCACACCACGCAGGTACCGCCATCCATTACACCCGACTGCATTGGCAATTGGTTAAACAATCTTCGTAATGGAAATTCAGATTATAAACTATCTTTGTGCCAATTTTCATCCAAATCTGTTCAGTAGTTTAAGTGAAAGAGTAATAAAGAAACATTGTTTTGATAAAAACTCCTTTATACAATTATCAATTACTGAATCATCCCATAGGAGTTACAATCGTACTTGGGCAACGTGTTGAACGAGACGCTGGCACTGCGCAGCTTCGAGTCGACGCTTCACGCCGGAATATACGCAGAACTCGAGCGGCGGGACAGAATAGAGCAGGCGAAGGCAGAGAGATTATCACGTGGTAAGAACACACATGTATTATGCGCGTTTTCATTGAGAGTAGGTGTCACCCAAGTATTTTTTTAAATAAAAACGCTTCGTTGGAGATTCAATGCTCGGCTCAACGCCTAGGATTGAAATTCCAACAGACGGATAATACAGGAAGAAAGAAAACATGTTTACAGGGCATTTATTTAGATGTTGCCTTGTGTTAGCGAAAACGAAATATTGCTCATTCAGGCACTGTGAAACAAGGGTTTGTTTTTGCTTCAATGGGCACTATCTACCTGATAAAAGAGAAGGTCTATAATGTATGACCGAATACAAACAACATATCGTCGGTGCGCTTGCCAAACCGAATAAGTGCGTTTTAAGGAATTTTCAAGACAACATAAATAATGTTTCTTTCGTAATGAATGAATAGAAGAAGAAATCAATGAATCTTCTGAAAAAATAAAAATAGAACAAAATAGGGCAAAAAATATCTATTTTAGTCTAAGATAATAAAAAACTTATTACATTCGTGTATGAAAGCTAAAATATTTTTTTTGTTGTGTTCACACATATCAGGTTTGGCAAGTGCACCGACGATATATGCTTTTAGATATCTAACAGTGAAAGAAATAATCGTAGCAACCGCTAAATCAATGAGAAATTGGAGCTATGAACATTTTAGTGCATAATTTGCTCGAATTTACATTAGAAGCGTAATCGAAATATTAATCTCTTAGTAATTTCCCACAACTTTTTTTGCGATAAAGGTACTTTGTTTCCCTCAATCTATACAAATTGTTTGTAATTTCAAAATAACTGCTTTTTACTGAATGCATATGAAAGTAAGTACGGTACTTATAACAAAACCGCATTTTTTATTTTTTGCCTTTTTGCCTATGTGTCTATTTGTTCCGAATAATCTCCGAAACGGCTAGACCGATTTTGACGGGATTTTACTCGCAGATAGCTGTCGTTATAAGGAGTAACTTAGGCTACTTTTATTTTAGAAAAAACAAACCCCCTCGCAAAAAAATTAAAACCCTTGAAATTCTAAACAAAATCCGATTCAAATACGGAACTAATATTTTCATAATAATTTCACGCGGACGAAGGTCGCGGGTAACGGCTAGTTGTACCATAAAAGTTATTCAACAGGCGAATACGCGTTCACGGCGGCTGACGAAGCTCTGGACAAAGAAAAGCGGAAAATCTTCAATCAGTTCCTCGCCAGTCGAAGGGCCGACTTAAACGTTTGGGCCCGCACGTACAGGTACGTATTATATAATTCTAGGTCACGACAAATAAACGAGGTATGCAATGCTTAAGTTGTTAGACACGCACGATTGTGTTACTTTGCCCCGAAGCGTTTCCATTGTAACGGTACTCTGTTTACTGCACTTCTTAAAACTTAATAGTACTTGTCGGTTCTTGTAGTTACGTGTCTTAATACTATGTTGTTTCTGCCATCTATAGGAGTATGAAGTAAAGGGTGTAAAGTTTTTCATCCTCCATAGAAAATGGCTCCTCCGACCAGACGGGTGTCTTTTGGGTCTGTTGGGCTACTGCCCTACAATTGTTAACGGGTTTTCCTATACCCCGTGACTTTTTAGTCGTCTTACAAAAGTGGTTCACTCAATATACCCGACATAAAATAGCTCTAGGCACGATTTTTTTTTTACTTACCATAATAGGTACAAAGAAAAATAAATATTACATTAGAATAAAATTATGAAACATCCTGTTAATTATGTTTACGTGTCAAACGGGAGAACACACCTACCTAGTAGAACCCAGCGCTCGAGTCCAGTAAATCATCGCTCGCAACAGGGTGTTTTAACTAAGCCATGCGTCGTAATACTGAATAATATTTTTATTTTTAAATAATTAAAATCTCATAAATAGCTGTTTTTTTAATGAATGTATCATGTAGTGGCCTGCCGTTGTAAGACGACTAAAAAGACACGGTGTATAGTATTAAGTTGCGGAAAAGTTTAATAACGCGATTCAGAATTTTGAAGTTACGTAGTTCTTTCTTTGTGGCATAGATGGCGCTGTAGTGTTTTTTGTAGTGCCGCTACATATCCATATTTCTTAACTTACGCCCCACGCATGTAGCGTACTGGCGAGAAGCAAATTGCATCCATTAAGCGTGCTAATTGATTTTCCTATTTTAATGGATGGTAAATCTCTTGTAAATAAACATCAGAGCAGTTCTACAAAAGTAGTACAAAATCTTTGAATTAATGCCAAATGTTCCAACTACTGAAACGCAGCCAACCTCTCGATGAGACGGATAAGTTGAATTTTTAGGTTCTATAACAACAACATTACTTACAATTTAACGTTCTTTAAAAGTGTCTGGCATGGGTTTTCCACCACACAAAGTGTCTGGCAGTAAAGAAGGTGAATCATCATACTAGTCCTTAAGTAATATAAAAAAATCGCGCTTTGTAGTATGACGCAACTAAGCAGCTATTAAGCACACCTTTGTTACCTAATATTTGCACAGCCACCACAACAAACTACTACAACAACTTCCTGTAGGCCCTACAAATATTTGTTCCGTGAAGGAACGAACCGGCGACATGCAGCGCTGTAGTCAATCGCTCAGCCACTGCGCCAACCGCGCCGTCATCATCAATGAGTCTCATGACGAACGCTTGTCGCAGGGGCCACGTGACCACGTTGATACTGAAACTGGCGCTGCACGCGGAGGTGTCGCTGCAGACGCTGGCATTCCGACTTGACTATAGCGATTTCTACAAGCGCGGCGACGCCAAGCTACACGAGCCGCTCACCTACCAGCACAAGCGGCTCAGCGAGATCGGACTCAATATAGCTAAGGTAACTAGAACCTACATTATACTTAATTGAAGTCTTTTTTTGTCTATTGGGGGTAGGCAGAAACCACCTGCTACGATCCTTACGTACTCTACCACACCGATTCTACAACCCGAAGCGAACCGATCTAAGTTACATGAGGTGAACAATAAAAAGCATTTTGTATCTCTCTCGACTTTACAGTCGTAACCCTTCTCCCAAGTCTACAGCCACACTACGTCTTATCCTCTAATCGAGGGTCTAACATCAGTATACATAATGCTGTATATATTGTCTACAAACTTCAAAATATTAGATAGATATTGGAACTGTAATTTTTTTTCTAGATGTAAAGGTAATGTTTATTTTGCAATCGTCACCATAAAAATGTCTTTGCTACCGGATGTGATTCAGTATTCCAAGATTGCGTCGTACAGGTAAAACCGGACGTGATACGACATACAGCAAGGTTACAAATCGAAATACAATTATATCTTTGTGATTTCTATGATAAGATAAATCAATTAAAAACCAAATGCAATTTTTATCATACACGTTCTTTCATATATATTTATGAACTTATACCCGTTATACCATACAACGAATTATGGATTTTTATTACAAAAATTAAGTGCAAAGGTCTAAGAAGTAGCTTTTACAGCTTATTTGATTTGTTGCAGAGCAAACAAGTAGACCGTACGAAGAAAAAATGACAAGTAATATCATCGGAGTGCACCGTGCCTACCGCGTTCTGCTCGCCGTGCTGCGTGTGCGCATGGACGCAATAAACATTGTCCAAGGCACTTATTCTCTATGACAATCCACAAGTAATACGAACTTTTTACATAGCCAAAAAAACTTGTATCTGGTAACACCAGTAGCATTTACTCTTCATAAAAAATGACAGTCGCGAGGTTTTCGATTTACCGGCTAAGTTTATTTTTACTGAACAAACTTCTGTGTCTGATGATCTATCATAGAAAGCGATTTCTAACGATTCTCAGAAATGCCACCAACTCAAACTCAAAGCATTTATTTCAATTAGACCATCAGCGGCACTTTTGAATGTTAAAAAAAACAAAAAAGAAGCGAAGCTACAGTCACAGTCCCAAGGCATAATAACTTGAGAAAGTACTGTAGTTGCTAAGAGTTGAAGTCGACAATAATGTGTTTAAATTGGTTTATCAAAATATTTGATTGTAACATTGGCAACATGAAAGACTGAGATCAGACTGTGGCTAGCACTTTGTCATAATGAATAAGGACCAATATTATTAGGTAGCACAACCCTCGTACTTCCAAACCAAATGTACGTTATTTTAGAATTACTTTTTCAATAACTTGTTATTTCTATGTTTATTGTATGATGAAGATATTGTAGAAGAATCTCAAGGCGCTTGTTCTACTTGGTGATAAAACAATATGTTTGGCTACTTTTTGGCATTAAAATTGCAAGAAACTTTTTACTACGTATATTGGTGAGCATAACCTGTTCCGTTATTTTTTAATGGCCAGCCAGGAAGTAAAGTCACAACATTTATATCCTTTTTATGCCATATACAAAGCGATGTTACCCGTGGTCGCTGTATTGTCCATATTTTGTCGCCCAGTTATACTGCTGCCTTAAACAATCCTTACATGGAGGAATGTTATAAAATGTTGTACAACTAACGCTCTCTATAAACCAGTATGTGCCATTAATGCCACATTATACATTTTAACTATATTGCTTTTTCTTTTATTTATTTCTGCCATCATTTCATTTTATTTGGGATGACCACTACTTGTGAAGTCAGTGATTTGAAGGTGACTGTGTTATGCTTTTGTTTTAGATGTTGTTTTGCCTATCCAAATAATTCTATGATAAGAGAAATTTACAAAATAGGCAAATAAAACTAAATTAAATAATTTTTATATTATATTTACTTAGAAATCAAGACTTTTTGGTAAACATTAACAGTTGTAAATTATCATCATTTTTGTTCCGCTATTCGGTGGTAGATTAAAGTAATACTTAACACCTTATAGCGTATAACGATAACGATTGCAATTGCTTGTAATATAAGATAAACACGTTTTGCACGTTCTTTATTGTAAAAACATATTTTATTGCATTTTCCTGTTAAAATATACTACAATCTATATAATACATGTTACAATATTATATCAACAATATATTTGCTTTAGTTTCCTGTGCTACAAAAATACTGATTCAGTCAATTTAACGTAAAATATAATACATTTTATACACGTGTGGTGTGTTACTGACGTCATCCTATTTGTGATTCGGAAAATCCTTGTTAACCACCCAATGACTAACGTAGTGTTTGTCAACTGAAGACTGGATGACTGCACTTCTATTGGCGTCATCATAAAGAACTCCACTACTTATTTGCATGATACAGTGAAAATATACTACGTAAGTGCGCTAGTGCTTCTGCCCTAAGTTACTACGCTAGCTAACTATTTAGAATAGAACGAGGTAAACTAATAACCGGTTTACCGTGTGGCAGTGTGAACAGCTATTCCACTAGATAATAGCTCGCAATGAGGTATTCTAGGGTGCATACCTCAACCTACTAATGACGCACTAATAGTACAAGATAAATAACGCTTTTGATTGACAAAATATTTATACAAACGTTTTGGTTTCAAAGAATTTGGCCCTTTTCATTTCGTAAAGTATATTAATCTAAGTTCATATTTACATTTTTAAATCAAATATACATCTCTCATATTTAACTTAACATCAAAATAAAGTTTATAATAATATAATATTTGTACAAAAGCATCATAAATAGCACGTAATTCAACGGTTACCTAACTAAAATCTCAATGTGTCAACTAATCTGACTATAACATAGTTTGTCTTGCAAATCTTCTAAAATTTCAAATAATACTCATTGTAAGTTCAGTAAGTGTTCAAAGGCAATCATTTGTGCAGCCTTTGTTAATACTTAAGTAAAATGCAACGTGCTCAATCTGTAACTACTAACAATTGAGGCGGTAACTCTCGACGAAACTAAACACCGTATGTTTGAATTGTGTGCAGTTTGTTTTGGCTGGCCGTTAATTCCGCGGGTGATATTGAGAAAATATTTGGTGTCGTTCGTCTCGTCAGAGGTACTGGCAGGTGCGCTTGTGCACGGGCGACTTGCGCAGCGCGGCGCGCACGGCTTCCTCGAACACCTCGGTCATGTTGACGCGCTCCAGCGCCGAGCACTCCACCAGCTGCACCGCTCTGAAACAAGTGCAGGCGCACCATCACTCATCTATACAAGTTGAGGATCTTTATCTACAATGCCACTCCGACTGATAAGCCCCATACATAGAAACTCAATAATCAGGTAGTTATCATAAAACGACGTGTCAATATCATGAAATCGTTGAATTTTATGTTGTACTCAAATATAGAATCATTTTTTTTTTAACCTTGTGATAGTTTTTTTTAATCTTCTTGGCAAAATGACTGCAGATGATAACGCCGTGGACGTTGTTCGAGTGCAAACAGTTAACACACGGCACGGCACTTTTAACTAATTGTATGGTAGTTAAATCGCCCGATTTATTTAACAAATTGTTCCTGTGTCGTTATATCACAATACTCGTGGCATTATCAGCGAGTGATAAGAGGCGATAGCGCAGCTGCCGGCGCTCGCGCACGATAACCCTTGTCAGTTTTCACTTTTGTGTTGTTTAAAAAAATATTCAGTTTCAATACTATCTTTTATTTGAATTGATAATAAAGCAGATATTATTGTTGGCAGCATGAACTCACCGAATTTTCTTTTTTAATTTCTTTCCTTCCTGTGTCGTAATGACTGCGGTGCCGGATGCTCGCAAATCTGTTTTGGTGGCTGAAACAGATAATTTTAGCATATTGATATACGTTTTGTGATACATGTTTTACATACTATTTTTTAAATCAGATATTCCTTCGGTTGCGTCCTTTATCGCAAGCCTGTGTACATAATAATATTATGTGGTCATGTCTCCTCCGCTCTGTGCCCACATATTCACAGTATAGTTACATAGCTGTGTAACAAGAATGCGTCTCTTGACGGAATGTTTATTTTATTTGAGTAAAAAAAACAGGAGTACGCCATTTATGACCTCGTCAGGCATCGCCATGCACATGTTCGAATTAGACGTCTCATTTGGGGTTCCGAGTATTTCGTACACAACCGATACTATTGACCAATTAATTTATTTAATCACCCATAAAACTCAGATCATTAAACCGTAATTACTTAGTTAGTCGGGGTGAATAAGCAAAGCCTGCTAACTGCAAATTTAACAATGTATCTAAAGCAGTAATTAAGTTCTTCCTTATTAACACTCATTCAGCTAATAACCGCAAATTGCTGTGCACATAATTAACAAATATTATAAAAAATATTACGAACTGTGGCATTAAACAACGGTCGCTTCCTCTAGAAAGTAATTTTAAATTGAACTCGAAAGTACCAATTAGTACGAATCGACCGTTAAGTAATAAGATTTTAAGAAGTTAATTAATATAGCTAATGAGATCGACGTAAATACGTATCGAGTTATTTGAAACTCGTTACAATGCAGCCTTGGCGACCTTGTGAACATCAACATGCAACCATGCACCTCCAAATAAAATAACGTTCTGAACTCACCAACTAATACAATGGGTACTTTTTCATTGAAGTGCTTTAGCTCTGGATACCATTTGTGGATCACGTTTTCGAATGACGAACGAGTGCCCACCGAATAGCACACTAGGAAGCAGTTCGTCTGTAACAGAACAATAACATTTGAATTATTTATTTTAGCAAGTAAACAACAATAACGCTTGAATTATTTAAAAGTTGTCTAAATGTGGTCTCCATACGTCAACCTCAGAACCGACACTGGTATCCCTAAGCCTAGTGAGTGTTCTCTGGCTTACTCTAAACTCATCAGCAGGATGTGCAGAAAGGGTTCTTACGTATGACTGTCTAGACAGGGTTAGCGGTTCTACAGTGTTGCTAGGAGTCATAACAGAACATCACGCCTACGAGTTAGGCAGCCATTTATATCTATGATGTCCCATACGTAAATGTGATGTGATATGATGTGTCAATCAACAGGCCACAAATCTTGACTCCACACTGCTTCTTAGGAATTCGTGATAGATGTACCCACAAACACTTTACCCGATCTGGGAATCGGACCGGCGACGTCATCATGCTCAAACGTTACCTACTAGTGCTTGCGATCACCAGACCAACGTAGCGGGCAACAAATAGGTGTTAAGTTTTCATAAAGATAGAACTGCTGAATGCAGCGTATGGAATGCTTGAGCTGACGTTAAGGAGTGGAAAACTTACATGTGTATAGGATAATGGCCTTAATCGTTCATAGTCCTCCTGGCCGGCGGTGTCCCACAGCGCCATCTCCACCTCCTCTCCGTCCACCGTGATGTGACCGACATAGTTGTCGAACCTGTGGAAGCAAGTTAGTTTTGCTTGATTCGGGGTTTACAAAATGAAACATTTAATTTAATATTTGACGAAATCAACATTTTGTTTGCATATTTAAATTAGGAAGGCTTAGGCACTACCCTATGGGCCTTTAGCTTACTTTAAAGAGTGACTATTGATAACAAAACGACCTATCTAGTCCACAAATATGTGGCTATCTGGTTGGCTTTTATATCTGCGTTAAGGGGAAGCGCCAGGGTCGCGTGCCAAATTCAAATCATAGTTTTTTACAATTAGCAGGTCTTTGTCGGGTTGTATGTTGATTAAAATATGATTCGTGGCCGTAACAAATATGACTTTACAGAGTTATAATCATCAAAACAACCCTCTATGTTCATTTAAGCCTATTGAATTACTTTTTCATGAAATACGAGTAGTTATTCAATGGGTATCGATGATTCTTACCATGGCGCTTCCACCTTAAACTACGGAAATGGCTCAAACACGAAGTGAGTGTTTCAATCTGGAAATGCTTGGGCGTCAACGACCCTTCAACTAATCTAGTCATTAGGATGAATCTCCTGGGAGTATTGCTGTACCGACTTCTTCCTACGGACTGCCTATGTAGGTCGTGTTAAAGTAACGAAACCTACGTCGTTGGGGCATTGTTCTCGCGGTTATTAACTTTGCATTAGACTAATGTCGCTTTGAGCTCATTTCGTTTATCTACAGAGTTTCGCGAGCCAACGTTAGGTTAGGTAAGTGATGGTTGTGGTTCTTATGGCATAAGTAAGTACTATAGGTTATAACTTAGGTATGACTCGGATATACCGAAGTCTTTTTGGTGTTATGGGAATTGGGATGCTATACCTACCTAACTGTTGATGCTAGTTTTCTTTTTCCTAATTCTATCGAACCTATCTACCAATCATTATATCTACAGTTTCAAATTCTACCAAAATTAGTCTCTGTAACTAATATTTTTTCCTATTGTTTTTCCTCTAAACAAGCCATAAACTGATCGTATTTATTTTCTGCTTGACTTTTTGACGCGCTACATTCACCTAGGTACCCATGTATTTATTGAATTTTTCCAAATTAGCCATATAAAATTATACATATCTCAAGAATAAGGCTGCGTTTCCACTATAGATGAGGATACTGGTTACTGGTACACACATTCCTCGCTACGCATCCTCGCTCATCTCTGGTGGAAACGCAGCCTAACTATTCTATTTCATTTTTCTGTAGGTACCTACAATACATAAAGGAGGACTTACCTACATCATTTGAACACTACTGTTTAAATTCTGCAATGACTCAAGTTACGATTTTACAAAGTAGCTAGGTACACCAGGGTTATGGCAAAATATCTACTATTTTGCCATAATCCTGCTGTTTTTAATTGGTCCATCTAATCATAGTTGACTGGATATATCATAATAAAGTAATGCGGTCATCAAGGTCCACTATTTGAAAATAAAATCTCTAGTGTAGTGTCATTTTACTCATCTGCTTAGAAGTTACACAGAGCGGGAAAGATAATCATCTCTATCTCTATATTATCTTTAATCTATGTCTTGCAAGTACCTAAGTATATTGTGCTAGAAACTGTGTCATTTAGTGTGTGTAGAGATGGATCGCAAGGAAATCAAAGTTGCTGTAGGCGTGCGTCCAGTTTCATAAGGAGGAAGCGACGACGTGTAGATACAATACAACAATGCCGCGACGTATTTGACTTTATAAATAGTGCAGCTCGCAATGCTAAGTAGGTACCTGTTCAATAATATTAGCCCACTGGTAGCGATACTGCTGGCGAAATTAACATTCAAAACGCCGCGGATAGTTTTAGACGATTTTATTTTGACGATTTTATTTGAACTATCTGTTCGAATGTAACTCGAAATATTTAGACCCAACACGCATCAATTAGTGAGGTATAGATAAAAAAATTATATAGGTAGAAATAACTATATGTAGCAGCTAAAGTAGAAATTAATTTGTTTTTTGCTTATCAACACAAAATTATGCTTGACAATCTGTAAGCTTTGGTTATGTTATGGGACATAGTCAAAGGAGTCGTCATCAATATCTAAAAACTTGACAAGTTTTTGGATATTGTTATGACGACTTCGTATTCCTATGCGTGTGGGGAGGTCCGGTAGAAGTCTGTCGGCGTGGTCCCCACCGTAAAGTACATAATTAAACGAAGCAAACTGTAGCTACCTACCTATAACCGGTTTTAAATGAATCATTGGTTTTATATAGCTTATCATCAGTCAAATCATTCACTATACTCAAATGATATTTTATATCTCGTTTAGCACCTTACAACGCATGATTAGTCATGATGTTAAATTCTACGGTATTATACAAATTTGAATGACGTAAGACGTCGATTTCCTGCTTATAATACAAGTTTTATACACACTTGTTTGTGTTTATTGAAGTTGATGTCCAAGGCTTTGCAGCTTCGAGTAATTAAGTATCTCACGCATCTTTTAATGACGCTAGAATTGGTACATTATAGGGAGATACTTAGTTTTAGGTTCATCCAAATTTGTTTTCAAGTAAATAATAACTTAATAATGAGTCAATTAGGTACGGTAAAGTACTAGGGATGTGTAATACTATAGGTATATGAATACAATAGAAGGAAAATTCAAAATAATCCGTCCGTCAGTCCATTCTATATGAGGCATCCTTATGTTTTAGTGTGACAACTCCGCAACTCTGTAATTATATAGATGTGTGATGATAACGATGTTACGGCGCCGACTCGCTAATTCAGAGTCTTGGACTCGCGTCGCACTTACCTTGTCGCAATCGCCCTATTGACCCGGCAGACGCCGCACCTGCCATCTCCAACATTACCGGAACCAATTAAGAATATCATTTAAGTTCAGACTTACACTGTGGGTACGTATTCTTCTGGGAATTCGTTCTTCGTGAACACGTAGAGCAAGCACGTCTTGCCGACCATACCATCGCCAACCACTGTTATCTTCAGTCTTTTCGCCGTCCCCATGGTACGTGCCGCGACATCCGACAAAGTCTAACACAATATTCACACTAACCGACAGTCAACGCTATTGTTTAACACTTAATTTTATAACTACAGCTGTTGCACACAGCAGTCGCGGTGTACTGCTCGCCCGTAACTTGGTCCTTGAATCTTATCACTCAGTGATGTAATGATCTTATCAATCTTATAGAAATACTAATGATAACGAAATGATAGTGGTTGAATAAGGCGCGCGCGCACACTTTCGCGGTCGAATGTAGAATGTTCAGTATTCACGATGAAGTGTGAATCAGTTCCGCGCACAGCGAGTGGTCGACTGGACGCGAGCGCCGCGGACTGATATTATTGTCTCGCTTGTTACGATCGAAGCGACGCACAGTGGTCTGGCAAAAGCCCGGACAAAACTGTATAATTAAATCTATGGACGTATTACGTACAAACCCCAACCGTAAATGAGTTAACGTCATGCATCTCATAATGTTTACTATTGGTATAATTTAGCGTCACCAACTTACCACAGGATAGTACAAGAACGCAAGTGGATTATTTATAAATATTATGTATTTTATAACAAGTATTTACCTACTATACTTCTGTATCTATTTTAATCATTGGTTTGAATTTATATGTTAAATAGCATGGGACCTAGGAAGCTACCTTGAGGGAATCCTTTTGACATCGTTCGACTGGAATAAATTTAAACCACATAAGTTATATTGTACGCCCGGAGATGCGAACTTGTGCATATAATTATTATCGATGAAAGCACTGCTATCAGAGCCATCATGGCGACGGACTGCCCACAAGGGGGCGTCCTCTCGCCTCTCCTATGGAACCTCGTGGTAGACAGCCTTATCAAGCGTCTGAATCACAGAGGCTACTACACGGTGGGCTATGCTGATGATATAATCATAATAATAAATGGCACACATGAAAACACGAAGCAACCTTTTTTTGCCACCGACTTCCGAAAGTAAAGTAATTTCCCACTCTTTTTGCAATATTTTTTTTTCATTTGTCTTTTTAGTTTGTTTTTTGTATCTCATATAAATTCTCATCGATTATTCATTTTCCATTGTAACTAGAAGTTATTAGCAGACCATCCACATAGACAAAGATGATAAAAAAGCAAGAAAAGCCGGCAAAATTTTGCAGACCTACCACTGTTTGTCTCTGCATCACCCAAAGGTTGACTGGTAGAAATCGCCTATGGCATTGAGTCCGCCTCTGTGCTTTGTGCTTGAAGTGTTAAAAAAATAAATGAAATACATATTATAGAAGATAACTCATAAACCACCCAAGAAAAGTTATTAAAAATCAAATGGGACCACAGCGAGCTTCCTCTACCAATTAAAAAAACAATCACGTAGGTAAGTCGGATCAGTAACCACGGAGAAATCGGTGTACTTACATACATTAAAAAAGAAAACATGACGCCGAATAAATAACCTCCTCCTTTGTAAGACGTCGGTTAAATACATAAACTGATTTTCTCATCCCATACTTCATATGACTACACTATAAGAGCGCAGCCACACTGCTCCGTTGCGTCGTCGCAGCGTTGACGGCTGCGTCATTTTACATATAAATTTTAAAACATGCCACACATCTCCGTTGGGTTGTCGAACAAAAATCTTGCGCTGCGACGTCGCAACACAACGCAACGGAGCAGTGTGGCTTCACTCTTAGTATTAGTTGACCCCAAAAAGTAATATACGTTTTTTAGTTTCACGCCTGCTAAGTTTCTGTAGGCAATTTAATTTAACCTTAAAAAAATGCCAAGCAGTATTCCAAATATCAAGTCTGGAACGTTAGAAGTTTCTGAAATAATTATGATTGTGGCTGTGACAGATAAACGGGCAGGCAGATTATGTCGCACCATAATAAGTATTAGTTTTTAACTATTTTGATACCGAACCCTTGAACGCCTCGACTTCAACCCATCGAACTCATCCACGTATCCTAAAATGTAAAAATAATTATTTTTTTAAATCGTGCGAATGTTTTTTCACCCCTGAAATAGGGCTCACCACGTGGGTACTCGGCACCTAGGAAGAGGTCAAAAATATATTGAAAATAAAAATACTTATAATTTGAGACCAGCCGCGTATTCTTATTAATATTGTTGAAATATACAACTGTTTTTATTTTTACATTACTTGATGCTGTATTCACTAAGAAAAACCTACATTCGAAATGAGCCCACCAGGTAGGTTTCCCGGCATCGCAAGTGCCACTTGAGTGAACCCACCAAGTTGGTTCCCGGCACTGAAGGTGTTTAATATCTCCATAACCCGTTTGCTTGATTTGATTCAATGCATCATGCATGATCAGCACAATGTTTTAATGCGTTACATTGAGTTTTACCGTAAAACGTGATATTTCACCCCATCAAAAGTCGTTTCCCAGCAATAATTTTTGCATAGGGTTACTCAGTTTGATGTACACAATGCTTGGTTACGGCTGCTTGAAGGGTCCGCTTACACTTTGTATAGTAAAACAATATTTGCTCTTGAAGAAAGAAGAAGAAGAAAGAAAAACAATATTTTCTCTCTCAGGAAGACCTCAGGTGAATACGTTTGTTTGGCTAACCTTTTCTCTTAAAACTAGCTACTTTATTTTTAAGGAGGTAAGAGGTTACCTGTTTGCTAAGACTACTGACGATGTTCACAGATGTCGGTGTTACACCTAAACTATAATAAATAGGTTTTGGAAGCTGGCAGGCACGAGTGTCAGCTTGTTAGGGAACTTTGGTTCATCTCAAGGATGTTCATTGAGCTAAGTGTACCTAATTCTAGCTTTTTGTTGTAGGTATGACAATATACTTACAATCTGCTGTTGGGTATATTTAGGGTGATTGATTTTTCCATGAGGGTTTTTAATAAACTTTCAAAATAAAAATATATCTATTTAATCATTGAATTTATTCTTTGAACTTAGAAGCCTAGATCAATTACAATAAGTAATAAGCAACACTTGGTGATTAACTAAGGGCTAAGCCCCAACAATAACAAGTTAAAATGTGTCAAGTAACATACATAATTATCAACATTAGTTATTAAGTACTATAATACTGATCACTGCAATATAATACTAGTCAGTCAGTTAGGAAATTAACATTAAAATGTTTAGTCACAGCTTGTGCAGGTAACTTGGATTAAAAATCACAATGGATAACTGGAATAATCAATTTTTTCCATTATCTAGAGAAAACTGATCCATTCCTCTAAAAATAAGTTCTTCTTTTAGTTGGAGAACTTCTTGCAATAACATTTGATTATTGTGCTCCAATTTACTTATAATTTTTTTCAAATGTTTATTATAATCTTCGTGTTCTGACTTCAAACTTTTGCATGCAGCATGGGCTGCATTAGAAGAATGAGTATGGTTATCTGAAAAACGAAAATACAGCTATTACAAATTATTTTTGTAAAAAACCAGCAATTTCATATGACCCATTTGTAAAGTTTACAGCAGGAAATTAATTTGATACAAAAAGTTTTTGTTTTTAGCCTTGAAGCTGATACCTTTATTCCTCAGCCTATCAGTTAGTTTCTCATTTTGCAATTTAAGTCTGGTTATTTCATTTTGAAGCTTTCTTTCATTGGCTTCTTTCTGTTTGGTAGTTTGCAACAACTTGGCTCGAGTGTCTGTCATCTTATGTAACATCTCTTCAGAATGGTCCGATATCCTTTGTGCTGAAGCAACACAAGCCTTGGATTCATTTTTTTCAGAATTTATCCTTTCCTTCAATCTTCCTACCAAACCCTATAAGTAAGAAATGAAAATGAATGCTTTTGGTAATCATCTTCTTTGAGAATAAATAAACAACTTATTTATTTTATACATACATTTAGTTGTTTATTATTGTGATCCAGTATATGATTCTGTTCCTCTAGATTTTCCGCTTTTTGAGATACATTTTTATAAGTTTGTAACAATGACCACACTGAGTTGATAAGACTTACAAGGGCTTCAGAGTGTAAAGCATTGTTGGTTACGTCTAAATGGGGGTTGAAAATGTAGGTGATGTTGAGTAATCCGAATTCCTAAAAATTGGTAGTAGTGGGTAAATTATTTATCGATACAAATACACGAAAAACCAAAACAATTTAATGAATAGAAAACTTACTTCACTGAGACCAATTAGGCACTCTTTTATGTTTTTAAGCGTACAGGGTTCGTACGCGGTAGCTTTTTTGTGTTTATAATTTTGAATTAATTCTCTAACCTCTTCGTCCAAAGTTTCAAATTCCTCGACAGTAGCCATTATGACTATTTTAGAAAAACAATTAATACCAATAATCCTGAACAACCTTACAAGTTGGTGAAAACTGAAAACACTTGAAAACACAGTGTAACTTTGTTTTCAAACCTGGACAATTTAACAGACAATCTAAAATCAGTAACAAAAGAAAAGCGGGAATTCTAAATCAGATGTTACGTTAGTTTTTTTTTCCCTTCTTTTGTTTATTATTGCCAACCTTCCTTACGTCAAACAGGCAAGGAAATTATATACTAACTGGAATGAGTACGACCATGATTTTGACATTAAAAAAACAGTTTGAAAATGAACTTTATATCAAATACATAGAGTTCATATTACTTTAATTAATTCAAAGGGGGAAGATAACTTCAGAGCAAGAAGCTACCTAGAGTGGATTCTGTCCTTGTCTAACAATTGCCAGTAAACAAAAATTATAAAAATATTTTTTAATTTTTTTAGTTTAGTAATCGGCAATCGAGTTGATAGCTAAACTGGCACATGAATCGTAACGGGATTAATTTAATATTCAAATACTAAATATTAAAATAATAATTTCTTGCGAAATAAAGTAAGATTAATATAAATTAAATTGTTTATGAATTAAGTTATTTCTGAATGGCAACATTTGACACTCATATAAACAAACAATATGGCCGATACAATTTCGCGCTGAAGTCATATTTTTGCGTTATCAAGTTCTTTTTCCATTACTAAAGTGAAATCTTCCTCTTTAAATTTCGTGAAATCGAGTTGTGTGAAGGGGTGTACTAATGACGGGTTTGCTGGATGAAATTTACTTTTTCAGGTTAGTTCTTATAACTTTGTTTACAAATTACGACTAGGGTGACAATGATTTAGATATGTAAACGAGGATCATGAAAATATTGTAAAGAATACGCCTATTCTATTATTCATATCGGTATTTAAAATCTTGTGCAAATGCGTACAAAATTCAAAACATTGTTATTTAAAATGCATTAGCAAAACTTAATCAATTACTCAATTTTATATAAACAATTTTGTTTATATAAAATTGAGTAATTGATTAAGTTATTGTATTGTTCTTGTTTATTTTCAAGAAGTTATTTAACTTCTTGAAAATAAACATTCGAATTCTATCTTTACTTTTTATATACTATTTTATTACTTTTTTATATTGCCTAGTTTGCAACCGTCTTCCATCATCAGCATCTTGGCACTTAAATTTAAGATTACTGACATATACTAACAACCAACAATTACATAAAACCATACATTTAATTATGTATAGTGTGATAATAAATTTATCAATTAATACTACGTGTTAAGTTATTTGAATATGCCAGATGCTCATGCTTCATCTATGTAAATATTGCAGCCCTGTACGCTTTAAAATCTCTTTACAAATGAAGGATGTAACCTAACATGTAGACCACCGTGAACGAAAATTAGTGTTACGTATTCTTTACTTTATAGACCTATCCCATTACAGAGTTCTACAGTATGCGTTGGTTTCGGCTTCGCCCTATCTTTTTATACCTCATAATTTTGAATAATCTGTTACCCATGCAAAACGTGGAGCCGAGCAGGGTGCTAGTACGTTATAACAAAAAAACTGTCCCAAATGTAAGTAAAATATTGGATACCCTATTAGAAAAAGATGCCATTCACTCTAGGTATTTTTCTCGCTCGGAACGGCTTTCCGTTGCACGTCCTCATTCCAGTTAGTATAAAATTTGTCTGTTACGTTGGTAATGATATTAGATTCAATGTAACTAGAGGTAAAAATTAAAACAACATCAGCAAAACTGTAATTTTGAAGATCTCATTTAAGATTGCATCAAATAATGTAGCTAGATAACTAAAATGCAATACTTTTGTAGCATAAATATCTAATTATTCCTGCTATTCTAAACAATTCGACGTGGCGACGGTTGCAATCGTAACTTACAGACGCAGAGCATCAAATGGATCACACCACTGACCACAGAGCCACAGAGAGAAAACTTCTTACATGGCAGCCCTTGCGAAAGTTGTCAATGGTTGGTTTTGGTTGTCAATTCGTCCAGTGAAGTGAAACGTTGTTACTTGTTGTTGAGCTGGAAAAACTAAAATCATTATATTCACGCACGAAAGTGTTTTGATTACTTGATGTGTGTTTAGGAAGTTCCGACGCTATGAATTCTGCAACCGAAATAAGTTCCTATCGTGATCAACACTTCAAGGTATGTTACCTTATTTTCTAGAAAAAAAAATCGAAATTGGATTACCATTAATGATATTGGTGGTAATATTTCAGCTATATAGCTTATTGATAACATTTGGCTTAATTTGGTCATGTTATTTCTTCAGGGTTCCCGAAATGAGCAAGAAAAGTTATTGAAAGCGTCATCAACATTGTATATTGGAAACCTGTCATTCTATACAACTGAAGAACAAATATATGAATTATTTTCAAGATGCGGTGATATCCGAAGAGTAATAATGGGTTTAGATAAATATAAAAAGACTCCTTGTGGCTTTTGCTTTGTTGAATATTACACAAGACATGATTCTGAAAACTGTATGAGGTTAGTAAAATGTATTCAATGTGAACTTTTTCTTCAGTTAATTCAATTGACATATTACAACTCATTCAGAGTTTTGACTGAACTTCATGTAGAACTTCCTTAGATGTATAAAATACAAATTCAAAAAGTCACCACATTCATTGAAACTGATGACATTTCTGGCCTAGTTAAATCCTAATTGTTTAGTCTTGTTTCATCATATTATTAGAGAATTAGAACACTGGATGGCAATGCTGCTAATTATATTCTTCTGCTGCAATGCTAGAAGAGTCTCTTGAATGCTATACTCTTTCCTTATGTCAATACTGTCATATTACAGATATGTTAATGGTACAAGACTAGATGACCGAATCATCCGATGTGATTGGGATGCAGGATTTATTGAAGGGAGACAGTATGGAAGAGGCAAAACTGGTGGACAGGTACTGTTCTAAAAAAATGTTGAATTATTCACAAAATTTTGTTTTCTCCAAGAATCAAATCAATCTGTAGTGATCCTATGTAGAGCATGATACAAATATACATGGGTTAGAGCATGTTGATCTTAAATTATCCAATCAGAATTCTCTATCTTTGTACAGTATGAATACTTTGAGTTCTCTGATCTTAATTTTGAATTGTTATTTGATTGCAAGTATATGTGACTCCAAAATGTGAATGTACTATGTCACATTTGGCAGTATCTGTTATAACATGGATACCTGATTAAATAAAATATATTCCACAGGTTCGAGACGAATACAGAACGGATTACGATGGGGGTCGAGGTGGTTATGGAAAGATTATTGCACAAAAAATTACACCTGCTCCTATGGAACGTTGATAAGATCTTACATTTAAGTGATGTGAACACTAAACACCTTGTGCTTTAAGGCTCAGAACTTTGAGGAAGACTGTGAAATTGTATTTACTAGTGACTGCATTCAATTACATCTGAGTGTGAATTAATGTATTAAATATTTTTTATCCAGACCTTTTGTTTAATAAGTTACTCTGTCAGTCTGTAACTTTTTCACGCCTATGTTCTACCCCTTGTCCTTCCCCCTGAGCCCAAAAATTGCAGCCACAGTGACATCTGCGCTGCCACTGACAATGTTGGAACGACAAATAAAAACAGTTCTTTACAGCTGAATAGATTTCGATGAATGCGGATGAGACAAAAGGAATGGTTATGTAAGGATCGTAGCAGGTGGCGTTCTGCTTACCCCCATGGGAAAAAAGGCGTGAGTTTATATATGTCATGTATGTAGATTTCGATGAAATTCCGAATTCGAGTAATAAAACCATGACCAAGGCTAGGTTAGGATATTTGGTGTCCCGGTAGTCTGTAGAATAATATATCACTTCGGATTTGTTAGATTTTCGTTTGTCAATTCGTAAAAGTAACTCAATTTATCCAGAGGTGAAACCAGATTGGTCCAGCCATTCTGAAGTCAGAATGGCTGGCCACTTTCCTCGTAATAGTTTTCCCTCTTTAGCGAGGACCAAATAGTATGAAAGCTTGGTATTGCTCAAACCTCCAAAATCTCTCTTGGTCCAGTCATCCTGACGCAGACGAAAAGTCTATCAATCGAAAAAAAATAGATTTCAAGAGCGAGCTAATGTTACAGGTTTTTTTTTGTCCTATAATACAGGAATAGAGTTAATTCTGCCCATTTATAAAGAAAGGTAGTAAATGTAAAGGACATATGTAGGTATAAGATGTCTGAGCGAGCGTAGCGAGCTCGAATATTCTCGGATAAATTAGGTTATTTTTGTTTATACTTATGCAAACAGAATCGAGAACAGGAGTACCTACGAGCGAGCGAAGTGAATTCGAAAATTTTTACTTACCGCCTTGGAAAATTTTTGTTTCCCTATAGTTGACCGAGATTTCACATCCTCCCCCTGCCTACTGCCCTGACAGTGTTTACAGAAAAAGTGTAGAGGCACACTATTGACAAGGTGATGAACAAAGGACAGCAACCTAAAACGCTTTAGTTTTACTAAGACGTTCCCGACAGAGGGGTGCAAGTGCACCCCCTTGCACCTGCACCTTGCTGCCGGCTCCCATGGACAGCGACAACATTTGGACTTAGGGCTAAACGCAAAACCTCTATTCACATCTGCTATTTTGGATTTTCATTTCGATCTCACAATCGGCGTCGGCGCCCCCAAAAACCATGAAAACGACTCCCGTTTTGAAGAATTTAAAATTTTCACATCCGCCATCTTGGATTTTCATTTCGACCTCACTATTGGCATCAGCGCCCCTGAAAACCACTAAAACGACTCCCATGACGAAAACTACCACATCCGCCATCTTCGATTTTCATTTCAACCTCACAATCATGAGCACGACCGAAAACCATGAAAACGACACCCATGACGAAAATTTTAACGTATCAACACCGGTAAGTTTTTTACTAATGTATTACATCGGGTTGTGGATGTTAAAAAGGTTCAGAACGCGTTCTGGCATTTCCTCATTTCCAGAAGGCGTTATGGTCGTTTTTAAAAGAGGCCAAAACGGGAATTTCGCTTAGTGGTCGTTCTGAAATTGCCACAACCCGATGTGGTCCGCTTTTTAACTCAATGAGCGTTTTCAGCCCTAAATATTGCTCATTTAATAGTTATTCATTTATTAATATTGTAAACAGTAGTCAGAGGAGCAGTTAAGAGAAACCATTATGTTTTTTTAAATATTTATTACACGAAAAATACACTTAAATGCAATATAAAAGTAACAAAAACAAAAATATGAACTGCTTCAATAATTCACGCTAAACAGAATGCGGCTCGATGTAAATGCTTTGTGTCATACATAATCATAAGCTAAACTTAAAAGTTACTTTGACTTAGTGCTACAACACTTACATACTCATAAGCAATGTTAATAATATTAATTCTTTTTGTAAAATATAAATAAACACTGAAAGCATTTGTAACAATGTAAACAAGTGTAAAAATACATAGATTTATTTCGAATTTAACGACGTTTGTATATAATATGGGCGGTCGCACAACATTTCTGACTATACAACACGCGATTGCATACACTGTGAACATTTTTTACCAATCAGATCAGATCTGCAATCATGGCTTTTGCAATTCGCAAAATATAATAAGATTCATAAGTACTTTCATGTTAGAACATTATATTGTTCTCTCTAATCTCTTGGCGATGTCTCCGGCAGAAGGTCGAACCACATAGTTTTTGCTTCGCGGAAGTCGTACTGGTTGAGATGAACTAACACCTGTAATGGGAAAATATAACTTTTACTATCAAGCATGTTCATTCAAGTATTTGGATAATGAGTGCTTATTATAAGCCGCGGTGCGTCGCCAGCTTTTGGGGTAGGGGGGAGGGGAAGGGTGCGAGTAAAACCAGATTTTTTAAGGGTTAAGTTTACTATTTAGGGATTAAGCTAAAGTTCTTCTAAGAATCTAAAATGCAATAGCTACTTCTGTTAGTAACTAAAAGTAAATTTAAGCTCTCCTCTCCAGACATGTTAGCTTTTCTTTAGTCCTTTTATTCTGAAATAGATGTTATTTAAGAGACTAGGGCGATAATTTAAAGAAAAAATGAACTGAGAGCGAGCGAAGCGAGCTCGAAAATTTTAACACCCTACCTTGGACAGATTAGAAACGTTTTGTCCTCATATAGGGGTTACTTGATCGACTCAGGTAAAGTCAAGATTCAAGAGGAAGTAGGCTGCAAGAGCGAGCGAAGCGAGCTGGATTTTTTTTTAAATCTTGTCTTGGACATGTATTGTTAAAATTGTTTCGACCTACCGGAGTTTCCTGGGCGACGTATAAACAAAGTCAAGTTTCAAGAGAAACTAGGTAGCAAGAGCGAGCGAAGAGAGCTCGAAAATTTTTACATCTTGCCTCAATCGAGATAATAATATAATTTGAGATCAAAATATCCACATGCTCGATTTTTTGCAGCTTTGTGTATGTAGTATGCTATAATTGCCTATTAAGGCCTCGGGGCAAGGGGCTCCTATTATTATAATTATCTGATTATTTCAGCCTCTGTCTATACCGGTCGATCATGCGAAAATCCAATAGGAGTGCCAGTCGAGAGGCAGAAAAAAGGAGCCTTTGTGACAAAAGTGTTTCGCAGGGTTCAAAGTACGAACTGCGCGCATTGGTTTAAAGAAAATGTGTAAGTTTGTATGACATATCTGGATAAGGAAAGGCTTAGTTAATTTTCTGCTGATACTCCGTTAGTAAAGAACTTTACCTGTCCAACAACCGGGCTGCCGCCCAAGAAGCCCTTGTGCGTGGCGACCGTGACCTCCACCTGTCTGGAGTGCAGCTCAGCTAATGGGATGACCCAGTCAAACTGCTCGTCGAATTCCGGCTGGCAGCTGTCCTTTACTACCTGCAAAACAATATTTTTCGGGTCGATACATTTGTTTTGAATGTCAACCTAAAATAATTACAACACATTTTCGACTTTAATTGAGCTCGTACCGATCGGAAAACTGCTCGGTATTTATCCTTGCTGAATCATGGTTAGGTTGGCTCGGCACAATTTTCGCTGTACCGAGCGGTTTTTACTATTTATCGGGTCTAATATTCAGGGTCGAAACTTTCAGCGGGGCACTAAGGGGAACTATCTTAAGCATTGCAGCTACACGAAAATGGACTTAGGAGACTATCCATAATTTTTCCTGTAATTTTGATACCGATTCACAGATTTTCAAAAAAAATTACAGTTAGCAAGAAAATGGCCATTTTAAACAAAACATTTTGTTGATGCCAATCAATCCTGTTTCTAATACTGATCAAAAACTTCTGTGGGACCAACCCAGGTTACAGTACTAAAAAAAGTCAGAAATCGCAAAAATCTTTTCCAATAAGTTTTGCATAAAAATTTTACCCAAAAAAATGTTTGATGTTAATCGATCCTGTTTCTAATACTGATCAAAAACTTTTGGTTCTCTATTGTGTCACCTAACTTTTTTATCCATAATTTAAAGTGCCATAACTTTTTTTGTCCTAATCATCATTTGTCCGAATGATAACTTACCCGAACTTAATATCACATAATATCACATGCCATAAAATTGAAATCCCTAAATATAATATGTCCTAAATCCGTTTGTCATAAATATTACAATCAATAACATACAAAAGACATAAAACCGTTTTCAATAAAAGTTATAAGTCCTAAATTCAAATTACATATTGTTTATTTATAATAATAATATTCTTAGAACAAATTTGTATAACAAAGCTTTTGCTATGAACTTCTCTCTCTTATAATTTTTATTATACATAAATAAATATATTATACATGTACTCAATAAAGCAGTTGATTGTGAACATGTGGTTTTTGTAAGCAAGCAAGCATGCAGCATGCAAGCAAGCATGAAGCATGCAAGCAAGCATGCAGCATGCAAGCAAACATGCAGCATGCAAGCAAGCACACAGCATACAAGCAACATGCAGCAGGCATGGTTTCTGTCACGGCTCCGGCGCTGCGGGGCTACGGCGGTCCCACGCGAGTTTATCGTCGCAGATGGGTTTAACGCTCACCACCGCAGGTTCGGCTTGCTGGCCGGCTTTGCCGGCCAGCCTCAGCCACGGCGGCGAGTGTTACAACCACCTGCTCCTCAACTCGCGGGCCGCCTAGCCCCTCCGCGCCTACGCGATTTTAAATTACACTCTAGGGGTAGAGCAGACAAGACTGCGTGGAGTCGGATTTACAGCGATTCGTTTCTGTCACTAAAACCTAATTTTTAGCAAATGTTTTAGACTAAAAAAATTATTATAAATGAACATTCGGAATAATACACATTATTTAACACAATACTTAGGACATATGACTTTAGGTCATGTAAAATTAGGAGATTCAATTATTATAGAACTCGATATTATGACAGAATACTTTTAGAACTAAAGATAATTATGTTAAACAAAATTTCGGGATTTTGAACATTATGGTTACTGAAGTTTATAGCAAACGTGTTATGGATAATGATTTTCGGACAAACAATTTTAGGAGAAGAAAGGGAGTACCAAAACTTTTACATACAAATCGATAATTTTGGGACATGTAGAAGTAGTACAAGTAGCGGCACGTAAGTCTAGCGCTGAACTATACGCGGGGGGGATTGCTGCGCATGGGTACTGTACCGCTAGCCCCCCTCAGGTACCTTAATTTTTACTTCTGCGCAATAACGGTCATCGCTAAAGTTTCGTGCCGCTACTCGTACTAAGTAATTAAGTATACATTGGGGTTTGAGGTTTCTACTATACAAGATCAATGTTATTGACTTACCGCAGTTTTACGTTTGGATTCTTTAGAGCGACCAGGCAGCAAGTATAACTTCACATAGGGGTCAGGCACGTTGGTCGGGTCCTTCAGTGGTATGTGCCTGTAAGATTGCATTATTTTATGGTTAGTTTTTACGTTTCAAGGATGTTCAGAATAGACACTTCAAAAGATGCCAAATTGACCTCTTAGTGTGGGAAAAGCAGGCACAAAATCGGCCCGAGTGGAGACGTCGTGTGCATCGGCAGTTGAAGAGAGAAGAAGGTCGCAGCTAGACTTAAACCGTGATGACCCTAAAGCTAGGCCACCAGCAGCTATACCCTACAATTTCGTCAATGTTGTTCTGACATGTCCGCTTTGTGCTCGGCTTTTTTCGGCTAAAGTTGGGTATGCTAGCCACTTGAGAGCACATGATAGAGCAGCACACCAAAGCTCTCGACAACCTCCCTAGAAAGCCATCGAATGCAGTCGCTGTGGCCGAAATCGGCTAGATGGCATCATCATCAACATCATCATCAATATGGTCACAATTTAAATCCAAAAGAGAACTGTGGAAGAAAAAGACATGCTGCGCCGACCCCAAATAACTACTAAACTGGGATAGGGGCAGGGGACTGATGATGATGATGAAATAAGGGCAATCAACTCAAGTAACTTACATAATTTTGTGTACGACAACGAATAATGTTTGGTTCTGCATGCTGTAGCGAAGTGAGAGAAGAATACGTCCGAGTCCAGCTTCTCCAGCAGATCTGCATTAGAACACGTAAATTAGTGATTCGAAGTTCTAAAGAATAATAAACATAAATAATTTAGTTGGAACTTACGTGGTCAACGAGGAGGTCCTATGTATTAGTTTAGGCGAGTCGCGACCAGTTGGCGGAGCAGATTCTAGAGGCACATCTACAAAAACAAAACAAACTCTTTAGTACATTCAAAACTTGCAAACGCAGATAACAGGGTATGTTCTACCCAAATGAATAAAACGGCTGGGCATTACGGTTAGGTTTATGTTTGACGACCGTACATCTAATTCCTACAAAAGATAGTTTTCTTTGCAAAAAGAAGATAGAATACTTACCAACTTCCTTTTCAATAGGCACTACAGGCAGCGGCTTCGGTAAACAGCTATCTAGGAGAGTATCCTCAATGTTCCTCAGCAGTGGTTCAGGAAGAACAGTGACTGCAACAATTTGGAATTTTAGTAACATTTATTTGACAATGGATCCCGAACCGCAGCAAATTGGTAGCAGGCCTGAATGAATCACCTGGGTCAGTCAGGGGCGGAACAGGTTCATGAGAATCGAGATCATCAATGGTGGCGGGCGCGGACGGCGGGGCCACCGGAGTCACGGGGGGCGAGGGCTCCTTTGGCGCCTCGGCTACTGACTCCTCCTCAAAGTCTTCTTCCTTGATCGCTTCCTTCAAAATCTATGGAGGAGAAAAATAATTGTTTAACTGTTCCGTGATTGTTCATTATTTTGATGCATATTCCGATATTCAAGATAAGCAGCCACCGGCCGCCGGTCAGCTAGTAGTCGGCTGGCTAATGTCAGTTTAAGTTTCATTACTGAATGTGATACACGATGATATTGAGGAACAGGGATGTCGGCTGGGAACACTTCTTCAGGTCTGTTGCGTTGCGGGGAAGGCCCTACGGATGGGTTGCCATATTATCGAAAAAAAGTGTGTTTCAATCTGTCAAAGTGATACATTGCGATAATGTGCGTATAACCGCAGTGAAAGTTCGGGTATGTAACAAAACTATAATAATATTTCACATCTAAATGCAGACTTTAAAATTTAAAATTCAATATTACTAAATTTATGTATTAATTGTGATTATTTAATAGTTTTGTTTTAATAATTGTCAAATTGTGGTAGAATAAAGCTAGTTTTATTTATTATTTTATACATATGCCGACTGACTGTGTGAACCTTACCTGAATTTACTCATTGTCTAAGTAATATTATTTCAATAGGTGAAGACAATCGCAGTGGTGACCAGTTTCAGGTATCTGGGGCACATTGAGACAAAAAAACAAATACCGGCCTCATCTATTTTAAAAAAGACGACGTGTAAAAGTCTTTGTAAAAAAACTATTTACAAAATTAAAAATTTATTTACCAACCTTGAGTTGTAAAGACAAGATGATCTTGGACTCGGGGCCGGATCGCTGCAGCATAAGCGGCTGAGTCAACAGACTCAGGTTCTTTTGTTTCAACAGATTTGAGATTCCGTACGTCAGCTGACCGAGCTGGCCTCCTGTTTTTGAATCCAGAACCTAAAATAAAGATTACGATTTACGTATTTGTACTTACTCAACTCCCAACAACTTTCTACTCATACGAGCTGGCACTAAATCAGTAACGAATGTATATATATATATATTGAGTGAAATCTGTCGGTAAGAATGCTTTCATCCTTATTTAACATTACGAAGGAAATCTTCCAAATTATTTAACGTTTTAACAGTGGATATTATACACTGAATGCGTTTGTACTGATACTGATGTGGCATGGGTATCAGTAGAGAAGGGTTAATTTTTTGAAGAAGTAAGCTGGAGTACATGTCTATAATGTGATTTTATTATTTGTCTATGGAGTACTGATTGCGCCCGTTTTTAAAGGGAAGCCGGTAGGAATAGAAAATATGAATACACAAATAATAACATAATTTAATAATAATGAAAAAACTTCTAATAATTTCATAATAATTACCTACATTATTAAACTACACATAAATAAAGATAACTAATAAATTATACCTAAACAAACCTAATAATTTATTATTTATATATTCAAAATTATACACCCAATTAAATTTAAAATTTCTAATAATTTATAATAATATTATTGACTTGTTGCTTAGCCCTCTTCCTCTCTCCTAATGTTGCTGTGCCCGACAGGGTCCATACTATCTTTACCTTGTTACACCATCTTGTAATACATATGGAATGCAATAAAAAATTGAGTATTGAGTATTGAATCGAGTTGTATGGAACCTTCGCCACTGATGGGTATGCCATGTCCCATAATTATACACCCAGGGGGAAGACAAATGAAGAATTTAGTGATTTGCAAATGTATGAGAAGCAGATAAGGCCTGGGTGTCGCAGGTCGTGGTCTCGATCGGCCAGTTTTAGATCATATTTCAAGATAATTGTCCTCATTACCTTAATCTCCAAGTTATCGCACTCGGGGTTCTGCACCAGGAAGGAGTACCCGATCTCATAGACAGGGTCGTCAGTCCTCATCTGTACGGCGCTGTTCTCAGTCTTCTTGCCAACCGTTACCGTCAGGTACGGGTCGGGGCGAGATTGAGTGCGCGCGTTCTGTTGGAATTACATTATTTTCATAACGGTACACAACTTTGTGAAATTATCTAGCAATATTTCGATAGTATTGAACTTACTGGCAACTTCTTGCAACAGTCGATGTAAACAGACAAGACAGCGGAGCTGAGATCTCCAGTCTTAATAAGTAGGGTTTCCGTCAGAGCCTGGAATAAAAGATTGGTTAAAATAACAAAACTGGTTACAAATTGTATAGTATCAGAAGTTTAGAACTATACTTACGCGGCTGAGCTCCGACAAATCAGTAGTCAGGCGGTGCCATGAAAGACGCAACTCAACTTTACCATGTTTAGCTTCCTGGAGAGTTTGCCACTAAAACAATTGAATGTCGTTAATATAGCTCGCCTCGCCGTAAACATAATAATGATGATGTAAAAATCGTAAAAGTCCTCTACTCACCGTGTCTAAACGACCGAAGCGTACTACTTGAGAGATATCTAGCGAACACCTGAAAGTTATAAGAAAATGTAGTTCTATATCCCGTCAAGATACTGTGAACACTTTACCAGAACATAGTTAGCACGAAACAGTAAACATTTATGAAAGTTAAATTTTGAAGGTGTATTCCCACCAGAAAAAAAATAACAGCAACAAAATTGTTGCCATTGGTGAGGCCGTTGGAATAAGAATCGGGAATACACCGTTTAAAACAAGAAATAGATTAAAATAGTGCATAACACAACATTCAGTGAACACAAGCAGCATGTGTAAGTATTGGAATACAGAAAGGAACGGATTGTGGACATACAGTTTAGATTAGTCCTTTGATTAAGGTAAGCACCGGGGAATTATAAAAATACGTTCATGATATTACGTTTGAATATTACTGTATGATTATGTAGCGTTAAAGTAATAACCACATAAAATGTATGGCAATGAATGATTCCTCCCATTTGAAACGCAATAGAAACTACCGAGTGAATGTTAAAAACAATAGTAAAGTGTTAGTATGGCCCATAAAACTGGCGCAACGTTTGCAATGTGTGATTAAGTGTGAAATGAGTGCGTCGTGTGATGTTACAGCGCAATGTTTGGGCCTCCTGCCCCGTTTAATTTCAGTCTTGTGTGCGTGACGGTGTGGTCCGTGGTCGCCTTCAGTGGCAAGTATGTTAGTTAACTGTGAGAATGTATGTACATTGTCAATACACTTGTTCAGTGCCGTGGCAGCGACCGACCTGCCCAGTTTTTCGTCCCGTCCCGTGCGGTCCCAGTCGTAAAGCTTGATGACCAATATCGTCGCGCTGGTGCGGAGTACTGACTGTTACAACCCACCATGTTATATACAAATACATACATATTACGCTATCATTAATCGAGGGTAGATTAGAAATTAGTTTATGTTTCTGTACATTTTTTTTGCTGAGTTAATTAATAGGTTTCAGGGTGTATAGGTACATGTTAAATTATGTCAAAATAAGCGCAGGTGTCAAAGTTATTCTTGTAAATTAATTGTATGTGTATCCTTATAGTAGTAAAGTAATTGAATACTACAAACGGTTAACACTAGTCAACTTGCCACTTGGATTAAATATCACATTGTATGTCCCCATATATCTATCGGTATTCCTATTTAGGCAAAAATCAATCTCACACACAACAGCTGTAGATATAAAATAGAACACCAAAGTAGTAAAAACAGATAAAACCAAGATGAATCTTAGCATCACCGGCATGAGTTTATGGCTGGTAAATAAAAGTTGGGCTACGCAACGCAACGGTGATAATAAGAGTCAAGATTAAAAAAACAAATAAAAAAAACACGGCAATGAAATGTCGCTAGTGTGTCAATGCACGAGTAGCGGCGGAGACGGACCTGCCAAGATAATCATCGTTCTGTATGCCCATGCCAGGGTCCCAGTCCCAGAGCTCGAACTGCAACACTTGACTCTTCCTTGAGCTTATTATCGCCTTGGGACAAAATCACAATATTTCTACATATTAGTTTTATGCCAAACTTTACCTAAACACATAATTTTCATCAAATTTTGAAATTTTTGAATAACTGTTGGCCCGATTTCCTACCCCAGACCATCTGGCAAGTATATCGATTTGTGTTAACAACAGTAAAGAGGTCGCTACGTCAAACATTCCAGTGACCTCTCTAATGTCGTTTTGTCATGCCTGAATATCAGTAAATTTAGAAGAAAAGAGAATAATTAATTAATAAGACATATCTAGGTAACTCACCTTCACCTTCTACATACTAAGTTCTAAATGCACTATGAACTACACATGCAGCTAAATTAGTTAATATGTAATGGGAGAATCTGCAATTGTACTGTTTACATGAAATTTCAAAATACGTTATTTACATTAAAATATAAAACATGATTCAATCAACATTACAACTTTGTCTAGATCTCTCATTACTTTGTATCGAGGGTCTCATTCCAAAGAGCACAAGGACTCAGGTCATATGACCTGCTAATATCAAGTTTTTTTTTTTTTTTTTTTTTTTTTTTTTTTTTTTTTTCTGCTTTGAGACAACACCACTCGACGACTGCTTGTTAATGTCTATGCAATAAGCCATCCAGTTGACAGTGGGACGGAGTCCACATGACGTTCATGCCACTGTAACTATCAGACAAGCGTCGCGTTGGCCGATGTTTAGAAGCTTATCGGGACAGTTACATTGCGTGAAGCGAGTGCAACCATCAGCGTAGCGTATACCCGGTTCCTTGCGCCCTGCCCCCTTCCCTTCCCCCGCCTGCTCGCCCCGTCACCGCGTGCACGTACTTACTTGCCGAGCTTGTCGTCATTGTTCCCTTCGTCCTTGTCCATCACTTCTATTTCCAACGCTTGGCCCAGAGATTGCATTACACGCGCCTGTATGCCACACGCGCATAGTCCGACGCAAACATAAGTGAGGAAAACAAAATCTTGTTCATAACTACTTACTTGGAAACATTTCACGACCAATTTCTGCGTGCGGAATACGCCCGCATTAAACCTACGTACTTATTACTTAGTTACAAGCATATTTTACATTATTAATATCGTTAAGCCAAAATAAGTATTTATGCCCTTGTTATGGTAGAGTAATTCAGAGTTTGGAATCTAGGACTGTTATGACACCCCTGGATAGATTTTTTAGAGCAAATCTATCACTTATTGAAATTAAACTCATTGGTTTTTAGATTTCAAAAGTACCCAAGTTATTATTTTCTCATGCAAATACTTCAGTAAAGAAAATGCAATTATTATTTAATAACCACTCGATTGACTTGATTGTTAAAAAAATAAAATAAACAAAATCCATAAGTTTAAGAAATGACATTCTGTGAGTTGAAGAATGCTTACTCATCATCTGTATAGCCTTTCCCAACTATGGTGGGGTCGGCTTCTAGTCTAACCGGATACAGCTGAGTACCAGTCTGGTATATTACATGGAGTGACTGACGAAGAATGCTTACTGTTATGTTTAATTTTTATGGACACTTGGGCAGAACAGTGCTAGTAAACAATCTTCATTATAAATTAAATAAAAATGCTCTGATGGTCATGCCCATTCCTGATAATGCTTTTAAAATTGAAATAGCAAAATATTATTATTAAATCTCCTTCATCTATTTATTTATACGGTTCGCATCAAACGGAGACAAAATAATAGACTGACTAATTTAGCCTTGAAAAAATTATTTTATTATGTTGCTACTTCAATTTGCCAGGCAGCGTTTAACTTGCAATTCTCGTCATGAAGAGAAATTTTAGATAACAAATGCACGTGACGAAGATTCGTGATTCGCAATGCAATCGGATACATCAGAAATGAGCCAAGACATTACCTCACTTACCAAATATATCCAAAGAAAGCCCGATTAATTAAAATAAGCAAGCACATCTTAAATGTTATATACCAACATTAAAGAAAAAATAATTATGTGCTCGCTAAGCGAACTGTTGAATCTGTTAAAATTCTAAATATAAAATACTACTTTATAAAAGTATTAAGTATAGGTACCCATGTGCATAAATTGGTAGAACTATTAAGGACAGATAAGAGTGATTGGATGGTTTGCCTACCTCGCACCAGTAGTCCCAGCGAGGGTTCACGTTGTTATCGATGTGTTTCGTCTTCCATTGCTGCGCGCCCACAGTTATAATCGCGTATGGATCTGACTTACCCTTACCTAAGCAACAAATACAAATTCTATTAAAACGCAATACTTTTACGAGTGATCTTATCAAGTGGAAGCGAATTAGTTTCGCAGTCGTAATAACTTAGTATGTTAGGTATTTTAGATATTCTCACCAATCATTGAAACATCCTTTCTCATAAGATTCTGGGCTGAGACGAGATGAATACGAAGCACACCCTGTAAACATGATTCTACTGTCAAAATCCGTCAAACTGAAGACATACTGCATATTTCGTTCACAAATCAGGTCTTTAAAACAAATGACTGCAGTTCTTACCTCAGGGTCGGGCATTCTCAGATCAACAGTAGGTATTTCGTCACTCAGTTTAATAGGCAATTTATTTGGTAGCACCATCATCTTCGCCACTTGCTCTATGATACAGCGACGAAGAATATCACTAAAACAACAAACATAAATAATGATTTATTCAAAAGGTATTCTGTTAGAATTTACATTTATTCTTGCGGAGAGCTTAAACTGACCTAAATCCAGGCATATCTAGAACATCAGCCGCCCCGACCAAGTTAAAGTCAATTGACGGATTGTTCAAGAAGAATATTTGCAGTCCTCCCACTAAAGGCATATTGGTGATCAGGGGCTTCATCACTATACGCACCATTCCGTGGATCTATAACATGAAAAAGTATATTAGAAATGACCAATTTATTTAGTTAAACTTTGATCTAACTGGTCTACTGGTCGAACTCTTACCTGAAGATCTTTAATGCCACCACGGATGCGTTGCAGAACAAAGGAGATATCACAGTCACCAGCATAGCTGAAAACAATTTTAATATGTTTAAACCCGTTCTAATAGGTAAGGAGACTAAAGTTCCATCATTATAAGAAATAACGGTGACAAGACAAATGCAAATGTTTGTCTAGATGGATTTGAGGACAAGGCAAACTCTTAATCTTCTTATGCGCATTCACAAAGTTAACTATCGACTAATAATCGCTCTTATGGCCATAGTGATAAGGATAAAAAGTGGTCGACCAGGTAAGGTAGGTACGTAGACGACCGACATTCCGTCTAATACCTACCAAAACTCTTAAGCAAATAGATGACTAATCTATTCCGAATCTTTAACGTTTCAATGCTGTATCATAGAGTTACTTACAATAAGTCGACATCCATGATGATTTCATCCCTAGACAGGTTCTTGTCGTAAACCTTCACACCGCCAACCCGCGGCGCCTGCAAGGATTAACACCCTCGTTACAGGTACTATAAAACTTTTATAGCACCGATGACGTACAACACCGTGGAAAGCAAATAGCAATTAAACAACCTTCTTTCACACCGTCATTCAATTTTTACGGCCATGACTTAAAATTGAATTATAAGTACTAACTAGATAAGTGTTTTAGTAGTTTTACTTTGAAACGTTTTTTGCAGTTACTGGAACGTCTATATTCTATTGGATTGATACTTCAAGAATTGATTTTTACCTTGGGCTAAGGATTTTACAGATAAGGTACCTAATGTACATGTTGATTGCTTTTGAACATGCGATAGATTATCTGTAGTATCAATAGTTAACTAAAACGATACTTACGATAGTGCCAAGAATCATGCGTTCGAATCTGAAGCCGTTAAGTTTGTAGTTGGCCAAGCTCTCCGCCACTGCTGGCTCAATGGACTCCTTCAGTAGTTTGCGACCGTAATGGTTCACGTTGGGCCATACTTGGAGGAGAATCTGCGAGCATAACATGAAATTACACTAACTGTGTAATAGAGGCGAGGCCATCCATGACTGTTATACTGTTAACTGAATCAGCGTGAATACAAAATTTGAAGTTGAGACCTTGAGCATTAAATTTTGAATTTCGAAGAAGTTTGACAGGTTCTCAACCTCAAATTCTAAAAATACCGAAAAGTAACTTCCCAACCGATAACCCCAACATCACTTTGCCCGATATAGGTATCGAACCCAGAAGTGCCCAGGACCTCGCACTCAGGCTCACAAGTACTGTTCGTGCATTTCAGTATTAGAAAAAGTGCAACTTTTAGACAATGTTTGATTTATTTTAGTTTTAACTCAAATTATGATTGACCTATATTACATTTCGTAGCATACCGCTGAACATACCTAGAAATCAACCACATAATTAATGATTTCCCAGTGTTTTCCAGTAAAATCAATAGGCGCGCTGCGAACACTTTAGGCCGTGGGTGGTGAACTGGATATGCGAGTATTAACTCGATGTGGGAGGTAGCTAAGTAATTTGCTAAATTGCTATACATTACATACCCTATTCAGCCATTCGGCGCGTTCAACGTCTGGGAAGAATACCTGTAAATGTTTGTCAACTGTCAGTTTGAATTTAGATGATGATAAATTAATTGCTTACAACACATCGTGATAAATACCTACATAATTGTCGTTGCAAACGCGAGCGGGTCATTTAAGTTTTAGGTCATTGACATAAGACCTAAAATACAATGATTGAGGCAGTTAGTGAAACGTGTGGCTTTACTAATTGTTAAAATGCTATTGCGTCTAAGTCATTTAATTGCTTTAGGTACAGTTCAGTTTTCTGTTTACTTTGATAGAAAAGGTGTTGAGGTCGATCGATCGATCCGAATGATGTCATTGACCTATGAGGTAAGACGTGAGGCGTTGTGTCAGAATAGTTTAGGGTTGCGCCACATCTATCAGTTATAATCGCATTTTTCCATGCTCCTATCTTTTTGTGTCTCTCAGAACCGTTATAGGTATGCTAGAGCGAGAAACAGATTTCGTGCTGATGGATGTGGCGCAATCCTTATGTGGAAGTAACGTACCTGTATGGTGAAATTGCTCAATTGCCGTTTTGAACAAAAACAAGTTACAATTTACGACGTAGGTATAAGTTTTTCCAATTCGATTAGATTTTGTCTGATTCGATCAGTCTGTTTCAGTTCACGCTAATCAAAGTAGTTTCGTGACGAGCTTATTTTTAGAAATGACTGGATACAGATAATTTTTTATTCGAGTAAGTCTCGCTGTCCTAAGTCGAGTACCAAACGCTGCTGTTTAATAAATTCATAATCGAAAAGATTTAAAAAATATTACAGTTGTTTTATCACAAGGTATGAGAAGTCTGAGGTATTTTGTTTGGGCTATATGCAAATCCATCGTTCCATCACTTCCTGCAGTTGACATAACCGGAAATAAGCCACTCTATAAAATAGTATGCAGTAATAATCTCCTCCAGTTTATGTATTTTTGGACACGATCCAAATTACAGATAAGATAAATGGGTGGTTTAATAATACCTATCTAACGGGGTGCATTAAAATAGCCTCCGCAAGTGCTTGGTTGCGGACTGGCTAATATTACGGCATGCATTATTTTCTTCGATCGCGAGAAAAATAATTATAAGAAGAATTTCTATTGAATTATAATCATTAACATTAGAAACGGGATATTTACCATGTTTACTGTTTGTTTTGAGTTCCCGATATTTCGGCGCTGTTGCAAGCACCATGATCACGGTCACGGATAAACTGAAGTTATTGCAGGTGAGTGTTTATGAGCAGACAAATCGGTCATCCCGTTTCTAGTGTTAATGATAATGTTAGTGACCATGACAGTGTAAAAAGTTTCTATTCAATTCTTTAACACAAAAGTGAGTTTTGTTTCTATTCTTATGATATTCACACAGAACCAGATCTAAAGATAATGTTCATATATCTTACCCACGACGGCAAGTCGTCGAGCTTAGCCAAAACAACATCTTTCTCAGACGAAGAGGCCGTGGCCTTGGCCAAGTTGCGTCGGTACTCGTTCTCCCTACGCCATTGATCGCGCAGTACGGTCAGAATAACGGGTCCGATCAGCCACGCCACGCTCCATTGCATGTACCCTACCAGGTACACCACACCGACCACCGACGCCTGCAATAATGGTTGATGAAACATGGAGAAAATTCATAAGATCATAACTGACCAATCAAAGAACTGTAGAATTTATTCATCAGCATTTTTATTGGTGGTCATTAAAGGGCGTGTGTTCTTAATGACGGCAATAGTTATCTTGATAATAAAAGTATTATTTCATAGTCCAGTACAACTGTATGATAAGATTATTCCAATTGTGCAATATTGTTTTAATTGGTTATTATAGCTTATCACTTTATCAGGCAATGGGTTTGCCCAACAATAGATTTTTGGATTATGTTATGCTTTTAGAAAAAAGTAGTTAAGGGTTTACTTGCATTATTATCTTTGTTTAAGTTTCCTTCTTATAATGAAATTGAAATAATACATAGTAGGTATAATGAACATAACATAAGATAAGATTATAGTTTTACAATCAAAAATAATTGATTAATTAGTTTGCGAACAATGTGCTCTTTCAACAATACGATTTTAAACAGGATGCATACAAAATATAATAATAATATTTAGGGCTAAAAAAAAAAACATTAAATTATTTTGTGTTATATTTTCCTCACTATGTTTTCCATACACCTAAAAAACACACATTTAGATACCATTCTTCCTCATTCTATAAATTGTTAACCACCAACACATCCTGCCCTGTGGGAAATAATTTAAGAGCATGACATCACCGTGTACTGTTGAGCATATAATGTAGAAATTATACTAATATGTGTTTGTTTGTACTCAGTTACTAATGTGTGAGGTGTGTTACCAATTACACTGATAAGCATTGCTTACCTCATACTGTAAATATGTCTACTGTTTACTTGAGTTAGAATTTTAGAATATTATAATTATGACAGTTTTGTAAGACAAGTGTGTACACCACCACTGGACAGTTTATTTACATTATGAACTGAGGTGATTGTTATTCAAACAATGACATTATTATGTGAGTTTGTTGAATGTTTCTTTTTAATGAGTCTTTAAGTGTATGATGTGGTAGTCTATGATATTTGGACACAGGCTTCATTTTATTACTTAGTAAAACCTTCCACCTAACAAAATAAACAACAGGAAGTAACAGTTGAATGGCCGGCTTATGATTCAAAGCAGAATACTTCAAGGTCACACTGACTCATCTCAAGACATCCTATTTTGTTTGGACAATGTGATCACACAGCCAATGCGTTTATATTCTAATAAGAATGCACTGATGACGCAATCTGCCCTAAAATAACCACAATATAAAGAATAGCTATTTAAATGATGACATACCTTCTTGAAAAATCTGTATATCATGGACAGCACATTGCCAGTTTCATCACTGCTTGGGGGCAAGGCAGGTCTACTTGCAGACACCATTTTCTTCTCATCACTTGCCTAATAACATAATACTTATGATAGAAAAGAGTCTTTCTACATAATACAATATAGAGCAATAATAGTAAATAGGATTTGGCACAGGGACTGGGAAAAAACAAACAGGTTCCAGGAGTACAAACGTCAAGTAATGAGGAATTTTGAATCAATACTATACTAGATACCAAAATAAGTTACAAAATTTTTGAAAAACAATTTCGGAAAAAACGCATACTTACGACAACAAGTCATATTTATTTATAGACTCGAAACATGTACGAGCTTTTTATAACAAAAAAATACAGAAAATAAAAGAAAATAGCTAAAAGACGTACCATGCTGAACAGTCGAGTGCAGTGGTTGATAAACGAACAAAAACTAAACACAATACAAAATAAACCGATTACCGAATGCTAATTTCCTGGCGAGACTAGCGCATTGTACTCCGCAATGTTAAGTGTTCGATTTAATAGGCAACTATACGCAAATCATATCATTTGATAGCTTTTTTGCGTGGTTATGGGAAAGTTTTACAACTTTTAGTACGTAGCGTTATGTTTCAAATGCTTTGCCTCCGCCCGCACCGCAACTTTTTTGATAATAATTTAAAATCAAATTCGACCTTGTGATGAGTTGCCGACTTGGCAATGACAGTTGTGAGTGACGGCCGCTGCCCGTGCCCACTGTCAAATTGAGTTTGACATCGTACAAGTTACCATAAGAAAAAAAAGGTTCGAAACAATTCTAACCTGTCCAAGCCAGTGTCAAAAGATTTTTCTACGGTCTACGGCCAAAAATATGAGTGCATTGTGCAATATTTGATCACGCCTGTATTCCGCGTAGGCATAAGCAGAGGTGTAGCTATAGTACGCCCACATTTCGCAAATTATCTTTTATTGTCCAAAAAATAATAAAACCATAACTATCAGGAGGGCAGAGGAAACGAGGTCCCATGCCCGTACCGTGGCGAACAATACGCGCTTAATTTTTGACGGACAACAAGTGGGCCTGTGTTCTCGTGGGCACACCTTTCGAGGTTCTGAAGCGATTCTAAATATAATAATGATATTCTTTCACCAAAATTAGAAAACATCAAATTGTAGGTGAAAGCTCAAATCAAACGTCATTTTTTCAACCTAGACTGAAGATCAGCACTTTTTGAACGTCAATTACACTATAATATAAAAAGTGCGACTTTCAGCTTACCTAGGCAACTTCTTAGCCTAGCTCAACCGATCCAATTCAAGACCTGCATCTCCTATGTATGGTATGCGCTTTTCTCCCATGGACCTTGCAGGCTTCATTATTATTAGAAAAAATCATTAAAGCATCTCCTTTCAGAAAACCTTTTTATATGAAGTTCTGTCAAAAATGTCAGTATCATTCACAAATCATCAATATAATTATTACTGGGTATCATTGTTTATGTGTTGCACTTTTTGATTAAAATTATTAAATCGTTACACTAAATTTCTGTAGATTTTATATAAAGAAGCATCTCTAAAAATTATGCAAAACTCAAAACTTAAAATACATTCTACGGGTAAATCAAGATCTTCAATAGTAGGAAGCACAAAGTCGTGTAGTACGGCCAATAGTTCAAAGTTACGACGTAAATCTAGCGATTCTAGTCGTAAAAGTTCCAACCACAAGAATTTCCACTTGCATAAAAGAATGGTGGACACTTTTCAGGGGTTCGTACATCAGTTGGATGAGTTATTTTTGAGTTTAAAAGCTGAAGAACGTTCAAAATGTAACGGATATAGCCCCGAGTACACAAACTACCATGATGTCTGCGACAAGTTACGCCAAGAAGTGCTAATTGCAATTGACAAACTTGAAATTATACCATTACAATTTGCAAGAACAAGTTGTAACGAAAAAAACATGGAATTCTTTCATAAAATGAATAATTTGACGTATCAGCTTACAGATATTCGGTGCCAATATCACAGGGCAATCAAAAACTTCGATTTTAGACGACCGGATAGATAGCTATCCGGTCGTCTACAATAATTGAAATAAGTAACTGAATCAATTCTTTATAAGTCATTCTTTATTTTCATTTTCAAAGATACAATATATGCATACGTATAAAAACATTCCACGGACATATAATAAGACAAACTGATATCATTTCATAAACTAACACAATAAGAATTTTGAAAAAAATGAACCTTATACTCAATGTTCTAGCGTCATCAACTAAGTACTTAAATATGAAGTAACATAATATAGTAATGTAGTTGGAATGATATTTTTCATTTAACAATAAATAGGACTGACATACAAAGACATGAAATTACAACCAACATGTAATAATGTAGTTATCATGTACCCAACATTGTCGTCTTATATTATACATATAAAACAGTATTTACAATAATGATTACTTATAATTATAAGTCGTTTTATTAAAGGACCTCCATTTTAATTATTATGTCCACCTAAATTGCGTGAATTCGTTTATTTTGATGTGTACATAATGGTGGAATGTGAAAGGAGGATTATAACATGTTACAGGCGTGTAACATATTATAGTCTTGTGATTTAAAATAATTTCACATCCCGAATGAAGTTAAAAACAAGTAAACATAAAATATAGAGGTATATAAAAATCTCAAATGTTTTAACATAGTAAAATTCAGATATGAACTATATTTACATGTATACAGAGTGGAAGCGCCATCGACGCTCAAACGATTACCACGGACTCAGTACATCTCCCGGACCATTAACAAATTTGCTGTTCTATACATTGTGACCGTGTAGGTATTGCAGTTTTTTTTTAATTACCGATGGAAAATTTCTATGTGGGGGGTTCGTAATGATGTTCATGATACGTGGTAATCGTTTATGCGTCGATGTCCCTTCCACCCTTTCTAAGTTTCAAATACATTTTGTTTTTAAAATTTCATTAAAATCTTATTTATTAAATTCAATAATAGCTTATAGACTAGCTGATAAGAGATACTCAAAGTTTAGGAATCTAAAGGCACATTTTTTCCCTAACATTACGACAAGCGTTAAAATATTGGCGACAGCGAACCCCGCGTTGCCTTATTATCATTATTCAGTTCCAAAAGTAGCAAATATGATGTTATGACACTTGATTGCGAAGAACACATTGGTGATTTCGGATACATTTCAAAATAAAGACACAATTTAGACAATTTAAAAAAAAATGCATGATGGGTTTAAATCTATACTTAATATTACAAATAGAACTATTGTTGTTGTCCTTATTCAAAAAGGTAACACAACATTTTCCTCTAACGTTAAGGTGATGTTGTAATTGACAGTCTTAACTAATGAGCACCGAAAATAATTGCTATATTAACACATTCCATGCTCTTCGAATAGGGTAAGGTAGCCAACAAAAATTCACATTATCTCACGTTTCTGGACAATTACTACTTGGAAACCCCAGGTTTTCATGAAATAGTCATATTTCACATCAAATATAACTTTCAGAAATATTTTGACAATTTGGATACGACGTATTACAGAGCTACAACACGCAAAGGATACGCACCGCCTACATAAACTTCACCTTTCTTAGAAGTCGGTTAGAAATAAGTTGTGCATTTTGTGGGCTATCTTAGAGCATCCATACAATTAAAATAATGTAGCTGCAACATGACTTTTTACTATTTCGACAGACAACATGACGACAACATTTATGGTAATCTTGTGATGATTTTCTACAAAATAAAAGTTGATAAAATAGTACAATTTTCACTAATCTCCTAAATATCTTCGATCAATAATTTGTGAAAAAATGTAGTAATAATGCTTCTAGAATGACTTCTTTAGAAACAGTGTTTATTTCGCTGAAAGACGTGAATAAAAATATGCATTATAGGTGACTGTCACGTTCACAGCACACGTTCCGTTTACTATTCCGCGGCATCGATTCACGTAAAAAAAAATGGTCTTGTAAAAGACTGGTAATAAGCTAAATAAAATCTCATTGAACTAAATATAGTTATGGAAGACCATAATAACTCTTTCTCCTAAAACGTACGCAAATAGCCGAGGTGTAAGTACTATTTGGTACATCAAATTAAGTACTATCTTACTTAAGCGGTGAGATTTTTGATACGGTCGAGCAGCGCATCACAAGTCTTCTTGGCGTCTCCGAGCAACATAGCAGTGTTGTTGTTGTAGAAGATTGGGTTGTCTACGGCGGCGTATCCTACGCCCATCGATCTCTTCATTACTACCACCTGAAATTGTTGATATCGATATAAATGTTAAATAAAGTACTAGATAAAAGTGGTAAGCATACAGGGAAGGGTAATATAAAGGCAATAGCAGTAACCTTAGAACATGATTAGTTTACCTGATTCGCTTTCCAAACTTTAAGTACAGGCATGCCTGCGATGGGTGACTGGGGGTCGGTCTCAGCTGCGCTGTTCACTGTGTCGTTGGCACCTGCACAAACAAATTAATGTAAGCAGTTAAACTTGTAATAGATGCTTTGATATCCAAGTTCTGACGTTGAAATAGAACAATCTGATATAAACCTTATAAGAAAACAGGTAAGAATCATATTTCCGAAAAAAAAAACATACCAATTACTAAAACGAGATCAGTCTCAGGGAATTCGTCGTTGATTTCCTCCATTTCGAAGACATCATCATAGGGCACGCCAGCTTCAGCGAGTAGTACATTCAGCTGTCCCGGCATACGACCTGTTAACAATCCAAAATTTACTGGCATGTTCTAATATGACTCCTAATGACACACATAAGAATTATAGTTTACCTGCAACTGGGTGGATGGCGAAGCGCACTTTCTTTCCAATTCCTTTGAGAATATCTACCAGCTCTGCAATAGGGTATTGCGCTTTGGCTACGCAGAGACCGTATCCTGCAATATAGAGACTACAGATAAACTACTCTGCTAAAAACGCCGCTACTGCTAATTTGATCGCATTTAAACATAACACCACTTTGTCATATAAAGTGGTGTTATGTTTAATTGAGCATGCTGCTGGATTTTCAACTTACGGCGCTGAGCCGAATGTCTTTATTCCTCCGATCTTACCAGGTGTGATGATAATGTTGGACGCGCGGTGGATGAGCTCGGCAGCGGAGTCCACGTTGACCTCAGTGTGGGTCGCGCCAGCAGGCCGCGCTGAACCGCTGCTCGTTACACCGTATCCTCCCAGGATCACATTGGGTAGGGATCTGTTCATGGCCTGAGGATAAACAAAAACAACTGAAGACCACTTTGCATTTAATTTTTGCGTCAGATGGCAATGTCCCAATATAGCTCAGAGAGATCAAGTAAATATCAGCTACATAGGGCAATGATGATAATAATTCTGTGCTCAACAAACGCCAAGAAAAAGATTAAGATTAGCTATGTCGTGTTCACCATCTTTACACGAATGTTCGTTATGAACAGTTTTGCAAAATTTCATGTTTCTAAACGTGTTCTAGACCCAGCTGTTGAGGCTGTGCTTATCAGATAGTGAATTTAAGATTTTTATTAACATGGTGAAAGCTAAATTAAGCGTATCGTATGCCCCTAGTCTCTTTCAGTCGCTTGTTTATTTTTTCTATGCCAATCTTCAGACTCACCTTGCACATAATGTAGGAGAGGATAGCACCAGAACTGCCGATGAGGGCGCCGACGATGGTCATCAGCGAGTTGTTCAGCATGAAGCCTTCAGCGCACAGCGCCCAGCCTGAGTAGCTGTTTAGTACTGTGATAACCACTGGCATGTCCGCACCTAGAGATTATACATTTTTAGGGTGTCAGTTTCTAGAGTGAAGTTTCGAGTAAGTAGTTACCTATGAGTTAAATAAAAATGCAAGAGTGCGTAGTCTTTCTGGCCTGCGATTCAATTAAGGGGAAAAAAATAAAAATGTGGCTATTTTTTGCAAATACCCAGCTTTCATAAGAATTTCGACATGCTTTCAACCTACCTCCAATAGCAGCAGTAAGAGTGAGCCCCTGTATGCCACTGAGCACGGCGGCCGCAGACAGGAGCGGCAGGCCGGGCAGCTCGGGGAAGGCCAGTAGGGCGCCTCCGCAGCCCAGCGAGCCCGCCAGGAGACTCGCGTTGAGGGCGTGGCGGCCCGGCAGGAGCAGCGGGGCGGAGGAGAGGGAGCCTTGCAGCTTGCCGTACGCTACTAGCGAGCCGCTGTAAAACATACATACTTTGTAACTTCAACATCTTATCATCATCTGCCTAGCCTTTTCCCAAATACATATGTTGGAGTCGGCTTGCAGTCTAACCGGATGCAGCTGAATACTAGTATTTTACATGGAGCGACTGCCTATCTGACCTCCAAAACCCAGTTAGTACTGGGTAATACAATAACCCCTTCGTAAGACTGCTTGTCAACTTCAGTATCTTATACAGGGTTGAATTAAATGAGTTAGCAAAACTCCACAGGTGTGATGGGTGTCGATATCAGTTTTACCAGAAATAAACAAAAAAAAAAGATTTTCTATACTCATAACATCAAGTGACTATCAGCGGCCGGGGGCTATGGGGCTACGGGGTGCCATAGCCCCATAGCTCCCGTGGTAGTTACTTAAATGTAAGAGTTCAGTTTTTTTAACGTCTTCCCCAGCACATCAAATCTGCAGAGTTTCGGTAGCTCACCACACCAAAATTCTCTGCCTCTTTAAGATAGAGATCTTAGCAGTTTCGAACCTTATAAAGAGGCGGATTGTCGTACTAATATTCTTTAGTAGATTTTGGGCAACCCGCCTTTAGCATAACATTTAGAAGACATGGAACAATTGTAAATTAAAATAGCTCAACAAGCTGCTGTGCAAAATGAATGTTCATTTCTGTTTATTCAGTTGTCATTATTTGAGCGCCGGGCGACACGCGTTAAAAAATTATACTCGATATTACATGTATTTAATATCGAGTATAATTTTGGTATCTTATCAGTCACACCAACATTTCATTAATAAAAAACACCCATGGGCAATTAGAAATGATTATCTTAATTATTTGGAAAAACAATACATTATGATTAATTTTGATAAAATTTAATTAGGGCGCGCTTATCTACACTATGCAGTATTACGCGACTGCATGATAAGATTTTATTCACACAAGTCACATGAGGACTGATAGAGATGTATGAAAAAAGAAGACATTGCGCCGACCCTGAGTAAAGGTACTGCTCCACAGCAGCCCTTGGCTAAGCTTCGCACAGTACGCATGTGTACATGTGCACTTAGCGTCGCTTTGTATGAAAATGTGCGGGCGGGAACATCCCTTGCGACTCACGGTCACGCTACAAACGAATGTTGCTGGCAAAGCAGCTGACGTTGGTAGCCTCTGCATGCACATCCTACGAAGCAGTGGGTGGAAGATAGAGTTTTAGGGTACTTCTACTTTTTATGAGCTGTCAAAACGTGATTCCCTATAGATTTTGTATGGCCATAGCAACGTGTGACGTCACTAAAACTATTTATTGATTTAAAAACAACAAAAAATCTAATTTTACAGGTAATTAAAAATTTATCGGGTATCTATTTAAGTGTATTTTTTTGAATAGTAGTTGAGTCTGGTAATAATTGGATAACGGCTGGAAAACGATGACGCTGATTGTAGTACTCACGTGAATGTGATGCCACCGATGTATGTGCCGAGGAAGAGCGATGTCTTCAGAGTCGCGGCGGTGGGGTCCATGGCCATCGCGGGGAAGTCGTGCATATATGTGGCAAGGCAGGTCAGTACTGCCGCCATCCCGACAAGACTGAAAATGAAAGAAGTCAGTATCATGGAAATCTTCTCTTCTAGTTATCTATGTAGGAATCACAGTTTCCTGTAATTCATATGGCACAATGAACAGGCAAGAGTCGCTGTGAGAGACAGAGATGGCTATTTACAAAGCTCGTGGTTTCTAATAAGTAATTGTTGTGCCTTAAAGTTAAAATAAAAAAATAGTACGGGACCTAGCCGTCTAGGTACTGTACAATGTTATAAATGTTAATGTTAATTTTATGCTATTTTACCTGTGGAAACCAGCCACAAGTTGAGGTAGGTCGGTGATTTCAATTTTCTTGGCAATAGTGCCTCCAATGAGACCGCCAATACCAGCGACGCCCAACATTTGCGCCAACACAGGGTGGCTTGGTGTGAGTAGTCCTAAAGTTGCGGCGATGCCTCCCGATACACCAATCTTAAAGAAAAATGTAACACACGTAAATATTTGCAAGAAAAATCTACCACACAAGTATTGCAGCGGTTGTATGCAACCTCATATTACTAAAGTGTCATCAAAGTATTAATGTGCCGAGCTGAACCCAAGTTGCCTCATTACATAAGAAGTGTGCTAATGGGGGACAGAATTAGTTTAAGCTTCGAAACTAATACGTAGCTCTACCATAGCTGAACTGGACAAAATTACTGTATTTTCCAGAAGATTTGTCACAAACGAAGAGAAAAGATACATTAGGGGTCGTCCTTTAATCACGTGATTTTCTACAGGGGAAGGGGTCAAACTATGTTCTTTTAAAATAAAATGAAATACGTGATGCTGGGCGGAGGGAGGGGCGGCCCAAAACATCACCAAAGGGAAGGGGGGCTATAAAATTGGCTTAAAAACGCTCACGTGATTTAAGGATGGCACCTTACGCAGAAAATTAAAACTTAATTATTGTATTGATTAAATAATACAGAAGTTTTGTCATTACATTCTATTATGTCTCAATGCCTTTACAATGATCAATAGATTAAGGCTAAAGTCATCAAGATTACAATGAGCGGGGCTTGGGTCGAGTCTGTAGCTGCGGACACGAATAGCAATGTTATGTATGCCTTTTCTAATCATCGGTTGCACGAGAAATGTTTATTTCCACCTTCTGATCATGGTTCAAATTAAATTAGCTAGCAAAACTTAACAGATATGTTGTCTAATGACGATAAAAAGATTTTCGGAACTCATAATTTCAAATAACTACACTTTTATAGGCACACCCCTACTTAAGCCTTCTGGACTTACAGGTGTGATGTCGTCATGACATAATCCCCGTAATCTGCTGTACGTAGACATAAAATTATAAGGTTAGATTTTTTTTATATCTATTATTCATCGATACCGATGGGTCTCGATGTCTCTCGACGTCTGTGAAGTTACGATAGCTGATTTAAGTGACCAATATATTATACCTTGTTTACGAAGAATTCTTACCATTCCAAGGTAGTTCCCTTTGCGAGCGGTGGCCTGAGAGCTAAGTCCGGCAAGGGCGCCTACACAGCATAAAGACGATGCAAGATACGCCATCTGGTGGACTTCGGGGTATCCCTGTAGAAAAGACATAATTATTTAGTTTTATTGGTTTCCCTTTGTAACTTATGACAATAGAAACATTAGTACATATCAATTTAGTAACGGTGAAGACGCTTTTGGACTTGAGCAGCGCATGAAATCACACAAACAATGAGGAGTTACCAAATTATATTAGGTCCAAGTATATAATAGTGCTAATAATCATATAGCTCTGAAAGGGAGACGTCTGACTTCGGCATGGGCACGTAATGAGGGATGAAATGCATGTGACTAAAAGAATGATGAATACGAATTTATATATTCAATATTCATATTCATCACTATTATAGTATTTCTTGTGAATTGCGCGAGGAATGATATTATGAAAGAAAAACAAGCAAATGAGAGCGTGTCTGACCCCATTAATATGGGACAAGGGCAGGATGATGATGACGTATAGCTCGGATAAGTACCTGCATTACGGCAGTGATGTAGCCACCGAAAAGGGCCGCAGCAGGAATAGCGTACAGGTATCCATATTCTGGTGGGTCAGTCGGCCTATAAACATAATAATATGGTAATATAATACATCTCTTACACAATTTTTCTTATAATTTTACTGCCTTGTCTTGTACCAAATAGCACGATTTGGTCGTAAACAGGTATGCCAAACATGGGTCTCGCTTGCGATGTCCACGTCCGGCAGTCTTATTGGGTCCTTCATTAATAAATTGACAGTAGCAGCGAGAAGATTTGTGCACGGTGGATGGGACTGGAAAAAAAATCTACTGAAGGTGTACTAGACTCTATTCGCAGTTTTTAACTCTGATTTGGCACAAAATCAGTGATCTGTTTTTCGTTACAGTAAGTATGCTGCCACTGACAAGTCTGTCAAAATCACAGTCGTTTTTATTCTAGTAGAGATAAGGTTGCTTTTGGGTTGCTGGTGCCACAGGTAAAAAAACTGTGAAAGGACTGTAACACCTCGTCACCCGTATCTGTCCAAAGTTAGAATTCTTAGCTTTGCTTTATTTGACGGTTCTTACTTCGTTTAAATTCTTTTCTATTGCATAAAAATGTTTACATAAGTAATTATTTAAACTCGAGTAATTACTTTAACTTGACTATAGATACGGGTGTAAGCGTCTATTTTTTCAAGACATCCTGATGTTCTTTTGTCTACACTGATATTATAAAGAGGAAAGATTTGTATATTTGTAACGAATATACTTAAAAACTACTGGACTGATTTCTAAAATTCTTTTACCATTAGAATTTTCCATTATTCCTGAGTAACATAGGCAATATTAAAAAAAAACTGCCACCCATGCGACGCCGGGACGGGCCGCTAGTTTCTTATAAATTGCAACTTGCGGTGAAACAATAGTGTAATTCCGTTCACCCTTTACAGTTTCCTATACAAAGTAATCGTGTGTTGTTTTATGTACCTTTTGAACATGTCCAACATGCGCTGCGTGACGAGGAAGCCGCCGAACACGTTGATGAACGAGATGAGCGCCGCTGTGCTGGCCAGCCACTGTCCGGACATAATAGCGTTAGTTTGCACGGTCATAGCTTCACAATGTGCAGTACAGAATCTAATCTCGATACCTAATAATACCCTGACGGATGGGGCAGGTTTTTTTTTTAACATAATATTGTATAATAAACAAGCGAGTTGATATTGTTATAAGTGAAGAGTACTGACTGATATGAGAGTTCAGTTGAGACTGAATCACGAAAACAATATATTATATTACCTGTACTGGAGTCTCGGGCAGGTATCCGCCGCCCATGAGCAGCAGACCGCCGACGGCTGTAATACCCGACACGGCGTTGGTGACCGACATGAGCGGCGAGTGCAGCGCGGGCACCACGCCCCATACTGTGTGGTAGCCTACCACACCTGTTCAACAAAAAATACTTCTTAGTACCTATTACCAGGGAGAAGCAAGTGGAGAGTGAGAGCAGTGGTGGCGTAGTGGAAACGGCAGCTTACGAGTTGTGCGTCGCAGGTTCGAACCCAGACATGACACAGATAACATAACGTAACATCACTCCTAAACTCCCCGAAGGGTTAGGCAGAAGTGTACCTAATTGTACACCCACATTTCACCAGTAAGTTCAATGTAATAGGGGGCATAAATCCAGACTAGACCATCCAGAGAATTTCTCGGTAGCAGCCTCTGTGGCTGCTACTGAGAAATTCCTGATGGAAAAACCGACAACACTTTGCCCGACCCGGGAATCCAACCCAGGACCTCATGCTCAGCAGTCGCGATTGCGATCCCTAGACCAACGAGGCAGTCATAGACATAGTAATTAATTTTAACCACACGCTACTGCTCTCAGAACGGCGAAGGAAAATATCCAGAGGAAAAGAGCATGTCAAGCAACAGAAAAATTCAAAGACACGTAACTCCCGGCTGTTAGCTTACAGCCCACTCCATCTTATAGAGAGGAGGCCTATGTCCCAGCAGTGGGCACATTATAATATAGGCTGATAATGCTACTAGAGAAAATACAGTCTCAGGAATCGTTTAACACCGTAAGGGAACCTTGACAATATTCTGAAATCGCTATCGTGATACTTAATGTGCATTCCTTATCAGAATGACAAGAGTCTTGTGCTGTACTCGAACTATTTTAGCGTGATATAGTTTTGAAACGGGGACAGGGCTACTACACTGTTTGTACGGCGAGCATACAGGGTTAAACGGACCCCTTCACGAAGTCGTCAACCAAGCATTCTGTACATCAAACTAAGTAACTCTACGCAAAAATTACCGCTGGGAAACGACTTTTTTGTTTGGGAAAAATCACGTTTTACGGTAGGACTCAATGTAACGCAATCAAAACACTGCTGAATGCATTGAATAGTACGGGGGTCATGGATGTATTTAAAGTAAGAGATTTCAATATATCCCCTGCTTTTATACGAATGTAAAAGAACAGTGGGTGATTGGTTGAGATCTCTAACATACGAAGAAACAGAAAACATTCTGATCAGGGTGAGCTAACATGCTAGATACCCACGCACATACACAGACTCACATACTATCGCACATACATACAAACACACACGCACGCACATACAAATACAACCATGCCTCAGACAGCGAGAGTTAATTGTTATATTTTTATTTTTTCCTGTTCAGTAGCTTCATCATACTATTTGCTAAGATACCGCTAAGGGAAGAGTGAGACAGCCTCGACACAAGTACTATTTGTAACTTACTGGGGCTGCCTCAGTTTATGTATGACACAATGTTTTGAGATAAAATAAATATTTTTGTATTATGTATCTATATTTACCTGATAGCGCAAGGGTGGTCGTCATTGTGGTGAAAGCAGCATTAGGTGCCGCCATTCCCAGACCAATCAAACTGGCCATTCCTGTAACAAATAAAATTGGAATAACTTAGAATCCGAAGAGAATATTCTTCAAATTATGACCTTCACTTGTTTGTAATTTGAAATTCGAGAAGTCATACCAGCACTTCATTTGTTTTCGAGACCTACCCGTAGAATATAAGAAAGCGTCCTTCAAAGTCTCGTTGAAAGGGTTTGGCGGTTCAGGTTTAGCGATTGCAGTAGGTGTAGCGGCTGCTTGCACGTTCGCCATGCTCGGGGCAGGCGGCGGCGGCCAGAGAAGCTCTCCAGCCTTCAGGACTATAGCCCCGCGGGTCACCTCATCTTCCAAGTTGATGTGGAAATGATCGTTTGTACCTGAGGTAAGATAGACATATTTATAAATATGACGTCTAAGCAATGTTTTTCTTTCAACAGATTGAGAATTCACTCCTGTCTTAACATATCAAGTCGATTGACGACTTTCTGTAAATATTTTTTCAGCTCGAAAAGTTCAAGGAAAATGAATATAAACACACATTTATCTAATCAGCTACAACATTACTTACCTAGGCTGAAGAGGAACCCTGAGATGTTGTTAGCATATAGCGTAGACGCGTGCGCAGGCATCCGACTGGGCATGTCAGTCAGGCCGATGTGCGTCACACCGTGCACTTTTGTGATCTCTCCTTTCTTTGTCGTCTGTATGTTGCCCCCCATCTCCGCTGCTAAATCTACTATGACGCTCCCGGGTGCCATGTCGCGGATGGCATCCTAAATGAAAGAAAAATACTACTTAGCACACTAGATTTACAAAAAAAGGGTGGAAAAATAAGGATTGATTGATTTATATGCATTTCCAAGTTGCTATCTCTAACAGTAAGTAAAATTTCCCAACACACTGATAACCAGTGTATAAAACTCGATCTATATAATTATTGACTAACTGAGTAGACAATTAAATATGATAAGTTTAATGGTGAAGGCAATTTCTACCATATTAATCAGTATCTCCAGTCAGTCGGGATTGTAATTGATGGCAATTAGTTGCTAAGCATGGCTACAGTCCTCGTTCTATTTAATCCATTCAATATCACGATCAAACGTAACCAATTTCAATTTTATCTAGTCATTCAGTTTTATATTTATCGCGCATCCGTTCCCACCAAAAAGATATAAAATTGCATTATTTGTAGACTCACAAATTAAAACGACAATTCGTCACTGTCATATTCTAGATGTCCTAGTATTATAATAATTTCAACCTTATACCTCTGAGTGAGGAGTGAAAGTGGATTGTAGACCTTGAGTAATTAATTCCATAATATTTACCCATTAACGCATTCCCAACTTCGTATCAATATTACGTTACTGCCCCATATTTCAGTAGACACGATATCGATTACACGTACATAAATAAGCAAGATGTATCGTGACTATACTATCTGTTTATGAAATACTGCCTCGTTAGTCTAGTGGTCGTTTTACTGCTGAGCATGAGACCCTGGATTTGATTCCCAAATCTCCTATCCTAAATCTTTTCAATGCATTTTCTTTCCCGACGGGGGGTGCAAATGCACCTCCTTGCACCCTGCTGCCGGCGCTCATGGCCGAACATATCGGAGTAATTCAGTAATTTTACGCAAAATTAGATATGCAAATACTAACATTGTAAACATTTAATCAACTATGAATACAGCGTGTTCATGTTTCGCAGCACGTAAAACAGAATGTTGAGCCAATGTAATGTTATCGACGATTTGACACAACATTGGTAACCTTATGATAACAAATTCATTGCATCCGGAACAGCCAGTTTTTTACTTTTGTAAAGAAGATAGTTTACGCGTTTAACATATCAATTAGATTAACACCATAGCGATAGACGATATTATTATTCAGTAGTCGTTCGAAAGCATTTTACGGCTTTAGTTAGAGCATAGAAACTGAACTAACTATTAGTTACATTTTAAGTTGTTATGCCCAGATGTGGACTACAGTACATAGAATACTTGCCTCAAGAATCAAAACCGGTGCCGGTTTCCCAGGAATAAGCGCAGTACTGATAACTACATCAGATGTCCTGGCCTCTTTACCCAGGAGTGCCCTCTCGGCGTCGAGGAACTCTTGGCTCATCTCTTTGGCATATCCGCCTACTCCAGCGCCTTCTTCCTAAACGACGCAAATAAACACACATTAAAGCGGTCATTCAACTTGCGAAAAACAAATGGCTGTCGAATGTAATTTGAATATAGGTTCGCTAATGTGCGAAACTCTTTGGTGTATTTGACGACCTTGAAAAAATGTACAGTCGTATTTGGTATTCGAATTTGCATTATGTAAAGGATCATTAAAAAAAAACAAACTGTATGAACTTTTATCGGCTTCTATTTGCTTTTATCAGTCATAGAATGTTCATACCACGTCATATCGTCGGCAATTTGTAGGTATTGAGAGTATATTTACGTTATCTTCGGCAATAAACCAAAATGAAATGTTTTCAAGGTTTACAACTAGCAAACATGTTTAATAAAGTCGTTATACCGGTCAATTTGGGGGAGTGACACTGTGCGAGTAAAAATACATTCGTTATACACTGATCTTTTGAAAATGAAATGTTAAGTTCGAAATATTTTTATAACATTGTGTCACATGATTAAAAAAATGTAGTGCTAACATTCAATTACCACTACCAGCATGCCTTATAGTTATTAAAAGAAAATAAACAAAAATAAATTTCAAGTAGCAAATCACGTAGAGATAACAATAACTACTCAAGGATTGGTGCATTGAATGTTGCAATTTACATAAGATTTAGCGGAACAAAACAAACGTTACAAATAAAGTGAATAAATATTACGTGACTACGTATCTAGAACTACGAGTCATTTGATCTGGAAATTACCATTGGCGATAGCAGCCAAGGGCAGGGTGGACGCTGCACCCCAACCACTAGGATTAGGGTACACCCACCTCTGTAAACAAAAGTAGTATAAGCACAAGTACCCTGATGACAAAATACACGTGATACATCACATAGAACAAGCCCGCGGTCACGAGAAACGTGATCCGTATACTTTGACCGCAGTTATTGCCTACATACCAGCACAATGTAACACATGATGAATCCATCTCATGAGCAAATATAGGTCACGCCGCGACTCCGCGAGATCTCATTTCATCTCATTGTTCGCAATACAGTAACAGCGAGTAGAGAGAGTTGTATTATGATTCATAATTCAATGTGGATTTAAGTTTGTTCAGATGTTATGACTGCGAATAATAATTATAGTCAACATAATAGGATGTTTCCTGAAAAAATCTAATTAGTCCGTCAGATAGATTTCCAAAAAATATTGGACACGTATTTTTTCTTTTTTAACGAAAACTAAAAATGAAGACGATACAGTGCGTCGAAAACTCGTGTGACGTCATACTTGTAAGTAAAGTGTACTGACGTTTTACCGAAAAGTGACGTCACAGGCCCCCACTCATGATCTTTGATGCGTTTTATCTTCGTTAATTTTTATTGATTTGATAAAAAAAAAATACGTTTCCAATATTTTTCGATAATCTAACTGACGGACTAAATAGAATCATATTTTTTTACACAGGAAACATCCCTATTACTTCTCCCTTTCCAATCGATTACCTGTAGATACGTAAGCAGTCGTATAAATGACAAAAGCGCTAAAGGGACCAGAGTCCAAGTGAAGGTGCACAAGCGCGATTCTAGCAACTACAAAAGTGGCATTAGGGTTAAACCTAATCTAGCAGTGTGCTGCCAAGCGCACCGTCGATGCTTCCACGTGCGATAGCATTCCTGCTCTGTTGCCCGTTCTAGCAAATGACGGTTCTGAGCAACAGAATAGGATAGAAGCATGGAAAATCGCGCGACATGCGATATCGTGCAGCTAGATGAGGTTCAACCCTTATGTGCCTTAGCCCTTACGGCAGACGACCGCGGGGCTGTCGTAGCGTCATTGTAATAATTTGTAATATGTTTATCTCTGCGTTCCTACTGGTGAAAAATTCACTTAAAGTCGTTCAGTATAATCCTCACTCTCTTCCCATTGTCGCAATATTGTATCTCATCCGACAACATGTTTTTTATGTGAATGTTTCGCCAGTGAGACACCAGACGGCACGTGTGTTCATTGTTTGTACTTGCTATCTACTGTCTGCCGCAAGGCACCGAACAATTTTTTGCTGGCTTTTTTGCTTTTCTAATCACGCATAATGAGACAAGATGCTAGCCTAAGTACGTGAAGCGGTGGTAGCTGACCTTCATTTCCATGGTGATGAATTGCGCGCCGAGACTCTCGACCTGCTCGCGCACGGCAGGGCGTGTGTCGAAGGCGCGGACGGCGGCGCCCATGCAGCGCGCCTGCGCGGCCGCCGCCAGACCGGCGACTCCTCCGCCCACCACCAGCACACGGCATGGGGGCACTCGGCCAGCTGCCGTCATCTGACCTGCAAACCACCTCATATTAACATTATTGTTCCCAAACTCCAACAATAAGCTATATTTCGTCCGCGTTTTAGTTTATCGGAGCCGATTGTGCCTAGACCAAGTTTTAGAGAGAGACTATCTCCATGCAGTTGCTGTCGCAATACAGTGGCCAAGCCGCAAAACCGCAGAAGTTTTTGTAGAACTCTATATTATATGGATCAGTACATAGAACATTACATAGTTTCAGATTTCCCCATGCTGAACCATCTATCTCAACGGATCAACTTGTACATACGGCGACACGTTAAGCTATGCATATCCAATATAACCTGAACCTCGCTTTGTATGACCTTCCCATACAATGAGAGCTCAGCTTAATTTGGTTATGCATAGCTTGATTGGTCGTCGCGCATACGTATACATACAGGGTGTAAACAGACCCTTCACGAAGTCTTCAACCAAGCATTCTGTACATCAAACTAAGTAGCCTTACGCAAAAATTATTGCTAGGAAACGAATTTTTGGGGTGAAAAATCACGTTATACGGTAGGACTCGGTGGAACGCACTCAAAGCATTGTGCTGATGGATGGATTGAATAGTACGGGGGTCGACGAAGTGTTTAAAGTAAAAATTTTACATTAAAAACATGTATTTTAAAAAATAACTTTTCAAAAAGTTGGAACTATGACCCCTAATATCTCCGTAACTAGAAGGTTCCCAGGTATGGTCTAGAACCACGGTTCCTAACCTGGGGGTAATTACCCCTGCGGGGGTAAAACTGGTATTCTGCGGGGGTAATAAGCTGGTAATTTATAAAAATAAATAAATAATGGTAATGTATAAACAGAGTTTATGAACTTTGTGAAGAATTAGGATTGTTTTTGAAAAACCAGAGAACACAAAAAGAATCAGAGTTTTACTCAAAAGTCAAAGACAAAACATTTATCCAGATTCTATACGTAGACAGTCAATTTGTATTTATGTGTGTTGTTTTGTTTTGTTTTGTGTTCATTGATAATATGAGGGAGAGCGGGAGGGGTAAATCAGATTCTCTAGCTAAGTCTTGGGGTGACAAGATCGAAAAGGTTAGGAACCACTGGTCTAGAACAAAAAAATGATCGCAATGACGGGGAGAACAAGTGCCTTTCGGCTTCGTTAAGGGTCTATTTACACCCTTTATAACAACCGCGTCTGCACCTACGTGGAACAGATATTTGTTTATAAAATTACCTACGTTACTTCTGTTCGGACTATCGAATAACACGGTTATTCACCTAAACCAGATAGGCGACAAGAATTATCGTGCTATCGATTATATGCTTTTGATTTGCAACAAATAATTCATTCATGAAAATGTTTCATTCGTGAAAAACGTGTATGATTTGACCTATTATTTTAAGATGAAAGGTCTCCCAGATTCTTTATAAGTTTGATTGCAATCGCACTTTCAGGGTTTCGGCTATTATTGGTGTGAAGATGATTGCTTAAGGATATATCAAATATTTAGGTCAAAGCCTAATAAGGTGACTTGAAAGCCTTAGGACTGAGCTGTTTATTATTGACCAGAGAATGCTATGTCTATAAAAAGGCCCACCTACTATTCCTACCTTGTTGTTCTTCGTAGCATGTCAATGGCATTTTTTTTAATACCTTTGGCCTAACATTCAGCTAAGCTAACTCCGCTCACTACTGCAGTCAAGGTCATTTCTTGTTCTTATTTAGTTACTTATGTTGACAGATACAATCTACAAAATAATGTTTTATAAAGTCTCACCAGAGAAGAAGCGTGGGAAATGTGCTGCCGCCTCGATCACAGCCCGGTATCCAGCTACATTTGCCATAGAGCTGAGTGCATCAAATGCTTGGGCGCGACTTATACGAGGAATGCAGTCCATTGCTACAAAAAAAAAAAGAACATTGAAGCAAAGAAGAAAATCAGGTGTCAAAAATTCAAGTAAAGAATAAAACCGTTCATAAAAATCTTACCAAATGCATTCACATGTTTAGCAGAAAGCTTCTTTATTAATTCCTGATTTTGTGCGGGATACAAAAATGATATGAGTGTTCCTTCTTCTCTAACACTTTGAAGTTCATTATCTACTAGTGGACGGACTTTTAAAATAATATCTGAAATGAACAAACACATTAGTAATTGTTTTAATACCAAAATTAGAGAATGAATGGATGTGTTGTCAATGAATTACCAGACTGGAATGTGTCCTTTAAGCTGGTTATTTTAGCTCCTGCCTCTTCATAATTTTTGTTGGGAAAATTTGCTAAAGCCCCAGCATCCTCTTCTATATTGACACTGAAGCCCTTCTTTACTAATTTGCTAACTACTGCTGGTACTGCAGCAACTCTGAAAATAAATCAATGCTCAATAATATCTAATAAAGTAGCTTTGCATCCCATACAGAAAGTTGGCAAAGTCACAAATAGCTGACGATTAATTTGTCGATTTAACTAAATAAAACTTTTTGTAAATCAAATTATGAAATATTGCTCTGTTATACACTTAAATAATAATTATCGGAACACAGATTATTCAGATTTAGGTGCAAAAACGCACTTGGAATGAAACCCTTAACTAACTTAACTTTTTATTACTGTAATTATTTTTTGTACCTTTTTTCATTCTCCCAAATCTCTTTAGGTATTCCAATGCTAAGTTTAGTGTATGGCACCCCTGGAGTTGGGGGTGCTGATGCAGATGAACTCGAAAGCCGGAAGTGCCATGATCGCTGCAAAGGCTTGCGAATAGTCAGTAATCTTGTTGACCCAGCCATATTTGCTAATTACTGTAACAAATACACAAACAAATATGAAATCAACATTCATTAACATGGTAGTAAGCAATATTATTGTTGTTGTTTTAAACAAATGATATTTAATCCATGGTCCGGAGCGAGAGGGAATGGGAAGCTGTCACCTCCTTCTGTGAAGCAGTCTTGCTAGCAAAGGTGGTGAAACGTGAGAGAGAGAACCTCACGTCCCAGCCAGCCGCCGCGGGAGACTCCCCGGGCATCGGGAGCCACGTGGTGGCTCCCGGCCACCGTAGACGCAGGCCTGTGGACGGTGAGTCTTATGACTACAGACCGTGTCGACGGCGCGTTTGTGTTCCACACGCGCGCCTCAAAGAGATTTCAGCACACCGGAAAGGGTTCGCAAGGGCCGGTGCCTGCCGAGGCTGCGGGACTGTTCGAAAGAGATACCACGGCCCTGGAAGGTAAAGGGCTAACAAGGGACATGGATGGGTTTTAGTCAGTACAAGTCTGACACTCCCTTCCGCTCCGCCCAGAGCGGGAGGGGTCATTTTGATGATTGCCCATTCGAAAAAAAAAGGCATAAGTATAAGACCTAGAATGTATCCTTGCGACATGCCAATCCTATTGTTCCTATTGTTTGTTGCTTGTTGTTTGTTAGGTTTCTCAGTGTAAAATGCTTGGGTTCTGTTCGTAGATGCACAAGTGAATGAGTTAGTAATGGTCTGGTAATATGTTAAGTTGTAGAGTTGGGAAACTTTAGTGCTAAACATGGTCAAATGCCTAAGCTGACCTTTTTCAGAGGCAGAATATTATTAACTGTTAACAAGCTATACTATAATCAACCAGCTGGCAGTTTTTAATAGACTCTTGAAAACTGGAATTCAAAACATAATGATTGGCATCAATATCACTGCAGCATGGTTTTTTTCAAATTAAATTAAAAATAACATGACTTAACTTTAGAATACAGGTTTAATTTACAAAAGACCTATGAGAGAAGCAAAATTATGAAGCTTATTTCAAACTTTTACTGTCAAACAATGGATGCTTAATTTTTTCTAAGAAAGCTTAGAATGAAATAACACATTCCGACTTTTTATTAACCAGACATGTTGCTACATTATTTACATTTGAAACAATGCTTTTTAAGTTAATATGCAGCAGAGATACGGGGTGTAGTGAAGGTGTAGTGTAAAGAAGCGCGCGTGTATGTGATAACATAATATTATAGGTACCTACAACATAACTAAAACTTGGTATCAGATTGGATTAGGCCAATTCATTTGATCCAAGTATAAATTTTGCACTTTTTACAATGCAGTTAGTAAATGTAGGTCATACATTTAATTTAAACCACCAACTTTTTAACGAGTTCCTAACAGCTAAAAATAGCACGCTAATTACTGGAACGAAATGTTTTTTCTGTTCACTTGAATCTTATCTAACATGTGTGAATAAAAAAGTAATAATTATCATGCATCTTTACAAAAAATTTAAACAATTTATAGCTTATATAAACTGCATGCATTTACCTGCGTCCTAGCCGGCTTCCAAACTTGTAACGGCAGCGTAATCCGTAGACCTCTTGATCGACAAATCTTAAAAAACTCCGTTGAAAAACTGCTATGAGTGAAAATAAGGTTGTCGTGGTTGAAGACGTTAACAAAGTTACAAATGAAATATATTTAGGCAGACGAACCAAAACCACCACGGGAGAAATTGAAATGGGGGCACTAAAATTATTATTCTATATTTCGCTAGGTATTTATTCAATGCCCAGACACGACACCCGCGGCCTGGCGTGCCCGGTACTGCGATAGAGTTGGCATTTGCAATTTACTCACTCGATTCGATAACGAGAATAACCGCAATTATAGTACCGGCGGACCGTGCAACAGGCAATCAGCGAGCGAGAGCGCCGGGCGGGCGAGCGGACGAATCGAAGCGAATACTGACGGAGTGTGTGTGTGAGTGCAACTCACAGTCGAGCGAGGCGTTTCTATTTGACGTTTCTAGGGTTACTCGTTTAATATTTCTTTTTCTACTAAAACTGTTTTGTCTTCATTTCTCAAACAGTTTTATTAACAAAAAAAATCGAATATGTGTATAATTATGTAGGAGACGCTAGACGACATAGGCAGCTACGTAACACATATGACAGTCAATGCGGCGTGCCACTACAGTGGCGGGTGGCCGCGGTTTTGTCTCCAGTCCTAACGCTATGTCAATTCAACGACGGCACTACTCTTATTTAGATTCGAAACACATTATTTGTCGAAAAAGAACAAATGGGCGTTATTGCTTATTTAGTCTGCGTTCGCCTTCGGAATTCTAGGTACTTTATGTATAGAAAAGATATAATTTAAACGGACGGATATATTTGTTAATAACAAATAAAAAAATTACATAACGTTGCATTTTCAGCACAGTATTTGAAAATAAAGATAACTTGCAATCACAGCACAGTATATTACGCTACCATCGTGGTTGTAAAGATGCCACATGCACGATAACTGCAAGCCGAATAATTCAAATGCAGTCTGTTTCTTAGGAGTCTAAAGACAATCATTTGCATTAAGAAGTCTCCATCTCATCTGGCCTTCATAATGTAAAATTAATAAAGATTAAGAAAGTAATGACTTTCTTCATTTCCATTTCGTTTGGGAAATTCTCCCTAAATAGTAAACATATTAAAAGTTACAACACTGAGTCGCGTCCTAAAATTACCCTAGTGATGTACTACACACTCAAAGTATCGATATAAAATCCAACAAAATATTATTATTTCACGGTACGGTTGTTTCGTTTCGTTTTTTTATTTTATGACTTAAATGTCACGTGTGACTAGTAACAAAAGTTTAATAAAATAAACAAAATATTTTTTTTTTTATTTCAGACCACAAGTCTATTTACTTAGCAGATTAAGCAAAATCTGAAAGTAGTCTGTTTTTTCATCCTAGTTCTTCTGAATTTTTGTTACAATTTACAATATTATCTAAATAAAGAAAAATAGAGTAAAAGTTTTTAAGACGGAAATGAGAACTACACCTAAAAAAACAATTGAGTGATTTAGTACATTTAAAGTATACTGCCTGGTTACCAGGTTTTCGTTAGATTTTCTTTTAATGTATGCATTATTGATTCATTATTTTTTTTAATTTTGGTAGGGATACAACGTTAATTAAGTTGCCACCATCACAAAACGTTGCACAGTAGTGAACGTCATTACTATAATAGCAATTACGCAAACTTTTAAATAGATACATATAAAATCAATTTTATTGAATGTTGGAAATTGATGTGGTGTCGATAAAATACTAGCGCATCACCATTGTCAACACTGGCTGTGTTGTGCATGTGTGCTTCTCTTTCTTGTCATTTCATTCATGCACACCGGTACTGACTTGGCAGCTGAAAGATTCTGTCGTTTGATTGTGTGAAATCCTTTGAATTTGTGATAAATTCAAGAACGCCACGTATTTAATTTGAAAAAATGGCCGGTAACAGCAGAAAGTTGTTGAAATATGTTACGGAGCTTACTTCCACCCAGACAAGAAATTGTAAGTAGTGTTTTTTATTCATGACTAGTTTTTTTTGGTTAGGTAACTGTGGTATTTATTTGACTGTTAATGAATGAAACTTATTTATTAAAATATAATCCTATATTCATTCACAATAGATCTATTTGTGCCGCCAATGAAAAGATTGTAGTCAATGGATAATATTAAAATTAGAACTTTGGCCTATGCAAAGTACAGGTCAAAGAATTTGTTTAAGAAGAAACTGTCTAAATGTATGTTTATTTGTTCGTTGATGAGCAGCATGCTCGCATCTGCCTACTAACAACTCAAGTGGAGATGTATTAGTTGCTCCCTGTGCCTAGTTAATTAGTGGCAATAGATCTAATTAAGCACTTACCTAGCAATTGTGAGAGAAGTGCGATTTTAAAAGTTTATGCTATGGTAAACGAAGTTCATCTTTTGTGTACATAAATCACTGTGGGTATTCTAGTTTTAGGATATTTTTTGGTTATGTCCTATTTTTTTTTTTTTCATTTTGTCCTTTTTTTTTAAATAATTATTTAATGTTGTTGCTGCAAAACAATGACTAATTAGGTTAATTAAAAAAAAATACCATTCAATATCTAATTTCATTACTGTTTATTGAAATACTTCTTTGTTTCTTTATTATACTACATCTGAATTTTATGTCAAGATATTGTTTCTTAAAAGCATTGATCTTTTAGATGGAACGGCCAAGAGAGTGGTGGCAAAAAACCCAGTTGTTGAAATGGATGGTGACGAGATGACCCGCATCATTTGGTCCATGATCAAAGAGAAGCTCATATTCCCTTATGTTAAGGTAAGTCAGTTAAAATATAAATATAACAAGGAACCAGTGGCGAAGGTTCCATAGAACTCGATTCCTACCGGCTTCCCTTTGAAAAATGGCACAGTCAGTCAGTGGCGTGCCGCTAGGTCAGAACGGAGGCAAGCCCAGTTAGTCAGCTACCGATGTTCTGGGATACAATTTTATAAGTTATAGTTTTTCAATTAATTTCTAGTCTCGATATCTTAATACGCTTGCATAATTGACAAAGGCGCCATCTATACGTACGAATCGTGACACCAAAGTAAGTTCGCTACGCTGTTTACAATTCAGACGTGCAAAATATTTCATTCAAAATGGCCACTAGATGGCATTTACACTATTGATTTGTTATTTTATTGCCGTACACACTATTTTATTAATTCAATATAGTGTCGATTAAAATGATAATATTTGATATTACATAAATATTAATGATCTCACAAAATCATTATAAATCACTAATAAATAATAGCCAATTTTATTTACTTATTCTATTCTTCAGAACAACTCTTTAAGTACCTAAACTCATATTTACGTATTTTCTTATTTCAAAGAGATATAATATTACGATGATGGTTCTTTATTTGGAAGAACTTTATCAAATAACTACAAAATGATATGCGAAAAGCGACAAAAATACATTGCCGAGAAAAACTATCATTAGGACTTCTTTAACAGTGAAGTAAAGAGCTAACTCAACGTATTTACATACCTTTTCGACGGTAATATCCGAATTCAAATTCACAGACCACTTTATAACAATCAATTAATAACTTGCAAAATCATTGGTATAAATCACATCGTGCTAATAACTTTCACACAATTACAATAACAAAACAAAACCTAACTTTAGAATATTGTTCTCAAAATTTTCAAAACAGCATTCATTCGTAATAATTAACGCGTGCTACTGGCATAATTCCTAGGTCAAAACAATACGAACTAACTTGAAAACGTACTTTGTATCAAAATCAAAATCGCACGAAACGCATAGCCGCGCAAAATCATCGGCGCGAACACACATGTTCTCTCTCAAACTTACACAGACACTTACTTACACGCACACATTCAAAGAAAAGCCTAGCTTTAAACTCGATACAAATTCTCACATGAGTACATAAAAATTTTGTCAAAAACGGACACATTTTGCTAGGAAACATGAGAGGTCATAGAAGCCACGTAAAAGCCAGTGGGTGTGAAAGAGCAAGCGTTAGCTAGCACTGGGTCACTGACCGTAGGCCGTATTACGCACTAAACTTCAACTTTTCAACTCTTCTTTTGTATAGAGTTAGAGCGAGCCAGAGTATCGCGGCCGGCATATCAGAATATAAGCGCGCGAATTTAAAATAATTTCTGTTATGGATTGATAGTTGTGTGGAAACCGAATGTTATTATTGTTTGACAAAAAATTACTAAGTATTATTTTGTTTTTGTAAGAATGTTATTTTTAAACACATTAAATACATCTTAAATATTCCATTATAAAACAATATAAAAAACATTTAAAAATATAAAAAATAGATGGCCCATCGGCATCAGGGAGAGTAATTTTTTTTTTTTTTTTTTAATTTTATTTTTTTTTTTTTATTTATCGTTAGGCAAACCAGGCTTTTCGGCTTGTATGAGAGGTCCGCCACTGCAGTCAGTATTCTATAGACAAATAATATAATCACATTAAAAATATGTACTCTGGCTTACTTCTTACAAAAATTGACCCTTCGCTACTGCAAGGAACTATACCATTAGTTGTGTGAAACACTACTATTTTAGTAAATGTTTAAAGTGAAGTATCTCTATATAAGGTAATTTTGAAGAATTAGAGGTATTTATTCATACTAATCAAGCATGATACCCATTTAATGTAGGTACCATGTACCTAGTAGAACTCATGAACAGTTAAAAAGATTTAAATGCTGCTCTGTTTCTCCTTCTTCTTGCTATTTCGTGTGATTAGAACCTAACCTGGTGTTGAGAGTCGATGGGCCTCTGACTTGACTTTCATGCCGTCGAGAAATATCTCTCCTGCATGCTGGTTTGGTTTCCTCACAGTGTTGTCCTTCACGTGATACAATACACAGATGAATCCGAAATTCAGAGTTTCTCTCTGCCACATGGTATTTAATTTTGCTTCTATGTTTTTGTATATTACAGGTAAGAGTCAATTATATCCCAAAACTACCTGGTTATTTTTTTAAGGTTTTGCAGGTACAACATAAATCCTCCTTTTGACTGCACCAATACCTTTGTTCACACAAAGGTTTTGTGTGAAAAAAGGTATGGTAAAGTCTTTTCACAGTTATTTTACCTGCACTTTTTGCATTTCTGTCAAAATCACAATGATCTGTAATATCATTTGTAATAAGGTTGATGTTGGTTTGCTGTTGAACGCCGCGGCGGCCCGGTGCGCCGTAGAGAACAAAGAGAAAAAGGACGCCCTCCTTTTTACCATTCTCTGGAAACTAAACTAAGATACTCGGCTACAAAATAAGCAATTCCAATCGCGGGTTTAAATAAAAAATGTATTGTTTCATTGTAGCCTATTTCGACTAGCTTAAGGCGCCGAGACAAAATAGTAAACCTCTAAGTGCGCCGCGAATTGGAAATGTTTGGGAACTCCTAGGTTAAGTTATTGTGAAAGGACCATACAATAGTGTGACAATTCAATGCAGGTTATCATTTGTGTTAGAGCTGCTAACTTTTCTTATCATCATTTTATTGTGTCAATGTTACCATTACCACTCTAGTTATCTTTTTTAACAGTCTTGCACACTGTTATCACACATAGCTTTATCTATTATGTGTATTTAATTTTGTTAATTTACCTAGAGTTATGTTAGAAAATATTTGAACATGCTGCATGATTTTGTTAATTAATGTCAATGATTACTTTGAAACAATATAAGTCAAGATAATTAATGATGACCTTCATTGAGTAGAGCCTTAAGTGCAAATAATCAGATGATTAATTTTGAAAACGGTTGCTGAATCTGAATAATTGGGTACATAAAAATGCAAAATATTGAAATTGCCTGAAAATACAAAGAATGCATCAAGTTGATTAATTATTTATCTATCACCATCATTACTTACACTGTAGCTATAGTGTAAGACTTGTGCTTTCTCTTCTAATATATTCTCATGTTATGTTGGTGCAAAAATAATTAATCAATGGCCCTTTCTGTGGTAAAAGTACTTACCAGTTAGTAAGGTGGAAAGGCTGAATGATATAACGTATTGCATATCGTAGTTTGCGCGATGGGTCGCACATTGTGCTGGATTGACGGAATTCGGACTGGACACCAGTAACATTGAAAATCTGCGGCGGTTGGCTATGGTGGTAGTACCTACTTAAATAAAAAACTATATTCCTCTGTCAAAGGTAGCGTGTACTGAAGCCTACTGTCTTGTGCCAGATCTGATGATCTAAACTGCTTCGATCGAATTCAAAATCAGAAGTTTTGTTTGGACAAATCAGGCCCTTTTATGTGCCCCAGTGGCGTCAGTTTCGCCCCGTTATTTTCCACACTTTGGGTCTGAGCAACAGTACGTACTCGCTACGCTATTGTTTATTTGTAACCATAAAAGATACATTTAGTGCGAATAACAATGGCCGTACTAACTGTTACTACGAACTATTACAAAGTATGCATATTTTTATAATGGGTGCAGCCAATACCATTATTTATACTATTACTATCAACCATTTAAAGAAATAATAAAACACTGAATTTTACGACGACCCTCGGCAATAATCAAATACAAAAATTTCCAAACGCCAAAGAGTTTCTAACGTCTGGCTAACTTTCTAAAATGGATATTATTTAAATGGTACACTAGTTCTTCCCTAAAAATAAAAAAAACACGTGCTTAAAACTTAATACTATGTAACCAACAGAACTATGTATAAATTGTCCTTGTCCCGCACACGTAGAGTTTATACAGTTAACCAGTGGCGAAGGTTCCTTACAACCCGATTCCTACCGGCTTCCCTTTGAAAAATGGCACAGTCAGTATTCTATAGACAAATAAAATAATCACATTAAAGATATGTATCCGGCTTACCTCTTACAAAATTGTCTCTTCGCTACTACAGTTCGCTCATTCTAGCATAAAATATAGGAAAATTGATGAGACTAACATTTCCACAGTTGGATTGCCTGTACTACGACCTGGGTTTGCCCTACCGCGACACCACTGATGACCAGGTGACCATTGACGCGGCACACGCCATCCTCAAGCACAATGTGGGCATCAAGTGCGCCACCATTACTCCTGATGAGCAGAGAGTTGAAGGTACACCTCTTGAATAAAATTGAAGTTCCAAACTTACATCATCGTTCTAGTAGGATGGCAGGACAAACTGGAAGCCTTTAAAGGATTGCTCCTAAATATCAGTGGACTGTGAATATTGGAGAGAGGGAACCAAGGCCTGCCACTAACACTGAACAGCGTAATATTTTAAGGAGTCCTACACAATGTTCGGGTCGGCATGATTCTGCACAGGCCGGGCGGATATAAAATATGTAATTTATGTTTTGCCACCCGGCTGGCGGATTGTAGCACGTCTGATAATAATTTGTATAGTTACTAATTTTACAGTGTAACAATAAACGCATATATCATAATTACGGGTTAGGTATTTCACAGCTATCGCACAAATTGTGATAAGTCGCTACGTGAACAGCGGTAGTCTAAAAAAAAACTTGCAAATTGTTATAAACAAATTATAATGCCTAACAATATTTTCAGTGCTGTAATCACTTATCATTTTGCATTATATTGTATTATGTACATTACATTATTATCAATTACGATTATGCAAACGACACGTGTAAATCGTTGGAGTGTCTGCTCTCTGGTTGTGCTATGTTACTGCATATTATAGGTCAAAGGTTGGAGTCCCGCATGCTATAACATCATATTATCGAAACATAGACAACACAAAGGCAGATAAACTCTCTTAAGCCTATGGCTAGACAAGTGTCAGTAACCCTTAGATGTCTGTTCAACTCTTTTAGTGTATGTGAATTGTAAATAAATTGCAATTAGCATAAACAACACACACACTGAATCTTAATGGGAGGATTGGTGTGAAATGGCCGTTTTTGTGTTTTAGAGTTCAAGTTAAAAAAGATGTGGCTGAGTCCGAACGGGACGATTCGGAACATTCTGGGCGGCACCGTGTTCCGTGAGCCTATCCTTTGCAAGAGCATCCCAAGAGTTGTGCCGGGCTGGACCCAAGCCATGGTCATTGGCCGTCACGCACACGGAGACCAGTACAAGGCACAAGATTTAATCATACCGAAACCTGGAAAGGTACATAAGTTATTTTACTTTTTAATTTCTAGCATTAGGTTAATAAACTTTGTGGAGAAGAGAAACTGCAGGGGCGTATTAATCGCCTAGAAGATGTAGAGCGTGATTTTATACACGATTACAGCAACAGCTTCACAATTTTTGCGAAGTATTTGGAATTATTTTGTTGTGCTTAATAAATGTTCCATTTCCCAGGTGGAGTTAGTTTACACAGCAAAAGATGGAACAGTAGATAGGCGGCTGCTGTTCGACTTCAAGAAACCGGGTATTGCCTTGGCAATGTACAACACTGACGAATCCATCCGTGCCTTCGCTCATTCCAGCTTCCAGGTTTGAAAATACAAGCATTGTCTCTGGTTAGAGATGTCGATAAGATTGTTATTTGCACTCATTAACCCGGACTTCTTTATCAAAATTAAAAATAGTTTACATTATTGAAAGGTTATTCATTCGTTTTGTTTTCCAACTTGTTTATTTTACTAACAACAAATCAAGAAAAATAATATATCAGTGACGCACTAGGGGCAAACAGTTTAATTGTGCGGTCACCGCGACCTTGCTTCAATGAATCTTAATACATCGAACACGAACTCGTTAAGACTCTCACTCGATACATTACTATTTGCACTTGTTAATTTACATGCACGTGTTGCACGTCATAAATGTGTATTGTCTTTGATCAGGTGGCGTTGCAGAAGAAATGGCCTTTGTATCTGTCTACTAAGAACACTATTCTCAAGAAATACGACGGCCGTTTCAAGGACATTTTTGAAGAAATTTATCAAAGGTATTAAAAAGACTTACTTACGTAATGTTTGGCCACTGATTTAGAGATTAAAAACCGCTCGGGACTGTAGTAATCAAATCAGCGATTTTATCTAAGGTATTGAATCCGTTGTAATAAGTCTTTTATCTTTGATTACCAGTGATTACAAGAAGGAGTTCGAAAACGCGAAGATATGGTATGAGCACCGGTTGATCGATGATATGGTGGCGCAGGCTATCAAGGGTTCCGGCGGATTCGTGTGGGCCTGCAAGAACTACGACGGCGATGTACAGTCTGATGTAGTTGCTCAGGTTTGTATTTAATTTAGCCTTATCTTTTATTTACATTTTATGGGATTGCTAACAAATGCAAGTTTTGAAAGAAGAAATATTGAATAAATAGGTACTACCAGTCCGAATTAATTATTGCAAGTTTTATCCAGTTTTAACCAGAAAGAGCTAGAATTCGGCATTTTGTTATCAAAGGACACTAAAAAAGTTTTATCAAACGAACTGTAGTATAGTTTTATTGTTGTTATTATCTTTGTACGCCACATATATGTGTCAATTACTTTAATAACACACTTGTTGACCTTTTAGCCGATAAACGTAAAATTTATATACATTTTACAAGTACAGTCAGCTTGCCTGTCGCTTGCGAACGTACCACCCTGTAAGTAATTATTTCAAGGACAGGGCCGAGTCACAATACTGTATATATTTATGCTGTGACTATACCTACTTAGATTTATCGCCGTACCTTTAAACAGGATTTCGCACCACACTGTGAATTGAGATCACTATATGTATTGTATTATTATCGCTTTCCATGTACTTAGGTACACACAACGAAAACTTTTAAAACAGATTTACATGAACGCTGATTTATAACTACTACACCTGCTTGTGTAAATTGAATGTTCTATTTTAAGTCCCAGCATAATTCTTTCTTGTAAGAGTAAAAGTAGGGCAATGTATGTAGTGAATCATACTGTCTTATATAAATGCTTTTTTATGGCTACGCTACAGCCTATTAGATTCGACCTTATTCCGCGAGTTACTAGGACGCTTTTCATTAACATTTAGGGCACAGTCGACATACTAAAATCAACATACAGTATTTCAACTAGGAACAAATGGTCGAGCTCACACACATGCAAAGCGTTTACATAGGAATTCTAAACAGGTAACTTGTTAGTCGGGGCTGGGGCATCGACAGTCATCGAGACTCCCACCCAGCCCCCTAGCGTAACGTAGCGTAACATACAACATAACAAAAAGTTTAGTCGAACCCTACCACCTGCTCCACTTGTGTTTGATTTCATCAAAAGGGCCTAATTGGTTTAATAGTTATCTTTATACTGTGTTTAGGGTTACGGCTCCCTGGGCATGATGACATCAGTGCTGATGTGCCCTGACGGTCGCACGGTGGAGTCCGAAGCGGCCCACGGCACCGTGACGCGCCACTACCGCATGCACCAGCAAGGCAAGCCTACATCCACCAACCCCGTGGCCTCCATCTACGCGTGGACCAGAGGCCTGCTGCATCGCGCCAAGCTGGATGATACGCCCGATCTTGAGCGGTTCGCTCTCGCGCTTGAAGACGTAAGTTGTTTTAGCCTAAGCCTGTAAAAGACATCATCACATCAAAAACATACTAGCTTTTGTAAAAAAAAATGGTTTGTGGCTCCAAGAAACCTTGGCTTATCTAACATTTATGTATGGACCGATGGACGTAAATTAAAGCCTAAATATCTGCACTGCTGGAATTTCAACTGAAGACGCTGAGTCGAGTGTTGAAAATACTTCAGCAGTCTTTTATTTAGGTGCCGCTTAGTTCTGGTGAAAACGGGCATTAGCTAGTCTTGCAAAGTTCTATGGTAAAACGTATAATGTGCACATGTACGCACACTGAGTCCTCCCACCCAGGGCAGAGCGGGAGGGACTGTCAGACTTGTACTGACTAAAATCCACGGTGTCCTTCAATAGCCCTTTATGTTCCAGGGTCACGGTAATTCTATAAGTCCCGCGACCACATGTACGCACACTTGACCAGTTTTGGAAAGGCTTCAGTTTCAGAGATAACAAAAAAAACAGTAGCATGTCATAAGTTCTAACTAAACAATTATTATGTCATCTGTGGACGTGAATGTACTCAGGTATTAAAATCGTGTCGTAGGGAGTCAAGGAAAACATTAAAACATATTTGTCATGTCTCTCTTTATGTAATTTTACTTGACCTTGAACATAATAATGAAATGTATGTTTGTTGCCTCTTGCAAATATTGCTACAGGAAAAACTAACTTATATTTCGAAGATAAGATTTTTAATCAGACTATCTAAGAACCAAAAAAGGTTTCCTTATCAGCAAGAATGTAGTAAACAAGCTAACTCCACGACTCCTCCCGTTTCGTTTATCAAATATTTTTAATTTTGCACTTGATAAATTAACTTATTTATACTATCAAATTCATATCATAGTGGGCACTCATTAAAGCGAGGAAAATCTAATTTAGATAAGTCTGCCATTGAGTGATATTTGACAACAGATACTTGTGTAGGTAGATAAAAATAGAAAATTGCTTATTACCTAGGTGATCATAAGCAGGTACAAATTATACACAACAGATGTTACAAGTGGCTAAAAATATTAAGTACCTATTACTAATTAACATAGTATTGTTACTAGTGAGCCCCAATCTAGACAGTTAGTCTGTATCTCGGAGGAGGTATCTAAGATAGGCATCAAGACTGCATATATGAAACGTTAAAGGGGTCCCAAAAACCTGAGTGTCCAATTAAATGTGACTTGTTCAGTCGCGGCCGTAAAAGTGGCGAAACGAGAAGATCTTGTTTAAAACAGGGTCGTTGACACTGACTTGCGAACGATCGATACCTGCGGTTATATTTTACAGAATAACTCAATACTCCTTGATATAATCATTAGCAAGTATTGGACCTCTTGCACTTTGTTTCTGCAAGTAATTAATATATGGTTAGATAATTCCGTAAGTCAATATTTGTATAGGTACTCATAAAGTTGGTGTTTGTTCCTGGATGAGTCAGTGATCCTCCTTGGCAACAAAGCCGTATTATGGTATACATAATATGTTATACACATAATATGTTATACACATAATATATTATACTGGTTTTCGGCTTATTATTTGGACTCTTCAGATTTTTTCTAAAAATATCCAAGGCTATCTTTTGTCAGTTCTTAACCAGTTTCGCGGCATGACAATAATGTTTAAATTTGACTGAGAAATATTATTTACCGATTACCTGTGTCTGTTGGTACATCTCAGACATTAGACATTATTCAAAGGGCATGGGGTCGTCACACTCTAATCTAACCTATACAATAGAATAAAACAAATACACTTTTGGTGTCTTTGTGATCGCTTAGTTCTTAAGTAAAAAACAGATTTTGACACAGTTTTCGTCATTTACAGAGTTTATTGCGAAGAGCTTTATATCAATGTTTCCCGATGTCTAACACTCGCTGTCCTCCAGTGGTGGACAGCAGATATATTAAAAAAAAGTCGTGTCACTGGCCACCATCTGGGCGGACTGAGACTTATTTTTAAAAAATTATGTGACTGTCCACCAGTGGTGGACATCGGGAATCATCACTTCATATATAACATAAATCTTTATTAACGAGATTTCGCACAGAAACGTTGATTACACGAAATGTCGCCAAATCAGTACATTGCGTACCCGTGTGAAGCGATGGCGGGTGGCTAGTGTGATAAGGTAAATGTAAAACAGACTCCGATATTAGAGATCAAACTGCCACCTGGCAGGATCGGACTGACCATATAGTCAGGGTGGCGTTTGCCAGCCGGGTCCCAGCCTGCGCGGGCCCCCCACGGGCCTGGCTTGCGGGGTTTGCCAGAAGCCAGGCGGTAGGTAGCATAGCGGCTCAGGATTTTTAAAAGTTTTTAAAACGTATTCTGCCTGATACCACAGAATTAGTAAGTACGTAATTAATGGTAGCGTATAGTAGAATCACTCTCAAACTAAAATATTTTTAAGGCTAAAACTGAGCCTCTGAGTACTTGTACTACCGCTAAAAAATTACAAATTTTCTTAAAACCAACGCGCGGTTCGTTATTTGAACCCTGCGAAAAACTTTTATCATATAGGCTCCTTTTTTCTGCCTGTGGTTTGGCACTCCTATTGGATTTTCACGTGATCGACCGGTATCGACAGAGGCTTAATAAATTAGGAGCCCTTGCACCGAGACCTCAATAGGCAATTATGGTATACATACACAAGGTTGCAAAAAATAGAACTTGTTGACATTTTGATCTCTTACATATCTGAATTTATTCGAGGCAAAATTTAAAAAATTTCGAGCTCGCTTCGCTTGCTCTTGCACCCTACTTTATCTTGAATCTTCATTTTGTCTATAAGTCACCCAAGTAATTCCAGTAGGTCGAAACAATTGTATTCTAACTTGTCCAAGGCAAGGTGTCAAAAAATTTCTAGCTCGCTCCGCTCGCTCTTTAGCTTATTTCCTTTTGCATCTTGCCTTTGTCTGTAAATCGACCAAGTAATTCCTGTATGAAGGGTTCAAACAATTCTAGCCTGTCAAAGGTAGGGTGGTAAAATTTTCGAGCTCGCTTCGCTCGCTCTTGGAGGCTTTGTTCTTAACATTGTGTCTCTAAGTCGACTAAATAACATCTATTTCTATAGAGTGGAGAGCCTAATTATTTTAGTTCCTAGTCTATAATACATTTGACATTGTTTCATAGATATTTAAAAAAAGATAAGCTGAAAGTTCTCCTCTTTTAAAAAAATGTTGATTTGCTAGCTTCATATTTGTTATATTATTGAAATATATTTGGGACTGCACTTAGGTACCTAATAATATATGTATATCGTTTATAATTATTAATTTGTATATTTCATTATTTTCCGATTTTATCCAACCTACCATAATCCAGTCTCGGGCCCCGGGCTTGGGGGAACCACCTGGGCCCTTCGGCCCAGTCCGACCCTGCCGCCTGGCACATTTAGACAACAGGCCCTGTGAAAATATAGAGGCCCTGACCTCCCTCTCTTTTATGTGTAGTCGCTCTCGTTAGCAGACAATAAGAAAGAAAATAAAATAAATGGACTTTAAAATACCTTTTCTAAAAATGTTCAATTACTCTTTCAGGCGTGCGTCGAGACCATCGACAGCGGCAAAATGACTAAGGACTTGGTGATCTGCATCCACGGACTGAAAAACACTAAAGAGGGCATGTACCTACACACCGAAGACTTCCTCCTGGCCATCGCTGATCAACTTCAGCGTAAATTAAGTAAATAAACTTGAATTTAGAACACTTTAGTGGTAAAAGATAATTGTTTTTTTTGACGTTGTCTTTTACTACTGACCACTGGGTCAGTGGTACCAGTGGGTAACAAGATAAGTATCAAATGTTTTTTTAAGTTTTTGTTAAGTAATCAAACGTTTATTTTTCAGATAAGTCCAAGTGTTCCCAACCTAACAAATCAATTTAAGAATGGTCCCTAAGTTTATATCTATGTGTAAAAAAAATAATTATGTTGATTCCATGTATTTATTTCTTCTAGTATGATGGAATTAAATTGTGCTTGTATGCCTGAACTTGTAAAATGGTGCTTATAAATGTGATTAACTAGTTATGTCCAGAGTTATTATCATATTGTGCTGGTTGTTGAGTACTTGTGTTTATACACAGAACCAGTAAGACATTTAATATTGTTTTAGTGATTGTTTGGATGATAAGCCTTTGCATTTCCTGATGTTATACTATTTATGGCATATGAGAGTGGTGGCTCAGTGATAACTGCCCTGACATCGTAGGTCGTGGCTTATCCAGGCAGACACATGGTGTGATTCACTTTATTACCACTGCTTTCAAAACGGTGAAGGAAAACATCGTGAGCAAACCGGCATGTCTTAGAACCGAAAGTTTAAAGACGTGTGATATTCACCAATTGGGCCGGTGGTGTATTATGGCCCACTCTTCTCACAGAAAGAAGAGCTGTGGCCTGTGCACAGTGGGAATTTTATAAGCTGATTATGCTATGCCATTTATGGTGGCACATGATTGCACAATAAAATATATCCTATACTATTAAATTAGCAAATGTTTATATAAATATATTTGTAATCACGTTCTCGAAAACGGTTCTAACGATTTCGATAAAATTTGCAATATGTGGGTTTAAGTGTCCGAGCTCGGTCGCCCAGGTACCTACTATTAATTACGTCTACATTACAATTCTACACATAAAACAAAAGCACAATGCGATAAAAATTTTGTTAGGTCATGAAGTACCGATGCGAAAGTAAGGTTTGATACAGATTACATTGGTGTGACAAATATTGAGACTGATAAAAGGCCATATTTGGAAATGTTTATTGAAGTCTAAATAAATACTCATGTGGAGAAGGAAGATTGACTCAAATGGTGAAGTTGTAATGGCAGGTGCAACCTAGTTTTTGTTATTTTCTAAAATTAGTTCAATTCAAACTGTGTTTAACATTTTAAGTGTGGCTAAGACCTCCTGCTGTTCCACCACCGATTGAGTTGATTCAATGTATGGGTAATGTTTTTATCACTTTATTTTATAGTATCCTACTGTATTGTTTTGTAGAAATCAATTTTATGTCTTCTATAAGCTATATTATTGTTATACATATTTTTGTAACGGCATGAGATTTACAGAGATATGATGATAGAAATTTAAAAACTCAAAATAAAACTTGTATTATTCACAATGTATGTATTTCATAAATAAATCCAATTATTTTAATTTTCCTGTTTTTTTTTTATAGTATGTCTGCGATTCGTAGATACCCGTGTCATAATACAGTAACTCAGAATAAGAATATTTCTTAGAGGTGTTTTGTTTATACTTACTTACCTTGACCTAGATGGTGTGATTTTAAGCAAAAAAAGGTTCTTCATCATCTTTCTGCCACTAAGTCACGACCTAATTTTTTGCTAGGATTTTCTTTATAGCAATACTAGCGACCCGCCCGGCTTCGCATGGGTGCAATATATTTACACAGGCTGGCCGGAACATTGACGTCCTAAAATAAAATTTAGGTCCCTCGTACCGTGGGGTATCCGAATCACCCCCATGTATGTTCCGCGACTTTTCATAGTTTTCGAGTTATGAATTTTTTTCTGATTTTTTGAGAATGATCGTTAAAAAATTACGTTCGGTAAATTATGACTTAAATTTTCAACTTTAAATAACAAATTTAAACATGTGACTTCATGGTTCCTAAGCAGGCTTCAAAATTCAAAATGGCGACGCGTATAGCAGTAAACACAATGTGAGCACGACGGACGTACTTGTTTTGCGTTGGCTTCGGTTGCGCGCCTTACTATCTCTGCTATCTCTCTCACTCTCGGTGGCGAGAGGGGCACCCCTCGTCACCGTTTACCGAACGTAATTTTTTCACTTTAGACCATCTTTTTCATAACTTTAATCACAGTTACGAAGCTGATTATTTTATGCATAAAAGTACTACTCATGAGGATTCAGTTGCAAAAAAAAAATCTCGACAAAATCTTGTACTTTTTTGTCAGTTCGATCATTCTCAAAAAATCAGAAAAAATTTCATAACTCGAAAACTACGAATAGTCGCGGAACATACATGGGGGTGATTCGGATACCCCACGGTACGAGGGACCTAAATTTTATTTTTGGACGTCAATGTTCCGGCCACCGTGTATATAACCCTTCCTCTTGAATCACTCCATCTATTACTGAAAACGTACGAAAACGTTGCGTAGTTTTAAAGATCTAAGCATACATATGGACAGACAGACAGTGAGAAGCGACTTTGTTTTATACTATGTAGTGAATCTTGTAATGGGGGCTATTAACCTTCGTATTCCCGCGCCGTAGCAGACTATTTGATATTAATTTTAGCTTGATACCTTCAAGTTTTCCTGAGAACAGGGTCTTGACGGACGAAAGTGATCCTATAAAGGTTACGTTTTTGCCCACTGATGTACGGAACCCTAAAAAGTTAAAGATTTTTGGAAGAGCTAAAATGTTAGCATAGAAACATTTTTACATCAAACAAACTTAGAAACCTAAAAGATACCTTAATATGAGCTATAGTAAACACAAAAAATACACATAGGTTTGATAATTTTAGTTTTAGTACAAAAGCACATCATCATCTGCCTAACCTTTTCCCAACTATGTTGGGGTCGGCTTCAGTACAAAAGCACAGAAGACGCATTTTATAACCTATACTGCACGTCGGTCTCACAGACCGATTTTCGCCTAATACAGCCGTATGTGCTATTCGTAATAATACACTTTTTTCCTGAAATGATCGTAGCAACTAATCATGCAGCTAACATGAAGTACAAATTGTCATTGATTGTAAAGGAAAAAATCACGAAAGAGTGTTTTATCGGACACACAGACCAACGCGTGGGTATAGAAAGGAAGCCTCTGCCTATCTCTTCTAAGGAATACAGGTGTGATGCTAGAAACGAATGGATGAAATAAGTAGAGCCACCGCGACTATACAATAGTCTAGCTGGCATTCAAGTTATTCAATCCTAGTCAAATTAATTACAACAAAAATTCGACTAAAACAACCACTTTCAAAAATAATAAATTTATTATGTCTTAGTTTACTAAGACAATATTAATTTCAGATCAACATCTTTTACAACATCATACTTCACAAGTTTGGCGTATTTCTTTAAAAGCTTTCGCCAATAACACTTTACATCCTTATCAGTTAAATGATCCCAAATATGTTGGAAACCTCTGTTTGCTATCTCATTAGCTAACATATCATTTTCTTTGAAAAAGTTTATTAATACTTTTATCTCTTCTTCCTTCGCTTTTGGGCTGATAGGTACATAGTGCACCCAAGGTTTTAGGGAGGGGTAAAAGAATTCCAGCCATTGATCACCAACATGAAACACTAAAGACTTGCATAGGAATAAATGCTTGAATCTGAAACTAGCAGCAACCCCTCTGTAGTTGAATAGATATTTGTATTTGCAGTGTTCTTCAAATGATACTTCTGATGCTGGTGGTGCATAAAGTGTGTCCTGAAATGACATACAATGTTGTAGGTAGTTCAAAAACCAAAACATTATATTAAAGTATCATATTTTTTGTGATAGGTGTATGAGGGGTCTCTTAGCAAAGTCACCAATGAAATGTTATGCCAGAAATGGTGATTTTTCTTAGCAGGCCAACACACAACAATTTTTACAAACAACTTTTACACCACTTTAATTGAAATTCAGGTAATCTAGTAATTGTGATAGTAAAGGCCGGCGCTCACTGACGGCGTGGCACGGCAGGTTGTACTGCGGCATTCCGCGGCGTTCCGTGGCATCCTGCTGAGAGCCCAGCCACTCAGGCATCAATCAGTTTTGCTCGGATTCGAAGTTGGTTGTGTTGATATGGTTGACTGGGATTTAGTATTAATAGCACTTCTAGCTGAAGATGGAGAGAGACAATTAAGAACTGCTAATTTGACGAAAAGACAATTCTGAGTGCATAATTTGTGGCTGCATCAAGCGGCACGTCGCGTCATGCCGCAGCATCCCGCGGCACGTCGCGTCATTTCGCGGCATCGTGGTATCGAAATAAAGCACAAACATAAATTCTAAATCATTCAAATAAGATTCAAAATAACTTTATTAGTAATAAAATCCTTAGCCAAGACACGCCGTGCCGTGCCGGCAGTAAACGCCGGCCCTAACTCTGCCTAAAGGAGCCACACATTCAATCTTTGGCATGTAGGTAACATACCGTATCAGACTTCCAAGCTTGATTTTTAGTGTACTGAGCATCAACAAGGTCAGGTTCAGATCTAGAGAGCAGTATAAGAGCATCCCTTTCTTCACTTGTTCTGGATCCTCTGAAAAATCCTTTGCTTTCTTTCTTTTCCCACGGCCATCTGCAATTTTAGAGATAGCCAATAACTTATAAATCAGTCAAGTGCATTCATATGTCTGTAAAGAATCTTCATCAATAAGTAACTTACTTTTCAGCAGCTCCTGATATTGAGATTCTGTGTTTGTCCCATCTGCCTATGCCAGTGGGGTACAAGGATATTGCTGGACCACCTTCCCAGAAACTCCAGGCAGGATACATTATATCATAATAATCTTTTGTCTGTAAAATAAGTTATGAGGCTGTAATATGTAGCTGAAATATAAGTATACTTGTAAGGCAAAGTTTTGTGACATTATTTCTTTTTTTTTTTTTTTTTTTTTGTCACATCAAGTAGTTACTAGACAGCTTCCAGCCAGTCATAACTGACATAGTAGTAATAAATGTTAATCTCAGGACCTTACTGAATGAAAATACTGGTGCTTTTGGATGGGTCCATGCTTGATTGATTTGGGGCCAATCTCTGGTATTCAGTGCTAGTTCTAAATCTGGCATTTTTGCTGCTAGATCAGTCAGGTAATGTTCTACTCCTGCACACCTTGCTGGAAAGTGGCATTCGTTTTCCCTATACAGTTTTCCATCAATTATCTGAAAAATAATAATCATTTTTGATTTAGATTTGTTTTTTTTTAAACAAAGATTATTTTAGTTTCTACTATAAAATTACATGTTACAAATTACCTGGTACTTAGTTGCTTTTGCCCGAGCTCTGTCAAAAAGTTCCTTGGTAATACCGTCTTTGAATGGTGCCAGGTCCTGATCAATCACTGAAGCATGACAGCTACAATTTTCACTCTTACAAGGAACATAATGGTCAACAGCTAAGTTAATTTTCTCTTTGATTTTTATAGATCTATCATTAGCTTCTGGAAGTTAAATATGGAATATTTAAACAAATATTCTAAAGATGAGATGGTCCTACTTATTTAATTAAATACAGTTCTGCCTGCAAAAGGGGCGTACGTGCGAAAAAAAAACCTTTACTGAACCAAGAAGGTGTAATGGTACGGCCCATTTTTCTCATTCCTTTGCTGCGCCCCTTTTACTTACGGCTGCAGAATTTTCGTATCAAAAGGAGTTATCCAACAATTTACGGTTATCACAAGTCATCTATGAAAAAAGGTTGTTAGTAGGAAAATTCGAAGGAAATCTATAACCGCAGTCTGTCATATCTTAACAACAATAATGCTGACGTCTTGAGTCTATCGAATAAAGATGAAGAAATCGACTGATATTGGGAGTTAAAAACTTTGTTATAACCTCTGCTGTATTTGTTGTGGTCTTCAGAGCATGATTTTTCATCTTTACTACAAAACTCTTCATTTGTATTAGAACTAACAGAAACAATAATACACAATAAGGTAAACAGACGACTGTTCATAATTAATTAACTTTAAAATAAAAGAAAAACCACAACTTTAGTTTGTTTTTAGAAGTAAACAAAAGAAAAATGACAGTAGGCACGAATGAATGACAGCGCGGGACGTGACAAATGTCAACATTCTTTTTAAGATCGAATTGAATGTTTGAATATCAATATTTTGAGTTTTAATCATCATTCTCTTGCCCTTAGCCCATCGTGGATATTTCTTTTTTAAATGAAATGTGTTTACTTTGAAAAAGAAATATTACGTGCTGAGTGGGATCACCGATTGCAGACGAGGAAGCGATTAGCTGTTTCTCGCTCGAAAAATGTGCAATAGATTTCACACTTCCAGCGAGAACTTTCTGCAGTAGTTTTTCACAACGACAATGCAGACAACAGCTATAAATGAAAAATCTTTGTTCAGCCACTCTCGCTTGACGGGCAGAACACTCGCTGAGACCCTTTTCTTGGTGGACCGGCAAAACTATTCGAAATACACACTGGCTGCTCGCCAAGTAGTTTCTAGCTCTATTCGCAAATCATCGGCAGTGGGAGAGGTGCCTTATTCGTCGTGCAATCTGGTTTATGCCTATGCAAAAACAGGAACCGATTAATCAGGTTAAGAACAAATGAAACATCTCGGGAGGGTAGATCGAATTTAATAATACAATTAAATTAGTGAATATACAGACATTTAAAGCAGCAAATAATGCAACAATTACGATTTCAAAGTCGGTGAAAAATTAAATCATGTATTTATTGTGAGAGAATCAAGCAGTTGTAATGAATTATAGAATACGTAATAGAAGTATTGTGATAAGAAAAGTTTAGACGCTTAAAGAATCGAGAAATATATAAAATAATCTTATGAGATCTTAATATTAAGGATTTACATGGCTTACTATAATAACAATCAACTGGTCTACAAGTATCTAAATACAATTGACAGTATAATTTTTAACATAAAGATCGAATTTAAAATGCTATAATAAAAGCCAGTTTACCGCATAAAAGCTGTTTTATGGTACACTCCGTCCAACAAAATTGAGAACACACATTGATTTCAACAATTTTTTCCTTAAGTTTTGTTCAAAGTCGGAGTCAGCTATGATCAATCATGGTGTAAAATAAAACAGCTTTTACAGAGACTGACAAAATATTTAGTTGAATTCTCTGTCAGGGAACAGAGCTGGTGCCACCAGGGTCCAGATGTAGAGACCCACGCACAGCCAAGAGGATGTGATCTTAATCCACATTGAGGCGACATTCTCCTTCGAAAGCTGCGAACTTGGGCTGGGAAAAAAAAATATTTCGTTAAAATTTTTCAGAGTTGGTAACTTAATACCGTTAGTTCTTGTAATGATGAATACATTATATATTAATATTATAAAATTATTCATCCCAGCAGCAGCTAAGAGGGTAGCTGGTGCGCGTTAGGCAACAATGGGTTACACACCAAAATTATTAGACTGCTCTCTCTGTACAGTGTTCTCACTGCTGGGACTCATGCATCCTCCCACCAGAGGGAAGTGAAAACCAAACGCAGCCCCAATATCTACCCTATACATCACAATAATACAGGCTGGTGGGTCACTAGTCTTTGATATTTTGGCTTGGGGGCGCTACCAATGCAATTGAGAACTTCTAAAGACGAGAAAGATTTAAGATACTTACTTGTACCAATTTGTGAGTGTCATCATGATGTAAAGCGTAGCCAGAGCAAACACGATGTGGAAAAAGGTCCAGGAGTAGGCGACGCCATCTTCTTCGTTGTCGAACACCTTGGTCTCCGGGCCGCCCGCCTCGCCGCCGTCAGCGCCCTCTACGGAATCATATCCTGCGCTCAGTAAGCATACCGACATGCATCGTTAACTATGTTGATCACAATAATATGTTGAGGTGCAATTGAAGCAGTCAAGTGGAATAAAAAAAGCGGAATAAACGAAATACTTGGCATATTACAAAGATTTCCAGAAGAGCATTTTTTTTTAAAGAAGTCATTCTTTCAAATACATCGCAAATAACTAAAGAACATAAACTGATATCTACTGAAGCTATTTTCATGAAGGCTATGTAGATGTCCTTTGATCTAACAAACTGCCAATACCTACAATATTTACAACAAAACCATTTAACCTGGCTTCTTCAAAATAGGACTAGGAGGCTTGGTTTGGGCTTCTGAAGAAACTGGCCCTAAGCATAGTATAAAGGAAAATAAGAAAATAAAATACATTTTCATCTTTAAAAAGCAATAAAAGGGTATGGGACGATTCAAATACGCATATCATGAATTCAATTAAATTAAACAAGCAAAAAATATGTTAGCAGATAATGAAAAGATATGTGAGTGTTCAGTGTTTCCATGTAAGGTACTTAGTGATTTAAGGCCAAGTGCACATGTGGTGTTACCTTCGTTAGCAATGAGCCCTCCTTGCCCTTACACAGCGCCACCGCCGCGCGATATGTCCGCAAAGAATGCACAGTATGCGTTAGTGTTACATAAAAAAGTAAAAAAAAAAGTGACAACACCACTGTTCGTGTTCTTTTGAAAAATATATGTAACTATCGCAATTTAAACGCCAAAACAATTCGGTATTATGGAAATTATAATAAGAGCTGTAATTCTGATTGAATAAGGGTTGTTTGAAAATATAAAAGGCATAAGAAAACACACCTTTTAAAGACATTTCAAAGACAAGCAACATTTAAAATTCAACTTTGGTAATAAAACATGCAAACCTGTGATCATAGAAGTAATTCAAGATCAGTTTTGACTAAATTGCGAAATATTCAACAAAGAATAATCAGAAATAAGCTAGAGGACACACTGATAACGATGAAATATTAAAACATTTTCGGCCAGTTCAAACAGAATGCAAATAAGCGTTTGTGAAACAATTCTTACCCTGTTTTTTTTCCCTTTGCAATAAGTCTTGCAATATAATAGTTTTAGTAAGAGTTTAAGGTATTATAAAGAAGGTTATATTCACCTGCGCTTCCTTCCTTGGCGAGGATATGATCCGACATGGTGATTTTAGACGAGGATGACGCCGTTCGGATAGATGAATACAACACGCTGCATACCCAAATGACCAGCCCGATGATCGACTGCTTGTCGAAGGATGACTGTTGAAACATTCATAGACCATTATTGTTTATCCTTTAATTTGTTTTCGAATAAAGAGATGATTTATTTCGGTTCAAATTCGAAAAGAAATAGACATTAGTGGTATTTTAGTTTAGTTCTAAAACTACTAACAAACTGAATACGATTACCTTTATGCTTAGTTAAAAGAGTGAATAGAATAAGAATGTGTTAATGATTCAATATAAAGTGATAAAGGATCCGTTAATGCCATTTTACATACCCAATACATATCTTCCTTTGATTCCTGGTTGAGCAAATTTAAAATAATACATATTATAATTTACATAGATAAACATGGTAATACATATTAAATCCAATAGGATTTTAGATGCATAATGCAAACAATATTAATAAATTACATAATATTATGCTATTAGGCACTGTCTTAATTATGTGATTTACTGTGTTAACTTGTTCAAGTTTACTTAAATATACATCATTATCATATCTGGATTATTATTGGTCATGAACTATACAATATGTTAAAAAAAAACCGTCTGATCCAAAAGGGGCATATAAAGGGTGTAACAAGGAAGACCCTTAACGAAGCCGAAAGGCATTTATTTCATTTTTTGTTCTGGGCTATACCTGGGAACCTGCTAGTTACGGAGATATGGGGGTCAAAGTCACAAGTTTTTTAAATACTTGTTTTTAATGGAAGTTTTTCAGGGATCCGCTGGATGCGAGACGCACGGGACCGGTCAATGTGGCGACACTTGGGGGAGGCCTATGTCCAGCAGTGGACGTCTTTCGGCTGAAATGATGATGATGATGATGATGAATGGAAGTTTTTAGGGTTCCGTAGTCAACAAGGAAAGGAACCCTATAGTTTCGCCATGTCCGTCTGTCTGTCCGCAGGTTAGCTCAAAGACTCTTAGTACTAGAAAGCTGTAATTTGGCATGAATATACAGATTAGTTACAGGTTCGCATAACGAATACGCGCTACGTTTTGGGTGGAGTGTCGAGTGATTTAGTGTTCCTAATAAATTTGTAATAAGGTCCTGATTATATTTTAAGTGAAATACGTCGATTGATTCTCCTCGCCCGATCACCCACGTCCTAGTAAAATCGACCATGGACCCAAATGATATTGTGGACCATCCTGACGTCCCTTTATATTCATGAATGAGAACATACTAAGCGAAACTGACAACACCATCATGGGCTTTAGTAGGTTTGATCGTCAATTGTTTGGTTATGATGTCACTACCCGAGAAGCGACCGCGCCTCTGAGTTGCCATGTGAGTTTCCTCATTTTTTAGCCGGGTATTAACCAAAAAGGCATAAATAAAATCAAATCTCGATCCCTAATAATACCTTCAAGTATCGGACAGGTTTTTTTAAAAATATGTATTTGTATTGTATAATGTCTTTTCCATGATTAAATTGTTAAAATATTAGCAAGGTGAATCATTAGTATTATAAATACATTAAATTACTGTTAGTATTGTTGTGTTAAATGTTTAATAATAGACTGGTACTATAAAAGTAACTAGTTTGATGCAATGGCGTTACCATAGCAAAGGTGCAGTGACCTTTTGAGAACCTAAATACATGCGATTTCGATCTATCGGTTATATTTAACTCGGTCAAACGGAAACAGCTGGTTTACCTTCGGAAACACAATCATGGTAGCTAAGAGTGGACGCATATCTGATGGAAGATTCGCGCATCGTCGGTCACGTAACGCCAGAAATCTATATTTATAAAATGGCAAACTGACTGACTGGGTGATACATCAACACACAGCCCAAACCGCTGGTCCTAAAGACATGAAACTTGGAGGGCGTGTTCTTTGTGAAGAGAAGTATCCACTAAGAAAGGATTTTTGGGAATTCCACCCCTAAGGGGGTAAAATAGGGGATGGAAGTTTATATGAAAGTCCGCCAGTTTTGAAGTTACGATCTTCAAATTTTGTGTTTAAGCTGACGATTGAAAATTAATTTATACGTGTATCAGCGTTTTTGATAATTCTACCGCCGAAGGGTTAAAAAGGGGGATGAAGGTAAGTTACTATGTTTGTTCGGTACGTTCCCGTCAGATATTTTTCGACATCCACGTGGGCGAAGCCGCGGGCAAAATCTAAGTAATAAAACTTCCAACCTTATAATATGTAACCGATGACGCGTTAGTGCCTCGAGCGTTATAACTGACTTGACGTGTCTAGACTAGGCAAGTTCAAATATGACCGAATAGACGTAACCGAATTTACGATAAGCCCGACACCTCTTTCTGCAGATGTGCGTCCACCCTAAACTTGCAAGCAATTCCATTGTGTAAACTACACAAAGACATAAAACTACCTGCATGTTATTCTGCAACCACTGGCATGTGTTTTCCTTTTTACCCGACTGCGCGACACCAAATACACGGTTATGGTTTTTTATTCTGTCTGAACGTATTACAAACCTCATTAGATCCAGTGATGCTGTTACACTCTTTAGAAGCGTTGGAGAGTGCGGACCACGTCAGATACATGACGTACAGCGACACAACAGCCGACTGCAGCAACCCGGAGCGGGGCTGATGCTCCTGCACCGAAGGCAAGATCGAGATGCCGCTCGCGATCACCACGAGGATCAGGTTTATGGAGATGAAGAACTTGGATAGCTCACAGCCACTCGACTGTAAATAAGATTTGTGTTAGCTGGTGGAGTGTCACATTATTCTTAATTTATTGATGGATGACTTTTGCTGGAGACTAAGAGACATATTATCCTATGGCATTCGTTGATAGTGTTGCTTTGCATTAGTGAAATCAGACAATGATGTGTGCTTGGATTTGCAAGCATGGAGGAATTCAGTCCTGAGATAAGCATTTTGATTCTCTTCTGGTCTGTACCACCAAAGGTGGAAGATATTTCGTTTCTCCGATAGTAAATTAAGTATAATATAATCTTTAAGCCCTGTTCTCTTTGCTTTAGGTTTTCTTTGGCTGTTGCTCGCCCACTGTACCTCTACAAATGACATTTTAAAGAGTTTCCTGGCAAACTGCAGCTATACTTAACCTATTTAACTAAATTAGTTTATGTTTCAAAGGACACACATTAGCTAAATGATAGTTTTATTGTCCTTTTAATCTTTTGACAAATCTAATGCGTTTAAGTAGTAGGTAATTTAGTTTACCTTGGTGTAATACACGTAAAGGAGGACGATGCCAACCAGTGCGAGAGCGTAGGCCGTGAGCATGGCCAGTAGTAGAGCGGCATACCACCCGCGCGACTGTGACTCTTCATAGTTTGCTGAAATTCATGAATACACGTCAAATACTAACGAAATGATTAAGAGTATATCACTATCGACCCTTTGGGGATTACTGGCGTGATGTTTAGTATGTCATGTTATGTCAAATAAAAGGATTTATCTGCTTTGCTTTATTCATACATTCATCTATAATTTAACTATCATCAGTGAACCAAAGGGAGTTCTATGGCTAGACATAAGCCACTCCTTACCATCCCACATCTTGAATCATAAACAAGTCAATCATTGATACTAGTTTATATTTGTCATAACGTCAGCAAGGCAAAAGTCTTGTTGCCTTTTGGTAGAAGTAACAAAATGAGATAATTATCTCACTATGACAAACTACTTCAAGCTTCATACATACAAGTATATGTATACTTTTAGGAAAATTTGTCATATTTCTTATTTAACTACACTTTACCTCAGTGACTCATGTATTATTCAGTCACTGAGACATCATCAAATGGGTTTTTTCCTCATTACAAATGTCACTGTAAATGTACGTATTTTTCTTCTTTGCCTATGTTTATGATCTATTTAACTCATAACAACTTCTAGTTGCTATGTAAAATTTCCATATGACTAGAATTTGTGTAGAATACCAGAACTAAAAAGAACATTTTTCTTTCTTCAAAAAAATCCGTCCTTCAATAGAAAAGTCACTTGTCACTCGTATCTTTTCGAAAGTTTTTTTTTTTAGAAAAATATTGTGTACTTACAAACCCATCTTTCAGCCCAAGTATGAGCAAAATCAACAATTAGTATTAGTTGTATGACTATGAAGCAGAAGCCTCCGATCATGCCAAACACCATCCAAGTTGAAGCAAATTGTCCCTCCGGAATAAAGAAAGCGCCAATTATACCGCCAATTACAACCATATACTTGATGCCCCAGAAGCTAAAATACAAAACACACAAATGTACTTATCAACATAATATGTAGGTTAACAATTATTATCAGTCATATACATAAGCAGACTCACTGATAAGTTGTAAATGTTCAAAACAAGTCGAGATTGAGATAAATACATACCCGTTTTGTATGCCAGCTCGAGGATCTTTGGAGGACTTCACACCAAGTGTTATTAGAGCCATTAAAACATAGAAGAGACATGCTGCAAAACAAATTCTGAAATACAAAATGATGTGGGAGTTACTAGTGTATTTCACCAACAACAAACAAGAATGAGCTTCAACTACAATACCAAATGAGATCAAGATGTTTCTAATCTTATATTAATACCTACTTTAAAGGTCACATGACAAAATATTCAGATGTCAATTACATCATGTAATGCAATTGGATAAAGTATTTTATCTAATTGCTTTACATGATGTAATTACATTTTGGCTTGTTAACTGTTCTATAATATTTGTGGAAGCAATGGTAATGTAAGAGTATATAATCACCTGTAAACAGCTAAATAGCCAACAGCCTGGTCACAATCCACTTTTAAGTCACCCGGTAAATAGTGTGTAGAGTTTTTACAAAATGGTACCTGCAACATATATATTCATACATGGAAAACTTAAATGATTATACTCAATAGATAATTCACTGACATAAAAAAATAAATTACTTTGACTTTGAACTTATGGCTTCATCCAATTTTACTATAAGGCAAAGCAAAGCTGCCAGTACTTATGTGATATTTGCAATGCAAATGGAACATAGTATGTTCCATTTGTCATTGCTTGATGGCATACCCGATTAAAGCAAACTTTTGTGATAGGTCAAGGATACCCTATTTGGCATGATTATATATTTAGCGGCAAACCTGGCCCAATAAAAGGTAAAGAGATTTCTTTGACCCAAACACACTGCTGTTTTCTTATTGCTAATATAGAGTCCCATAGATATGCCTCATCTTATTTCCTGCCGATCCTGGCCAACCACCTGCACCCTACCAGGATTCAAATTAAGAATAATAGACCTGTACAGGTGGTATACTGGCAGGACAAAATTTGTTGGATTAAAATGTAAAGAAGAAAGAAGTTCACCTTTTTCATTTCATCATGTAGTCCAGGAGCCAGCGTGACACAAGCGGTCACCATCACAAGTAGCAGCATGATCGTGTACATGATACGGGTGGATGTGGAGTTGGCACATGATGGACATGCTGAGCAGCACAGGGAGCAAGCTGTGCTTCCACAACAGCATGCCAGCTATAATACAAATACTTTGTTATAAACACATACAACACAACACTATTACTTTCTCTTATTTAATAGATCATTATTCAGTAGCTAATTGTTTGGTTTGCAATGAGATATACTATCAAATAGCACTGATACTGCTGAAGTTTTTCAGTTTCTGACTAACCCAGCCTGTGGGCTACTTTCACTAATAAGGTCACACTAAGCAAAGTGCAATTGGAATAAAATTTTATGCTATTTCACTTTTTTAAAATAATGAAGAATATTACTTTTATACATATTGGTGATTAATTTGTGATTTTTCTACAGAGTACGCAAAATGTAGATATATTACTGATTGTGTGAAAGTAGGTATGAAAACAGAAAACTACTTAGTCAATTCTATTGAATTAACATTTCTTATTAACTGCATCGCCTGTCCAAGTCATTGATGACCCTCTGATCCACATAATCACTAAATAAACAAGGTTCATTTGAGCAAAAAATAACAGTGTTAGTATTTAATAAAGTTTAGTCATCCCATGTAGAGTTTAGGTAGCTATGCTATTTCATGAGTCAAGATTATAGACAAAAAATATAACATGACATTTGTCTTGTGTAGTGATATAATAAAAGGATTTCTCAAATCGTGACATGTAATTGTAATCACAACAATTACACGAGTTAATCATTATAAAACAACAATCACCTGAGCAGCTGAACAAAGACCCAACACTGCACCCATGCTTAAACACTTTTTTAATAGCTAACCAATAATTATTTATCTTCTATCCTCAATTTTAAAGTAATTTTTTATACTTTGCTATGATCAAGACAAAATCAATAGTTACTGAGCTTAAAATAAAAACATTGTTCTTGAAAAACAAGCTCTATTGATTTGACATGATACGAGTTTTTTTGACGTTCCTATCCTACACCCAACAGTGTTACATGTCGAAATAAACACGAATTAAATAGATTTTTGTGAAAATCGACTTTGAAACAAAAAAAGTCATGGTAAAAGTAGTCGTTTGAAAATCAATATTGCATCTGTTCAATCCTTCCACGTTAATTAATCTGAAATATCGAATCGAAACGTGTCTTTTTTTAACGTGGTAAAATCATCAAATGAGTCCTCCCACCCAGGGCAGAGCGGGAGGGACTGTCAGACTTGTACTGACTAAAATCCACGGTGTCCTTCAGTAGCCCTTTATGTTCCAGGGTCACGGTAATTCTATGAGTCCCGCGACCCCGATCGAAACGTGTCTTGCATCAATTTAGCAGTACACGATCAATCCATAAAGTGGAAGTGCCAGCGAAATTCAAATATTCTTACGTTTTTTGAGATTTGCAGGTCATTGTTAGGTTGTATGTTGATGAAAAGTGAGTCGCGCTAGTAACACGTATATAGTTACTGAATTACAATCATTAAAATCATCAATACCATCCTCTAAGTTCATTTAACCCCATTGACTTTATCATGAAATAGTTATTTGCGGGCTACCCTGGCGCTTCCAACTTAAGAGATAGAAATCGTATCAAGAATACAGATAGAGATGAAATGGTAAAAACACGATTAAGTAACGCTCACAGAGAGAGTACAGTAAATCAGTGGTACGGGGTAGAAGGGACACCGACGCGACGCGAAACACCATTCTGAGTAAGGGATATGGCCCATATAAAAATTTTTCATCGGTTATTAAAAAAATCTGCTCTTCTATATATTTTGACCGTGTAGCTATTTTACTTTTGTAGGAAACAGCTGTTTTTTTTAATAATCAATGAAAAATTTTAAACGTGGAGGGCCTCAGAGTGATGTACTGAATGCGTGGTAATCGTTTTCGTGCTATCACTTGATTCCTTGACTTTGAACAACGCGCTGACAAAGTTATTTTCACAATAATATAATTTATTTCTGTAACTTGATTTGTAAACACTTCAAAATATTTTTATAAAACTAACTGAGGTGATGAGATGCAGTCGTCAGTGTTTTGTTCCTCATTGCTCCAGAGACTTAGTAAGAAAGAACATAATTATCTATCCGATAAGTTTGGGAATAAAATAATTATAAATAAAATAATTAAGTTCAAATTACCTGATTTAATTTTACCTGCTTATTTTTTACATTAGACTTTCACTGCCTTTTTGTTTTAGTCGATTATATCAACAGCAACTGTTATTACCAGGATAAAAAAAAATATGCCGCGAATTCTGCTCTTTCGCCCTAGTTCAAAAGTATCTTCCAGAGTTCGGCTAAGGATTTCTTTCAGTGATCAAAGATTTCTTTTCATTCTAAACATTTTAAAACCGTGTCATTCACCATCTTCAAGATTACATCGTAGTATCCAGAGCTCCTGACATCATGGGTGCCGATTGCCAAACATATGACCAAGTTAGTATGTTAATAATTTCGTTGTTGTTTTCTGCTTTTATTGCTTGACCAACTCAATGCATTGTTCGCTTTTCGTGCCTGTCTTATACAACATTATTTTTAGAATATGCGAAACCTGAATATAGTTGTTCAGAATAAGTAGGTAACTGAATCGATTCCAATAATTTTTGAACCATATTATCTTTTGTCCGAAAAATATTTAAAAAAAGGTTACAATTTGGACACCGAGCGACACTTTAGTACCTATCGCAATCATTTAGATACCTACTGCCAAATTATTATTATCAATGACCTCAAGACGACGCTGGAGGCGCGCGCGGCTGCGCCGCGTGGTGACCACGTTTTTCTGCGGAGAACCAGGTAACAGAACAAGCCTATAACTTTGGGATTTTTCATGATACAGTTTTGAAATTTTGTACATAGATTCATTACATAAAAATACTAGACACGTTTTTCAGGTTTTGCATATACTAAAACTAATGTTGTATATTTGCTAGCTTCAAAACAAAATTATTATAATTAATTCATTTGATTTCAAAATGTAAAAAATTGATATTTAAAATCTGTTGTGAATCCTTGATTCAACCAAACGGTTTGTAACCGGTGCGCGGCGCGATGCGTATTTTATCTTGTGTTTTTGAGGTTTTCAAGGCGTAATTCATTTGTTTTCAAACTTCAAAGGTTGCACATATTTCAAATCACAAAATAATTTATTTGCATTCTTCTGATGCTTTTTTGTATGTGGGCTAGGCAGAAACTACTCAATGACTAGGACTATGAAAAGCAGTTTTTGACAAACGGCACTACTTATAATCATTCATATGCCTGTTATATGATTTCTCTTCATGGATGTTGGGGAAGGTTGGTAGGTTGGTTAAGAGACATACAAAAAAAATGGTTTGTTATTGTTCATCATCACTTAATAATAACATTGAAGCTTCCTGTCTGCGTTTTACTGGGTTTTGCTATTTGCAACACATTTTTCCAGCAATGGATGTAAGACCTTTACGATCTTTGCCCTGCTGTAACTCCTGCATGTAAAAATAGGATGGGATAAGAAAAATAATGCTACTCTGATTCTAATAATTGAAATATATTTTTTCAAGACACACAAAATTCATACTAAACTTATTGAGGTATATTCAGGCAAATAGTCTACTTGAAGTAGCACATAATAAAATAATAACATTTTTTTATATATATTTCATTTCACTGTGTAACATTTATTTTGTTGAGTAGATAGGATAGGTACAATACTTCACAGTCAAATATGTTCGCTATGAAATGCAATATTATACATTATAGATAGAGAGCTCAAAGTGCGTTATAATAAGGCTGTTAAGTTTTGTGATGTACATAATTCTTCCTGTTTCAATTTATATTACAAGATAATTTTCAACATATTAACAGAAACGTTTCATAATAAAATTGTAATAACTATCATCATTAAATCAATTTGGAACACATTCTGGACCTTCACATTAGAGATGATATAAAATAAAATTGATCTAATCTACGACGATCTCAGTAAAATATAACATGCTCTGCTCACATTCAACATTATAGTTATAAATAATAATTTAGAAAATAATAAATAAAATTATTAATATCACAGTAGAAGAACTGCCAGCTAGTTTCTACCACAAATCGATTTTTGATGAAAAAGAAATCACAGAAACTAAAGTTTTTAGGCAGTTATAGAAAGGTAACGTCGGAAAATTGTAATCCAGAGCTGACAGTTTCGGTAAAAACTGCTGTGATATTTACAACTGAATACGAAAATATAATATCTATCGAGAGATAATCAACACATTTGATCATGTTGCGACCTTAAAACTACTGGTAACCATTAATAACGACGTATCGATGCATCCACCGGCCCTTAACAAGAAACTAGATACCTACTTGCATCATGTTTCCGAAACTTATGTAATATTGATATTTAAATTTGATACATACTGGCTTAACAATTGCATAAGTAACTTCCTGTAAGGTAGATTAATATAAAACCACAAACGAAAAGTACTAACTCTCACTGCTTCTATGTAATTTTATATGTTGCGTCTAATTACGCGTATTCCGCATTGGAATGTACTAATTGTTATTTTTAACCATTCAAAAGAACTGTACGAAAATTCCATTAGACTTGTATCAATGTTACGTCCAAGGGAAAAGCGTAGTACGTAGTGTTTCAATGTTCGTGTTTCAGAGGATTTTTTTCAGGATACCACATTGTTCAAACTTCCAAGTATTAATAGAACTAACAAATGTTTACTTACAATATCCACAACGTGTTTGCATCTACCCTCTTTTTTCGTGATAGAATACCGTTGCATGAGGAAGTAAAAGTTAGATTTTAGGACGACTTACAACTTGAGTAGGTACTAATATTAACAAAAATTATAAATAACACATTATGTACTTAATTATTACATTGCATAGGTATTAGCAATAATTATTCAATGACAGGTGTCTAAGTCGTGTGCTGTGTACTAAATATTTGATACATATTGATCACGATGTTTATTTTTAAATTTTCCGTCTTCTAAGCATGGAAAACCAAAGAAACATAGCATTGCTTCAGCAACACGTTTATTTGTTGATGGTTCGAAATGTTTTGCTGGCAATATCCAACAAATTTTCAATGGGATATATGCTGCCAGAAAAAAAAAAATAAGCTGCAGCAATGCTCAGCTTTTGTTAACCATAAGTACGGGACACAAAACAGATTGCTTGGTGCCTCAGTATTTCAGAAATATTGCGTAATAACAGTGATACTTAACATCTAGTACCTAGTCAGTGATGTCCGTACATGCTTACCATAAATATTGAAACACAAATCGCACTTCAACGAGGGTGCGAACGTTAATTACTGTACTCTGTCGACATAGGAGTATCAGACAATGTTAATTGGTGTTAACATAAAATCGGAGTTCTTCTGTAATCCTTTCTTTCAAATCAGATATTTTCACTGTAAATTAGAAATTAACTACAGCTAATCACGTGATTTCTAGTCGTCGTTGTCGGCTATTTGTATTGTATACTAAGACAGTGCGTGGTAGCTAAATATCAGACACGTCAAGAAAATATCTATATGCAAAAAGTACTTAATTCGGTACCTATAAAAACAGGAGACATATTTTCATAAACTATAATTGCCCACATAAAAATAAAATTATGTTCATTGGAATAGCAAAATACATAATGGGTACATTCAATCAAATATATAAGTTATAAAGAATAATTAAAATGATTCGCAATTAGAGTAAACAATTTACAACAATAATATAATGTATGGTAAAAATATGAAGTAATAGTGACGTAAATCTATGATAAACATACTATTAATGTAAATAGGTGTAGATAAAAATACATGCTAGCTATGTAGGTACCATAAGTTAAACTGAAATTATTTTTACAACAAAGGGTACTAAACAAATAAAAATGTGAAGTAATCTAAATTCACGAATATACTATTTAGAATAAAGGTTATACAATATATTTAAGTAAATATGCTACTCAACTAGAAGGTAGGTACAACTTGGTTATTAAAATGTTGTTAACATTAATATCGTCAGATTCGTAGGATTATAAGTACCGATAGCACTAAAATTACGTTGTTCACGTTTGTTACCAGGTACTTATTAGTTTAGACCCTACTAATTTGTGAATTTTACATATTTACATAAATGATTGCTGTGGTTCAACAACTTTTATCAGAAAATATAAGTAATTAATTTAACAAATTTTGGAGAATTTTGGTGAAGGTACACTAGGTACTTGTCTGGAGGAGTCAAGTCCTTTATTAGTTAGGACTTAAATTATTTAGGTGATCACGTGCCCAGTTCTCATTTACAACAACCTGAATATTGGTGATACGTATTTCATTACCCAGTCGTTCATTTATTTATTCTACACACATATCTGCAATAGTAAGAACAACATGTCGAGATAAACAAACAATCCTTATGTAGGATATCATACATACTGCTTGGAGATTGTTTACCAGCATGTGGTTGTAGATAAAGTTGTGAGCTACACTAGCACTGTACCTATGTCACACGAAACATGCTTCCAAGTGTAATAATGTAAAGACAGCTTAGTAAGCCCTTGACATGTGAACATCTAAAAACAAAAATATACTAAAAACTGTTTCAATTATGCTTTTTTGTACTGATATGTAGTTTCTTGTTAGTATTATGACTTTGGTGTTGAGTGCATACAAAATTGAGCAAAAATTTTGGCTAAATAAATTATTTAATTACGTAAAATATTTACAAATCACTTAGGAATTAAAAAATAAAGTGTCTTCTTTTAAAATAATAAAAAGTAAACTACTATAGTTTATGTAAAATAAGAAATGATCTATGAAATATATGTTCCTAAACGTAAATCTAGTAGCTTCAAAAATAAATTGAGATCGGCATCGTATTTATGCATGAATATGAAACTAGCATGCCATGTGGCGTTCTGTCGACTTCATCAGTAAAGAAAGTTGCAGTGTCTATATAGATCACTATTGCTTACAGCCCACGTGGAAATCACAAACTTTTAGCTTAACCTCAGTTAGCATAACTTCAATGACACAACTTCAAATTTATAAATAAGAGAAAACATTTTGTTTGGTTCGGGAAATCAGCATAATTTGTATCGGGACTACTGCCCTAATTTGATATCCAAATTTTTGGTCTTAAACAGCTTCAAATAAAATGTCAAGCCTGAAACCATTTGCACAAGAAGATAGCTACGAAAGAAATATTGAATAGCATTTCATAATCATGTAGATGTAAGCGATCATCGATCGTAGAAAATAGCTGAAATTATTTACAAATATTCACTGCTGTGAAATAACAAATATTAACTAAATATACGTAATACGTTTATTGTACCTAACATTATTAAATACTATTATTATGACTTCAACTTAAAATATAACTAAGAGCTATGTATTTAAAACCTAAGCTGCAGTTATATTCTAGATCCTTACAATATGGCAGTTGTCAAATCGCTAGCTGAGTTGTTGCTTACGACTACAGTGATCTTTTGGTTTGGAAAGCGCGGAGTTTCATTGCGTCGAGCGTTATTGTTTTCCTATAAATTATGACAACTTCATGATGCTTTATCACAATCACAACCAATATTGCAATGAAATGTATATTTGGTAAGATTTACAGGTACATCATGTAAAATAATATTATGATAGCACGATATCCAAACATATTAGTAATATTGAAATTAAGCACCTGTAAGATATTTAAAAAAGAAATTTGGCAAGATGTGGTATCTACATGGCCCTTGATTCAATGTGTAATAAAAGGTGATAGCTAATTAGCTTCCATATAGTAACGATTTTATTATATGTGTAGATAATTAAGATTGGTCTTGCTAAACTTAAGGATTACACTTTTATAGGTATAAATTTTATCCTGAAGCATGAAGTAACTAATTATTTACAATAGAACTGATGCGGGTATACAAAATCATGGCAACCAATTCGAAAAGATTGCAAATATTTTTTTCAGACTACGATAAAAATACATATAATTTATTGTAAGTTTTCAACAATTAATTTGTATGGGTGACTAGGTCATATGGGTACAGGTATAATTTAAACCACAAATTGTCAGAATCTTGAATATCGCTTATATATTAATGTGATCAGATCTAGTTAAATTTGATATAAGTAATTTTGAATCGATGAGATTAAAGATTTTATTATTCACTTGTCTTACGTATAACGTTATTAGCTTTGATATCGGGATTCGTTATTTTATAACTTGTAGGTATATAACTGAACAGGCACAGAACCTGGTACATGTTTATCTGAAATGTGCGTTATTTGTATCAGCACCGATATAATTAGATAGCTCATAGTGCATACTAATCAACGCATGAACACATTACGTGTATAATAGTCTAATATTGATTTCACAGTGATTGTATCATTTACGATTGGCACATTTAAAATATTAAATACCTATGGTTGTATAACCAGGAGTATTGACAAACTTAGTAGTGTTTTCTTTATAATAAAAGCATTTTGTGATTTGTTAATACTTATAACAATATTTATATTTTATACCAAACAGCCTTGGTAACCATCAAACCAGAAAATTATATCACGTAGTGATGTATGCAGGGACGAAACAAAACTTTTCGCGGTTCTTGTAATTAATTACTGAGCCTAATTACCATCTACATTTTATAAACTCGTTATTACGAAGCCGTACAAAAGTTTTCGATTTAAACAATCACATTAAGTAACAATAATAATATTTTTATAATTATACTTTTATCTATGTACACATCCAATCATTGCTTTAAATTTTTAAATAGGTAGATACAGAATAATATCTTTTATATAATTCACTATATTATAATTATTATTTACACGTTAATCAGTAATACTTAAAAGTAATATTGCAGCTCGCAATCGCTTTTTCCTTTAATCTCCCATAGCTCTGTTCCTTTTACACATTTCCCCTCTTATCTGTACGTGTAGATGTTTTAAAGTCACATTAGGTTTTATCGGTTCTTAATCATATCTGAACTTTCAAGTATAATGTATATGAAATTCTCATCTCAAGTTTCTCCGACGACGTTAATATATTAGGCCTCAGCTACTGGCGTATAAGAACATCGCATTCTAATGAACTCCATGTTTCAACATTGTGTGCATTCGTTTCAACAATATGTACAGTGTGATGTTACCTTCATATCTTTTCTTTTCCTGGAAGTCATATCCTTGCGTGTCCTCACCATGTAGTTGCCAAACGGCAACGCGTAGGCGCCATCGACGACACCACAATGACAAGCTTTTGCGCCGCATAGTGCGCGAGCATCTCTTGAGTATTGTCTCCTTGTTCTAGTAGGACCATCTTTGTATACAACACAGATATGTTCATAAAAATTTAAGTCTAAACATGTTAGTAGTCTTTTCGTCGAATCTGAGATAACTTACGAGGCTAATTCATATATTATAATTTATATTTCATTATTATTTACTAAGTCAGTCAATATACATATCATATTTAGTGATTAGTATCACTGAAGTAATTTCGACAGTATATCGTCGAACTATCAGAGCATACTACATGCGCATACTCGGTATATAGTAAAAATAGTGCGAAAACATTATCCTGAACGTGTGGTCGATTAACAATAGATGCGGCACATTCGAAAATGTGGACGGAATTGACTGACTTTTCTCAATAATTTCTGATAAAATTAAATTGTGTTTAATATCCATGCAGTACTTAACTAGTTATTTAACAAATTATAGTATCAATCCTTTCTACTACCTTTGCCAATCTGTACAGTAAAATAAGTCAAATGGTTCACGTATCGAATATCTGTTCAGGTACAAATTAAATATTTGTTAACACCTAGGAAAATGTTTTCACACTATTCATCTCAGTCTAATCTTACAGCTACTTAATGCTAATATTCACAGTCTCCGCCCGAGAGCGTCACACGATTTTGCATTCCACATGTACGTCACAATTAAGGCGAATCTACTGCGCTACAAAAATACGTGGGCAATGTCCATTATGCAGTCAAACACGAGCCACATATAAAGAGCAAAAATATGTCTCCTTTAATTTTTTATCCAATATATGTAAATTTAATCTGTCTCCGCTTATATTAAATAAAAACTTTCATTCATAATATATATTTCCTTAAAACTAATTAAATCACGATTTCCACACGGAATAGTTCTCGCATAACGCGATTAATTAAAATATCTCATTTTAATTTTGGGTGAAGATTATAGTAAACTGCTTTACATTCACTTGAGTTGCACTGCCCGCGCATAAGCGTGCGAGCGACGCGAACGCTAATCGCCGAAACGCGTGCATGCTTTTTTCCATTTGCACTGAGTACACCAGAGATCGCGTTGGTCCATGCCATATACCTTACGACACTTTTTGTTGTCTGAACGCGGCCGTCTTCCGGGACTGCCTGGTGATCCGCCTGCTGCTGATAACCGCATATGTTTCTGAAAATATATAATATTTTTTAATTTTCTTAGCTGGTAAAAAATATTAGATATATCCCATAAAACGTGTCAAAATGCTAACCGGTGAATGTGAGTTGGCCCAGTGATGCGTTACGGGAATGCTTATTGGCCGGGCGTTCCCATTCTGCATAGTAGATAGTAGTCCTTGCCTGAAATGATGATAATAAAATAGATATTAGATAAATATTTGAAAAAGTAAGTAAGTACTTGCATGGTTAATAAAACAATGATTCCCACCTAAAAGAGCCTACTAGCTGGCGTTGGTACTCAGGATCCTCGTGCGGTGGGCGGCACATGTCTCGGTGGGAGAGTGTGGGTGGCGGTGCCGGGGCTGCCACCTCTCGCTCTGTATAGTAGAATTCTTCTTCATGGTCACTATCGCCTTCTTTCTTTGGTCTGCAACGTGATTAATCGAAATCTAGTAGGTATTTGATATAATAAATCAATAAAATAAATTTGTGTATTTCTAAATCTCTTGTCTAAATTTTTTCTTAGAATACGATTTATAATTTCAACCTATTTTCTCTTTGTATTTTTTTATTAAGTAATACGTATCAATAATATGGGAGGCTAAATGGCTAACATTTTCTAGGTTCCACTCATTTTCAAATGAGACAGTTGCGTTACGTGAAGTACACGTATTGTAGAATGTGTGCATAAAATGTAAAATATAATCATTTGTAATATAAGAACACAGGGCAGCGTTATGTAAGTAGCGGGCTGCGGGCGTTGGCAAGTGGCCTTGCGCGCGCGGGCGCGGGCGGGACTGTTGCTAGCAACCTTGTCGCGAAGCCTCGCTGCTTCCGGGTCACCAAGGGCCGGCCTTTCAGTGTTCTCTAACTACTTTATGCTAACTACACTGTTGTAGGCCTCAAGGTCAAAGTCAGCCTTTTTTATATTTTAAAATTGTATCTCGTAATAAACAACTTCACCAACTTCTTTTGAAATACCTGGTAAGGTTATAATACTTTTTTCAGCAAATACATGAGTGTATTTGTAAGAAAAATTCGATTCCCAAATAAAATACATGAAAATTGCCTCAGAATACGTACATGTTATATAAATCTGTATCTGATATTTTGATGTTTACTTAACTTTGCATAACAACTAACTACGAAGCAGTTTATTTCTGCTACAATGAGTAGGTACAATTCCATCTATGCTTTCTCTATTGATACAGGAAGCAAGATGTTTGCTAGCGACGCATTCAGGCTGTAACCTTGCCAGCTGGCTTGTTGGCATTGCGCAATTATTATTGCACCTAGCACGTGTATTAGCTGCTGCACGTGACCTTCATGCACGTGACTATTGCATTATGTTATTTGTGAGTTAATTTAGCAGTTGCCTACTACGAGTAGATTGGACATGCCTTTGATATTACATATAAATTCAACAGACAACGCACACAGAACAAGACTGCAAACATTTTAGATAAAAAAAACCTTAAATACCAACCCCAAATGTGTATTTCTGATGTGTGCCTCAATAGCTGAGCAAGTAGTTGTGCTGAATGTGCATCCTCTCCAGGTACACACAAACATGACACTGTTCATCTGTAACAAAAAGAAAATTTCACTTAACATGCATAAAGGTAACCAATGTATTTTCTGTAGTGTTAGTAGATTAACTATAAAGTGAAGAAATTGTGATGTCCATGTTAGATAATGATCTTTTGAACCGCTGGAATGTGAACAGTAGGTAGAATCAGGCGATGATGTAGCGGAGACGGAAGCAACTCTAGGTCGTGGCCTTGCGAACACAGCGCGTCTCAGCTCTGGGCGCCCTCCTATACCGCTACCAGTATGCGCTACGCTCCATTCTAAGCGTGACCACATCACGTATTATTAGAAAATATTTGCTCTCTTTGCTACTCTTATGCGACTGCATTTAAATTTTAGCTATTGTGTTGGCATTTGAGATGAGTTATTCTAAAATATTTATTTCTGCTTTTATTGTGATATTCACGCATTTAGGCTTATCCACGTTAACGAAGTTCAGATTTTTAACAAGAATTGCCTTATTTGTAGCTTGAGGATATGTTTGTATAGTGCATACCAATTTTCTGATGTCACTGCTACATATTGGAGAAAAACTGATGTAGTAGTAGCCCTGCGTTAGTGAGCCGTGACGAGGCTTACGCAGGGCCGCAGTTGGCGTGTCTTGCCAAAGTTTCTGCATCGACCTTCTGCTCAATGCCACATTATTTCGACCGACTTGAGCTACATACACACACATTCATACATTACAACATACTGTTGGTTTGAAGTCTTGTTACTAAGCTGCATTCCGCTTCAAATAGCCTGGCTATTATCCCAATTGATACAAAATGCAAATAGACTAGTTTTGTTTAAAAAAACTTAACAGTTTATGTTCCTCTTTGGACTCTTCTCCTATCCAAAGAGGAACATAAACTGTTATGTTGTTTGACTTGTTTATGTTAGTTTGCATCATGACTACATTGGAGTTACATTATTTAATAATAGACACTTGGATAAAAGTTTTAAGGTCTACCTATGCGCCGCCAGATCTGGCAACGAGGCTATATTAAGTGCAATCAAAAGTAGGTTAGGTCACGGGGGAACGAGGTAGAGGGGCGTACAGGGGAGTACAGGGAGGGGAGGATTGCGTCCGCGAACTGGGTCGAAGCACCAGGGCCAAGGGTGGTATATGAAGGTTGCGCTTCTTTGTCTAATTTAAAGACAATTTTATAGGAGGCAAATCGTTATCCCATAAAAAGATTTTTTAAAGAATCCAGTCCTTCAAAAATACAATTGTTTTTATTTTTCTTATCAATATCGTTTCAGTTTCCATTCACCCTTTCATGTTTAGCATCCCATGGGTTAGACATAAAGAAAAACACAAATCTAGGGCAGCACTTTTTCCTTTTTTCTACACTATTGCTAAAACTGTTTTAAGCAAAAAATAAACTGTAAAAATGTAGATACATATTTTATAAATTGTCACGAGATTATAAAGATTCCGTAAATGAATAACTTCCTTCCTCAGGCAAGGTATTAAACTAATCAGAAGCCCACAGCAATATAATATTTACTTTATATAAACAAGATTCAAAACCGATAGTTTCAATACGCTAATTATTACATTAATGGATTACCATTATAAAATATAAACAGTCAGTTGTGTTCAGTATTCCTAGGATCTGAAAAAGTTAATATGAACTAATCTATAAGATTCTTATGTTGGCAGAGCAAATAGTTTATTTTAATAATGCTTCACCTTCCCTTGGTGCGGGTCGAGGGGAGCGCGGATCGAATATCGGTGCGCGTGTTTCACTTCAGGAGGGCGCCTCCCTTCCCAACGCTGCACCACTGACCTAGTTTCAGCGTTTAATAACGCTTTTATACATTCTTTTTTGTTTTCGTCAATGAAAAAATATTAGGCCATGTAACTGCTCCATACTATGTAAAAACCTTTATTTTGAAAACCTTTTATATCCATTTCTTTTATATAAACATTTGTAGTTAATTCGTGTCCAGGATGAATGATGATGATACAATATTTGACGTTAAAATTCACATTCATCTGTATTAAGATATATAAAGGCCATTATGTTGGTTGATATATTATCATAGTAAAAGTATTCAAGATCAAAATGAGATTTCTATACCAATTAAGCAGCTTGAGCAAGAATGTTAAACAAAGAAATGGTATTTCTTTGTATGAAATGAAGTTAGTTTTTTTTTTATTTTCTAGGGACAAGGCAACACGCGAACGTAATAATAATATTTATTTATTGTACAATCAATTTGCAGGAAAAGGTTTTTTATTTGTACTTATTTATAGCAAACTACGACTGGCGTTTTACTGCTCATTACTTACAAAACATATTAAAATGTTCGATAGCAAAATTAGTTAGTTACAATCATACCTTATTCAATTATGTGTCCCTACTAATAAAAAATAAAAATCTGCAGCATAACCCTGCTCCTGTCTTTGTGTGTCGTCTGTACGCTTACACGTGCCAGTTCACGTCTATGTGTGCAATGCAGTAGTCGATGCCAGTGTGCACTCGTACTATCTATGCATTTGTTTATAAGGCTGTGATCATCAAGAAAATATTCTGATGCATACATTTTATACGTAACTTCTTTTTTTTTTGTTGGAGATTTAGTGATTCATATTGAGATACAATTGCAACTGCATGTATTAAAAATTCCCCCTAGTACACTGACTGATCAAGTTTTTTATTAATTGTAATTTCTAAGAATCACAATGACATTGAATATTGCAATTTAATATGCACTTTCAAAGAGATGCGCTCATATACAGGTATTGAATCAAGAAAGTCCTATAATTGTACTTAAATGCCACAAAACGTATCTAAAATAGCGTTTTTGTTGCTGTTTTATTTACTGAGGGATAATTTATAAAGAAGATAGTCAAAATTACCGGTTTGCCGTTAGCTAAATGAAACTACAACCAAGAAAATATAAATGACTTCGTTTTTGTTTTAAGTCTGTAAACAATTCTACGTTGAGCAAAATCATACTATGATGTCATCGGAATAGAGTTGAAGTTGGAACATAGTAGTTGCTTATAAAACATACCGGCACAAAATGCCGGTTTGTTATTGCGCTGTCTCTTTCCACCGCGAAACGCCGCGAGAAGATGATATTGATTTGTTTTCATTGCGTCTCTTTTTTGCCTATGAGCAACATACTATGTCTGTTTCATCCGCTTGACCTTCCTTATTTACAGGCACACTCACACGCACATGCTTAACAGTGCCAGATAAGTTGTTTTCGCGTCATCTCCTTCTAGCTCTTGAAACGAAGCGAATGAGGAAGACGCCATTTAACGAGATATGTTGCGTTACTGCTGTGTGTTGCCGGCCGGTACTTTAATGCGGAGTTTGTGAGTTGTGCGTCCACTGCGCCGGTACTTATGATAATGTAGGCCAGTACCTACCTATTGATGGGTTTTGTACTTTATTGCAGAATTAAATGCGTTCCAAAAAGAAATCTTAACCTTAATGTTTTTACGTAATTCCAATGAGTTTTACATGCAATTAATTAACGTTTGAATCTATTTTTTTTGTGTTGAATTACCAATGAAGAGTGGATAGAGAGGAATCTTCACGTGGCTAGGCTTGGTAGCCGTGTTTCAAAACAAGATTTGTCGAGTAGTCGCATATTTACAAATAAAAGCCTCACAGAATCATGAAGTTGTTTAAAAAATGAATTGAAAATCCGTTTCCGTAAGCCATTTCCGTAAACAGTAGGATAAACAACTCGCACCTAATTTATGTGGCAAAATATTTTCGTTATTGTTACTTCATAAAGAAGTACCTACAAATCAATAATCCTTAATAATATGTATCTAGTCATGGATAAACAATAATCTACATTTAACTAGTAGCACAAAGAAATTAAATGAGATAGCACGATGCCGATGCACGAGCGAGAAAGCGCACGCGGCCTGCACCCCATAAAGCCAAGGGACAACCAGGAGCATGGCAGGTCACTGAACTGTCGATGGTTTTACCCTTACGGTTCGACGAAACGGTATGAACGACGATGTGATATTTGACCCCCCAGTGAGCATATTTTGTTAGATTTTTTGGATACTCTCAGGGTCTCAGGATTTTAAATAAAATCTGTGTAAAATTTGTGGCGACACTTGGGGGAGGCCTATGTCCAGCAGTGGGCGTCTTTCGGCTGAAATGATGATGATGGTGTGTAATCTGTTTTTCATACCCTACATAATTTTATAATAATATTGAAACTGCACTATAACAATATGTATAACGAAAATGTAATTATAGGTAAAAAATAAATAAATTAGAACTATAATTTAAAATAAACGGGAGGTTAGATAAAGCTATGTATGTGCTACAGGTGGCGTCGCGAATGCATTGAACTCAGTCCAAAACATTCCCCTCGCTGGGCACCCCCGCCGGCGCGGCGGGTGCGGGAGGTACACCCTCATCACTTCATGTTTTTCATTGGAACTACCTACGCCGACACACATACGTCCCAGAATGTGGACAGAACACATGAAAACGCCTGGTGGCAAGAAACTACGCAGCGTTCGTTCGCCTCGTCTCATTGTGAGAAGCGACTTGCATTGACTATTGTTTGCTACCACCGGTATTTGGATTACCGATGTCATTAGTTCAAAGATTGTTTGCATGTTTGATAGTTAACTTTTACAGTTTTAAGTTGAGACCTTACTAAAATTTTGTTTTACTATAAATAGAATAATCTGCTTCTAAGCTGCATTAAGTGTTTCCAAAACAAAATCTTTACAAGCTCAAAGACTACTTACACGGACTGGGGACAAAGGTTGCAAACGTCACTTTTCGTGTGTGCTGGCTGCGTGAAAATGTGCGTCATCCTGATATATTATAAATACTCCAAGAAAATAGGTCGATTTAGGTAGTTTCTTCTTTTTAAACATCACTGTTATACGCATTCCAAAAATATTGGCATTATTTTACAGGGTTGGACTGATAAATTTTACCTATAAATCGTTTTGTATGGTTAATTTTATTAGTGATGAGTCACATCATAATATCACAAAGCTCTTGGATGGTGGTGAAAAAGATGACGAATCAGACGCGTGGGGCAGTCGCCAATCGGTGTATAGCTGCGGCTTCGCTTCTTTGGTCAGCGACCCCTACAGGTTCTAACTTGTAACCATTTCACTTTTTATTTCTATATAAAAGGACCGGCTAGTCAGGTATATTTTGTGGAAGGCTGGAAGTTAATGGTTTTAAAGTTTTTAATGCTTCAACATGGTTTCATAAACACCTTAGAATGGCTTCATTATCGCAAAAAAAAAATGATTTGTAAGAATTTAATCATGCTTGATACTGCATTTTGTTGTCTAGAGCACGGCTAATGCACATCAAGCTATAGGCTGAGAATCACGTTGTTGTATGTTTCACCAGCTCAGGATAAGTTCTTGCATTTCATGCAAAATATTTCCTATTTTTTATTAACAGTGCTTCATCTGATCCACAGTGCTTCATTGCTACAGGGCAGCTAAGTCTGGTACTGTAGGAAAATGATCGCTTTAATTAATAATTTTCTCTAACATCGATTTACGCAGACAATATTAGAACGTATTTGACTCTTAAGTAGTTAAAACACAATAACAGGCAACTTTAAAATACTGATATCACATAAGATTTGGCAGCCGCTCAACGCTTGCAAACGGCGTGATTTAAGGGTATTAAAAGATTGGAACGCTCAAGGAATCTGGCGTAACAAAATCAGACATCGCAATATACATTATTTTGTGAAATGAGGAGTTTGTTGAACCCACGGGACTGCTCATTATCGCGTCTGATGAACTCGTCATGCCATTGTTCCAGCCGGTGATATTCGAAGCTATAGTATATAAATATGGGTATGTCATTTGGTGCTAGTTAACATGCATATGTGCAAGTATGTTCATGTATAAGTTCTACCGATATCCACGGATCTCAGGGTAATAGTTGAAACAATAAATCGCGTCCTTTGTCTGTTCGTTTTTTGAAAAGGAAAATATCGTAATACTAGTAACCTGCACCTACTTCGCACGTTTTATGACTTGACTGAACATCGAGATTTCTTTTTAAATTTATTATGAATGAATTACACAATTACATCGAAATTATACTCTATAATGTAACTTATACTCTATGTGACCTTCCGGTATAAATTCTTTAAATGAGGGTGAAACTGAAAACCGCATACAATTCCGTTACCTACGCAGTTCTAAAGAACAACCCGTTCACACAGACAGACCCGGAAAGCAACTTTAATATGTAAGGGTATAGAAAATGGATAAAAGGCACGTCATGAATAAACACTGAATACGATGACACTGTGATGACACTACGACGCCTATTGTTTACGGTGCCTACGTAAGTGAATGTTGTTGATTACACCTAATGTAGTAACTAGGATTTCTGATACAGTAAGACAACGTGAAGTGAAAAGCAAGTGATCCTTCTAGTCTTAAAACCTAAGTGTAAACATTTGAACTGTCAAGAACGGGCAGTGAACCGGCCGCTGTGTCATTGCCCTGCCAATGCCGGTTAAAAAAACGCATTGCCTCCATCTATCTATCCTCCGACGCGACGACGCGATGCTGCCAGACGTGCGTTTGTATCATGATAATCGACTGCTGATTCTTATTACCTGCTTTTATGCTATTCATAAACCATTTCATAGTTATGTAAAAGTAACAAATAAAGAAGGAAGGCATTCCCGTTTACTTATGTTTTCATAAATAAAGATAAACGAAGTTACTTGCAAAAATTATGGAAAATCATGATAGAAAATGATATAAAGCCATCGATGAATCAAGTAGTTACCACCCACTTGAATGTCGTGTTGCACGCAAAATGGTAACTGTAGCACTTCCTTTGTTCATTTAAATTGTGCAGGGTGGTAGAAATAATTGCCCAATGTGGTTACACATCCATAATGGCCGTAACCGCAGCTGGTGTTGGTGTACCCGGCGGATACTGGTCAATGTCTTGGACAGTGTTTTTGACCGCGCCAAGGTCGCCAGGATAGGGTACGTGAACTTTATGAGCGAATTTTATCCAAATTTACAGAACTTTCGCTGCAAAACAGCATTTTGATAATTTTAAAGAGGCCTTCGTGACGAAATTTCGCACCAACGATAAAATAACCTAGTGATATGCGCAGGGTTATTAGAACGAGGGAGTCGTGTGGTGTCAGGGCGATGACCTGCAGAGCGAGACGGAACGACAACAACACTGAAGTTCGTGCAGTGGACGCCGGTGTACGGTGTTTGAGACATTGTTTAATTTCGAATCATATTTCTTTTACTGTTTGAGTAAATCGAGAACAGTATTACGCAAGTAAGCAAACAATAGCTTCTTTGCAGCTTATTTTTTTTCTCTTAAGACCATTAAAATAAACTGTAAACATTTTATGACGTATGCTAGTTTTGAACTACAAGTCGGTATGCAATGTTTGTTTATGCATTGTATTTTAAAGTAAAACTGTCCTTATCTAAAACTTAATATTACCAGCAGCGGTTATAATTAGGTCGCTCGTGGATGGTTTTAACCTATTTCGCTATTATTGCACAACTCGATCTTATAGAGCACGTATATGTAGTTGAACAGGCTCGATATTATAGCAACTGTTCCAGTTATTCATTCGATCAATAATTTATCGAACGTGTTCCCTGAACTGCTATCTACTTAGAGAATTCGCTATGCATTAACAATCACAAACTGCTTTGATACCTACGTCGATAGTTCAATTATTTCTTCCTTTAATAAACTGTCTACGAAATTAGTGATTGAACTGATGTAGGTATTTATACGGACAAAATATTTGGTGATAACAAAGCCTTTGTTCAGAAATTGTGACTTAATCCACTTCTATCTTGAGTTAGTAAAAAAAAACAACTAAATATGTTAAGTAGTATATAATATATTCGAGTGCTACTTACTACGATAAGAATACTCGACTGTTTTGGTGCTAATGTATAACAATTTTTCGGCAACGGGTTGCCTTACATTCGTGACCTACATTGATACCGTAATCGTATGCCAGGCGCTCTTTACTTGTATGTTACTTACTGTTATTGTTAGGTAATTGCCAAAACCATTGTATTTGAGCGAATGAGTCTTTGTTAGACAGGTTGAAACAAAAACGCAAAATGGCTGCATCTCAGTCAAAGCAGGTGCGCAATTTACGTGGTCTAATGTGACGATATGACGTAATAGCGAACAATGTTAACTGCGCGCAGTAAGCTGATATAAAACCGTGATAGCGTTAGTAACGCCTGGAGCGTGAATGTTCTGTTATCGACTGTTATATCACAGTGCTGTTACCTAATGTGTTTTGAATTAACGCGTAATTGGTTGACAAAGCGACACGTGTGACGAGCGTTGTTGGGCGGATGTGTGCACGGTGAGTTTTTGGCCCCTGGCCGCCCCTGGGTTAGTAATGGGCCTGGGTTCTAATAAAGATTATCGACTACAACAATAAAATATTGTGAAAAATATAATGCTTATCTTATCTGAGTTATTAACTTATTACGCAGCTAAACTCAAAATAAGTAACATTTTATTAAACATATACAATATCCCTCCAGTGCTAAACTATTCAAGACAGCAAAAGGAAGCATTGCAGGAGAAATCAGTTACACACCTAATGTAACTGTTTACAGAGCGCGGAGTGATCTGCGCGCTTCTAGTACCGCAATGTCTTCCGCGTTTTAAATATAGAACCCGAAGGTCGGAATATCATTCGCGTTGGAACAACAGTAGGTTGTTTTAATGCAACATAAACCTTGAAGTATCACGAACGTCTGTTTTTTTCGGATAGCTATCTAACGGGGCATGATGCAAACTAGTGACCAAGTTTTTGCACATATGGTACGACTTAGCAAAGAAATAACGTACTCAAGGTCTGAAAAGGCTAAACAAACAATTATTATGGTGTTGGTGGGAGGCAGCGGTCACGTTGCGCACGCGCAATGTATTTCCACTCACGTGAGTTTCAACATTCCCGTGCCTTCACCGCCTCTAAGCTATCTATTGTATTATCAGCACCCTTATCTCCAATAGATATTTTTACGCAGAGATAGTGCAACGCTTCTAAAACTGTTCTTACAACAGCAAGTATAATGTCTGCCTTATCAGTTTCTCTAACAAGATACATATGCAAATAATATGATTAAAATTATAACCACAAGTTCGTTTCGCTTGTTCGTTTCATTCTAGAAAAGTATCAATAACAGAAGCTTGTCGAAGATAGGTTCTCAATAGGTATTGAATAAACTTAGTAATTTCGTCTCGTTATGATTTATATCCTCTTCCTATTATATTCTAAGTACTTAGATAAAACTTTTCCTACTATGTTCATAGCGTAGGTATTTAGTGTCGGACGGTTCCATCTAATAAGTAACTACATATGTACAGTGACCGTGAGCGACACGCGGAAGTCACCTCGACGCCTTTGCAGATAACGATTGGCGTATTTTATCAGCGGGACGCGATAAAGCGACCTTCATTAAAGCACGTATCTACCGCAAGAATACTCTGCTTACGTTTGTTTAAACGCTATTGCTTCTTCCAACCAAAGAGTTTTAATTTAAATGCCTTCTTGGTATTTATAACTTTCAACACAAAGTAGCGTTTTCTATCACCGTGAAAAGATATGATTAATACTGCCATGGCTTTTTAAAGTTTATAATAAGATTTATCATTTGTTTTATGTAATTCAAATTAATTGATTGGTAATGAAAGCTAAAGTTTAATCGATCAGATAGCAGTCGTCATGATATATTGAGGCATAAATAAGAATATGATATGATAAGCTACGAGGAGTAATCGTTTAGTAGCTCTATGTTCAAACAATCTCTTTGTTTATATTTGATACCGATAATACCATTGTTCAACAGATGCTCAACTCGCATAGCTTGTGAAAATATTCAAGAAACATATGTATTAGAACACACTTCATAAATCAATAGGACTGCACGCTGGTGATGCATGATAGTAAAATGCAGCATTTGGTAATATTCAGTTACGTTCTATTTTAAAATGCAGTAATAGAAACTTAGTAAAAGCGTTAACCGTCATTGAGCAGTAAGAGCTTGTTCAGTGTTTATTGATCTCATGCGCTGCTATGCGATTTATTGCGCACCCGAGGTCACACGTGTATCGACAATAATGAAACTCGTGCAAATTTAAGTGTTGCTTGCATGCACTCCCATATCTCGATTTTCCTTATCGCCAGTGTGACTATAGTAATTTTTATACAAAAACTACATAACAGGTGCCGTGTTCTGATATTTCCGTATGAAAATGACTACATGGTTACGTTTCTAGATTAATAAATACGCATTCACTTGTATTATTCTCCAACCGAAAAGACTTGTTGCATAGTTTTGTCGAATTCTTTTGAGTCATATGATATTCATGCCTATTTAGGGAAACCGTACGAACATCGAGTGTTATGTCGATTAGGTATACAAGTGATCTCGCTGAAAGTGCGCGTGCGCTGTGATGCAACGTGTTTATTGTTACGCGCAGAGGTGGTGACTACGTCAGCGCATCGGTGGACCGCCTCGTGTGCTGCGCAGCTAAGCACGCAGATCTGTACTACAGAATGTAATCATGTGACGAATACTGATAACGTCGTGTTATCTGCTGACGGACATTTTGTTAATGTCCACTTGTATAATGATTAATGATGCCCTTATTCACAGGACTGTTGTTTAAATTGTTATTTTGTTGGTGTAATCCTGTTGTTGATATGCGTGCCAATTTTATTAGTACCAAATGTACGATTTTTAAAATAATTTACTTGCTTTCTAGATAATGTTACTTCCACAGTTAATAGTTAAATTTCTTTTTTCGTGTGGAAATCCTCAATGAATGGAGGACATTCATTGAGGATTTCCACACGAAAAGCCGGCGGAGGTGTCTGTCAGACACCTACTTACTAAAACCACACGGTGTTCCTCCTCGTCACTTCTGGCTGGGGTGCGGGTACACAATTGCATTCTTCACAGTCACCCCAGCAGAAGTTAATAGTTAACCTAATGCAACAGCATTGCTGTGTCTAATAATAACTGTAATAGTTCTACCTGTAGGTAATTTGTTCCTGGAACGTGTAGGTAAAGACACGAAGGTAATTGCAGTTTGAAGTAAACGGCTATCGACAAATAGATGGTAGCCGGTCGCTATTGCCTCACGAATCATGATGTAGCTAAACAGTGCATCATGGGAACTAGTTGCCTAGCGTAATATCATGAATAGCCTGTTGTTATTTTAGCTATTAATCAATAGATACTTAGGTTTTATAGGAAACCAGATACAGGTATATATATATATAGGTATATATATATAGGTTTCTTAATCAAGTGTGTATTTTCTTTATTTTTTTTATAATTTTCGCTAATTCCGTAGCTTTATAATTGTGACGAATACAGAATAAATATTAAAACTTGCATGGCATGCAGAATACTGGCAAGGCCTTGCTTCGCTCTAATAGCCGTGTCCTCAGCCAAGGTCTGCCAGCTGACGTCAGATTCTTACGCTTGGTAACAAGAGATTTTGCATCCAGTTATATTTATACCATGCAGTTATGCACGTCAGTTGCTAATAAACGCGACCCTAAAAGACAATGCATTTGTTGCAAGAATGACGTGTCCTTTATTTTTTTTTGGTAATCACGCAAAAGAACGAAACTGAGTTCAACATCTTTTGTGTAGCTGTATAGGTTGCTTTTTTTCAGGTAGAAGCGATGGCTCGCAGTGGGCAGCGGCCGAGCAGGCGTAAGTGGTGCGCAGGAACAGGTTCCGCACGGATCACATGTGGGCAGGTCAGTGAACCCAGGGACGATAATCCGAGGAGTACCGACACCCGCCGGTGCGCCATTGCCGCTTCCCACTATGTTCATATTTGGGCCGCACGATAAAAAGTACTGATATAATGCATCTTTACGGTTCTATCGCTAGAGCATTGTAAATCCGTTAACTGTTGTAGTGCTTTTTTTAAAACGATGGGAGAAGGTTTTTATTTGGTTTATTTAGATTGTTTCTAAGAGGGTTCGATACCGTGTCGCAAATTGGTGCTAAATAATAAAACAGTTGGCAACGTAGCTTATGTGATATTTCAGCATGGCGACACAACGTCTGGGGCATGCCATTGTTCCGATGCACCAATAATAGTCTGTTAGCAACCGCCTTTGCGTAGGCGCCTGCATGTTTAGATAGGTAATAATTTAGCTTTGCACTCTTTCCAGGTCCGATACAGTAATTTAACATTTTAGAATGCAATAATCACGAGCAAGGAGATTTTAACATTATAGGGCAATTTGTTTTTGTTAAATGTTGACTAGGTAACCTTATAGTGCGATTCTTCTTATCGTGTCGATGTTCCTTATATATTAAACGGTTTGGGCCCAGTATGTGTCCACGTCCATTGCAGCGGCAGAGGCGCTATTCCGGTCGTCAAGAGTGCAGATAAACGGAAACTTGGGACACTCCAGCGGGTGGGGGGCATAGTTTGATCCAGAGCGCCGCACTCGCACTCTGTATTGGAGGAACCAATAAAACCCCATTTTGCCAGATTATGTTTGCAGCGGCCTACTTTGATACGCAATCGATTCAGAGCTTTCCAAATAGGCCACTGTAGTTCACTGCCGGGCAACACCAGGTGCCTTGCCATAACTTGCTTCGTACTTTAGGTGGCCAGTCTTGGATAGCCTGAGTGGAGCGTAAGAAGCTTTTGCGGCTTTTTAGTCTGTCCGGGGTAGTTTGTGCTCGTACAGGGGATGTCTGGAATCGGATTCTTGGTTCATTTTTTTAAGTTTAATTTTCCATATTATGATTTGGATTTGAAATTAGTTTTCGTTTTCGGAATCTTCTGTATGATTTAGAAAAAAAAGTGATGAGTATATCCTCTTACTCACAGTGAGTAAATAGCCGTTACGTAATTGAACAGAAAATATGTAATAGTAGAACGAGCGCGACGAGTCTCCGGTCCGCCCACCACAAGCATTTGGCCGCCAACAATATGTACACAAGGTTATAAACAGAGCGTGGGCCTGTAACGCAAGCCAATACAATGCCCGACACCTATTGTACGTTGTTTGCTATTTTATTCTGTGTATGTGACGATAAAGATGGTTGACAAGGCACAAGAAAATTTCGTATTAAGTGTTTTCCCGGCTATTGCGAAAATAGACTACCTGGAAATTGTAAGATATAGACATTGTCCTAATGTATGTTTATAGCGCCAATCGACTATCAGTGAAATTAATGCTAGTTAAAACGTAACAGTTAAGAGACTAATGAATACGTAGCAGCTAGATCGGGGCACAGTCGATAGATGGGTGATCATTGTACTTCGAGACGAGGTTGCGTCTCTCGGAAAGCATTTAAGTAAAATTTTCATCGGTCATTTGCCCCGTTGTTACGGGTTTTTTAAGAAGACCCAAAGACAGACAGCTGGTCTAATCTTTGAATGTCGATACTGCTCTATAATTGGATTAAAATGTCGAGGAGTAACGGCAGTTGCTCTAAATATAAAATATTTACATTCAACCGCATCTTTATTAGTCTTGAAGACTCAGTCGTCTGTGCTATAAAATCCAGACAGAGTAGACATCAGCGTCTGGAGTCTGGACTAATATTGTATATTCAAGAAAGTAAATCCTGAACAGTTTATCCAAGGCATGGAAATCCTGATGGTTTAAAAGCTGAAAACTCTGATTTGGAACTGTATGACGATGAATTGAATTTAGAATTTCTGAAGCATTAAAGTAACTTATATCTGTTTTAATTTTATCACAACCAGTTTGAGTGGCGGCAGCAGGACCTTGGATCAAATAACTATAATGAACACGAAGACAACTTACAAAAGCTCGTATGATAAGTTCGTGTTAGTGCACTGTAAAAGCAAAAGCACTGTTTGGAACTGTTTGATGAATTAATGAATCAAAATAATTCGCTTAGGCTGCTACCTGCTACATTCTGAGGCAAAATTTTTGTCTGGTACATTAAGAAAACTCCCTGAACATTTGAGAAAATTCATTACTGAGGAAACCAGAAACCAAAAATCACTCCCAGCAATAAAGATACTAAAAGATGATATGAGAAAATTTCATATATACAACGACTGACTGTTAGTAGTTGTACTTCCTAATATGTAATTACCTAGTGGATCATCTACAGATGAGTTTTTATTGGATAATCAGCTGCAGAGATTGGAGTGCAATGTGTACATTATGCTAATTTAATCTAAGTTATTTTTCTTGCGCTGGCAGAACATTGTAATTTTTTAACTTTGTGTATTGTTTGGGTCACCAAGATACAGGCTATGCCTAGTTTGGGACTCGCTGTTAAACCTGTCAGTATTCTGTTGTGTAAGTTAATAATAATAAATGAATTTTTACGAGAGGGCTTGTTCTACTAGTGACTACGTAACGGACGATGTACGCAGTTTAGGCTTATACATAGTACCTAATAAAATAACGGAATTACAAGATACCTTAATAGATGGCAAGATCCTCTGACAACCGTTACCGTAATGCTGTCGCTAAGCATAGTCTTATAATAATAGGCGAGAATCGTCATTACTACCTGCAATAAAGTATTGGCTGCGGTCGTAGTCACTCATGCAGTCATAAACATTTATGTCAATTTTACAATGGTGTTGCATAAGTGCGGCCGCAGAGCGCTGCGCCGCGCCTTGACATTGTACGACACAGTGAACCGCGCACGTGGATCGTAAATTATATTATATGCACATATGTTTGTTGCAGTCTCTTTATTCTATTCTATCCAATAAACGACAACGCACTGTACTGATTGCTGTCGGACAAAGCTTATCCACGTTCAAATAGTGAAATACATTAGAATAAATAGAATGTTTAACACAGATTTTAATGCACATTTTCACTAAATCTAGGCAACACTTAAATTAATGCCATCTATTGCGAGTTAATGCTATGTATTGTAATCATTTAAACCTCGATGCAACGTTGTATCTTATGTCTACATAGAAACGGACTCTGATCTTATTGCTATTGTTGTAGATTTTATTCCTAGGAAACAAAACTGACTAGGTGATTTCTTTGTCTTAATCTGAAGCAAACGTAAATATGTTGGTAAGAACTTAAGAAGGCACTGCTTATAATGTCGCATCAAGTCTAGTACTTTCCAGATTGTTGCCTCTGTTCAATAAATTAATAATACTTCAGTTAATTACGTGCACACGAACAGCACTTAACAAATAGCTAATAACTTAAATTGGCCAGACACGTGTTGCAAATGCACCTATTGTGTTGCACTGATATATCTACCTAAACGAAGTACATTACATGTCACTGACTTCTTATCTAACGCATGAGTTTGGAATATCAATACCTAGTTAATTGTTATTTGAATGGGGTTGACTATCAAGTTACAAAGTAAACTACTCATTTGCGATTCAGTAGTTGGAAGTTTGTTTTCCTTTTACAATAACTAAAGAGACAACGGATTTTCCTACTTGATAGTGAACAATGTTACGCAACGGTCCACAACCGGATATCCTCTACTTGACATAAACATATTACAACACTTTTACGAGTGACGTAACACCGTTTACTTAAGATGTAGGTATAAGTACAAACACCCGTTAGGTGAAAGCAGCAGTAAAGGCTTACCTGGATGTAGTCAAGCCCAGTTTACTGAAAGTCCATAATAAGTAAACAAAAGCACTATTTTTTCTAATGAATCCTGATGTAAACTAAATGTCAACCAGCGAGTGAACCTTGAAGTGCATCTGTGCAGATTGACTCGGTGCTTAGTGGATTATGCGTCACAAAGGATCTTGTAAAATGTCTTTGTTGTTGTGAGAAATACGTAACATTAAACCAAACTTGAATTTGACGTTTTATGATTGTCTTAAAAAGTTGTAATAGACTATTGATTATCAGGCAACCCAGAGTAGTATTCATACACATATTTAAATATATGTGCCTTCTTTATCTGTAGTCTTCGTAATATGAAAGCGACTACGAAGTGTGTCACGGTCTAATTGAAGTCGTACTGGTGACTGGGCACGTTCCACACGACATATTTATATAATTTAGTCTTTGGACCGTTAACGTCTCATTTCAAATTAAGCTTTAATTTTGTAAAAACCTGGGAACCAGGAAATCATTTTCCACTAAATTATTCAGTTAATCCCTTTTGATAATGTCAATTACACAGACTTGCCCAAGGGGATGTTTTCACTTTTCAGTTGCTGTTAGTTTGTTAAATGAAAGCGGTTTTAAAAACAGAATCATAACTTACCCTTTTCTTACGTGGGTGGATTTCTTCATAATCCATAGCAATGCCCTCGTCACTGAAGGATGAAGATGCCGGTGGGGGTGAGGGCGTGCCGGAGCGCCATGACGATCCTGAGCTGCTGCTAGCTCCTGGTGATACTGACGAGCGACCGCCCCATGCGCCTGTCACAAAAAAAGCTTTTACTACTTAGATCCTAATTTTATTAATCTCGTGTTTTTGAAGTCTGTTCTCATATCCTATACCGTCATAGCAAACCTAACTGTAGGGTCAAATGTTACTCTTATGCGTGAAATGTAACATGAATGAGCGGTCCAGACTTATTCAATGCAACATGAAACCCAACAATAAGCGATTTTGTTTCAGCATGTGTATTACATGTTAACGTTAACGTTTCACCAATGTGTACCCGGCATTACATTTTGACTTTTGGATCACAAATTACAATACATACAGTTGCTTGAATGAATTAAATGTATTAAATTGCGAAACGGAACTTTGGTCAGAAACTTTCACTCACAAGAGCGGCTATTTTCTCGCGGCACACATGCGCTGGCGCATTAGAACAGTCGCTGTTCTCTAGAACTATCGTTAAATTTTATGGGTGATGTGAACCGTCTTCATTCTCAGCTATAATGTTGCGTAAGTTATCCCAAAAGGCGGTCTACTGCAATTTTAATGTGTGATTTTAATCTAAATTGTTAAAAATGTAATTAACCGATGTAAATTACTTTGTTGCAAATACCCCGAGAACGCATAATATGTAGGGGCCAACTTATAATTTCGTTTTTAAATTGATTGAAATTCTAGTGGAATGCATCGAGTTTGCTTCAATTTGTATTTGTATTCGGCAAAAATAGTTGCCGTGATCGATCCCAGACTTAAATCTGCTTTACTATAAGAAAGGGGTTGCTGCAAATATGCTAGTCGAACAAGAGCACATTTGGTCGAAACTCATCATGAGAGCGCTGTTACACCAAATACCTGTCTAGACTGTGTCTAGACTACTTTCCAGACGCTATCCACGTTTTGCAGATTTTATCCAGTATACAACCGCTCCCTTAACAGTCAAAGTATTATTAAAATGAATAATTTTCACAGCTAGCTTGAGCAAATCTCTTGCTTTAATTAAAATATATGTAGTAATAGAATGTTCTGTGATAAATAATGCATTAGAATATTTCATATTTATTTGTAATTAAAATTAAAATAGATTTCAAGCAGTAGGTACCTATTGTGTAACCGTACGGTCAATACTTAGTATAGTAAAATCGATATTTGTTTGGCATAAGCACAAACGAAACGTAACAATACAATGACGTAGTAATAAATGTGAGAACTGACGGACTACCGATGCTGGAGATCAGCGTTGTCGAAGATTCATAGGTTTTGGCGGGTGAGCGCCGCTGTGTCCAAGTTGTGCCATGTGGTGTAGTCGTGTCGTGCGACTTACTGGGGCGCGGCGAGTTGGGAGAGCAGCTGAGTGACATGAGCACGAGGGCCGCATTGCACTCGTTCATCTGGTCGTCGCGCTCGCCGTAGCCCAAGTCGCAGGAGCTGCTGGGCCCGCGCTTGCGTGACCTGTAACAACGCATAATACGAAATTAGTTTTCAATACTTGACGGGGGCAAAATGAGACATTGCACTGCGCTCTTCGGCCGGGTCGGAAATAATATAAGAACAACTGCTCAGTAGATAATGAGAACAAACGAAAACTAATAAATTCTGTAGTAGGTAATATGTAAATATAAACTTAAATACTTGTCATTCTCGAATATTAATTAGCCACTAGCTACGCAGTTCAGACAGGTTAGTTTTCTCAGAAAAAACTATCCGAGTTCTACAAATAGTGAACTATGTATAAAAAAGCTAGGTAAATGGAAAACAAAAGTTCAAATGAGTCTTAATTATGTTAGTGGTTGACTATTTTTAAAGTTCTAGCCTGGCAGTTCAATGTCTTCAATATGTATGTGTGCTAGCAAACATTATTCTAAGATTGGTCACTTTTTCAGAGTATTTTTGGGTTCTCTTCTGGTCTCTAAAATACCTACCTAGTGTCCTACCTACATTAGAAACCGGAACTGTCTATTCACATAATGCCTTTTGGCTTTGGCTGTCTCTGCTAAAAGCCAAAATAAATCCAATTAAAGCAGGGAAAGGCCAACGTTTCAAATAAATTGATAATTGCAAGTGTTGCTGCCATTGCAATGCAAAGATACAATATGTAAGGCTGTGTAACTGTGTTCCAACTTCAACAGTCTTTGAAAAAAGTCGCAAGAACTTTATCACCCCCAAATAGTTCTCGAACGTTACCGAAAAAGGTTCACGTCATTGAACAATCAACAAGTCTAGACTAGATTATTGAACTTAGCAGTGGCAATGCTGGGATGGCGGCATGAAGTGACTCGAGGTCGAGGGGATGCGTGGGGTGGGTGCGTTGCGCAACCGGCGGCGACCCACAAACGATAGACATTTGGACAAGTCACATAAGGACGAAGGCTTTTGCTCTGACCGATCACCCTGTGCCACCTTCACAAGTTATACGTCGTTCGGTCGTTCAACTCGACTTGTTCTGCGACTGAACTTAGCGCCCGAGCCCAACAACCTCAGCTGTCTACGTTGCGACTTGCCCGCGTAAAACATATTAGTACAACTACACGTTACTCAATATAACTGCTAAGTATTTTAATTTATTTATTTATTTATTTGCCAGAAACATGGTATGTATACAGAGGTGTTCATAATATTGCATAGTGCTACATGTCTCACCGTTTTAACGGTATGCAAAATCAATTTATAATTACATGATATTACAATTATCATTATTAACATTCATAGTTACATTACTTTCAATTCACATAAGTTAAATTCCATTAATTTTAAAATACTACATTATTTCAATGATTATATTGCACACACTTCTTTTTTACCATATTATAAAATCAAACAATAAATTCAACATAATACAACAACCATTGACCTAAATTATTACTTATGCCTTAAATAAGTAGGCACATTATTATTTAGTTATATTTAACTCAATTCAGAATATTCATAACTAACAAGTTCGTAATAGCGAATATTGCTTGACAGATTATGTTGTTTAATTACCTGCGTATTAATTAGGCTGTTTTCATAAAAAGCGTAGGTAGTAAATTCTAAGAAAAGAGATCTTAACGGTTACAGGTATTATCAATGATAATTATAAATAAAAAGAAGTAGATATCGCACTAGCGCGCGCAAATTGTTGCAGACAAATTCAGACAATTGTCGTAATTTAAGTACTTAAAGTGCAATAGCTGTCTTTCTGTATCATACTTTCCGTATTATCTATCGCAATCGTAACAACGGAACGATATTTGAACGCCGCCCGCTCGGTATGAACGTAGCGTATCTTTCTTTATAATATCATCGTGTATTATTGTTATACAACTTAATCGGTTTGTTTAAAATGTATTACAGAAATTGATCCCTGGTTGAACTTGAGTTCATTTTAGGGAGGCTGTAGCAATGTCCTTGAGTCCCTTACGGTCGGCAAGTGGCCCCGACAGGCTGCGTTCACTCAGGATCAGCGACCGGGCGGCGCACGCATCTCGCTTTTTAATAACCTCTTCTTTAAAAAAAGTAGCAAATTGCTACCCCTTAGGTTTAACATCCCAGTCATCTACTGCAAAACTTGAATGGACAACAATAAAATTGATTCAAGTGTTTACGAAATAAATTTCGAATGTCTCGTTTCATATCGGTAACTAAAGGCATAGAAATATATGTTGTGGTTGTGATTGTTTTTGTATATTCAAACATGACCTTTTTATTTTATTTGAAACTTTACTCAGAAGTGAAAATATTTAATAAATACTTGTGTCAGCCGACCTACGAACGCACCCTAGAAACAAGGTGTATTAACCTCGCGCTATGCCACAACGACCTTCCACCAGGTTCGTTATCCGATTCAAAACAGATAATATATTTTCGTAAGGGTGTACTGTAGGTCACTTTAACATTCATCAAAAAATTGTTTTACAGTTCAATGTATCCTCTGATAATTGCGTCTAAAGAAATAGATAGAAGTCCCATGAATAGTTGTAGTCTGCAAGGTGAAATCGTTTATAATGTATAGAGCGGCTAGGTTAACTGACGGGCACCGGGGTCGTTATCGCCCTGAGACGACGACCGACGCTGGCAAGGTGACATTGTTTTTTGTTCGCGATAATGGGGATGCTCGCCGGTCAGCGGGCTGTCACATAAGCTATGTGACGTAATTTCCGGCAGTGGCGTAACCAAATGATATATTGCGAATGCTATGTTCCGAGGTTACTCATGGTCATGACGAATTGATAATTTTTGTGCTATCAGCAAGCCTTACAGCGATTTCTCCGTAATTCGTATGCTATCACAATTTCATGACGTCAAGAAGAGTGTTTGAAAGGCGCTGTAGCTCATCGGTCAAGTGCTAATCACGTCACAATTAAAGAAATCGTTTGTAATAGTTAGCCACGGTCACCGGTCGGGCTGTGCGCGGCGCGGCGGTGGTGGCAGCTGAGCACACACTCGCTTCACGCCACGATGCCGTACTGGCCGTACTACACACGTAACATTGAGAGCGACCTTGCCGCTTGTTGCCGACTACCATGCTACTGGTAGAGCACTGATAGCGAAAATACTTTGCGAAGTGTGATAAAAACACTTCTTCATGTGATGAATTATGGTTTAACACATAATTACAAAAAACAAGGTTCATACCGTACTATAGTCATGTTTTAGGATCTGTAAATACTAATATTTAACGTTTTGATTCCACTAGCGCTAAATAAATTAGAATCTAATAACCGATTTCACTTTGTGTGCGCGTTAGCTTTTTCTAACAAAACACGTGAACATACGATACGCATGATATCTTCCACTGACACCTACGCACTTCGCGACTGGCAGACATTCTTGAAACTACGTAGCTAGTCAGATTATATATTCCGTACTAGCTTATGCCCGCGGCTTTGCCCGCGTGGAGTTAGGGAATTGCCCACGGGATCTTACTTCTGGAATATAAAGTAATCTATGTATCTATCTATAATACATACATAGATTTACATGTACTTGCTTATAACTTGCAATTATTATTATAAAGTTATATCAATTAAATTAGATACGTGAAATATTAATACCTTGGTTTGAGATTGGACATCGGATTTACTGGATTTTATCTGAAGAGTATGTAAACAAATTTTCAAGTCAATCGACCCCGAGAGTAAAAAATCCTTTCTTAGTGGATACCTACTCTCCACAAAGAGTACATTCTCCAAATTTCATGTCTCTAGAACCAGCGGTTTGGGCTGTGCGTTGATGTATCAGTCAGCCAGTCAGGACATGGAATTTAAAATTGGGGGATGATTTTGGAAAGACTGTGATACACGTATCTCATCATTTTAACTGAAGTATATGTAGACACATTTTCAAGTCAATCGACCCCGAGAGAGTTTCACAGAAAATTCAACACCCATTTCACCCTCTTAGGGGTGGAATTTCAAAAACCCTTTCTTAGTGGATACCTACTCTCCACAAAGAGTACATTCTCCAAATTTCATGTCTCTAGAACCAGCGGTTTGGGCTGTGCGTTGATGTATCAGTCAGCCAGTCAGGACATGGAATTTAAAATTGGGGGATGATTTTGGAAAAACTGTGATACACGTATCTCATTATTTTAACTGAAGTATATGTAGACACATTTTCAAGTCAATCGACTTAGAGAATAAAAAGTTTCATAGAAAATTCAACACCCCATTTCACCCTATTAGGGGTGGAATTTCAAAAAAACCCTTTCTTAGTGGATACTTACTCTTCACAAAGAGTACACTGTTCAAATTTCATGTCTCTAGTACCAGTGGTTTGAGCTGTGCGTTGATGTATCAGTCAGCCAGTCAGGACATGGAATTTTATATTGAGGGATGATTTTGGAAAAACTGTGATACACGTATCTCATTATTTTAACTGATGTATATGTAGACACATTTTCAAGTCAATCGACTCAGAGAATAAAAAGTTTCATAGAAAATTCAACACCCCATTTCACCCTATTAGGGGTGGAATTTCGAAAAACCCTTTCTTAGTGGATACCTACTCTTCACAAAGAGTACACTGTCCAAATTTCATGTCTCTAGGAGCAGTGGTTTGGGCTGTGCGTTGATATATAAGTCAGTCAGTCAGTCAGTCAGTCAGTCAGTCAGTCAGTCAGTCAGTCAGGACTTTGAATTTTATATGTATAGATAAGCGGTAATATAATAACAGTCTAATATCTATTTTAGTAGTAAATTCGCAGAAGGTAGTTACCTAATACTCACCTACCTTTTATAAGATGAAACAAAACCTACATACTCGTATATCTAATAATCTATTACGATATCACACTCTACTAAAAACCTATCCGAAAACATTCACCTTTTTAAAATAGCATTCAATAGAGGTATTACTTAAAATGACTTCCTCCTTGTTGAGTCAATGTCATATGATAATGATGTGCTGATTTGAAAAATAAACTAGAGACCTTCAGCTCACTGTGTTGTGTGAATTTCGTCAGTGTTTCATTGTAGGTACGCTTGAAGCTAATGCGTTTTTTTGCCATGTTGATGTAGGTCGGGCGCGCGCTTTTTTCTGTGTACAAAAACATGGATCCGTTGTGATCGAGCAGTGTTGCCGCGGCCGGCGCGTTGCCAACCTCGGGCTCGGGTGAGTCGGGTCGGGCCGCCCGCGTCCCTTCCCTATGCATGAACAAGGTCGGATTTGTCTGCCTAAATCATATCGTTTAAAATAATATTTTGCCACGCACGACTTTAGTAAAAAGCTATACTTAGCATGCCACGTATTTTTATTGAATATTAAGTATGTTATTTTGTGTTGCATTGTTGTTACTTAGGCTAAATAAAGCATCTGTATTAAATTCATGAGTTTAAGCCGACAATATACGTAGTCTATCACAAGTTATGCAATAAACATGCAATGATGACGATGCAAGAATAAGATTAGATAATCCTAATAAAAACGTAATATACTGGAATAAGATTGTACGCCAACATCTTTCTTGTCTCGAATAAGCAGGAATAAGTAACTAAATCATACGACAAAGTTAGAATTTTAGAACTAAACCTCAGTTAAACTTAGAGCTATTAGTTTATACCACGGTTCATTCTGAGGATTTCGAAGAATAATTGCACTCTTGAACTGTTTTTGTCCCCACTGAAGTGTAATAACCTGCAGGTAGGTCGCCGGAAAGTCAACACAGAGGTGAACATTCCGGATGAGTAATCATGTTCCTTGTATATGACGTACACGGGTTTTATAGACGTCCTTTGTTCGATTTTGATGGTGCAGTGAAATTCCGAGAAGTGTTTAAAGAAAGAAGATTCGTTTCTTAATTTCTTTGTGACTTGCAAATTTTAATAACAATGAAAATAGCAATTAAATACTTAGGTTGCATAATGGCCTACTAAATACAATTTTTGTAACACTTTCTCGAGTTAGTGGCGACATAACTGCACCTGCCGAATGAGATAACGGGCCTCCTCAACACCAACGAAAGCAAACGTGTACCTATCCAACGTGAAAGTGCCGCCATCGCCCCACCACCACCCGACTGCTTGCGCGCGCCTTCTCTTTACATGTTGCGCAAACGCATGCGGAATGTAAGTTAATGTCTTCTAACTTTGTTTTAAACGTCGCCGTCGTATAAAATACTCATAATTTATCTAAAGTCGAGTAAACCTCACAGTTTTGTTTAATAAATAGGTATGAATGTTTTCAGTGATGGTTTGAATGAAAATGAAAGGGAAATATAGAATCGAGAATACTAAGGAATGTTATACACACGGTGATATATTCATTCCTGCTCATAGTAAAAGACCTCAGTAGCATAAATACAACAAATTAAATATACATTTTTTTCTTATTTTTTTTATATGCTAAAACAATTACCCTTACATACGTTTTAAATGGTTCATTTGTACTTCTTTTGATTTTGGTATTTAGCGAAGGTAAGCTGTGGTAATTGTGTCAGTTACGGAAGAAAAAATAAGTTGGGGATTTTAATTTTAAAGTTTTAATAGGGGGTGGAAGGGACGGGCAGCAAACGGACACCCGTTCGACGCGAAAACGGTTACCACGTTTTCACTTCATCATTCTGAGCCACATGAAATTACATCGGTTATTAAAAAAAAATGCTGTTCCATACATTTTGACCGTGTAGGTATTGCACTTTTGTAGGAAACAAAAACCGATGAATAATTTCTATGTGGCCCCGGGCTCAGAATGACGTACTGAGTACGTGGTAACCGTGTTCGCGTCGAACGGGTGTCCGTTTGCTGCTTGTCCCTTCCACCCCGTATCCCTTGTGTCCGGTGTCCCTTCCACCCTGTATAATTGATATAGGTAATAACTTAATTCTTTTTTTTTTCTTCTATGTGAATTCGTCGGATCGCGACATTGAAAACCTTAAATAAAAATGTCCGGACAAATCTCGATGGATGGTATCTAATTTTGACATTGAAATTGCTAATCGTCTTCCTGACAAGCTTTTTGAAATTCGTTGGAAATAGACTCATATTTATTCCAGAACGAAGAACTTTGTAGCACATATTTGATATACTTCAAGTTATTTCTCGTGGCTACACTAATTGATTAGGTATTCTCCAATTAGTTGTCGCCTCGCCTCGGTGTAACATTCGCGGATATCGCTGTATACCTACTGTATTATTCTAGCTAGTGTGTGTAGCGTTCCATTTCGAAACTGGGTCACTGTGTCACATGGCGGCCGCGCCAAGTACCAGCCGAATGCGACGCCATCTTTGAATTTAGTTGATTCATGTACCAACGAAATCGTTACAATTCATTGTCTAGTCGCTAGAGTTTAATGTTAGTTGTTTAAAATGTTATGTGAAAGGCGTGAATTTGTACAAGGTAACGTTATTGACGTCATTGGTCGCCAACTAAAAGAAAATGAATGCTGGCAAACTTTCACTTTGCCATGGCCCGGTCTGTAATTGCGAAATTTTGTTCACGAATTCAATTTCTATCTTGTCTATCGTTTATTACAATAAAGAGAGTGAGAGCATAACGTGATCTTGTTCGTGTCATATACGGTCAGCCTAATTACTAATATTCGACATCAGCTCATTCAATCAAAAGTGTTATCCGGTTTTGTAGTTGCAATCTCTTGCAAGCTATCTCATAACTTCTAAAAGAGTTGGATAAACAGGTTATATGAAATAACCGCCTCTACGTTAAATATCAACCGCTGGCTTTTAGCTCTACCTACAGTAAAAATACCGAGTTTCTTGATTATTTTTTATGGACTCGTACTGGCCTTCAACCGTTAGTATCCTTCATTCTGTTAGGTCAGTCAGATGTTGTGATGTTACCTTTGGATTGTATTTGAATTAATGTCTTTTTTTGTGCGTTTACTAGATGTTACATTCCTCGCGGCGGTACATACTATTGCAGAAAGTTGGGAGTACCAACTACAGATTGATTTAATCTGTAATGCGACTGGCGTAGAAGATCTGAAAGCAGATCGTTCCTTTGAGCGTCGGCTTGGTTAGGTATTGTGAAATTTGGACCACGATGGAGGCCTCGCCTCTCACCACGATCACGATGAAAAGTGAAACTGCGGTGTCGACGAGCGTCACGTCGCGCCAAGCATTTGATGCTGTTTTTTTCCGGTTCTTCTGCAGTACAATATAATCTGCTGTCGCTGACAGCCTAGGTACTGACGTTTTATGAAAGTGTTCTTATTTACGAAAGACATTAAAGCGAAATCGTTACATATTTCATGAAGTTTTGTTGTTAATATGGCTCACTCGGAAATATTTTATTTTCAAGTAGGTGAAGGCAGTGCTGTTGAAAGCGAGAGCAATTTGAGCAGCACTTTCCATTGCGATGGTAATTACCTACTTCAATCTGCAAAAGTCAAGTATTTTGTTGAAGTTGCAATCGGTATTGATAATTATGTAATCTGTTAGAGAATTTTTTAATCATTCTCACAACGTTGCATTGTCTGTCCCTGTTAGAGGCGCGGCGAGGGGCGAGAGGCGCGGGCGGCGGGCTCCGGCCACAGAATGTAGGCAAGTGTGACAAGGACACGCCCGTACTCCGCGCTAACACTTCCATCCAGTTTCTAACGTGCTCGGTGCGCGTTTCGCAACGCTCGCCCGCGCCCGGCCCCACTTCGCCGATGCACAGTGCACACTCGTGAACGATTACACCTACCTACAAGGTAACGCACAATACATTACTGGTACCTAATGGCTGGAGCCGTTGTTGGATGTTTGTACTCTTTCTTGCTTAGTTTGATTGTGCCCTTGAAGTATAGCATCTTCGAAATTAGAAATAAAAATACATGAGGGTAAATCAAACTACTATTCTTATGAGCTTTCTCGCGTTGAGTGTATTGACGACCTACTTCCTGTTGTTAGGACAAACCAGTTTGCAAAATCCAGATAAAAGAGATTTTGCAAAGCGGCGAGCGGCCATTAGAAATGCAGCGGCAGCGGCCTTCCTTTGAGCTTGTGGCGAGGTGAGCCGCTACCTCAAGGCGAAATAACGTTGATATTTGTTAATTGAATTCCCTGCTCTCCAGATTTACAACATCTACGAATAGTCTCTCTTCTTGATATTTGAACTCTTTTTATATTAGGTTTCAAGTTTCTTACAGCGACCTTCATATTAACTTTTAATGCATTTCAGTCCAGTCCCTATAATGTCGAACCTTTAATGTTGTCATAAAGAAGTAATTTTTGAAAGTAGACTTACCCTTGCATGTGATGTGAAGGTACTTCAATGGTGGCAGAGGCACGGCGGCGGTCACCGGCCATATCTGCCAATCTGGCGAAATCCGTGTCCACATCGGCCAATCTGGCTGACTTCCGGGATTCCAACAGCCTTATCTCGTCTAGTTTTTTCTTTAGCTCGATCCGCACCTGAAATAAAACATGACATGTATACTACTGCATAGCAGGCTTTATTTGAGGTAAATCTAGTAGGTAATTATATTCATTTTTATGACATTTTCACGAGACCTGAGTGTCACCTTTGAATGCATTTCGCATAATACACAAGGTTTACAAGGCTACAAAATATATTACAGTATTAACTTAAATGTTTACGAACACGAGATCAATATGGCCGACCTTCGCACGAACTGCGATCGGGTGGACGAGTTGACGTGACGTCATGACCGGGTGGAAATGGAACGGGATGCACGTTCCGTATTACGGTTACCAGTAGATCAAATACCCACTCTATGCTATAATATAATTAATCTATCACAGTCAATTATTTTGTACCTGCTACTTATTTATTTCACAAAACTTAAGTCCTAATTTATAACGATTGTTTTCCGTGTAGCGGGTTTTGCTGATACATAAAATCACAGCAACAAGTATTTAATGGAAATTCCTACATACCTACTTGTCGCGCTTATGGGTATCTCAGAACAGGAAACACACAATTCAAATACTTGCTCGGTAGAGGTAAACAAGTTCTGACTCTGAGTGTGGTAATCTACGCTACTGGAAACTAAAAAGCGCATTATAACTTACATATTGTATATCTATTGAAATAAATGTGCTTAAATTGTCCTCTTATTGTAAACTGTATTTTTTTATCGTTTCTTTTTGATATTAGAATAAGAGATCGTCTTCATTAATAACAGAAAAAAAATCGAGTTAAATGATAGTTGTGATGATAAAAAAGAAACTGAAAGCTAATAGAAGACTAGTAATGTTAATTAAACATCTGCTCAAAATAAACATGAACTGGATGGCGGACCCTCAAACTTTACAGGTGTGGTTGTAATGCAACATAACGCAAGGTAGAGTAACCCAAGATTAAGATGCCTTCATTACAACTTTCAAGGGAATTTCCATTAAATTGAAAAGTTGTAACAATAACTTGCAATATAATCATTACAAGTGCAATTCTGCAGTGGGGGAAGTCCGCAAAACACAGATTTTCCATACTTCCTCCATTTTGTATTAAACATTTCATGGAATTGATTTAGCAGCCATACGTTGGAGTACTTATATATGTTAAGGTTAATATTTATATGACTTGAACTTGTAACGCAAGTATTAGGAAGCGGACCTGTATGACGCATGTATGTATACTTATCACGCACTGGTAAAGTTGCTCGTATCGCGGTCACACTCTCGGTCAATTATGTGCCACGAGCGGCGAGCTGTCGACTGGTTGACATTGGTTGCGTTTTCGTCGCCGGCTTCCTTCTACGCGGCCACCTTCGTGATTGACACGTTATCTACCTACATAATGAGTGTACGTAGTACTCTTTTCAATACGTCAGTCGGTACGGATAACCTTGCTGTATTTAGCATCAATTTAAAGAAACGATTGTTTGTATCTGCGGTTACGATGTGGAATCATCATTTACCTACGCTTTCGAACGAGGTGCACGATTAGCTTATTTCAGCATTTTTTTACCATGCAGGTTAAACCTGTCTTATGCAACCTACCAAATATACGATCTATAAGTTTTGTATCGATTTTTACTTAATTATTACTGCATGATAATTAAGAGCCTCACTTACGTATAATTAGGTAAGTATCTATTGTTTTTATGAGAGGAGTAATCCTTATTTTCGACTTGGTGCGTACGCGCATACTTTTATTATAATATTCGAAATAAAGCTATTTCACGAGAAATAGTATATGTATGGCGTTTCACTGGCACTCCCTATATGATCAGTACAGTTAGCGTTGAGCCCCGGGTCGCTGATCACATCATACTTTCACTTTTACGTGATTTCGTACGAGTGTGGACGTGCCATGAGACGTGGAGTGCTGTGCCCCTCACTCGAGCCGGAACAATGAAAGTTGCATTAATGAGTATCTTGATGATTTCCTGACATACTTACGTTAATTTTTTTCGCTGATAGGACTAATAAGAAATACAAAAACAAGCATGTAAAATATCTGTTTGCTCTGCACAGAAGGCTTCCCATGGGTAGTATTTGAAAGTAGATAGCTATTGAAATGACAAGTGAATGCATTTAACAGGTGTATATTTTGACTCGTTTTGATATGATATCTATGAGAATTAATTATTGCCTACATAAAAATTGACAGCTTCATTCAGTCGTTCCGTTAGACGTGTTAACGTGATCGGCGAGCCACTAGCCAGAGTGGTTATGTAAAAGTGACAACTATTGCACAATTGCTTCATTCGATGGCGAAACGGACGGCTTTGAAATGCCAGTGAAAGTCGCCGAACGACTTCGCTATATCATGATAACGCTGGCATGAGCATTATACTGAGTTAGACATGTTTATTTCGTTTCATACTTACAGTAATATTTTATGTTCAGTTAATTTATTTTATGATGTATAGCGATTACATGGAATGGTCTGTGATCTCCGCGATAAGGAAAGCGAGCCTTTGCTGTTTATCCACAAGAATGCATTGGCATTGCTGAATTTCATAATCTGGCAGCTGTTTATGCTGTATAAATCTTCCATGCGTGGTACAGCTGGAAGTTCTTCTCATCAGGTACCTACTCACGATGATGAAATGAGAGTTCATCAGACGTGATTGTATATTGTATATTGGTTGAATATGTCATGTCCTTGACCAAAACTTCTGACAAAATAAAACTGCGTAGTAAGGCCAATGGGCAATTGTTTCAATTCAATCTATGACATTTAATTCTTAGGACTTAGTACAAACCTCTACAATTTGACAAAATTTTAAAATAATACTTATTAGGTATTAGATAATACGAAAATGAGGTTCACGGTCATTAGGAACGGCCATTGTATTGTTGTTGGTCGTTTGTAGTCATTACAGACCAAGAATGTCGCATTGTAGCTAATGTCAACGTTTTGGTGTCAAAAAACTAATATTTATTGGATTTTGATTTGCCTTGTTATTCGTTTGACCTCGTTTTGAATTAGGAACGTAAACAACAGAAAAGTTGTTCGAATGGGAAACCTTATGATTTCATTTTCATAAACCTTTAAAATTACCTATTGCTAAAATCAGCGGTCAAACATGATTCAAAGCTGAAATATAACGAAAGCCAAATAACCTTTTCCGCAAGTTTAGATTCTAGCTGGACTTCGTATTTCGTTAATTTGACCAAAATTTTAGTTTAATTTTCGTATAAGAATTCATCAAATTATCACTCAGGTACGGTACTGTGTTGCGGTTCGTTTTTACGCGATAGTCGGGTGCTCTTGGCGTCTCAGGATTGCGAAAACTGTTCGCTCTACTGCGCATCGATGTTGCCGCTGCACAAAACGGATTATCCATGCTCGTAACGCCTCCTCTATTTTGAAACGTTACATTTTATGTCTTTAATCACCAATAAGGAGAAAATCTGTTCCATTCTAATCCATTTTACACTTAATCAATATCATTAAAAGTGTGAAATTTTTATCAAATGTCACGAGAGTTTCTGCTTTATGTTGTGTGCTTAGAAAATTTCTCTATAGTTATATTGTGCGATATGAGGTGTTCGGAGTTAATGCACAGGATTGCTCCTGGTCAGCGAAAGCGTAAAACTAAATAACGAGTATGCAATCAAGTGGCATTGACTGCAGCCGCACTGAGTCAATGGCTGAAGCCGGCCGGCCGGCTGTAGAGGTGCGCGAAGTATGACGCGCGTGTGTGACGACACATGTTACGCCTGCGTATGCGCCACTCAATACGACTCTACTAAATCAACATGTTTTTATCTACTTGCTTTCAGTAGTCCAATCAGTACCTACCTAAACATCCATGATACGTAGATAGGTAACGTAACGTAAACACAAATAGAACAGAATATTTCTGTTAAAGTTCATTGAAAAAGGAGGAACCCGATTGGAAATTGGGTACTACGTCACCAGGCATTACCGAAATTTTAAATAATTTAAGGCTATTTGACATGTTCACCATAACACAGAGCGAAAGTAGCGGTCACCATGGGATGTAAATTAATAAAAACCTCGAATAGTTTATTAGCTGAGGTACCTGCGTCATTGATTACATAAGAAGTGACAGGACACTGGTGGCAAGCAGGACAATGCACTTAAAATTCATTTAGGAGCGGTGGGGAATACAATAGTGTGCTTTGATTACAACGACCGATAAAATTACTTTGAATTTATCTATTCGACCATGAAAGAAACTACATACATGCAGCTATGTTGAAAACTAAAATAAGAACATAGGCACGAAGATGTACACAAGACCCAAGTATTTGGTCTTGTGTACATACGAAATGATACCCTTGTCTGATTTTAAAACTACGAATTTACATGTGTCTATGTCATATCCAAAGGGAAATTCAAATGTTGTCCGCTCTAAATGAAACTACTAGGGTCACCAAAAGATGTCGACTGGCTTACATTAGATATTCAGTGAGGCTGCAGTTGGAGTCACGTAGACACGCATGCATAAACAATTTGGTTGTCGGCGAGCGATCGTGCGCTAATAAATAGGTCAATAGCTCTAGCACTACCCGATAATCGGCCTTTTGTGGCTCGGCGCCATTGAATTTATAAAATGAAGTTTTTGTTGATTTACTGCTCACTATGAAGACTATCTGCAAGTCAATCGAAAATGTAACAAAATCATAACCCTCCTTTTTGCTTCGCCGTAGTCGGGTAAAAATAGACGATAGCCAACAACACCTACATGATCTGCTAATTATTCTATTTAGTTCACCTCCAGCCACATACGTTAAACGCCTTCTATTGCGTAGGTCTGTATGTTACTACGTAGGTAAACTAAAGATAAGATAACAGCTAAATGTAGGTAGGTATAGTACACAATATAGACGGTGATCTATCTCTAACTTGAAATTAAGTTTGTAGTTACTTCATGACGGTAATAAGCATGTAGGTTGAAACTATTTTAGTACTTTCGCTGTGATTATTTTCCTTTGCTAATTCGTCTAATAACTTGATTGCGAGCAACTACCTAGCCCAAGCGAGAATTAAATTGGACACTTCAATGAATACAAATGAAGAGAACGAGCGTCCGTTCTTTCACTTGTAAGTCTCACTGACTTACAAGGATCACTGTCGATCACTGAGTTGCTATAATGGGTACCAAATACCAATTAGGTGTTAGTGTTTGTAACACATTTGTACTAGGTACACTAACTACAGTGCACATAGGTTAGAACTTCATTTCTGAGCTGAAGCCAGGAATAGGCACGTGGGCAGAAATGAATCAACTTATACTCGTGCTTGCGAAGAAATATTTGTAGATCTATGCAAATACAAAAACAGATACCTATTCCCAGATAACATGACATTTAAGTTTCTGAATTATTTAACATTTAATTTACTAAGCTATTCAAAATGATCCATAGTGAATTACCACAAATAGTACTCGATAACTGTTGCAAAGCCTAGTGGTAGGATACCACCAATTAGGACCAATTTTTACCAGTGAATGTGATATTACCTTTTAATATTTCAAATGTTTCGAAACAAATGAAACAATAGTTCATGAACAAGCTATTAGAAAAGGTATGAGCACTACAGTGCAACGCTTAATTGTCAAATCACGTTCCAAAGATTCAGACTAATGTTTCATAGAATTAGCGATACCTATCGGATGTCTATGCTTAAGCTGATCAATCAATCGGCACGGTGGCCTTGTATGATTGGTGAATACAAACAGTGTTGGTTGCAAAGCGGATGCAGTGGAAGCAGGCCACGCGAGCGCGGCGGCGCCGCTCGCGCTCGTGCCCGCCGCACGCCCTCCACCAAGCCGCTGCAACCGGCAACCTTGCCCCAAAAATCCGTGACCTACATTTTATACTCCAAAATGCAGCCGGTGTTTTTATTGCAACCATTCTCCTTGGAAAGAACCGTTTAATTTGTTGGTTATCTGGCGTTTATTTGTACTTGATAAAAAATAAGAGCTCTTACAGCGTTTCAAAATCGTTTGTTCAGGCGTGGCTAATATAATTGATGCTTTACTTAAATTAACTAAATTAAACCTACCTAGAACGATGAGGAAAACTGTATTCCTTTTCCTTTGTAAATGAATCACAACTATTCCTGTTACAGCTTGCGTTTTGGATTTACTGGAATATGTCGTTGGTGCAAACTAGGTCTGGCTCATCGATTGTGCAGGACGAACCAGCGGCCTAGTTGGCGAGCGCCAGGTCCGCGGGTCGCGATCCTAGCATCTAGGCGGCCCGGTTTCGCCCGGGTAACCTCACCGTGCTCTATTTCTGGATCTAGTACGATCAACAATTGCTATAGGTATTTATAGAGCAAGTGCAAATGGGCCTAATGATGCTGTAACTTTACTAACATTAAATCATTATTATGCCGTATGTATAGACGCCAGCATATCAAGCTATTACAATCTGGCGAATTTCTTTAATAGATTTTCAACTTTGTTGCTAAAGTATTAGGTTCAAGGTTGATTGGGAAAAAATGACAGTTTCGGGTAGCTTGACGTGCTGGTGTCTGTACCTAATTATAATATTATGACCTTCGTTATGTTCGAATGTGTTAGTATTTTATTAAAAGACAATTTGTAAATTCCGCGAGTTGAAATGTAATGTCGGCTAGTCGGTCAATTTACTTTTATGACAATCATAGTCTTATGTCGTAATAAAGAGTTCTATTAAATTACAATAAATCCGGCCGACCATGTAGGTCAGCTTCTGTCGCCGGCCGTAGTCGTCAGGAAATTGATGTTGCGTAGTGCCGACAATGATGCAAGCCGGTGGCGAAGCATGCCAGCATTTTATCTATCAAGTGCGAGATAGAATTTGAGAGCGGCTGACGTCACAGTCCGTAGCAATTAGAATTCTAGGAACGACGTCATGGCGCGTTGGCGAACGATTTAGCGTAGGCGCGACGCGACGGTGACGTCACGGGCAAAATGTTACGGCCCGCCGCCCTCTCTCGACGGGCACGCAGCCGCGCGTAGGCGGCGCGGGCGGCCGCGTAATATACTCGACTTACACGTAAATAAAATCGCATGCTATTACGTAATTGAACGTGAAATCTGCACAAGGACGCGGTGCCGATGTTTCGACATCACTGACTCCCGTCGTGATGCTATAATCGCATCGTTTACGTGCGACGCTTAGAAAAGTGAGCGTTTCACCTTGAGATGCCTGCAAGCGTGGTTGCCTCTCTATTCTTAGATATCGAAATAGTGCTAAATATGTTCGAGGGGACAGGCGGCTAGCACGCAGGCGTCGTGACCCAACCTGACCCAAAAACGGAGTGCGACCCACCGCGCCCCGAGTTACCAGTTGATAACGGATACGGGAACCTGTTAGCTTCAAGCGGCCGCAGCATACGCATCGCGGATAGCACCGTTATACTGTTGACCTGTGACGTGCCTATAGAATACCTTGACTTTGTACCTAATTGATTATTTTTTTCAAAGAATGTATGTACCTACTAACAAAATCTACACTGCCATAGGTCAGTAAATTTAATGGAATCATAGTTACTGTGGGACTTAGTCGGGACCACCGAAAAACAGCATACAGCAATTCTAGTTTTCCGACTGACTTCAGTTACTTCAAATCTACAATGTGAATACATTTTAAATGGTTTACAATCATTGGTTCATTTTGATGACGATGACGCTACAATCGCTTAATCTTGCTGTTATTTAGACATAAAGGGGTTTAATTAAATGGCTTCATAAATTTGGAATAGTAAAATAAAAAACAACGCAAGTAGAGGTCGGGTTTCGAATACGGGTTGTGCGTCGCTGCTGGTTCAATATCAGCGATTCTGGGTCAGTGGGTCACCATGCCGGCGCGGGCGCGGGCGCGGTGCGCTCCCCGCCGCACCACACGCTTGCAATTAAACTTGCTCTTCATACGAAAACATTTCGAAACGTCGTTACGCATACTCTGCATGCCGTGTTGCCGACTATGCCTAGTCAGCTTTATAATTTAGGACAAACACCAAGAAAACTACAAATTCAAGGGCTCGTAAAAGTGACAAGCGCTTATTCAATTATCATGATCTCATTTATTAATTTAACTAAGCACGCAGTGCATTGTTTGCGTTGGAATTTGGTTTCCTTCCTTCTCACGGTCTTCTCTATTCCATTGTTAGCATACTTGTAATTTGACCTGTATGTTCAAGATCACACTAAAACTAATCATCGTTTAGCGCCGACACCGACGCCGGCATACAAATGTGTATAATATTGCGTAGTCGTAACTGTAGACTTGTGACACTCGCCCACGCAGTAACGGTCGCGGTGTGTTACTGTTACCTCAAACCCGAAAACGAGTTATTTTGCGTTGCTGAGTCAACCAGCGATACCGTGCGTGACGCCGAAATCCGACTTTGAGGTATCCGGTGTTAAGAATTGTGAATTAGGAGTCAAAAATACTGAGTTGCTACAACATTTATTTTTACTAATTTTCAATGCACGATTTCTCGCCAGATGTTCTCATTCAAATGACAAAGAATCAAGATTCACGCCTTGTTCTGCCAGCTGTTTAGATAAGAGACATAAATCATGCAACTATTCCAAGGCGAGTGCAATGAGGTCACTCACAAAGGGCCGACCTTGCCTTCGCTGTTCGTTCGTAGGAGGACCAATATAATAGCACAACAAACATGTTACTTCGTCCATGAAAACAATGAATCACGCATCATGTAACAAACTGTCCAAACTTTCATCAAAATAAATCATTATCTAGACATATTCTGGAATTCCACAGCCTATAGATATCGTTGACAACGAAATGGAATAGAAAAAAACGTTTTAAAAATCGCAACGGTTTTCTAACAACATTAAATGGTCAATCATCTCTGTTTCGGCGCGAATTTGGGTCGAATACATTAGGCGAACTATTTTATCACCAAGCAGGGGAACTATCATGACAAGCGTTTATTAATATGTCAAGGATAGATATTTAAAGCTGTTTTCTAATTAGACATAAGCGTGTTTTATAACACTAGTTTTTAGATTTGAATAAACGCGTAAATGCCGTAATGAATTGCGTACCTACCTATCTATCGTATACATTGATTTTGAAAGTCTTAACCCACAATTGTGATAGGTAAATTACATTTGAATTTATATATTTTTAGATTATAATCATTTAAATCTTCTAACACCTTCAAATAGACAATAATAAATAATGTATTTTATAAATTTATTTTTATGAAATAGAGCATGGGTCTGCGGTTTACAGACGTGGCACATCAAGGTACTACAATCTGTCAAATTTCTTTAATAGATTTTCAACTTTATCGTTAGGTATAGCATTAGATTCATGGTTGATTGGAAAAAATTGATAGTTTCGGGTAGCTTGATGTGCTGGCGTCTGTACAGACCTTTCGGTACCGTTGTAAAATTCAGTCAGCGATTTGAGGTAGATTTCGATTTGTAAAAGTAATTGCGCGAACGAAACTGTGTTTCATGTACTTATTAAAGATGTTATATCTCAGTATATAACACGTAATTTGTGGCATTACTGAAGTATTAGTGATATAAATGTGAGCCAGCAAAACAATATTAACTACTAGTTATCATGCACAACATCGACGCGGCGCGGTGGACGCCCGCGAACTGAATATTATACCAGTTGTAAAATAAGATCAAACACACAACAGGTTGATACTGTGGAGATATTTAAAATAAATTAGAAATAAGTGTGATTCCTTAGTACGTTTTGCACCAAGCAAGCACAAAGAAAATGAAAAAAAAAAAAAAAAAAAAACAAACAAAGAAAACAAAGAAAATATTTTAAGGCACGTCCGGTTCGTGGCCTAAATAGGGCCCAGCACTTTAAGTAAGCTATCAGCCTCTCAACATTGTGCTGTGGCGTCTTGTACCAACAAATCTCTATCGATGTTATCTTATCAACCTTGATTTATTTAGAAACCGTGTCACGAGACGATGTTACAACCGTGAAATTATAGAAATAGATAGGTATTTAGTTAGTTAAGAATTTGTGAACACTTTTGACAAAGCATTGATAAAATAACAAAACAAATATGAATGACATAGCATATATTTATCATTATATTTAAACGAATAATTACATAGTGTAGCTATAGACGCAGTTACAATTCGTCACGTTGTTGTGGTCGATTACCTACGCTCAATGCGCCGGCGCAAGGGGCGGGTAGTTTTCTCTTCCCATGGTTTCTGCATCAAGGCCTATTTGTAGTTCCGTTTGCGCTCTCAACGGTAAAAACTCGTAAGGTATGACTGGAAATTGATCAAGGAACTTTAAAAATGGATTCACCTTGAATATTCGTTCCTGCAGCGTGAATGGTGCATTGTTTTATTTTAGGAAAGCGTTATTCAAGTGGCAGAAAAATAGATATATTTATACATCACGATTGAAGATTTTTAATAATATTTTCATCATCCTTTGAAATTATTTAGATTTTTAGCAATAAACAACCATGTAACACATAAGTCGCGTTAAGAAAACATAAATATAGTACAGTTTGTACAGTTGAGTGAAATTTGCGTCGAGCACGCGACGGCTCCACGCAACGGTAAGCGCCATGAGCGTAAGTGTCTTCGTTCCATCGAAAAAAATCTTAACTGGACTGGAAAATCTGGAAAACGCATTTATAATACGCTTTTGAATCAAAACTACTTTCGCTAGCTATATAAGTTATGCGATATTAATTACATTGCTGGCAAGTTATTACTGTCTGCCACCCCGTACTCTTTGTATTGTTCGGACACGCGCGATAGCTTGCTGTTTCAATGTTTCTATATTACATGCAACTTTATGCAAATGTGAATTCCACTCAGCGGTAATTCATTGTGTACACCTAGCATCAACTAACAAGCCGCTGTTGATTAACTCGCCATTGAAAGGTGAGGTGGAGAAATCAATTCGTACAAAATGGCAAACTATTCAATAAATTTTGATTACTGGTTTGATTTGACTGCGAAACACGGTCTATTATTAGGTGAAGCTTTACATTTACTTTTAACGTGACCAAAACAAAATCAACAGTTATTAAAATGTTTGTTTTTTTAATTGCGACTCAGACATAGAGTAACTTTCGTTTGTTTTTGTTAAAGTTAGTTGCATAATTATTTTCAAGAATGTGGTGCTGATACAACTCAAAGGTGTAACAATAGTCTAAGTAGTTCATGGTAGAAGTAAAGTGAATCTGAAACTGGCACTGTACATATGGACAATGCAGGTGCGAGCAGCACTTTCACACTCGCCGCGGTTGCGGAGTGTGGAGAGCGTCACTCGCTGGTAGCCGACGCCCGCGCCGCTCAACTCATTGCTCACTTCGGACCGTTTACGACCTCCGCAAACGAAAGGCGTTCCGCCGGTTACCGATACTGGGGAAATCGTTTTAAATACAGATTACGTAATTCGCATGTATCAATTCAGTTGCAGTGTTTTGCTCTCCAAAGAATATTTAGGTTGGAGAAGGTATAACGACGAAAATGCGTGTTTGCAAACCCAAACAAATCGGGCAGCCATTAACTGCTATAAGCGTTCCACTTAACGGCGGACAAGCCTGTGGTAAGGTTAGCTGATGTTGGGCCGCCACCGGCTAACGGTATGGCCGCCGGCGCCGCGCGCACGTGAAAATAATTCTTGACGCGATTTTGTAACGAATACCGTTACTCGGTTCCGGGCCTGCCGGTGACCTTATTTCTCAGCCGAGCACTCTTTATTTTTATATCTTATTGCCTGACGTTATGATGGTGTAGTCGCTTTCGAGCGTTTTATTTCAAGCATGTTATTTTAAACGTAATCTATGATGCTGTAGGGATAGGTAGGATACTTCAGAGTATCAAAATTGTAAATCAACTTAATAGCAAGTCATGCAACACAGACATTTTAGGATAGGAGATACGTATTAATATTAAACGAGTTAATATGCAGTTATTTATTTATTACGTAATTCCCCTGTCCGGGTTTGCCGGTAAAATAATAGTTGTTTACGATCATAAATGCGGCGGTGAGTCAGCGAGAGGTTTTGTTTGATCGTGTGTGGGTTCTGTACATGTACAGCGGGTTTGTCAGTGCTGACGCTCATGAGCGTACCGAGCGGCACCTGGGGAATACCGCGCGTCATTTCTTTGATAAATCGACTGTTGCTGTAATTAGAGGTTTTTTCAGCAATGCCTATCTCATTTTGGGTTTCTCCTGCATTTCTGCGAAGCGTCGCGGCGTATAAAAACAATTTGGTAAGCATTAGAGTGGTGTTTTTCGATCGCGTGTTATCTATCAAGTTGTTTTCATAAAGTGCGCTGCTCTATCTAGTGTGTGGTGACGAAAAAACTGTTGATATACCTACATGCACAGTACACCGGCCGAACTAGTAAACAAGTGCGTATCGCGCAGTTTACTTTACGCTCTTTGTTGTGAGATTGTTTTTGTAAATGCAGGTATTTGTTTAATCGTTTTAAAATAAATTTAAATAATGATTTTCTTGTTGTTCGTAATAAGTATCGTATCATGGACCATATTAAAATGTTAAGGTAGTTGTTTACACGTTACGAATAGATAAATAAAATAATGGATCGTAAACATGGCATCATCTCTATGAATTAACTAAAGTGGCGGCTGGCGGGCCGCGCGTCGCGACGCGTCACGCTAGTATCGCGTGCTACGTCACTATTTACGCACAACAGCACAAGGTCTGCGCGCGCGCACCTCGCTTCCTTATTGTTATTACTGTTGTAAAATCACTGCGCCACTACTTTCTTGATCTTGTCAAGAAAACTTTGAAAACAACTTGTTTTTCGCAACCTATCTAAACGATGTCAGTAAATATAAGTTAATGAGTAATCATTTTAATTGCTTTACTTGGAACGTTCCCGTTATTGCTTCGCCCCAAATTCTTCGTTGTTCAAAATTTAAAAATGCTGGTTTTATTACTTAAACTCATCTCGAAAGGTCTTTATTTAACTTACGAACTTGATTTTTGCAATCTCATAAGCGATCGCATAAATTGAGTTCTTTATTATAGTGGAAACATAAAAACGAAGGTAACGCCAGCAAAACCTTTATCGAGCCTTGGCAAACAAATTGACGGTCAGATTAAAATATTGAGTCGGGTCAACTAGCCAATTATCGACTGAGTAAATTTAACACGACTTTAATATTGTATACAAATTGTGGACGGCGATAAGGCGGCCGATGCTGATGACGCATGAGGCGCGCGCGCCACTCGCCGGCCGGCCGGCGTCGGACAGTAACTACGGACCTACTTTTAATCTACGGCGGAGAGCCGGAGGAGTTGATTATTGTAATCTTGACTACCTGTTACATGGCGCGCTGTAAACTTAGAGTAACGGTCCGACCAGCTTATAAAATTTAGCGCATGCGTGTTACTTTTAACAGACGCGACGCCAAATACGTGCTACGCATGAGCCCGTGCCGAGTTGATTTCAACAAGTAACTGCGACACGTGTACTCTTTGTTTATACAAGTCGCTAGTGCATAGTGCGCCGCTGCGCCTGTGTGCAACCGACTGCATTGGTGTCGTGACCCAACGTTTTTATCTAATCTCTATTGTAGAGTATGATTGAAATGCATTTATTATGTTCAATGATAAAGGCTTCACCTTGCGAGTGCTGCCGAATTTTTAATGATCGATAGTGTTATCTTTGCCCTTGATGTTAAGCTATTTTAATATCTCTATTGTTTAAATATTAAATACACACTGCGCTTTTGTATCAGGCAATGTACCTACCACAATTCATATTTTTCCTGTTTGGTCCACCTAAACAGATCACTTGTTTATAAATTTCGTGATCTATTACAACAATACAGCATTACATTATTACAATATTATGCGTACTACTGTTAATCATAATGCATAGGAAAATTATTCATCTGATCCACTGGTAGGTGAGCGTAGCTTGGTAACAATAAAATGATGTCATTGATTTCAATAATTGAATCATGACCAATAGACATGTAACTCTGGAACGAGTGGAACTGATTAGTGCACAGTTACGCATTAGTTTATAGTCGGTAACGTGTAAGAGTGACCAATGAGTGTGAGTGCGGGGTAGAGACGCGCTCGCGTGCATTGTCTGTTGCGATAAGTTGCATGGCTGCGCGTGCGATGCGCCGGGCGGCGTGGTGGCGGCAGCGGCGGCCGGTGCATCGTGCACCGCTCGCTGCACGTGGAGCGGGGTCAATAGCTCGCTGCACCACTCCGCCTACACTATAACACCGCTCCGAACTGCATACACTACAAATAACCGATCACTGTCCACACGCACACTTATAAAACGCTCCAATTATAAATAAATGCATATCCATCATTGTCTACGCATGTGTAACCCCAACTGGTTTAAAAGAATAAAGCAGGACTAGAAACACAAATGTTTTTCTTAAGTTTCTAAATCACGGTCTCATAAATATCGTTGATGTCTTTTAAAGGAAATTGTAAAATAATTTCGAGGAGCACTATGTAGAGTCGATATTTGATTTTTGGCAAAGATAACAGCTATGGTGTTCAACTGGTTTTCCTAGAATTGAATTTGCTCTGCCGCTTTTTGAGTGAAATGATGTCAGAACTTACCTCATTAGTGGGCGAGTGAACCTGGACGCGTAGTTCGTCGGTGTCATAGTCATGGTTCTTAACGTCAGCGTGCACCTCTCTCCCGTTGTATGTGAGGAAGACGCGCTGTCCTTCCTTCAGGCGGACGCCCGTCATGCCGCGGAAGCCGGGCCCGATCAGCTCGGCGTCGCGGTACTCGCGGTTCTTCATCTTGACGCTGTCAAAACGCACTGTGTAACGAGTGTTTGGAGTCAGGTTGATGCAGTTGTTGTTCTCCGGGAAGGGCGCCGGGGTTTTCACCGCCTGGATCATCCCCGAATAGTACAATCCGTCATCACCCAGCGCCGCGACGCGCGTCCCGATGATGGAGCGCTTCGCGAGCCGCTTGCCCGTGGACATGGTGCTCAGTCCTCACTCTTCTACTTAAACACTTCCGGCCTCACACCACTGTCTGGTGGCCTGAAAAATTCTACTCACACCTTCACTTAAAAATTTCAAATCGCCCGGCGTACTCGTTTCGCGGGATAACCGTCACAGAATTTTGGAGAACTGACAGAATTTCGACGCGATTCGGCACGCTGCGCGCGGTCCGGCTCCTCAGAAGGCCGGGGCTGGTCGCGGCTCTCGCGTAGAAACATAATACGAGGGCAGGGTCCTCGAGGATCGGGACAAAGGAAAATCCTTTCGCGGTACTAAACTTCGTAACCGAGCTCACAGCGGACGACCTCAATAAGCGCGGTTCGAACACGAACTGGCTTGAGTGCGTGCGGCGCGCCGCGACCGGCGACACCGGCCGGCCGGCGAGCGGGAGCGGCGACCGCCCGTCTCGCTCCTTTGTTTTGATACTCAGCTGTTCGCGCGAGCGAGACGACCGAGTCAACGGCCGCGTGCCTGAGCTAGATGGGTGCTCGGCCGCCCGCACTCTTCGGCCGGCGTTCGGGCGGACTCGCTATTTTCAGCGGGCGGGCGGGCGGCACGCGGAGGGCAGCCGCCCACGGGCGACATTGAGGCGCGCCGGTTCGGTTCGCACGTGGAGCGCTAACGGGATTGCACAACGCACCGATGCCGCCCGTACCCACTGTCCACGGACGCTTCATACGTGACACAGTTTCTATTCGGATTCGGGGTCGATTCAAATGTCAAGCAGATGCACCCACTTATGCAACGCAGTTAACGTGACCTAACTACGACTACGCACAATTTTAAATTGATATCAATATTTGCGATGACAATATTTTGCATCCTGGTGACCTGGCACTTTAGTACCTGTTCGATATTTTAACTGCAAATGAAAATACCGATTTGCGGTTAAACAGTCAGCTGCTCCGTTTATATATAAATAGGTACTTACGCTAACCCGAAGTAAAGCTTTCATTTATACAAATTTAAATTTCCAAAATCTAATTATTTAACGGTTATTTAAATAAGGTAGGGATCTCATTAGGAAACTATATTTCAACTAAAGTATTTTTACATTTTTTTTTTACATAAATTAATTATCTATAAAAAAAAATCACGATAGTCGTGGAACACCCGGTCTCACGTGTCTCGAAGATCGTTTTCTCGGTCCATAGAAACACCTATTACAACATTTACAACATCTAAACAACAGAATACCAAAACTATTTGTATGCTTTTAATGGCAGCAACGTAGTAGCGCCATCTATTGAGTGCGAACCAAGCATACCCAAAGAATTTCATAGAGTTAAAATTCTCAAATTTCTTTAGCAAGATCCTTGTAGAAGAAAACACAAAACATATTATAAGTTATATTTGTAAGTTTTAGAAGAATTAATTGATGCTATAAGCGGTTGCTTGAACTGTTGAAGATTATTTCACACAATAGTAGATGAGTTTGAAATTCTGCTTCATCTCCAAGGAAAATAGTAAACAATATTTGTATGCATAACTACTTCAGCAATACATCTTGTGTCGACATATTAACAATATTCACAGATATTAGCACTTTGTTCAAAACTTAAGCGTAGTGACCTACTTTCATCATAACCTCAGGAATAAAGAAAACTGCTAATTTGTCTCACATAGCCTTGGTTCAGGCCTCACAAGCTCTTTAAAAAATAAACTCATAATTATCAGGTTTAATAGAAATATTCATAATGCTACCAAAATTAGCAATTTATCGTCACATGTTTAGTTATGGCCGGCAAACTGGCGCGCGCGGAGGCATTACGTCATCAACCGAAGTATTCGATGTGCCTACATATACTCTATGTTTATCAAGTTTATGGTCACATTTGTTTACGTTATGATGTTCAGAGTAAACTCATTTACGTAACTTTTGTTCTGAGAAACGAATCTCAGAAATAGAGGTCACTCTCTATTTATCAAGTGCGCGAAAATTTGTCTTTGGTAAACAAACCCACGCTGCTCGCAAAAATGGAGAAGAAACAGTTATCAATATTTTTTTGAACGGCATTGTTTACTAACATGGTTTCTAACTGTTAAGAAAGTAGTTTTCGCGTGAAAATAATTATCTAACAATAAAAGTATTTTGATCATTTGTCAGCTTTAGTGACGAAATCTGTTCAAGCTTCTAAACTACTGATTTACCTACATGTGTTTTATATTTAACAATGAACTGTTATTTAAGTAGTGCTCTGGTTGCGTAACTTATTTAGTGAAAACTTACCTTCTGGGGCTGTTAAAGTTTCAGCTATGAAATTAGTGTCTCACCGGGAACAGCCCCCTCTATTTCAGCCATTAATTTTGCGTCTAGCCTCTATACCGACCAGCATAACCTTACAAATGAAAAGTAAACATCTAATGACCTGATTATCTTAGAAGTCGTGACTTGTAGCTGCTTCTAAACGTAATCTTAGAATCATTTGACATGTTAAAATTGTATGCAGCCGTAATTGCTTGTTACTAAATAGAGATTTTAGCATGTTATACTCTAACCTAAAGGTTCGTCCAGATTAAGTAACATTTTACAAATCTTTTGCTATATAACACGGTTAATTTAAACAACATTGCTAATCCCTCTATTGAATCATGTTAAATAACCATGTTTCATAACATGTTATGTTATTCATGTGGACACACCCTAACACTAGCATCCTGTCTAAGGCCCGGACTCCACCAAACCGGGGATCGCGGCGGAGAGGAGATGTGGAACATTCAACCAATCACAGGAGGCACGACAGACACAATGTAGATTTCAACCAATGCGATTGATCGGTTTCCGCACGTATCCTCTCCGCTCAGCTCGTCTCCGCTTTGTTGGAGTCCGAGCCTTACGGAAGAGTCCTTCGTCAGACATTTCGCCGATACAAAACGTACGAATAATTAAAAGGAACCAGTGATGAAAAAATAATTAACAAAGTACATAGAACCTACCCGGTTACCCACGGAAGCAATTAGGTTTAATTAGTAATGATAATGACAGATTGTTTTGTACCTCGCTACAAAGAACTGGAAAATAATAATTTATTTAGCCTTCTGCAAATGAAGTTTCATTGCCATTGCCAAGTATTTTAAAATACTGTGATGGTCACGGAAAATGCTTTGTTCTGACAACGTGTATGATGGAAATAATACAAAAAACGATATCGGGAACTCTATCGAAAATTTCGATCTTAGTCTTATTTTCAAATAATATTCTGCTTCGTACTGTCCATAATTTTATTTTGAAACTATATACTTAGCATTGCAATGTAATATTTTTTCTAAATAGTATAAGTGCACATAAAATATAGTTGCATTGTTTAGGTACTCCACGAACGAATGATATTCTCCAATAATTTTACATATTCCGCAATATGTGTAGAATTTCGTAGGAAGTACGTGTCCAAAATGAAAATACATCACGTTTGATAACGACATAAGCATAGAGGCACGTAGTTATACCTGCTTACTTACTTTTTTTAAAATTAAAAAAGAAATGTACGGACTTAAAGAGGATGCGCTAAGGTAGCCCGCGATATTAATTTTTTCTTACGTTTTTTCAATTTGCAGGTCAGTGTCAGGTTGTCTGTTTATTAAAATATGATTCGTAATAAATATGATACAGTAAAATCATCAATACAACTTTCTAAGTTCGTTAAATCCCATTGAATGACCATTTCGTGATAAATTCATTCAATGGGATTAAATGAACTAATCAATAAGTAAAAACTAATGAGTACTCAATTAATCCAAGAACTTCGTATTTTATGTTATTTCATGTTAACATAATATTATTTAATGTTATTTCCATAGGTATGTCAACATCATAATAATTATCGTGTTTACTAATACACAAGACACGGTTGTTTAATTTCTCAGAAACTATACAACTGATTGTGTGTTTTTTTACTTGAGGTACTTTTTAGGTAATTTTTTTTGGTGTAATTATATTTTATGAGTAATGGTTAAATAATAAAATATTATATTATTATTTATTTAATGTCGAAATAATTTCGTTCTGAAGGAGGTACAGATTTTTTAGAGCTAGGTACAAAATAGTTTATTTTAGGTACGTTTTTTTGGTAATTGGTATAATTTGACTCTCACACCTTACCTACCTACCCACCTACCCTACCTCCCTTCTCGAGTTTTAGCGAGACAAACGAACAGCAATTCATTTTCATATATATAGATTTTGTAAAAATGTACTTTTCCTAGGAAATCTATAGATTTCCTAAATAGCGATCGGAAATTTATTAAATTCTTTATGTTCTTAAGTATGTACAGCGGGGATAGTGGTGCGAGGGGCGACTACACACAGTCGAGAGCGTTTTTTATGTTACCCTAATATACGACACAACACACCAACATACACCACAACAAGGCATCGTGGCAAGGGGAACTTAGGATGCAAGAGCGAGCGAAGCGAGCTCGGGACTTGGGGCACCCCGACTCCGGACAGGTTAGGTTCGAAATGGATATCCGCCATCCCCTTCGTGTTAGGTTACTTTAAACCCTGCAGACAGAAATAGGAGCCCCGTGTAGCGAGGCTACGTCGACTACGCCTTATTACAACATTTTGATATTTACTTTGACGTTGATTTTATTCGTGTTTTATTCATTTTATTCACAGACAGCATTCGTTTTTATATTTATATTTGCTAGTATCATCTCGGAATTCTAAACAATTCCTAGGAAAAACTTACATTTCATAGGAAATGTGTGTATTAAAGAATCCTTGAAACATTATTTTACACATTTGCTAAGTAGGCTCGGAATTGTATATATTTCTTAAGAATTGGGTACAGTACCTAGGTTTAATACATTTCCGGTAACATTTATACTAACAATATTACATAAGTTAAATAGATTGCAGACGACATAAATGAGGTTGTGATAAATTAGTTCATTGCAAAAATTGTTACCTACCTATCTGACTTTTTATAACGATTAATGTAATATCATACATTATTTTACAGTGACCTTTCTAAGAATGGTTGCTTTCTTACTTGTATAATTGTGTACTACGTGTGCATGTTGCTTGTTCGCTTAAATTATTTGCTCGCTTGCATTTTCGCCCAATACTTGCTCGCTTTTTAGCGTGTGTGCTAAAACACTAGCCTGCCTAGTTGTTAGCTTTCTTGCTTCCTTTTTTGAACGCTTGCTTACTTGCATATGCACTTAATTTCTGTTTGCTTGTTCATTTTTTACATGCATGTTTTTTTATATCGTATTTTTCTGTTTAGATGCAGGATTATTCACATGCTTGCTCTGTGGGCGGCAGTTAAACATTACGTTTGCGTACAAACTGTTTAAGTAATGACCGTTATGCTATATTTTTTCAGTTTTCAGCAAGAGAGTTGTTTGAAAATGAATTAAATAAAATTATAAGTAATTGATATGAACAGTAAACAAGCAATCTGGATATCTAATACGTTAGGTATTACATAAATAATAACTGTTTTCATTTCAATCGTCAACTGATAAACCAAAGTTTTCCTTTCGATAATATTTTGTACAATTCCGTTTTCATTTGCATTTGTTGACGCACGATCGTATCAATAGAAAACGTGTCCAACATATACTTTCTTCATACCTTACCTAACCATTTAAATTGAATTTTCAAAGGGTTTAGCCCACTAGAAAAAGATGTTTCATTATCGTTAAAAACTTTTATCCCCTTAATATTGATCTTTAGTTTTCCTTTCCTTAATTATACAGGGTGTAAACAGACCCTTCACATAGCCGACGACCAAGCATTCTGTACATCAAATTAAGTAACTTTACGCAAAAATTATTGCTTGGAATCGTTTTTTTTTTTGGGGTGAAAAATCACGTTTTACGGTGGAATCGATGAAAAGCACTCAAAGCATTGTGCTGATGGATGGATTGAATAGTACGGGGGGGTCAAGTAGGTGTGTAAAGTAAAAATCTTACATTAAAAATATGTATTTAAAAAAAAACTTGTGAAAAAGTTGGAACTTTGACCCCCGATATCTCCGTAACTAGAAGGTTCCCAGGTATGGTCTAGAACAAAAAAAATGATCACAAAGACGGGGAGAACATGTGCCTTTCGGCTATGTTAAGGGTCTCTTTACACCCTTTATCTTTAGTAACATATTATGGTTTTGAAAAACAGATCAGTGGGGTAATCATATTAAACAAAAGTTTTATTACGTTTATGAATATAACGGTATAAAAATTAATGTTAAAACTAAAGCTATGTGATTGAAATCGTTAAAAACATAAGTATTGCGTAAATTGACTTTTGTTGGAATTACCTCGTTTGATTTTTATTGCTATTCATAAAAAAAGTTAAACCTCTCAAATGGTTTAAAACGTGTAATATATTTTTTATATTTGCCTCTATAATGATTGCTTCATCACTGGTGGCTATGAGGCCTACGACACACATCAAAACGTTGACTTTGACCAAATGGACACGCCGTTTGGTCAAGACGTGTAGCTATAGCTACTAATGGTCATCAATTTCCAAGGCCAAAAAAAAAAAGAATACGTACTCCATAACTGTTAGGTAAGTATAAGGACCTTACTACTCTATTGAAATAATTATGATGACAAGTGTGCCCACGTCCACAATAACGTGTTCTTAATTAAAATCAAGATCACGAGTAAGCATGATTGATTACGTGTACCTGTCTACACCGCCCGCGCCAGTCCGCCAAACGACACTCCTACGTGAACGTAAATACCGACACCTAATAACTAGTTAATATATTACTAATTCATAACCTATTAATATTATTTGCCTCTGGTATAACTATTATTTACATTTGGCAAATTTTATTAAACGTCGTAATTCGTACGTTAATAGCAATTTATCTAATTATTTATGACATCTGTTGTAATATTAACAATTTTCTGAAGCAATATAAAATTTAAGTACTGATATTTTAACTTAAATAATGGGTGAGTTATATATAGGTAGTTACTTATATTATTAACAAAATATTCAAGTTTTAAAAAGAGAATTCAAGAGTTCTCATGATCACCCAACAAACATCCAAATAAGCTTCAAGCAACAACCCCACGATTTTTTATCACTTCCGTGAGATGCCAACAGATGCATAAAGGTAAACCTACTGGACCAATAGTAATGTCGACGTGGACATATGTGTGAGTGTAGATACTCGTCTGTGTACGCGGTCGACAACTTAAAGTTAGGGTGACTGCGAAGCTTTAACCAATGAAAGCCCGGCAGGGTCACGTGGTTTTGTTGTCCCGATCAGCTGTTACGGGAATGCTTACAAAAAACATCAACAAACCTTAGCCTGTCCCCACCGCAGGTAACAAAGGCACACGGAATAATAATAGCAGCACTTCAATGGAATCTCGCTCAGATTTGTATGGGGAGAGACTTCGGACCTACACCAAACAAAAGTTCCGAAATTGCTTTTGCCTTTGCCTGTGACGTTAGACAATAGTGTTTTTAAGCATTTTCTTTGTACAGAAAAAGCAAAAAGGTACAACTGATTACAGGTAGTACCACCTTCGCGCCTTTGAACGAAGCGAAAAGTAGTTAGAGGATTCAATGTTATTTCCTGAAGAGTAAGCTCAATTTTATTGTGTCGCTCGATAACTATGCTACATTTTTTGTAGGTAATAATTACAATTCAGTTTATGTGCTTAATTACTTACATTTAACAGAATCGCTTAATTTATCGCGAGTATAAATTCACATTAGGATGCGTCTGAACAATGTAGTGACGGAGAAGTAATTAGTGCTTCATTAACAATCAACACAGCTTAGAATTTAAAATGTGTTCAATTACAACAAATACAATATGTAAGACATTATTAATACAGTTTTAACGATGATAGGGATAAGCAAGGTCGTTAGAGTCGATCCGAGTACAAGTACAAATTCTGACGTCGTTTAAACAATAACTATTAATAATTTAGGGAACTTGTTTATTTTGTCGTAATTCTGGTTAAAAGGCAGAGACTTACAACCTCTGACACTATTTTGATTGACTGCTTGGTTACGAAATACAAGTAATCATTTTTAAGTTAGGAAACCCAAAACAAGTTTTAATTCGAATAAATTCAACTTGTTCTGGTCTCAACCACGTGGCTTCTATTAATTTTGAACGTTAGAAATAGATAGATACTTTATGCTCTCGTTTTACTTGTGCCGAGCTTCCGGGATAAACGTAACCTACATATTTTGTATTTCTGAAACTTCAACACTTTCAACAGTCCCTAAAATAGTACCGACGTAGGTTTTGGTAAGCCAGTTTTTCAACGCTGCTACTTATAGATAGAGCACGCCTAAACTATCAGCAGTATGCAGCTAGAACGTAGCAACATACTTCGCTTGCGATATAAGATGTCGGTTACATTTGCCTATAAGTAAATTTTATTTATATTCATCTACTATAGTCCGGTCAGAGCGAAAAAATGTGGTGTTACAAGTTTCCGCGTGGCAGCTAAATAGATTGTATACGAAACGTAGTGTAACGGTACCTACCTATAATAAATAAATAAGGAGCTTGATAAAAATAGCACAATGGGAACACATGTTTCGAAAACCGCATTCGATAAGTGTGTCCAGTGGTGCAATGGTAATGATAGGGCAAACCACGGTTGAATATGATAACACTATAGTACATTGTACTTTGATAACGGTGTTGATTTACCTATTATTTTATTATTGTCCCTATCTGTGGCTTGAGCCCTCAAATACTTGTCAATTTGTGGTTTGGTGGATCTAGCATGTGGCAAGGCTTCTTTCTCCAGTTGTAATCAGTGTTAGATCACCAAATATACCTACATGTACCCATGTATAGTCTAGCGATACCAATACTTATTATAAAGCAGGTAAGAACTCGTTCAGTGCCGAGTTAGTTGACCCCTCAGGTTTTTTCTTAGTGCCATTAAGTTTTATGCGTTCTATTTGTGGCAATCGGACAAAGCCTACTTAATGCGAGTAAAGAATTATAATTCCTAACACAACAACTCCTTTCAAAAAGGTATGGAAGAAAATACTTCATCAATAAAAACCTTGTTTCCAAGCCAATGCGGTAGGCTGGTCTCACAGTTTACATTTACTCTCTCGACCATGAATTACATTAACACAATGTGTGACATGCGATTACAAAGCAAGGAATCTAACTTGTTATAAAATGCAGTAAATAATATTAAAAGTAACTACTAACTCCAACCGGTTATGGTCTTAAGTAAAAAATCAAAAGTTCAAATAAGTCCATTGCTAACAAAAACAATTTTGGTAAAAAAATATAGTTTTAAAAACAAAAAAAGAAACTTTAAAAATAAATCTTGGAGGCGCCGGGTATCGATCCCGGTACCTCTCGCATGCTAAGCGAGCGCTCTACCATCTGAGCTACGCCCCCGATAGTGAAAGTGTCGAAATTTTGTATTGCATTCTACACGCATGTTAAATACTCCGGAGATTATTACGAAAACGAAACACGAACTTGTTTAATTAAATAAATGGTTTTCAGAAGTTAGAGATATTTTACCGTTGTTGCAAACTCGTTTGTGTAATAATATAGCATCGAGAATTTATAATAGTGGTAAATAAAAATATAAGGCGAATTAAATAAAAATTTCTATTTAAGTATTTTAATAATCGGTGGAAATCAGTTATTCTGTACCTACCTACTAACAGGCTTCAATGTGTTAGTTACGTTGTCAGTAGTTTGATCAGGATGTTCGCTGGAGTATTAAATATTCATTAAATACTGTGCGTCCTTCATTTGCAATAATTAACGTAGGTGTAGTTGTCAGTAATAACACTTCCCTTCATGTTTAAATAGTTTATATTAAAAAAACAGCATAACAGAAAACAGCGTATAAAAATAGAATTTAACAACATTTATTTATACCCAAAACTTGGAAATTTAACATTAGACATGGCGGTAACAAGTGCCTATAAATAAACATTTCATGTGTTCAAGGGACTAGTTTAACAATGACCTTTTAAAAGGAATTAATCAAAATCGTATTGCCGAAGCTTAAAAAGATAACCGTTAATAAAAAAGTCCGAGAACTATACCATAATATTATGTTAATAATAAAAGCGTCATTTTGAGACATAATTATATAACAGCTAAATATTAGCTGGCAACTGGCAAGTTTAACGTTTTACTTTATTCTCATTACATGCTAAATTGGATTGAATAAAAAATCAATGTCCTCATTACAATTCATTCATACAAATTATTCATAACAGCGTCGGATTACTAAATAGGCTGTGTAACCGATGGGCCTCGCGCCTTATTAGGGCCCGCGACCACCGGCAACATTCTACGACCATAAGAACAACTGCCAAACTCTTATTTATATGGCCAGGTAGACTATTGTTCGGAAATGAAACTAGCTATAAAAAAAACTAGAGACAAACTCAGTTTTTTTATCTAAGTTTCATTTCGTCCTCAAAATATTATCTCCAATATTTCGCACTTGATCGGCTCGAATAGCCTTTTATTTCATCTAACAAAAGGTTTTTTGTTGAACATTCTTCAACAGCGATTGACTTTCGCTGCTTTACAATAGACCAAGTCTAGCTAATCGTCTGCACAATTGCTAAAGAACCTCAATGTAATCCGGTTTTGTGTATTTATGTACTATCTAATGGTTTGAGCTGCGTCTCACTGTGAATGGCCCATTAGCAGTTTAAAAGAGGTCAGTAAGTCAGTTATAAAATTATCTGAATGGTTTTATTTGAATACACATGAACACAAAAAACGCGTCAAAATGGGTTTCGACCACGACTAATGTGAAGTTTCGATTTTATTATTTAGCTAAGTATTTGGCTACGCTACATCTTATGGTAATTTTTTGTTACAAATAGCTCTTATCTTCCTACATGACGCACAAGACATTTAAAGAGACTGATAACATATTTAGGCCACTGTATTCTTGATATTTATTGATGTAAGTACGTATTATATTAACCAGTAGCCTCGATGTGACTAGAACGTACATATTCAGCTGTCTCCCTCTAGCATGACCACCTGAGTTCCCTTGCCGACGGAGTCCCCGAGGTTGAAAGGTGCCAGTGCTGCAACCACGCCGTCGCGGGGAGAACGCACCACATACTCCATCTTCATGGCTATAACCACGAACAGGGGCTGGCCTTTCACAACCTAAAGAAATACAATTTTGTAACGTTTCATTTATAAATACACCAGTAATTTTAAGTAAAGAATGTAATAAATAAGACATTTTTCACAGGTAAACGTTTGGCATGGCCTCACATGATTATGTGACAGAGACAAAGCTTTATGAACGTATAACAATGTTAAAGCTCGATGATCTATAATAACAGCTTATTTTTTTCTTTTTTTTTTAAATTTAAATTTAATACCCAAACATAAATTAAAAAAAAAAAAAATCGCTTGTTTGCCAACAAACCATTCAAAGAGCTGTGTTGAGTAAATCAGCGAAGGCAGTTTATATGGGGCCGATGACATTGACTCACTTTGTCCCCCTTGCTGACGAGTATCCTCTCCAGCACTCCGGGCGTGGGCGATGATGCGCTGTTGGCCGCGGCGGCCGCGTCCACAGTGGTGGCCTGGTATTTGGGTCGAGGCAACTCCACTATTGTTTGACCATTCTGTGACAAAAACATAATATAAAGATGATTTGTTGAGTGGGCGGTGTTGGCAAATCAAATTATTTTTCGAATCTTTTTTTAGGGTAGCCGAAACTGTCGCAACCATTTATTTACATGTCGACGAAGTGGAATTTGTAGTAGCAGTAATCTTAATGTTAACCAGAAACCAGTCGGTGATTTTTGTATGGTATACATTAACAAATTTCTATTGATTTTCCGTATTTTTTTATCACTGTTTTTATGTTATTCCAAAACAAGGAGACACATCATTAGTTTTCCCATAATCAGTTTTAAATAGAGTTTATTAATTTAGAATGTCTTATCTCGTTTGGGAAGGAAAATATATAAAATACAGGGAAAAACTGATTGCGGAAGGCAAATTCCGGCTAGTTTTCGCTCAGTGTTTTTTTTTGTTATCTGTTCTTGTGTCCACAAAAACTGATAACCAAATATTTCTTGTTGGCTCTTGTCGCCTGTGAGCGTGTTCCTTGTTTGCCCTTTGTGTTCCAGGGCCACGGTATCTCTTTCTAACAGTCCCGCAGCCCTGGCAGAGTAGTCCCACCTTGCTGTTCTTGTCGCCTATGAGCGTGTGTTCGGTCTGAGTCCTCTCATGCCTGTAGGGATGCCTCTTGCCTCTCTAACACTACAACACTGTCACAGCGTCCTTACCTCATCATACACGTGCACCTACTGCTCGTGCGTCAGTAGTCCCACCTTGCTTTTCTTGTTGCCTATGAGCGTGTTCGGTTTGACTCGTCTCCTGCTCTTGTGATACAACACTGTCACATTGCGTCCTTACCTCATCATACACGTGCACTTGCTGCTCGTGCGTCAGTAGTCCCACGTTGCTCTTCTTGTCGCCTATGAGCGTATTCAGTCTAAGTCCTCTCTCGGTGGTTTCAAGTGACGCTTCTACTTGATGCCATTCGCCATCTTTGACCTTCACTCGGTATGAATTGGGGGTGCGCTCATGTTGAACTGTTACTGTGAGATCTGCGAAGAGGAGATGTAACAAAAATATTAAAAGATGTTTTTGTCAGACATGTGCTTTACTTTTTTTGTACCGTATTCAGTTTCTGAAGGCACGACCAATTGCAATTGTAGGAATATTTGAACATTCTACAAACTTTTATTACCAATATTATATTAGTGCTTATTATTATTAGATTCACAACCAGTCTTACCAAGGGGTATCGTATTACCCAGTAGTAACTGGGTGGTGGAGGTCAGATAAACAGTCGTTTCATGTAAAACACTGGTATACTGACGTCAACATAGTTGAGAAAAGGCTTGGCAGATGATGAGTATATAAGTGCTGAGGCTTTTAAGCGTGAATAACATTCATTGACATTTCTGATTGGTCAAATATCAAGAGACCTGTGCACAGCAGTTAATGAAAATATTTTTTAAACATTAAATCATTTACCTTTTTCATCAAACCTCAAAGGGATAGTTTTCTGCAGCTCAAAATTGGGTCTCCACGCCTGGGGCTCCACTGAGATACCCTTCCAGTTGTCCGTTACGGTACTTGAAAGTTTATTGCTCAGCAACTAAAACAAAAATGTTATTACTTTCTTGAAAAAGAACACGGATGCCTTCTTACTCATCGTTCTTTCGCTCTTTATATCTTTCTATATTATTTGTAGCACATTTGTAATTTTAATTACCACGTGTTCAGTACATCGTACCGAACCCCCACTTGGAAATTTTTCAAAATGATTAAAAAATATTGCCATATCCAACAAAGGTGGAGTACCTACACCAAATTGTCATTTAAGCTGGTACCGGTAGGAATAAATATGATTTAGGCATTTTGGTCGTGTTAGTGATAGCGAAAACAGGCACAAGTGTAAGAACTGGAAGTTTAGCTCCACTTTGGAGACGCCTACGTTCATCCCGATGAATGTATACTTACATGTCCTAGCGTGGCCTGTATGGCGCGCTCCTCACTCAGCACCGAGTCGCTCGGCGGGAACAGTTCGATTTCGTGCTGCGGTATGAATGACGTGTGCACGTCGCCAGCTACGAATGCACTTGCACCGCTGAGTCGGAGAAGGAAGTTTACGTTTGTCTCTAGACCGGCAACCTGTGAGGAAAAAAAAATTAATAAATGGTATTATTTATTCTTGTACCCTTTTTTATTGCAAAATGGGCCTGCTCTTGACCTCGATCACGACTAATGAAAAGCGATGGATGAGCTCTCTGATGGAACGAGCTATGCCTGTTCACGGCTTTGAAGGCAAGATCCCCAATCACAATGTTGTCCTATTTAAACTAAAGGTTAACTGGTAGAGAATGCCTTGCAGCATTAAGTCCGCCTATGTACCACTACTTTACATGATGTTTAAATCTTACTTCCTATTATAAATGCGTAAGTTTGGATGGATGTTTGTTACGCCAGAACGGCTGAACGGATCTGGATGAAATTTGGCACAGAGATAGATTATAGTCTGGAATAGCACATAGGTTACTGACATTAATACTGGGTCCACCGTTGGTTAGCAAGCGCTACAGTTGAGCATGAGGTGGACAATGATTGTCGATGACAATGAGCTTTCCAGCCATTACATAGGATTTAAACATAACTGGCGAAATGTGAGGTCTACTATAGGATACACCTCTGCCTAAGACTCAGGGATGATAGGCATGATGTTATGTTATGACATTTATATTTGAGATACTTACTTGATACTCTGAGAGCTTGGCTCTAGTCTTGGCGAGCGCTTCACTACGGTCGCGGCCCCACACAACAAGCTTAGCGATCATGGGGTCGTAGTGCACTGAAACTTCTTGACCTTCCCGAACCCCTGTCTCCACCTGGTGACAAAAAAAAATCAAATAAGACAGCTACTAGAAAAATAGTAACGGAAATAATATTAATACTAATGAAGAACTAAGTCATGGCGAGCAATAACAAATAAATGGTGTAAAAAGACCCTTAACGAAGCCGAAAGACATTTGTTTTCCCCGTCATTCCGATATTTTTTTTGTTGCGGACCATATCTGGAAACTTTCTAGTTATGGAGATATTGGAGGTCAAACTTGCAACTTTTTCACAAATACTAGTTTTTAAGGTTACAACTTCAAATACCTCCATAACCCGTTTACTATTCAATGCATCCATCAGCACAATGTTTTGAGTGCGTTACATTGAGTTTTACTGTAAAACGTAAATTTCCCCCCAAATGAAAAAGTCGTTTACCTAAATAGAGTAAAAATTGAGTTTCTTGCCGCTTCTTCTCCATAGGAAACGACCAACCCGAACCGAGTTCCTTTTTTCGACGTTTTATAAGTGCCCATTTAGGCCTTGTGAAATAAAATATTTTGATTTTGAATCATTTTTGCGTAGGGTTACTTAGTTTAGTTTGATGCTTGGTTGACGGCTTCGAGAAGGTCCGTTTACGCCTTGTATATGCAAGATATACGCAGGACAATAAATCTCCTCCAATAACTTTACTAAACAAAACGAAAAGAAAAATTATAAAAAACCACTTTGCATACAATACTATAAACTCTCTCAACGTTAAAGCAACTCCATCTATTGACAAATTACGTAAACAAGTGAGTTGAATGAAACGAGGGTATTACATAAACTTATGAATGGTTCATTCAAGCGGAGCGGGTAAACCAACCCTCGTGTTAGCTGCCGTGCATCGTCAGCTCCCTCTATCGGTGACACGCAAAATCTTATATTAATACATACAAGACAGCCAACTCAGTAATTTCTCCGGAGTAATTTCTCCGGAGTAATTGACTCCATCAAATGGTCTACAAAGATCCGGATAAATTGTAGACGTGGCTCCGGACATGGACAGGGACACCTCCATTCAAATACTACTGAAGTTTCTGCAGCGTCGGGTGTCTGCAGCCGGTAGGCAATTTTTCCGTATCAGTTTGCCTCATTCTAAAGTTTTAGTGGCTGAATTAAAACCGTTCTATTATTAGATACACGTCTGCCTAATCCTGCGGAGATTACAAGTGTGATGTTATGTTTAAAGTTTTAAACTAAAGTTTCTCTTACCCTAACAAACTCTTCAGGCAAAGGCTGTGTGAGTCTATGTAGCGTGCCGGCGCGAGGGAGGAAGCCCGCTCGCGGCTCCTCTGCGTATATACGGCATTCAACCGCATGCCCACGACGGATGATCTGTTCTTGGGACAAAGGTAACTGTTCCCCTGCTGCTACTCGTAGTTGCCATTCCACTAAATCTGTGCCTGAAAAAAATAAAAGTTTTTACTACTTATCAAAAAGAAGTATTTATTCATCATCAACTGTGTTAAAAAAGTACTCCACAAAAGATTTTTTTCTGTTAAGAAAGATGCATTGTTCCAAGGTTTTGATGAGTTGGATACACGCTACACGTCCATCTGGTTCTGCACCCGCTACATCTACTATATACGACTACATGAAATTGGTTACAGTTAGCCAGTGAACTACAGGCTGCAGATATCGCTACAGCACCACAAAAGTCATCACACATCGTGAGTGTAACATTTTAGGATCATTATACTTTTTTGTTGAAGTCAATCATACATACCAGTGATCATCTCAGTGATGGGATGTTCCACCTGCAGCCGTGTGTTCATCTCCATGAAATGGAACTCATGCGTTTGACGGTGCAGGATGAACTCCACGGTCCCCGCTCCGACGTAGCTCACGGCTTTAGCGGCGCGCACTGCGGCTTCGCCGAGAGATCTGCGAGTTTCTTCTGAAATACCTGGCTGGAAAAGAGACATAACTTTTGGAACTACTGTTCAAAAATAACTGGCCTTATTTTTATTATTAATCTTTACCTTGATGTGACAATCGTCTGCTTAGCCTTTCCCAACTATTTTAGGGTCGACTTCCATTCTAATTAGATCCAGCTGAATATCAATATGTTACATGGAACGATTGAATAACATAGAATACTTTAAAATATCTGAAATTAAACTGCCTCTTCAATACTCTTTAAAAATTAAAGAACATGAACGATCGTCTAGCATCTAGCATCTGTCTGAGTAGCTTGGTAGCTACTAATAACTGTCTGGCTTATCTACCTATCTATCTATAGGCTATCAGGCAGCATCGAGATTGTCACACTCTCTCTTTTCCATTCTACACAATTCTAAAGCTCTTTCGTATCTTCGGGAACGCTTTGAGTATCTTGTTCCTAGAGGTAAACCTTGTCGTTCATTATCATCACTTCTCCTTCGTTTCCCTCCATACTCCTCAAGTCGGTATGATGGATCATTTACTATTTGTGTTGTGCGCCTTTGGAATTCACTTCCACACTCCTTGCGGGATAGCCCTCATTAGAGGTATACGTTTTGAAACTGTCATAGTCACTAACATTATCATTAACACTAGAAACGGAATATTTACCATATAATATCCCGTTTCTAGTCTCATTAGAAGTGTTCAAGAAAGAAATAAAGGAACATTTCCTGTCAATATGATCAATATGTATGTATGTATATGGGATTTTATAGGTATGTATATATAAGTGTATTACGTATATTATATTGTATGATTGTAGTATAGTTTATAAAATTATATAAATAGAATGAAATGTTAGTGCACATAAGTATATCCTCTTCTGCAAATCTCGCAACTGAAATTAGGTTTGCTGTAAGAAAACCCAATTTTGGGTTAAGCTCGCCATTACATATTTGTTATTTTGTGTGCAATAAAGAATAAGAAGGAAGGTTACTAACCGCTGGTGCTTCCTCAATGATCTTTTGATGACGTCTTTGAACTGAGCAGTCTCGTTCGAAGAGATGAACTGCGTTGCCGTGCATATCAGCAAATACCTGAAAGATAAAATAATTTTCGGTTTGTGTCCGGTTGATGGTTACAGGCTCGCTGGCGATATGTAGGTGCTCCTTTAATGCACACATACCTGCACTTCAACGTGTCTCGGGTCTGTAATGTATTGTTCGAGGAGCATGTTGTCGTCTCCGAACGACTTCAAAGATTCGCGTTTAGCTGACTCCAGTTGGGGCAAGAAATCTGCTTCTGTCATTGCTATTCTCATTCCCTGTGAACAAAATACAAGTTTGAATTAAAATACCATAATGCACAAACTGTATACTTAAGACCTCGTATCAGCGAAATTTACGTAGTTTTTGAATTATTGCATAGATATAAAAACACTTCCTGTAGACATTGACTGTTACACGGCGTTATTTACAGGGGGCGTTATTTTATTTTATGTATTTTCTTGCATTATTAATCAATAATCTAACCATTTGGGTTTGGAGAAGCATGTTGTCTTTGTTATTTTTAAACTATGGATTCGCGGCAGACCTCGGAGGAGATGGTAGGATGACTTGGATGCAGGCATCAATGAATGGAGGGAAGCCTTTGGTCAACAGTGGGGCAGTACGGGCTGGTAAAAATAATAATAATAACTACGACTGCTTTTTGTTTACTATTTTGTTACCTTTCCACCACCACCTCGCACAGCTTTTATCATAAGCGGGAATCCGATGTTCTGTGCTTCAGCTTGTAACTTCTCGATACTCTGCTCCTCGCCGTGGTAACCTCTCACGATAGGGACGCCAGCGGCTGACATTATTGCTTTTGATGTGCTACAAAGAGGGAATATTTCAGGTATTAAAAATGCTGGTTTCATGGATTATTGACCTCTGCCCAGGTTCACTTTGTCCCACATGTTGGACAGATTGGAATAATCCGGTTATAATATTGACAGAGGTAAGTTAATCTATATTTTTATAGCATAATTATATAACTAAGCCACTACTGTGCTAGCTTTTAGAATTACACAGGTCTTAACTCAAATTACTTCTATCTCTGGAAGGAGAAGTATATCCCATCTAGATGCAAAAGTTTGCTCTGACTGGAGTTACAAAAGAGATTGTGTGCTTTAAGACACCAGTATTTTTATGATTCTAGTTTTTACATAAGTACATACATACATAATTCACGGATTTTTTTCATCGAGGTAGGCAGAAACCACAGATCGCTCCCTGGTACGATCGTTCCTTACATACTCCTTCTGCCTTTTCTAGTTTTTCTTACCTTTTGATACCCATATCCCTGATAGCTGCTGTTGGAGGTCCAATAAATATAATGTCTTCACTTGCACACTTTTCACAGAACTCCACATTTTCTGATAGGAATCCATAGCCAGGGTGTATGGCTTGACTGTTGGATTTCTTGGCCACTTCCAGGATTTTAGCTGCATTTAGGTAGCTCTGGGTGGAAGGTGCAGGCCCAATGTGGTATGCTTCATCAGCCTATAAAACAATAGTAGAGAAATTAATCAATATGTATTTAACTCATCCAGTGTTTTCTTATGCCTCTTGGGTACTCCCTTTTTTTTTTTTTTTGCTAATACAGCAGTTCATTCATTATTTATCCACAAGCAGCAAGATGATGAATTTTGATGACACTAGCAGTTATAATAATATCAGCTTGCGGTGTTGTAAAATGGTCCATAACCTCACATGGATAAGATCCATTTTTGATTGAAAAATGGAACAAAATTAAGATTAAAAAGACTGATTAGCGATTACTGAGTGGAACATGATGTAAACTGTTGTTATCATGAAATAAAATGCAAACAACTACATCTTGCAAAGAGTAATAATTTATCAATAAGTCTATGCTACATACTATGAATGCTAGAATATTATTTAGGTTCTTTATAACAATAACCAAAATCATTTAAAAACCACCTAACACACATAACAAGCGGCTGATGTTATGAATAGACGACATCTCTGTCATCCCCTTAGTAATAGGCAAAGGTATTCCTGTAGTATGCTGTACACCCACATTTGGCCAGTTATGTGTGTTTAAGTTCCATGCATGCAAGTACCTTATTATCATTTAAAATGAACATAATATTATTGTTCTCACCATTTCAACATGCATGGCATGTTTATCAGCATCAGAGTACACCGCCACAGTCCTCACACCCAGCTTCCTGGCAGTCTTCATGACTCGGCATGCTATCTCCCCACGATTGGCTATCAGTACCTTGCTGATCAGTCTCCTTCGTACTTCCTCTTTGAGTTGTTGGGCGTGAGTGAACCTTGCAGGGTATTGCAAGTGGAGGGAAACTCTGGAACAGAATATTTGTTTATTGTAGTTAGATCACACAAAACATATGTATTAAGGGAGAGGTTTTTACCTCGCACCATTACATCACTGGAATTTGTAATGCAAATAAAATGGGCATATGTAAGTACACATTATATTTTGTACAAGAGAAATATAATAGCTGCATGCAACTGGTAAGTACTTATTGTACAAGATAATAAATATAATTGCTGCTTGCAATCAGATTATCATTTATTATTCTAGCTACATTCATATATTGTGTTTGACAATTGAGAAGAAATAAAAGACAGTCAAAAACTTACCCATTTTTGTACAGATGCCTTAAATAAGACATGTTTATTCTTAAGAAGAGTGTAATAGCAATTAAATCAGAGTTTCATAACTTATCAACTCAGATAATAGATCCAAATGTGTGGTACGTTTTTAGATTACGTCGGTCGCCAGGCCCCTCTGCGGACTGATAACGCTGAGTAACGATACTATCGCCGAAATAATTATCATATTCTTATCAACTCATTAGTAATTTTGCCACCAAATTCAGTCAACAAGTTTTTGAAAGACACTGAAACATTATGATGAACTGGTGAGTATTGTAGTTTTAAATCTAGCAAATAATTATTCCGAGTAAACACATCATTTCATCAGCTCGTTTTCTAATAAAAACATATTTATCGGTTCTTCTAAATAAACAAAGTTTATTTACTTTGGTCCCTTTAAAAACCTACTCTATGTTTACTACTAAAAAGCGATTAGAAGAGTGAACAACAGATGAGATAAAAGAGATAAATGATCCGTTTTTGCATGTGTGTAAGAGAGAGAGAACTTGAAGTTGACATCTCATGTCATTTGTTTCGAATGTTTCAATGATGTTCCATTCATGTTTTTTGTCACACTTCCTCATGTTTCCACAATCAAGTTGATTCAAAAAATGTTTCGAGAATAGATGAAATTTAAAATACCTACATGACAGCAAAAAATGTATGCTGATAGTTTTTAACTAGTTTATAAGATCGTTTAAACAAATAAATGAATATCAGCTGAAGGATTATCTCTACCTATTAGAATTATTGAGCAAAGATAAAAGCTCTTAGGCAATTCTTTGCCTTGCCTAGCTTTTATCACATCCCTCAACTACAATACCACGATAATGATAGACGCAATGTTAAAATAAGTTGCGTCTATCAAGCCGCAAGTTTTTTATTAAACATGGCAACACTATCACAAACGGTCGAGTGTCAGTTCATTGTCAAAATATCAAAACAAAAACAGTTTGAATGGATCGATTTTTGTAGATGAAAATAGTTTTTATCTGCAAGTTCCAAAGTTTATTATGGTTTGAGAACTTTGAAAAGCCAAAATAATAATTAGACAAAACAGTTTGTCGGTTACCCGTTGGAAAGTGAAATTGTGAAATATTACAGTTGTATGATTCAAAGACATTCAAATATTTTGAATTGATGTGTTTGAGATTTTCAGTAGTTTTCTTTCATTCAAGTTAAGTTTGAATGTGTCTATTTTAAATAAAATGGGCGTAAAAGGCTTATGGACTGTATTGACTCCATACAGCGAGAAAAAATCTTTACATGAGGTGAGATCTCTAACATAATATTTGTTTACACATTTTACTCAGTTTTGTAATGAGGGATTAACCATGTAGGTACGAGTTATTCTGGGCTTATTTTATTCTGCAGGATAGCCTTGTTGGTATAAACTTTATTATTGAAAAATTTCTCAAGTGATTAACAAACTATATTTTTTGCAGATACGAGGGGAAACTGTTGCAGTTGATTTATCAGGATGGGTGTGCGACAGTCAGAATGTCACAGAGTATCATATCCAGCCGAAATTGTATCTGAGGTAATTATTTTTAAATAATTATCATGTTTTGGAACCAAAACTTCTATGTCATAGAAAATAAAGTTCAAATCCCATTGTAATTAAATATTTAGGAACCTACTGCCAATAGCATGTGAACTGAAGAATGTATAGAGATTAGTGAAATCAATTCAAAATAATATTAAAATGTTTAGTATCTTCTTTTCAGGAACCTCTTCTTCAGAACAGTGTACTTGATACTGGCTGACATAAACCCTGTATTTGTGCTGGAGGGTGATGCACCGGAGCTCAAGAGAGATGTGATGGCTGCTCGTAATGCTATCCAGTTCAAAGGGGCTGCCCCAAGGTCTGACGCTGCAGTTGCCAAGAAGAAACCTGATGTTGCTAGGAAGAGATTTAAAAATGTTCTGAAAGAAGTAAGTCTTTTATTTAAGAAGCCATTTAAAATTGACACTGTTCTCAAGTAAATCCAAAGATTTTTTCTGATCATTCCCTACAACTTATGTAGGTACTAATTAAATGTGTGTATTTATTGTTTCAGAGAAATTAATGATCATTTTATGCAACTGTTAAAGAATTGGTAGTTGTGATTTGATTCTAGGACTATTTAGGTAGTCAATTTGCTTAACCATTAATTTCCCAAATTGATGACATAATTTTGTTTCCAGTGTGAATCACTTCTCAAGACTCTTGGTGTCCGTTGTGTCAAAGGTCACGGTGAAGCTGAAGCTACATGTGCACATCTGAATGCGCAGGGTGTATGTATTAAATATTATATTTTAGTGGTTAACTTGCATCTAACTCAATAGAAGATTTAGATAAGATGATGATAAATATGGAATGTGATAATCAGTCTGTAATGTTCCCATTGCTTGGACGCGGCCTTGCCTAAAAGTAGGCTGTACCCCACCATATGGGCCCAGGAATGATGAAAACGAGATGTAATGGCTTAAAATATGTATGACATTTTAGAATTCCGCCATTAGACTGACACCGACCTTTATTTTTCTTTCTTTTTTAAATGTCCCAGTAAGCAATTTTGCTATTTATGGTTTTTTCCTATTTTTACACAGTTTGTTGACGCAGTTGTATCTCAAGATTCGGACTGCTTCGCGTACGGCGCTAAGCGCGTGTATCGTAACTTCAGCGTGTCGAACGCGGCCGGGGGCGGCGCCCTGCAGGGCTCCGTCGACTGCTACGATGCGGACGCCATGTATAGTAGTAATGGTACGTTTCTACATGTTATTATTTTATTAGTACTCAGTTTTCTTAGGGGCCGTCCCCACGAGCGAGAGAATCGCGACGATATTATCGTCGTGCCACGTATTTCAATACGATAATATCCCTGAAATAAATAATATATATCATTTATTTCAGGTAACAAAGACCCATAACATATATACCTTATATATATCATACATATTTTATAAAAACAAGAAAATATAAACTATTGTACACGAAGTGACGGCGTCGTGTTGCGATGCGTGGTGTCGCGTAGCCTTCCGCGGAAACGCCGATATGCGTAAACGCGTAATACGATGGAACAACACTACGGTCCCGCCATCTATGGTACGATTCAAGATATAAAGCTTGCTAAGTACAGTCAAATTGTCTTAGTCGCGAATAGACGATCATACGAATATACGTCAAAAAAACGTTTTGCACCGACCCCAAGTAACATGGGACAAGTGCAAAAAGAAGAATAACCAACTTTAAATATGTTGTAGGATTTGGCCGCAACAAGATGGTGGCCCTGGCCCTACTCTGCGGATGTGACTACGGCCTCGGGGCGTGTGGCTCGTCTATAACCACGGTCGTTTCGTTCCTGCACACTATCCCAGAAAAAGATGTCATCCCAAGGTGAGCCAAACTGATGCTTGTATATTAAGTGACGGGAGAAGCGCGTCATTTCTGGTTATAAGCAAGGAGGAGAATGATGTTTGAGCAAAAGAAAATATTTAACATGACTTTAAATCACGCTTCTTTATCCCAAAATATTAGGCAGAGCCGCAGAGGTACATGGAGAGGTGCAGAGATATTTAGTACACCCACATCTCACTGGTCTGTAATAAAAGAGGCGAGACTATTGCCATCAATCCGGCAAATTTCCATTCTCTGAACTGATACTGGAAAAAACCGTACTGAAAATTCCAATAACTTTGCCCGACCAAGGAGTCGGACCCAACATTGCATGCTCAGCATTAGCGCTTACGACCACTACACCAACCAGGCAAACATAACTGGTGAAGTGTGAGTGTGAAATAGATACAACTCTGAACTCTGTCGAACCCTTCGGGGAAAAAACAGGCGTTGCTATGTTTATGTTATGAGAATGGTGCTTGAAGTAATTGAAAATATTTAAATGAAGTAACAAAACCTTGATATAATTCTGTAAACAGGCTGTTATCCTGGGTGACGGACCCCGAACGCTATGAGGAGAAGAATCGCTGGTTGTCGGCCCCCGGTCGGTGTGACCGTTGCGGCCACTTTGGCCGGACGCACGGCAAGAACGGATGTCCTGTGTGCGTCACGAATCGAGGCTGCGACGATACTGGACACAAGTAATTGTTAAATATTTAATTGCGTAAAGCGAGAGACAGAAAGTCTTTTCAGCGACTGCCGAGTAGAGCAGCGGTGGCCCATTAAATCAGTGGAGGCCCAGTGAATCAGTGGGCCCCGGCTTAAGTTTCGTTAGGTCGTGGATTCAAACCATTTTTATCTTTCAAACTTTGTGGTAGCTCGGAAGTTAGCTGCTAGTGACGGTCTGCGCAGGAATAACAGTTCAAACTTTATGGAAGCTCGGAACATCTAAAGGAATACTGCGCAGAACAATTGTAGGTACCTATCAGCCGGGCGCAGAGGACGCACCGTCTTGACTGCAGACCGTCACTCGCAGCTTACTTCCGAGCCGCCATCAAGTTTGAACAGAACTATACTTTGGTTTGAATCCACGACCTAACGATACTTAAGCTAAGTTAACTCTTCGATAGTTAATACTAGAAATATGATTATTTTTTCTTTGGATCTAAACCTAATATTAGGATACTGACAAATGGGTCAGAACTATGGTAATTACAACACCACATTTTAATTTCCAAGATCTTTGCTAATCATGAACCTGCGTCATTTGACTTTAATGCCATTGACATAAGGTTTAATTTAAAACTGGACAGAATCTTGATTATTCCGGTTGTTTTCAGAACAAAAGCAGCGGAAGTAAAACGTGAATTATCGCTTCGCAACCGAGCCCTCACGTGTGGCGCTCCCTTCCCGGAGCCTAAAGTTATGAAAGAGTTCATGAACACACCTCCTGACAAGATTGATCTGAACAACTTGAAGAACCCTACTCCTAGTTTAATACAGTTTATGGTAATTATTCGAAAAACAAAACATCCAACAATACTGTGCTGTAAATTAATGATCTGATGTAGGTAAGGAACATTCTAGTGGGAGGCAAAGATGAGACGGCAAGCTTTACTACTACCCATAAATTCTACTTAAGGGTGAAGCGCCAGAATATCAGGCGAATTTCTTTTTTTTTTACGTTTTTTGCAATTAGCAGGTCAGTGTCAGGCTGTATGTTGATTAATTAATCATACGCGAGTCAAATACGGCTTTATAGAGTTATAATGAAAAAATTCAAAAGAACGTAAGAAAGTTTGAATTTCGCGGGCTACCTTAGCGCAAGGACTGCCCAGCTTTAGCAGGGAATACACCACGTGTTTTATTGTTGCAAGGGGGCCTTTTGCTCTGCAGTGAAAAGTACGGGTTTTATAGTAGTTATGATAAATAGGTTTTTTCATAAGTGTTTCATAATAATAACATCATTTCAGAAACTGATGATGAATAAATTGGACTGGTCAGAACGGTACTGCGTGGAGAAATTCTTGCCACTGTTAACTAAATGGCACTTTCAAGACAATGTGCCCTGCAGGACTTTAAAGGCTACACTTATAAAGAAGAAGAGGAATCCGAGAGGTATACATAATATATTGATCTTTCAGAAATATTTGGAATACATAGATGCTGCCTTAGTGCATTTTTAAATGAAATTTTTTTTTTGTAGGTGTACCAAGCTTTGAAGTAGTTTGGGCTGACACTGATGGCCAGTATGAAGGACTTATACCCGATGACCAGTTTGATGGTAAGTTCCCTGTGGAAATGTAGGAGCAGGATATTTTCCACTTCGTTATAAAATTTCGTGCTATTTTGAACACAACCATTATGGAATTAAAGATGTTGTGACTTTTTCACAGAAGATGAAGATCCCTTAGTAGTGTGGACTACGACAGAAAGACAAGATTTGATGCGCAAGTTCTACCCGGAAATAGTGGAATCTTATGAAGAGACCATCAAGAAACCGCCAAAAGAAAAGAAAACTAGAACACGCAAAAAGAAAGAAAATGATAAACCTAATCCCGATAAACCTAAAAGAAAATATACCAGAAAACCAAAAACTATAGAACCAATAGACAACTTAAACGCGTCTGTGAAATCTTTAGAATTAAAAGCAAAGGACACAAATACAAGTGCCTTAAACGTCAGTGTCAATGTCAACAGATTAAAAAGAAAAATTAAAAATAATACCAAGAAAGGGCAGAAAACATTGAATAGCTTTATCGCAATTAAAAAGAAAAGGACTAGCAACAAACTGGTGCAGTCTTTAAGAAAAAGCTTAAAAAATATGTCTTTGAATTGTGATGTTAGTAATAACATGTATAATGTACCTTTTAGTGATGATTGCAAATTCTTAGATGATAAGTATGATAGCAATGAAGAAAATAAAGTAAACGCACACTATCTAAGTTTGCTAAATAAGACTGATGGTGAAACAAATGACGGTGATATATCAGACATTATAGACCAAATTATTTCAAGGCCTCCCGAAGTAACAACGGCTAAAGTAGACAATAAGTTAGTAAGGCTAGTTTTTGAAAAATACTCTACTCCTAAGAAAATGAGTATGAGGAAATCTATTCTGACTCAAATTCATAATAATTGTTCCACGCCAAGAGGTAGCCCAGTTAGGAAGAGTAATTTTAGGTTCAGTACTAATAGTAATAATAATTCTATGATTGGTAAGGTGAATACTAGCTATTTCTTTGATAAGCTGACGGAAGATGGCGACGCGTTTGAAATGTCTCTAGAACATAAAGGTCCTGTTGTTCTCTCAGATTCTACTGTTGAATATAGTTTACCTGACGTTTGTTTGTAATAGATTAGAAAAAGGTTTAAAATATATGTTTTCATTGGATGTCTTTGTTTTATTTCCTGCCCTATTACAAAGTGATTGGTAATGAGTCACACCAATGTTTTTGTTATCAGCATTTAAAAAAAACCCAAGAGAAAAAAACCATTTTTTTTTGTTCCTATCTTTTAAAATGACTGAGATATTAAACGTTATAGAACGTACTCCGCGGCAAAATTCGACTAACGTGTGACGTCACGTTGCGAGCTGCGAGTCGAAATAATAAGTGCTTTATAAATTAAATTTTATGAACGTAAACAAGCGTAGAGTTAAAATAATAAGTGCAAACCACTTTACAAATCAAATTTTATGAACTTAAACAGTCCGCATCACCCGCAATCGGACATGACACTCGCAGCGTGACGTCATCGCAGTAGCGCGCAAAGGAACGCAAATTTAAACAAGCGGGATGAAACTTAACAACGCTATAAGTCTGTAACTTTGGAAATCCTGGCCCGGTTTCGATGAAACAAAAACTATTATTATTTGCACGAGTACGCGCATGAAATGCAGTATTTTAATAGTAATATTTTGATGTGACTCATTTCGTGCATTCCTTTGCCCGACCTGGGAATCGATCGTCTAACCCAGAACATCACGCTCAGCAAAAGTGCTGGCGACCACTAAACCAACGCGGCAGATTTTATTTATCAAACTTAAATACGCCTCTATGTCGTAAAACATACCCGAACACCTTTTTGTTAAATATTACTAACCTTACCATATTAAAACTAAAAAAATCTGGTCATCTAGAAGAATAATTTATACCATTAATTTTAATGTCAAATAACATAATTAAATCTACACTATAAATGACTATAATATTATAAAGCTGAAGCGTTTGTTTGGTTGAACGCGCTAATCTTAGGAACTACTGGTTCGAATTGAAAAATTCTTTTAGTGTTGGATAGTCCATTTATCGAAGAAAGCTAAATATAGGCTTTACACCACGCTACGTTCAATAGCATCAATGAAAAATGTTGCAAAATCGGGGAAAATAGTATTTTCACGCGAACGAAGGTCGCGGGTAACTGCTAGTTGATAATAACACTGTCAGTGTCACAATGATCCGTTAATCTTAGAAACTGAATAACAACTCGTTATAGCTTTTAGCTGCGGTTTGTTTGCCACAAACCCATTTGAAATGCTGATTGCTGAAAGCCCGGACCACGGCGACGTGTTCGCTGCCGGCTCAAATTTATTAATATAATAATTTCATGCTAAGTTATTATTGTGAGAACTGTACCGAATAAAAGCATTACCTAGCTGTCCCTTTTTGGAGTGACTTATAATACTGTTAACAAGGAGATTTATTTCTAGGAATTTATAAAGGAGTACCTACCTCATTCGGCCTTAACCAGCCTAATGCTTAGAAAGTTCCCCGCTGGGGCACAAGGTATCTTCTATGCGAGACACAGTGGGCCATTATCAGCCACGCGATTTTCTTGATTTTTGTTTTAGCACATGCCATTTCTCACGTTGTTATCCGTCAGCGTTTTAAGGGCAGTGGTTATGAAATAATTTGTACAAAGTTAATTGCCTGCCAGGCGACCGCCTGGGAAGGAAGAGGTATTTGTCTCGGCGAAGCGTGGTTAACAATTCGGCGCTTCGCTGATGATATTGTCCTCTTCTCCTCTTCAGGTGCGGAACTCGAAGATATGCTTAAAGAGCAAAGCAATGCAAGCCTTGAGGTTGAACTATATATGAACATGTTCAAGGCTAAGCTCATAAACAACAGCTCACTGATCAACGTGCACGTAGACGGGGAGAAAATACACTATGTGCAAGAATACATCTACCTGAGCCAAGTAGTCTCCTTCCAGGCGAGACAAGACAAAGCAGTTGATATACGCACGGAAAACGCCTGGAAGAGCTATACTAGACCTGGTTGCTTCAGGAGGTGCCAAGTAACAGCAACTTGAAAGGATGAATCTGCGAGGTTAGGCTTGTCTTGCCGCGGTTAATTGGCGAATGGATTATACTGACACAATCCATTACCCCTCAGTATCTAGAGAAACTGGTCAATCTATCGTTCTCGCCATACTGACACCATGAGTTAGTAGGTGGGTACTACTGGCAGTCAGAAAGGCGAATGGTTGAAGTAGGAAAAGAAGAAGGACGAAGCTTATTCTTGCACTGAATAAATAATGTAACGCCTTTATTATCCAAAACTAACAGCAGACTGCCTCGTTGGTCTAGTGGTCGCAAACGCGGCTGCTGAGCATGAGGTTCTAGGTTCAATTCCCGGATTGGGCAAATTGTTATTGGGTTTTTCCATTAGGAATTTCTCAGTAGCAGCCACGGAGTCTGAATTTGTGCCCGGTTGATGGCAATAGGCTCGCCCCCTGTTACATGGGACCTTAACATAACTGGCGAAATGTGGGTGTGCTATTAGATACACCTCTGCCTAAACTTCCGGGGATTACAGACGTGATGTTATGTTATGTAATAGCAATCGATTGACTCGATAATTCTGAACAAACTAGTTTCAAAATCAGTGTGTAGTGGTGTTTGCTGACCATTAGAGCCCTAGTCACCCGATACTGTATAATTTGCTAGCATGCACGTTGCATGTATGTGAAAAGGCTGTTAGAAGAAAGCCGAGTGAATCTGGATAAGATAATATGAGGGCAACGTTTACGGTCGTAAACTTCTAGCTCACCTAGTTGGGTTGAGCTGGCTAATCAGTTTACTTACTGACTTAACAACAATTTATGTGGTATACTACAAATAAAAACCCGTTTACTTAAAAATCACGCTCTAATTAAATTCGGGGTTTACAAGGTAAAATCGACTCCTCCTATTGTTGAAATTTAAAACTCTTCGGTTAAAACGTAACCTATGTTACCCGGGCCATAATAACGATTCGATTGACACCTTATTCATCAAAATCGGATGAATAGTTAAGGCGTTACGGAGGAACATACGTAAATACAAACATACTAAAATCTAAACTGCTAAAATCATAACCTGTTCTTTTGGCTTCGCCGTAGTCGGGTGAAAAAATCACGTAGTAATCAAGTTTCATTACAAAATAAACGTAAATCAGTACGAAAATGAATTGAAGGTACTTTAATTATTTAAATGTATTTACAATTTGTATTTATATATTAAACAAAGGATACAACATTAACAGAAATATGCAAACTTCGTTAAAATAATAGCGCAGTTGTTTTGTACAAATATTTATTTATGTTTTGAATGCGATTATGCAAAAGCTTTCAAACAACAAAAGGAATTAGGAGCGACGTTAGTGTTTCGCCTGCTACGAGGCTACGAGTCTACGAGCTACGTATCTACGGGCTACGAACTGTACGTAGCTCCGTAGCTCTCTACTGCTTATACAACGTGGAAATGTATTTTAATTGGTGCTTGCAAAGTTTTAATTTGTTTTTTATTTAAAATATATTTTTTTCACTTGTATAATAATATCCCTTTATTTATTTTCTTTACACATAACTTACATTTTTAAATATTGCTATACAAAGTAATATAAAAAAACATTAAAAAATATAAAAAGAGTTGCCCACCGGCATCCTTCCTAACGATACGCGCCGTGTCCAGAGTACTGCATTCTGAATCAAGACCTTGATCCAGCTGCCAAGCGAGAGCCTCCTCAGATGTTGGTCGAGGTTACTGGCTATTAAACCATTGGCCGACACAACTATCGGCACAAAGAATCATGAGAACAATCTTGAACCCTTCGACTGAGAAGCTGTATATTGATGTTGTACTCGTAAGAGAGCTATCCTTTTAACGTTTTGTAATTAAGAATTAATTAACCTAATCCTCTTTACACCCTACACGTTTTAGTTAATCAAAAGGGATCCGTGCACATGTCAAAGTATCCAAAATTGTCCGTATTTATAACACGTTTGTCAATTAAGTTTTACTTTCAGTATAATTTCTTGAAATTCGCAAAAAACTTTGGACTTTGTATAGGAACTTACGCTATCAGAAAAAAAGGTAATCATTTCCAAAAGTCATAGAGTAAAAGTTCTTCCGTTTCATGATCTAAGACACCACAGGAGAGATTTTGTAGTTCTTATGTTACACCCTGTATAGATGGAATTTAATTTAATAGATTTTACATAAACATGTTGCATTTTTTGAGTAGAAAGGATTACGTTTGATAAAGCATCAAACGTAGTAAGAAGCATGAGCCGGCACTCCGGCAGCTCGCTGGAGGCCGGGTGCCGACGGAGCCTCCGGCACAATGGATATGTTTTCCCTGGAGTTAGCGTCACCTGCCGCGTTCCCAGGGATATCAATTTGCGCAGTTTTAATCGTTTTCGATCAGAGCTCAGCACTTTTATTCGAAGAATTTAAATTGTTAAAATGTCAATTTATTGGAACTTTCTCTTTGACGTTATGAATTTATTAATACGTTAATGAATAGGTATTTATTAGAAAGACTTCAAGTATGCTACCGGATTAAATAGTTACTTTGTTAGTAATTGGTCTTCTTTGTTTGATATCTTATTTTCTAACAACCATTCAAGCGCCAGAACGACGTTTGTAGTGTATCTGAAGGTTGTTCATCTCAAGATCGTAACGTGGTTCACAGCTTATCGCGCGGCGATTAGGCGTCCGATTAACCTCACATACGACATCGAGATCGCTAGGATTTATACCCAATTCCGACAAGTTCACTACGGAGACGGTGTCTAGATTTACAAAGTGTACGTTGAGGACGATCGAACCGTAAAATGCTACGAGAAAGTCTAAATCCTTTTTAACCTCGTCACTGTGTTAGAAGGAGAAGCGTGGCGGGTTTGTTCACCCCTGCGTCGTCAGATCTCGGAGCCAATCGGAGAGATTCGGAGGCTGCGTCGCAGAGCGCGCGCGCGTACCCGGCCGCTTCGTCATTGCGACGGAGGCTGTCGTGTGTCGGCGCTGGCCCGTGCGAGCGCTCGTCCCGCATCGCACCGCGTCCGTACGTCACCTGACCGCCGCCGACGTCGTGCGTCGCGAACACGCCCTCGTGCCCGGCTCCACGCGCCACGCGCACGCCGCACGGTCACGCCGAGCCCACGCCGCGACCGGCCCGAGCCGGCTGTGCCGCGCAGTGTCTGTGCCCGTTCTCTAGCTCAGTGACCACGTTCCCGGGGACCGGCGATTCTGGCGCGATGTAAAGAAGCCGCGTCCGTAAATTTATGTGTAAGTGGATGCGTTGCGTGTATCACTAGTCCGCATGGCGATTGTCGACGCCGGTAACGATTTTCCGCAAGCTAACTGCTCTTGCGAGTGGCATTCGGAATAAAAATGAATGAATTACGAAGCAGCCCGCCCCGGGGGACCAGCCGTTGTATTTTAACCTCTACCCGGAGGGGATAGAGTCGCGCACGTGCGCTGTTGTGCCTGATCAAAATGAATACACTCCTTGACTTTCTCATTGCCAACCTACACTCAATATTAAAAGCTAACGAATGTCATTGTCCGTCAGAAGCAAATATATGAATGGCATCAGACAATATAACATCGTCAACGTAACAGGTGTCGCTTAATCTGCTGCGAGTGAAGCTTGACATTGAATCTCACAGATAATGTTTAAAAATCGATATCAGCTATTTACCACAAACTGTGGTTCATTCCACGTCGTCTTTCAAAACTTTACAAACTTTTGACTTGGCGTAAACCTAAAACGGGAAGGTTTCCATACATGTGCGTCTTACGAACAGGTGTATTGCTTTGTTCTACACTATAAGTTACCGGTACAACTTTTACAAATGATTTAGAGATACGGATATAAGAGGTATCATATTTCAATTTAATTAATTCTCATCATTTAAATTCTTATTCACAAGTGATCTCAGTTCACAAAGAATGAACAGCTGAAAGCTGTAGGAGAAGAGAATGGTATCAACTTCTGAAATAGACAATTACATCAAATGAAAGCGATAGGGGAAGAAACTCCGCGCAGAAAATGAAGATGAGAACTATCATAAGAGGCGAAATCGGATGAATTTTCAGAGGAAATGAAAAACATTTGTGTTGCGAACGCGTGTCGGCCACAAACTGTCGAATGAATCTTGTGTTTATATTGCTCACTCAGCGGTTTACGCGAGGTTAAAGGTACTTATGAAAGGCATGTTTTAACGTAACATCCTTTGTAATGTTTGGCTTTTGAAATTTGTTTATCTTTATTTTAGTAGCTATTACCGTCTTTTTTATCTCAAACGACAAAGAAAACACATTGCTTCAGGTGATGTTTCCTCATTATAAGCATTAACTTTCTAAGAAGCAAAATGCCGCGGAGTATTTCGACTTGGAACGTTTTATTAAGGGTTAATTACATTTTATTTCAAACAGATTTTTGTTTTCTAACTACAAAAGAAATATACTGCTTTATAAACACGAACAAAGCGGTTTTCCAAAATACAGAAACACTTTACTGGGTAACAAACATAAACGATGTTGTAGGCTTCGGGAGAAATAAATGCACTACAGTATTGTGGAACGGAATGTAGTTTAGTAGATTGTAGGAAAGCTTTTAGGCGAACAGCGAAGCGGTGGTTCACTGACCACCATATGCCCGTTATATAAAATTAGAGTAACGACAGAACAGGGGATCAGCTATTACAGAGTCGCTAGCGGTCCACTTTGGCTCTCATGAGGCGACTATAATGTTGCATATAAGATTCTCCGGAGCATGTAACGACCATTATCTTCGTAAGTTATGACACTGATAATGCTAGTAAGCTATAAAATATTGAGGGGAAAATCTAATTTTAATGCTAGCCAAGAGATACGCTGGACATACAAGTAGAGTAGCAGCCATATATTTTTGTTTAATCTTATTAAAACGTCTCACAGTGTAAATCGATAGACAAAGTCAAGACTGTGAAACGGTAATGTGAACGAGCAACGCTATTTTCAAGATCGTTGTCGTATATTAAACGGAACGGCGACCACAATGGGCGCAGGCAAAGAAAATGTCAGAATACGAGAATGCTCGCCGGATAACGGCCGAAAAGGTTTTTGGGGCACGAACAGCCAGAAGCGTTTAAAAAACTACTGTGAGTTGTGGAGAGCATACTGCTGGGAGGGGAGTGACGTATATGAGAGCATGTCTCGTTGTCCCGGAGTCTCGAACAACGAAAACATTTGGAGAATGAGCGCGCGTCACAAGCAGGCCGCTACAAATAAATGGCGCATGTTTCGCACGTGACAGTTGCTGAGCCCGCACGACGGAAATTTCAACCGTTCAGTTTTAAATATTTTGTTCGCAATGCTTCGTTTGTGCATCCATGCGAGCTGGTATTTTCAAAAATAGTTGTTATAGCGCTCGGAATTTTGTTTTTCCGCTTCAAACTACCATCAGTCCGAATACAAAAGTTTGTCGTGGGAATTTGGGGACTCGGATAACGTCGGTTCGTTCGTTGGTTTAAGAAGGTAGCGGGAAATAAAAATACGTCATTCAGCAATGCTCAGCAATTTATCATACTCAACATAGCACAGAATTTTCCATCTGTTCATTAAAAATTCTACAAATAAAACGTGCTCAAAGAACGCTAGGCTAAAAGTAATATACTGGCACTTCAGGTACAAAGCTATTACAAAAAGTAACTGACAATAACGTTCAGCATGAATTATTATTAATATACGTCATTTTATTGAAGTTCTCTCGCTGGAGGCTGAAGGTGTGACATAAAAAATATCTCGTCCCGGTTATAAACGGCAAGGGGACATAAACAGTAAGCTCGGGGAAAACGTAATAAAAGTTAGCAGAAGTATTCGCGCTGCGCTACCTACGTACTTAGCTGTTCTTCAAGACGTACGGTGATAGATTGTTTCTTTGTCTTCTTGAATTTGAAATAAATTCTCGGAAACGTCTCATTTAATAGTCAAATATCCTAGGTTTACAAAGGTACTCGGAATAATATTCCTTACAATGCAGTATTACTGCATTTTCGCTGCATAGCCACGAGTCAAGTCTTAACAACCCCTTCACGTTTGTATATTTATGATTTCCTAGTTATTCTTACCTCGGCTATCTAAGAAAGCTTTGTGGGTAAGCTCTTATCCATATTTTTACATTTCCCGAGAGTTCGCGTCGTCGCAGCACAAACTATAGCGCTGTACAAACAAAAGCTCGGAATGTGAATGAGTTATCTCCGCAAAGTTTCATGTCCCACATTCTCTGTCACCTTGTCAATGCGAACTTGGAATATTTCCTTCTGTTCCCATCAGAGTCAAACTTCCTGAAATGTTTTAATTGAATCCAAGTACAATGAAGAGAACTAGCGGACATGGAAGTCGGGGAAACTGTTCATTTACGGTCACGTTTTGGATTGGATGAAGTTTTCAAAATGATTTGAAGTTTTCGTTTTGAAAAGGTTCGTTTTCCTATTCAAAGCGTCCTACTAATTTTGATTAAAATGTTGCTTTTTTTTCTTCAAGACTGCGTCGTTTGATTTTTGAGCGCTCGTAGCGCGTGTTTCAGAGGGGTTCGAGGTTATTTTTGATGGAAATTGGGAGTGATATCCTTGAATCACTTGTAAATTATGAGGTACGTATATAAAGTTGAGATTGATCCCGTCTTGCGATAAAAATAGTAGTAGATGTATTTATATTTTTTTAGTCTAATATTCGTCTGTCTTCCACTACATTTCGATACATATACAGAACATGATTCAAATACCAAATGACGACCCGAATTCGATAGTTCTCCATCAAACGAACAAGTTTACGGGCAAATTCTGAAAGTAAACATGTTACTTATTTGATTGAACCCTGGAGCGTGTCCCGTGAAAGATGAGTATTTTTACAGTTTACAGGCCAGACATCCATCCGAAATGATGATGAATACTGACACTTCAGTGTATGAGGTGCTCTTGGTATAATCCATTTAGTTAAAATAAAAATGGTAGATAGCGTTAACAGACAAGGTTAGTTTCAGCTGAATTAAACTTCCTTAATTAAAAATACAATTGAAATAAAAAAAACTTACAGCTGCTTTATGAACCCATTAGTAGGGAAATTTGTCCGTGCAAGTTAGACGATAGTATTATAAAACTCCGTCACATACAAGATCCTTACACTGCAGTTTGCAGTTTTTCCTCGAACCAGAGATTTTATTCAACTTTTGTACCCATAACACTATTGTACAAATATTAATCCATGATGCAAAACGAGTAACATGTATCACCCGTATCTTTCATATACGTCATAAATCTCTGAAATATTTATTTGGCATCCCATTTCCTTCTAGTGGGGGTGGCTTTTGTGGATCGGCAGGGATGGCATCATTTGCTCACCTTTAAAGGGACAAAGCGTGAAATGAACAATCCTTTTATCTAATTTTACCCTGAAACGTGAAGCTAAAAGGAAGAGTTATGAATTTATGCACCCTGTATGTTTGTGACGTTTGGTTTTTGCATTTCCTTTTTCTTTTTTTGAATGTAGGTTACCGAATATGATGAATGAGGCGTCTAGTGAGGCACGGCCCATTTCTTTTTATGTACGTACCTTGCTCTTGCGTTCGCGGAGAGCGATTGTTAGTATACGTGGGTATGTATGAAGAGCGGATTTGAATACAAACAAGGAAGTTGTTTTTTTTTTGTATACTGACTATTTAAAATACACAGCATCCTTATTAATGGAATAGCTAGTAACGAATAGTATATTTTTTGGGTTTATTTGTTTGAAGCACAAGCTATACGTGTTGCAGACGTATGTATGCCTTCTCACGATGAAAGTAACAAAGTTTTCCCTGAGTCTCACAGTTGCAGGCGCAGGCCAATAAGATATCTTGAAAAATGAGACGCATAAGTGAAACACGAACAAGACTTGTGGAGTACTGTACTACTTGACTGATATTGCGGTTAAAGTTCCAATGGCCTATTCCTTTTATGGCATACTAGCTGTTGCCCGCGACTTCGTTCGCGAGGAAATATTGATATGAATGTGAGAGAAGAAAAAAAAGATGTGTTTGTGTGTGCCTATGTGCTATTCCGGACTATAATCTATCTCTGTGCGAAATTTCATCTAGATCCGTTCAGCTATTCTGGCGTGATTGAGTAACAAACATCCATCCATCCATCCAAACTTTCGCATTTATAATAGTAGTTAGACTAGATTAATATTTATTTCAGTAAGAAATTAACGAAACCATTCTAAGGGTAATGCAGAGATTTGGAAGACATGTGCAATTGGCCAATATACCTACATACTAGTACATACGATAGTGTGTTTAGTTTTAAATCAATAAAACCAATATATTGCTAAACTTACAATCTTTGATAGCATTTTGTTTTAATATTGTAAATCCATCTGAAGTTATGAATTTGTGTTGACTACAGTTCGTTATATTATTGTTAAGGAATAGACATAGATCATCATCTTCATCATCATCCGCAGCCCGAGTTCACCCACTGCTGGGTACAGGCCTCTCTTTGTGCCAAGTTCCATAGACATACAGTAAGTAGTAATTAAAAGAAAATTTGAAACATACTTAATGAAAATTGTAAATACCTAAACATACATACGTTTCAAGTATCATCATCCGCCTAGCCTTTACCCATTTTGGGGTCGGCTTCCAGTCTAATCAGATGCAGCTGAATACTAGTATATTACGTGGAGCGACTGCCTATCTGACCTCCACTACACTACTGTTAGTTCTGGGTAATACGATACCCTTTGGTAAGACTGGTTGTCAGACTTTCGGGCCACTAACTACCTGTAACGACTGTCAAAGATAGATCGGTATGTAATGGTTGGTCACCCATCCACGGACCAACCTAGGCAAGCGCAGCTTAACCTAAAGATCGACCTGAGCGGCAGTTATTATTTAGCCACGAGCTCCTCGTACGTTACAAGTACCTAGTTAAATAGCCTATGCAAGCATGGCCCAATCAAAGTAACAAGTTTATGTAGACAACATGTAGTTGGTCCATGTTGCTTCTAATAAAGAACTATTGATCTGTCTCCCGTTCTGCCATGCCCGCAGTTAGACCGTGTGCAGTTGTTCGCGTCTATTTGTAAAGAACTAGGCCCACACAGCTCCATTATGCACGAGTATCGTTGAATGGGGATACAAGTCATTGTGTTTAGATCTAAAATGGTTCTAAAATGGTTGAGGCCCTTCGGTATAAGTTCTGTAGGATATTTTTATATTTATTTACTCCAAACATACAAATATCCTTACAGCTAGACCCATTGCGATATTGTAGCACACTTAAAATTTAAATAGTCAAGTATATATAAAGGGTGTAAATAGACCCTTAACGAAGCTGAAAGGCACTTGTTATCCCCGTCTTTGCGATATTTTTTTGTTCTAGACCATACCTGAAAACCTTCTAGTTACGGAGATAATGGGTGAATTCTAAGTTTTTCACAAGTTTTTTTAAATACATTTTTATAATGTAAGCTTTTTACTCGAAACACCTCCACGACCCTCGTTCTATCCAATCCATCCATCAGCACAATACTTTTAGTGCTTTCCATCGAGTCCTACCGTAACACGTGATTTTTCACCCCAAAAAAAAAAGTAGTTTCCCAGCAATGATTTTTGCGTGCAGTTACTTAGTTTGATGTACAGACTGTTTGGTTGACGGCTTCGTGAAGGGTATGTTTACACCCTGTATATTACACATAATATATAGTTTTATATTATGTGTTATTTCAAAAGGTTAATATTTCCTTATGTTTCCGTAAATTAAAACTATGAATTACTTGTAAACTTATTATTTATTCGACGGGCGGATTTTTGTTATTTATACACATATAAACACAAAAATAATCGTTATTTTTTGCTATATTTCTAATTTAGAATCAATTTAATAAAGTAAGTATTCGTTATAAAAATAAATAAATGAAATAAAGATCTTTTATTTTCAGGCAGCAGCACAGCACCCATATCGAGTTAGTATAAACTTGTTTAACTATGTCGACACGATTATATTTATAACATTAAAAAAATATACACATTATACTAACTAAAGCCGAGTTATTTTTAACTGTCATCGTAGGTGGAAGATACTTAGTTCATTTTAATTAAACATTTAAAAAACAAAATAATAAGCAGAGTCGTAATGGACCCTGTTAACACAAAACATGCTCCTTATAACGATGTTATTCAATTTAAATCTGAAGTAGGCTCAATCTGTGACAACCATTATTCGTGGGTAATTGAATTGAAAACGTCTACATAGGCATATATTAGGAGCTATGTATAGCAGCTACTGTCAGAGGTTAGCCGCGTTATGGAGGAAGTGAGAGGTGTATACGTAGGTGTTATACAGCGTGTATTAGAACGGTGTGATCATATAGGGTGACTGGTAAATAGTGACCGATATTTGAATACGTGATTGTACTCATGATAACAAACAACTTTCCCCAAGAAACATTTTTTTAATAATCATTCACTTTTATCACAATAACACAACTGCGGAGCATTACGGAGCGGGCTGCGAGCCGCGCGGTTGCTCTGTCTACCCACGCACGATACGATAGTAATGAGACAGAACGGCGTCACGCGGCTAACAGCTGATAGGTCAAAGCCGCGCGCGCGCGAATTTCATACGGCTGTTGTGTTATTGTGATAAAAGTGAATGAGTATTAAAAAAAAAATGTTTCTTTCGGAAATATGTTAGTTATCATGAGTAAAATCACGTGTTTAAGTATCGGTCACTATTTACCAGTCACCCCATATTGACCGTCAAGCTGAACAACTTTCTTTATGGGTTGCTCAGTTCCATGGTCTGAATCACATCCTTAAATATGACCACACTTTTGTGAAACACGCTGTATACTAGTTACTTTAATGGTGTTTATAGAATGATATCCCGAGGCTGCAGCTTTTTTAGGAGGTTCCTAAGGTCGCAGGAGATTATATTAGGAGGAGATCTAAGCTCCTTGGTGACGAGATTGTTTGATACTATGAAGACGTTATTGAGTAAATTGAATACGAACATTGTCAACTATCTGCATTTATAAGTTATGACGTGTTAGGTTCAACAAGAAATACTTTTGTAACTTCTCTTACTAGATCGTATTATACCCCTTCAAGGGGTTGTTCTGTTATAATATGGGAACTACTAAACTATAGAATAGTGTCGTAGTTGGAGGGGTGTTTGTATGCTAAGAAGCTGAACTCGCAGAACGTAATTCTAAGAAAGGATTAGGAACACTGTGTAAAATTACTCTGCACTCGTCTGTTTTTAAAGCCTGGGGCCCTAACCCGAGCGCGCGGTGTTAACGTATAGTAAAGACGTCGATTTTTTAATTGAAAATATAATTATCCTATAGCATTTTAGTTAAATTGTTTGCAACAAGCACAATTATTATCATTCATATGTATGAATCTTATATATAAAATTCTCGTGTCACAATGTTAGTTACCGTACTCCTCCGAAACGGCTTTACCGATTTTTATGAAATATATGCATATTCAGTAGGTCTGAGAATCGGCTACTATCTATTTTTCATACCGCCAGGGTAGGTAGGGTAGGTGGTAGGGTAGGGTAGGTAGGGTAGGTTAGTTAGGTAAGGTAGGTAGCTAGGGCAGGTTAAAAAAGGTGCATTAAATTTATAAAATCATGAAAATATCATATGTGAAAAGAGTCATTTTAAAATCGACGTATTTACGTTACGTTGACACCGGGTTGCACTAGAACCTCTGTTCAGATGACGGACTTTTGTCGTGGTACTTTGTTATTTGTCAAAATGGATCGCTTACAACTAAATCAAATAATACACAAGGGACTTAAAGTACGGAGTACAAAAAGTCCCCCGAACGAAAAGTGGCAGGGGCCGCACAAAGGTACAGGAAAGTCCCCAGAAATATTGGACTAACGTACTAAGGCTCATCCAAGCGCACAGCGGACTTTAAGTGTGTGACATTTAAGAGTGGCGCACCTATGCACTATGACACGGCGGATTTATGATCGCACACCAAGTGCGTGGAAATTCAGACGACTTTCCATGCCATCATTTCTTATACGTATTGGGTCTCCCTCACACACAAGTCCCTTATCTACGAAGGCCTTTACTGTCAGCATTCGAAACATAACATCACGCCTGTTATCCCAGTAGAGTTTGGCAGAGGAGTACCTATAGTAAACCCACATTTCACCAGTTATGTTTGAGTCCCATGTAATAGCGAGCCTGTTGCAAACAACCGGCAATGAATCCAGACTCCAGGCTACTACTGAAAATTTCCTCATACAAGTAGCTAACATTGTAAGAAATAAGATGTAGTTGTGAGATAAATAAAAAAATAACTTTATTGCTCTGAGATAAGGCTTACACTCCCTATGAAGTAATGTGATGGTTGTGTGCGCAGGCGGCGGGCGGTGAGCGGACGCGAGCGAGGGACACATGGCCGCGCCGACCAGCTGATATCATGCCGGAGGCGGCGCGCAGCACCGCCCCTACCTAGGCGATCACACAACGAGCTCCACATTCACGGGTACATATCATAGCACCATAAATGTCGCAGTTCACTGATGAAAATAACTCAGTAACATTGGGCAAGTTAGCCTTGTTTAGACGCCTACTAAGCCTGCCAAATATGTTTTTTTTTTTACTTATAAATCATAATTTTAAAAGTAATATTCAAATACACGATTGTTAAATAACCCTTCTTTTGGGCTTCGCCGCAGTCGGGTAAATAATATTAAACGAAATCGAATATCTAATTTTAAAATAATCAAATTAAATTGTAGTGTGTTTAGTGTGAAGTTACTGCGACGTTTATGGGGTATGGCGTCGGCTCACTGCTGTACGCTTGATAATCAGGCACTCAAAATATTTTTATTAATAATGTTTTCACTATTTCTATTCTTAGATTTAGGATCGTTTGTAAAAAGAGTAGAAGAAGACCAAAGAAATGATGGATGGACTGTGTAAAGGATGATATGGCAAGAAACGAGGTGTCTGATGAGATGACGAGTAATAGAGAACTATGGAAGAAGAAGACATACTCCGCCGAATTAATTGGGATAAGGGCAAGAGAATGATGAGGATCGTTTGTAAAAAAACTCATTCTTGTCAAAACCTCAAATCCATGGATATTTCTATCTACTTATCAAGTAGCACTTGGAAATATTATTATGTAGTCTATATTCTACCTCGCCGTGAATTCTATGAAATGCAACGTATTTTAACGCTAGCTGTAATTTTAAAATTGCAAGGCTGTTTTTCCATAAACGTGGTTTATTGAGTTCACTATTTATCAGTTAAAAATTAAAGCTATGAGAGTAATATAAACACAAGAAAACTGTTCAGTAGATTTTCTGGTCGGGCGCTAAAGTTGAAGTAAGTTAACAGGGTAAAGATAGGGGTGTATTGTACTAAAGGCACACGGCAGATAGAATGAGCCGTCATAAAATTCTCTGTATTATTTTGAAAATTATACTTTTCAAAATGTTTTTAGCCTAAAAAAAGGCTCAAACATGTGTTGCTGTTAATACCTCGTACAGAGTAAATTAATGTTTAAAAAGCTATACATGTTTAAATTAAGTATAGAGAGGCTGATCCCGTCAAAAGTCGAAATCAATAGCGCGAGGTGAAAATTATCAATTTCATTTTCGTAATCACAATGTGAATGTACACACTAATCGGCCTAATAGTAAATACAATAAAATAAAATACCACTATAGGTCTAACGTCCTTTTAAATAACAAACCGTTTATAACATTAACTCGGTAGAATATTGATAGCCATACAGCATGCCCGTTGGTGTTTTTGACGTACGACAGATTGCTTTAATTCACAAACTTGGTTACAAGGGTCGCCGATATCGAATTATGTCCACAAAACTTAGGGCCACCCCTTTAGTAGATAGATATACTAGTTCCCTTTGTTCTACACCGACAAACGCGACGAAGCGTTCCGATTCGATATTATCAAAGTTACCATTCAGTAAAATCAACTGTGCTACGCAAAGCGCTACGTACGTAGCACCGTAGCGCTACGAGGTGCTACGCAGTGAGACTGTGTCACTTGACTTTTGATTGTGACTTGACATCGCTGTTTCGTGTCGAACCACTTTGGTTCGAGTCACATTCAATGATCATCTATTATGTGATAGTGGTTCAGAAAGAACTTTAACTAATATGATCAGCTTGCTCCCTGGATCCAATTAATGCAAAATATGGTAGCTAGCGAGGGAGTAGGTGAATTAGTTTTGCTAATGGGCAGTTCATTTTCAAAGATACTTTAGCAGCGTAAAACAGCTAATATAATTAAAGAAAATAATAGCTTGCTAAATAATAATCAGAAGAGTTAACTATATTTATAGGTGGTTCCGTAGAATTTGTTGTTTCTCATTTTTATATTTCCAGGCACAAAGTGTGTGCGCATGACTGATAACACAGAGAGCTTATAATGAGAATTTCACATAAAAATAAAAAGCGGCCTATTTGCGGAAAGTTGGCTCGCGTCGAACACCGATGCTCATGGGAAATTTTTGTCATTGAACAGAACTTCTGCTCATCGGGGAGTCGCTGTTTAACAATTTATGTGTATGTAGACTGTTAACACGTTACCTTCTCGGTTCCATTTCGGTAAATATAAAACAGAGAGGCACGGAGGCCCGGTCTCACTGGGGCCCCGGGGAAATTTTGTCGATCATTTGTGTCAGCAGGGTATGTACTGTATCGATACACGCGTTCGTCGGCTCATACCGTTTATCGTTATTTTGTGTGAAGCAATACCGCGTCGATGATGGCTGGAAGTATAACTCTTCATACAGATACGGTACTGCTCATGCTGGCATTAATATTTACGAGAATGGAGTCGTATTATCGATGGTGTCATAACGAGCCTTTCAAAATCAAAAGTCAAATAATTAAATTATCACTTGCTTCGGTGAAGGAAAACATCGTGAGAAAACCAGCATGCCTGAGAGATAATGGCTGAACCGTAGGTAGCTTATTTTTGACTATGCAAAAGTATCTGGCACGGTTTTATTTGAAATAAATGCTTTGAGTTTGAGTTTTGAGTTTGATATTTCTTAATGCATGCATGTAAAGCCAAGTTAGAAGCCCATGGGCGGCATAAAAACTCTGACACTAGGTTAGGCACTAACCACGCGATAAATAAGAAGAAAATCAAAAGTCATGTATTCAAATTAGGTTGATAACAATCAGCACTTTTTGAACATCACAACAGACTGTCACTGAGACAGTCCCCCAAAATGCTTTGGCAGACACGGTCCTGCTGAACATAGATCACTCTGATCATGTACCATTTTACTCGATCTTTGGTGGCTCTCATGCAGCTGCTAACAGCACCACCGTGACCGAAGTTAGAACTTAACTAGTACACACACACTACACTACTAGTTCACTAGTTACACTACTATAGTCTTGTGTAGTTCGCCAACGAACTAGTTCAAAAGAGCGGTTCCCATAGATGAACTAAGCGAACTAGATCCTCAATTTCCCGCTCCGTAGTTCAATCGTTCTTGACAAAATGAGTAAAGGTGACGTCAACCGATACCGAACTAATGTCGTCTCGCTCATAATCGCGAAGAACGCTATCTGCCGCTCGCTCATTGAATTGCATTCCGTGGTTGTTGATTATCTTTGTTTGTCTTTTTTTCATATGTTTATCGGGGAAAAGAATATGTATAACATACATAATATCTAAGTTAAATGTTGAGAAAAAAAGGTAACGTTGAGAAAAAAAGTCGTAACAGCAGGAACAGTATCAAAACCAGCGAACGAACTGCCAATATAAGGCAGATCGTTCGCTCCTTTTAAAATTGCTCCTGCTGAAGTGCGAAGAGTTGGTAACGAAACACGAACTAACGAACTAAAAGAGCGAACTAGTTCGTTTCGGAGCGGCGACCTAAACTGTTCGATCTCAGTTGGGAACTATTACGCCCAAGACTACACTACTATCACTGTAGTCGCTATTGGATGTCATTGTTATTAAGTATTCCATAAAGAATTTCTCAGTACCAGCCTGGACTAGACTCAAGGCTGGTATTTGTGCCCGGTTGAGGGCAAAAAGACTTCCAAATAAAAAAAAATAAACAGCGAAGTTCGGATGTGCTTTAGTTACACCTCTGATCAACCTTACGGTGATTACTAGTGTGATGTTATATGTTTTGTCATTGAAAAGTCGAGTATCAACAAATATATGGGAATCAGTAGCATGAAACTTTTTAGACATAATACAAGGTGTAAATGAACCCTTCACGAAGCCTAAAGGTACTTGGTTTCCGCGTCATTGCGATATTATTTTTGTTCTGGACCATTCCTTCTAGTTACGGAGTTATTGGAGGTCAAAGGTCCAACTTTTTTACAACTTTAAATACAAGTTTTTAATGTTATAACGATATTTTTAATATTTCCATGACCCCTGTACTATTCGATGCATCCATCAGCATTATATTTTTATTGTGATGAGTCCTACCGTAAATCGTAATTTTTCATCCCAAAAAAAGTCGTTTCCTAGCAATAATTCTTGCGTCGAGTGACTTAGTTTGATGTGAAGAATGCTTGGTTGACGGCTTCGTGAAGGATCTGTTTACACCTTGTATGTTATCGAATTGTACGAAGCTGGCTATTGTAAATAACTTGGTACCTCTAATTAACTACCTGTCTACTATAACGTTACGTACGTTCAATTTGGGAGTACAGTAGTATGTAGACTGGCATCTCCACTGTCACAAAGCTATCTATAAAGTCAAGACTACAATCCAAAGGCAGGCTGACTTGTTTGTTTGACTGTTGATTCGGCTTTGCTTTGAGGCACTGACTGAGTATTAGATGCAGCCTCCTGTTTGTTTAGTAAGTTCTAAGCCTAAAGCTGGACGAATTTGACAGATGAATCGTCTACCTGAGGCATTGTTAGTTCAATTTGATCAAAATGTTTTAATGACATGGAATCAATACCAAGCTACTCGTTTACACTATTGTGTGTACAGTCAAACCTACTATGATATTTTGCGAATTAAAAAGATCGTATTTTTATCGATTACACGAACTAAAAAGTAAAATAAGTATTTAGCATAAAATAATTTGTTTAAATGATAACACTCAGTTTTTGTTTATTTGCGAAGTCATGAACATTTATAAGGAAAAACAGATTTGTTCCGAAAAATTTTGCTTTGGGCAGAATTTTGTGAAAACAAATCACAATCGAGCACATTTTATTGGAAGTAAGCCTACCTGGAACCCTGATCACGTTGGTCAACAACATAAGCCCTTCTTAAGCCTAACAAGTATTATAGGCCGTTGTGTTTATCAGAGCGGTGCACCGCCGTGTTCTTCCCAAGGATCGCTCAAATCCCACCAAATTGCTACTTTAGGGGCCCCAATACTCCCTTATACCCATAATCATATATGAGGGATGTCGACGGATCAGTTCGTGCGTGGAAATGGTACCCAAACCCGATAAGAGAATGATAGGTTATATTTGCCCATTCGCCTTGTTCTTGTACAGAACAATAACGATAATGTTCGTCAGTTATCACCTCCATTGTGTTTAATCAGACACTATTAATTAGCAACGTGGGCTGTTAAAATTTTATTACTGTTAATTTAATATGGTAATGTCGGAATCGGTTATTGCCCTAGATGTTTACCTAGTGTATTTACATACAATTTAAATTGTGGTAATAATGAGCCAATCAAATCATAAAATTACACCCAATTTGTTGTAAACGTCGAAATATGAGTAGCTCGTGCTGTAAGGAACAGATGTAGCGGCGGCGCTGTTCCACGTCGGTCATTAGTTACGTGTCTCATTTGTCACAAGTTTTCTTTTTTTTTTTGTTTGTGCAACAGTTTTTTTTTCTTATTCTGTTCGCGGCTTCTCATTAATGCCCATCGTTGCTAAGTCGGACGCGATGCTTATTATTTTTTCTAATGAAGCGGCCCACCGTCCATAAACTCTGGACTTGGGTAGCTTAGACTTTCGAATAGACTACTGGACTCCTCCAGCCTATCAAACTGCCTTCCCACAAAAGTTTGCAACGCTCCCCCGACGCGCAGCTGTGTTAAACACAACTTAAAACACAGACGCGTAATACAAAAAGTTAGTCACTTCCCCAAGGGAGCCTGAAAAATAGAAACTCTACTAAGTTTCAAAATATTATTTTGCTTTATTAGCTTCGTGGGAATACACGCCGTTATATGCAAAGCCTATATGGGAGTAACCAGTATATGGCTATATAATGCTTCCCGTTATGGAGTAGACATAACCTGTGTGGATTTGCAAAAAAATTGTTTGGTTGTTCACAAAAAAATTGTTGATTTGCAGAATTTGCAGATTTTTTTTGAAATTTTTTTTGACTTAATGTTTTTTTTTCTTAAAGTTACGAAAATGTGGACTATATATTTCGTAATGTACCTAAACAATAATTTTTTATCTCAGTACAACTAAACCTTTGAGAGATATATTTTTTTTTTGCACACATTTTGGAGAATATTTCAACAAAAATAAAGCAAAATGGTTACAAAAAAACTGGGAAGTGGATTGGACCGAAGTGTTGTAGTGTATTTGTGTATTAAAATAGTTGTTATATAAATACCTAGAATATCGCTAGTCTACGACCGGATATATTGTATAACATCGTAGCTCGAGCAGGGATACGTATTCAATAGATGGTGATGGCTAGCGGTATCACCAACTATTACGCCAAGAGTATCACGTTCCTGGTTTTCAAATCTGAAACATTGAATAGCATTGGAAGTATTGACAGCTTAGACAATAGATCTAGCGTAGCGTAACGAACGTTCAATACATTGTATGTCTGTTCTATTCCGAACGTAATAGGAGCCGTACCAATACGGACTGTCAGCATTTCGTAACATCTATTCGTTAACTAGTAGAGCGTAACTCATAATTAAAGTGGCCGCATACAACATAGTCAAGAAGAAAAACCAAAATATTTAACATTTATTCGTATTCACACAACAAAACGTCGTGTAACTTTTCGGTTGAGGGCTCTTCGTATGCATGAGTGAAATTTCGTTCTAGCACTCGGCACTCGGCAACCGGCAACTTTTCCTCAGGACATACATGAATAAGTAACGGCATTTGTCGAAGGAAATGAGAGATTTGCCGTCAGTTTAGTTAAAAGCTGTATACAAGCCGACGGCAGTTTGTGTGTTTGTACAGGACGGCGTGTGACCTGCCGCCTTAAGCCTAGCTCACAATAGCACATTGTTACTTATATTTGCACGACCCGTTTTTCGAATTAGTGTTATAAAAATATAAAACTTGGGGCAACTACCGTCTCGGTCACAGGACATGTTTTCTAGTTAAAATTTCATTCGTCTGTTAAACAGGCGGATGTAATTAAAGCCACACTGTACCCTTGTTTGTAGAGGACAAGAGATGATAATGTAAGAGTAAATATTTTTAACCCTTCTACCCTTTACGTATTCGAGCTAAATACATGATTTCTATTTTTGTACATAAGTAAGGAGGTCGCTACCTACGCTTGTTGGGCGTTTTTGTTGTTCACCGTGGTACAGGAAGTCAGCAAAACATTACTAACGACTGCTCTCGGATTAGCTTTGCTCAGAACAACGTTTTTTTCCTTCATTTGTTTCATGAAAAAAAAAACTCGGTTGTATTCTCGTGAAACAAGACTAATAACAAAAAACAAACAAGCATTTAATTTGCGGGAGTATTACGTGAACTGTTATCCTTGCAGACGGAGTAAAGGTTAGTTTAATTGACGGGTAGACACGCTGTTGTTTTGAGCTTTTAGATCTTAATGGACGTTTCGAATTCAATTTCGAACTGAGAGCGAATTTCGTTTCTGTTATTCATAAAAATTTAGCTGTTGGGTTTACGCCTTTACATAAACAAGCAGGGGATCTGAAATACACACTTAGAGAAAAATCTGGCGTTTCCAATTTGAGAGGTATCCCCCTCGCGATACCCTTGCAAAGGGTAGCGTTTGAAGAAAGCTATTTGATTTTTGTTAAGGAAGCAGTTTCTATCTGTTCTGAATTCAATGTTTCGTTGAGGATTGATAACGAAGTATACACGAGAGTAAGCACGTACATATCGTACATAGCTTTCTGTTTTCAAAAGATTATAATGACTAGCCTTACGGCAAATCATTTCCACAGCTTATAAAAATGTTACTTCGATCTCGACTTATGCTCGAGTGCATCGTAAAATAAATAAACGAAGTTGCAAAACTGCGACCGCGGAAATGGAAAAATACTTGGTTTCCGCCATATATGGTTCTTTATTATTTTATACTTGGAGTGCAAGCGGAATATAAGATTTGTTTTCTTGTACAAACTCTAGCGGAACCAAATGCATACAAGTTAAGTTCTTAATAGAGATTTGTGTCTATATTTATAACTAGATTCAAAGTAATCTAGGTCTCTTTACGACATTTTTTAGGACGATTTATTATTTTGTTACTCGAATTTTAAACTCACAAGTAAGCAACAACAACATTTACAGAGAAATTGGAACCAAAAATATCGTAACAGTGGCTTACTCATCATCATCATCATCTGCCTAGCCTTTTCCCAACTATATTGGGGTCGGCTTCCAGTCTAACCGGATGCAGCTGAATACCAGTGGCAGTAACAGTGGCTTACTAAAAGTGGAAAATCTTTTCCGATAGAGAAATTGTCGACATTGACACGTTGTCTATGAGCGATCTCGTGCGCCCTTTTATATCAACGTGTTACGTTACGTCGCTGACTTCAGTGAGGTCCTGCGAAGAGGACATTATTGCCTAAGAGGATATAAGGAGACACGACAGCGGAAGATGCTGGCTACACCTACAGGGTCGTGTATATAGAGCATTCCTCATAAAGTACATATGTTTACGAGCAATACCGTCGCACAGTACATGCCCCTCGTAAAATGGAAATACACCGGCTTCATTATGCGTGCTACCTTCGTCCAAAAGGCTTTTTCACAATCGAACTGAATTTAATTGCAAATTCGAAGTGCTTGTGTTTCTGGGGCTTTATGTCGCGAGCACATATTTTTTACGGAGGTATAACTCTTTATTCCATACTTCTGTTAAATCCCTGTATTTATAAAGAACAAATAATTAAACCTCAAAGACATTACGTAAGCCCAATCCTCCCAATGCGGAAAACGAATATGTGGCTGCAACCCTAAGGGCAAAATTATCCTGAAAATGCCTACGTGAAAAAATTCAACCTTGAAGAGAAAAAAGCAAAAACAATTCGGTATGATCACCGAGAGGGAATCTGGATTAATCCCGGCCTCAACCAATTGCCGCAGTTTTTATTTTTCCTTAAAGGTAAGTATGAAAATTACTTTGGTTCATGCGCTAATATTACAAATTACAGCGAGTAACCTGACAAACAAATTACTTTGCGCGGATCCTGACAAATCAGGCGACAAAGTGATGTAACATTTCACGTGTGACGCAATGAAACAGAGCCCGAGGCGTAAAGAATGCTAACGGGAGGCAGAAGGACGAAGGGTGCACTAACTTAGCGTACTTTAATGTTGACATGGAGCACATTTGTGCGCATACTATCACGAGATACGAGTAGTACGCACTCGTTTCGATTAGTTATCCACGTCATAGCTGCTCGTGTCTGCGTCACGGCGACGTCACGGTTACGTCATGCCATTTATGGTCATGCAACCAAGTCCTCGACCGGTCCATGACCGCGCGAGCGAGACAGCTATATGAACTAGTTGTATTTTGAGGTTCTTATTAAAACATTGTTGTTCCTAAAGTAGTTTCCGAATTTCCCGATCCACTCGGCGTACCTTGAACTCTTAGAACTCGTATAAAAGAAAAATGGGATAAACTGGGAGTAAACAAAAGTTTTTCACGTTCATGGAAACAGCCAGTTTATCTGTTTCGTTTATGTATGTTACCTGCGGGTGAAGCCGGACTCTAGCCCATAAAAAAAAAATAGATTTATTTATTCGACGTTTGTGTGGGCGTGATACTGAATTATTTGATAGTTTATGGCTGTACTGCTCTGCGGATTTGTTCGTATACATTAAACAGTTGTTGTCTGAGGGTGGAGTGTTGTCATATTGTGTTGTTGTTTTATGTCACTCAACTTGTATTAGTGCCTTGTTCTTAAAAGAGTCTCGATAGGAATAAATGTTCTACATCCATTTCCAATTATCGAATAGCCGTACACACAAACTATAAGCGTTAACATAGATATGTGCTGATAGTCCATCAGCTTAATATAGACACTCGCGCTTTTAAGTCGATAGTCGTGATCTATCTGGAAACTCATATCCGCTTCATTAAATGCTAGCGCAGTAATACGATTACAGAGGTCAGTGAAATCAACGTGTACTTACCAACCCAGCTAAATGTATTACATACTCGACTGCCCATCATTTAATATGGATGCCTTGCGAATATTTTTAGGGAGGAACAGTTTCCGGACCCGTTTTGTTAATTAAAAGACTGTAAATCAATTATAAAATAATGAAGAAATGTTAGAAACAAAGATAATTTCAACGCGCAAATTTATAAATATAGAATGTTTATAAATCCACCTGATCCAGTTCCTCTTTTAAAACATTTCATCGAATTTCTGAGTTATATTAAATGTCGTAGTTACCGATACTCAGAATAGCCGGAATAGTTGTTTCAGCCTTTATTCCGCGTTACCAAGGGAAAATTAAATTTCAGCGCAAACCGATTGTGAATTCGATTTTATATTTCAGGAGCGAACCTTTTGTATATTTGATATCGAAATTCGAACGGCTGAAAACACAATGTAACTATTATGTAGTTGTTTCTGGAAAACTGTGATAAAATACTGGCTAAATACATTGAATTGAAGGATTAACTTACCCCACAGGTATAAATATTAAAAGTATTCTGGGGAATCGGCTCAGCTAAGGTATCAACATCCCGCTTAATTTGCCATTAGGCGAATAAAGACATTCAAATTGAAAAAAGGGAAATCCGGATAATCAGATGGAATATAAATCAGCATTGGTAGGTTCAAATTAAGCGCTCAGTGCGATCCGGTCGGAGGCTTACGCCCAATCTCTACTAATAGCATCCAATTCAGGAGTAGGAGAATTCTGTGTTATTTCAAATGTACATCGCATTGGATTGATTTAAGGACATTTAAGATTACCTTAGCTTCTAGGATGGAATGACTATCAAAAGGAATCGTAGAATTCTGCGTCAAACTCTGTGTGTCTGTGAGTTAGATCTTGTTTGAATTTGGTTCGTCGGAAATCAGGTTGACTGATTTCTAGAAATAGAATAGAATGGAATATTTTTTTTCAATCAACAAAGGATCATAAAATTCAAAATAAAATAACACACGAAATTTCTAAATTTAAAAATTTCCGCACACGAAACACACGCTTTGGACGTGGAGATGCGGACACCAGCCCGTTATACAAAACAATACAACACATGAAATAGCACATTTAACTACAAGACCGTAGCACTAAATATTTGGATTGCTCAGCAAATGAACTATACAGCAATCTTTAGGTGCTGGCAACTAAACTTCTGCGCGAATATCCTCAGGATGCAGCTGGTCCGAACCCTGCGGACCAGAAATGGACTCTGATTTTATGAAAACTTAACTAACGAATTTTAATGAAAATAAATTAATGTATCGTAAATCGTCTCAGCTTAACACCAAGCTAAGACAATTTACGATCTGTTGATTAACGAAGATAAAATTAAGACAAAAGCAAATAAAATAGGTCAGCAATAACAAAGAAACAAACATCAAAAACAAAAAAAAACGTGACGGTAATAAATTAGCAACAGAAACGAACTTGTTAAAATTCTAAGTAGCATTATGGATGGTGGGATTAACAATTTGAGATACTTTGAAATAATCTGCTATTACGAAAAATATGAAGAAATATTTTTTTACGAAATTTGTGTAGGTTTAAACCGGTACGGACAAATTGAGGAAGCGGCCCCAGACACTTTACTCTGTCAGATTATTTACTGAAGTATCTGTCAGTGTCCGCGTCCACAATCACAGTCCGGTTATGGAGACGACATCCTCCTAGGTTGACCTGCGAGATGCCATTTATAAAAAAAGGTGTCCGCAGACGGTTCACAAAAAATCAAATGTCATTTATTCAAATTAGCTGATAATCGGCACTTTTTGAACGTCAAATTTTACAAGAGTCAGTCCTCAAAATGCCTGCCCTTCGACACTTCCTAGTGTTTTAGCTGGGATGAAGAAGACATCTGTCTGTTAGGTTAGAAGAACCAGATCCACATTCCGTCCGTATCGGTATGACCGAACCTTAAGCTGACCATACGGATCCCTATATGCAAGTTGGCGCTCCGATCCGTAATTTATACTTTAATCAACGGTCCCCGCTCAGCTCCGGATATGACTGGCATCCGCTTTGACTGCACTGTGCAGCTCTATAATTTACTCGCTCAATTATATTATTTATTTTAGCTCTCTGTATTAGTTCACAAGCCTTTTCTAAAGTTAGGTTTAGTCGTTTTTCATTTACTTGAACGTTATTTGTGTTAGATTGCTCATAGATATATTGGGCTCTTGCCTATCTGTACGAATTGATAATGAAATTTAGGTTGTCGTACAGCAACTTGTTTGGGCGTCTACTCTCTCACCTGTTCAGTTTTTTGTGGATGTGAATTTAGTCCGAGTTCTGTCATGAGTAGTATTTACTCCTGTTTAACCTGACCGTAAGCAACTTCAAGCCTTTTTTATCATGTAAAAACAGCCACCGTCTTCTTCTTCATCATGTCGAAAATTTTATCGGCCCTTACTTCACCCTTTCCACTTCATCGTCAGTGGCAGCGCAGATGTCACTTAGGCTGCCGCTTTTGGGCAATTCCACTTAAACATCCTTGGGCCGTTTCGTCAAGTCTCGAGGTCTCCCCAATTTTACAGTTCCATGCGTAGGTACCTACTTCGTAACGATTTATTAAAAGAGTAACCATGGAGTTTCTTGCCGGTTCTTCTCCATAGGAAACGACCAACCCGAACCGTGCACCTTTTTGTCGACGTTTTATAAGTGCCCATCGAGGTCTATGTGAAATAAAATATTTTGATTTTGATTATGTCAATAACGTTGTTATAGGTTTTTAAATTATCATGGTCACTAACATTATCATTAACACTAGAAACGGGATATTTACCATGTTTACTGATAGCTTCAGTAAACATGGTAAATATCCCGTTTCTAGTGTTAATGATAATAACTTTGCTTCTAATATACCTTTCTTCTCACCTCAGGTTTTTAGTTTCTATCTATATCTATGAAGTAAGTAACACGCGCCACGGAAGCTGGCGGTGCACCTATTTATGAGTCGTTTGAGGCGGTACGTGCTTCAGGAACCACGCTATATCGCGTCCCTAAATTACTATTATGAAATGGTCGACTACTGAACACACGTGCCTTGGTAGGAGCTAGTTTTCAGTCATAGTATTAAGGTTCTTTTAAGAAAGCGAGCCCAACCGCAAACCGGAATCGCATTGACAGGACGCATCGATACACTTCAACCAACTTTTCTCTGCAGGCTCCGAAAACACAGAACTAAAATAAATGTGCCAAGTTTGACATTTATAATTTTTTCTTGACAAGCAGTGCCATTTTGAACTGCACACTTAAAATGGTCATACTGTACGTCTGTGGTTTCTGGGTGAAAATCTTCGGAAACGTTTTTATAAAATTACAAAGGAAACAGGCGTGTCATTTCATTTAATTTATTCATAAACAATTTACATTGTGTTGAATATGTAGGTATACAATATACATGTAATTTACATACTAATATAACCATGAATTATTAGTTTACATTCCAAGTGAAATTCAAATATAGTGTCAAACAGTGTTGAATATAATGTCAAACAAGTTTTTAAACTATCATGGTCATTAACATTATCATTAACACTAGATACGGATTATTTACCATAACTGTAAAAAACACACACACACACACACACACACACACACACGCCCCCACGGGCCACTCATGATACATATGCCGTTTCTAGTATTAATGATAATGTCAAACAGTTTTAAATATAATGTCATAATATGTTAAATATAATGGAAAATGATTCTAAAGTGTGGCAAATGATTCTAAATAATATAATATCAAACAGTTTTAAATATAATGTCAAAAATTTCTAAAAGTAATGGCAAATGATTCTAAATTATATAAAGTCAATTTTTTTTTATTTAAGTCACTGAAAAAAAATGAAAATCAATAATATTTATTTATTAGTGTCGCTCCCGGTCTTTCAATGCGTTATTTTATTTGCTGCTGCGTTGCTGTTGCCCCTTTCGAAAAATTACCTTTGTGTTAGGTATACAACATCTGGAAATTCGCATCAGTCTAGGTCCATGTGGAATTTCAGAAACATGGTGCTAACTTCAGAAAGCCGATCAGTCTTTGTCATAGTTGCAAGTTTGAATGCGTTGTGGCTGCTGAGTAATGGAGCTGTGGAATAAAGGGTGCGGTTTTGTGATAGTGCTGCTGAGAGCTAACTAAGCAGGAATGGATAGAAGAGTGTAGTGTGTTTAGCGATCTCGGGTTTTGGTTTGGTTTAGGTTTTTTCCCTTTGATTAAATACTCAGTTCAATCGGGTATGTAAGAAGAGTATTTTGATATTACTATAGAGTAATATCAAAATACTAAAACCGTTGTATAGACAACGATATTATAAACAAAAGAGGTAGATATCGCACTAGCGCGCGCAAATTGCTGCAGCCAAATTCAGACAATTGTCGTAATTTAAGTACTTCAAGCGCAATAGCTATCTCTTTCTGTATCATATATACGTTCCGTATTATCTATCGCAGTCGCAAACGCAACGATATTTGAACGCCGCCGCCTAGAATGAACGTAGCGTATCTTTCTTTATAATATCATTGACTCTATAGCTACAATCCCGCCTCGAATGCAATGCGTATCAAACGACATTTTTCAGCACTTGCAACGAAAAGATAAATAAAATTTCATAAGCGTGATATTTGAATGGGGATTGAGTAGTATAAAAACATCTTGACTGCACTGCATTATGAACCTAAAAGCGGTACAATAAGACCCATTTTTTGAGCAAGAGTCTTGCAATCAATGTTTTTTGTACGAATCAATAATGCTGACAAAGAAAAGATCTACAAAGACGTATTATGTGGCACAATGGCGAGCAAGAAAATCACATAAATGATAATGAAGTAACTGATGACGCCAATTCATTCTAACCTCTCTTCCGGAGTTTTTGCAGCTCACATGTTACTACATACATATGTCATTAACTTCTTTCAACAGAGCTGGCGTAGTTCCAACTCTGGTTCGGGGGACAGAACTTTGTAGTCACTAATCAGTGACTTCCTACTTATTTTTATACTCGTAGTAAGCTTTCTTGTTAGGGATATGAGTGTTAATGGTTCGAGTGGAGCCGTATATCATACTTCTGATAAGTATTAAGAGGTTGTGTTTGGTTTCACGCCTGTGTTATTAGGAATGCTTGTTCGAGGACTGCCTTTTGGTCTAGTGGTCGCAAGAGCGAATGCTAAGCCTGAGGTCCTGGGTTCGGTTCCCAGGTCGGGCAACGTGCTATTGGGTTTTCCATCAGTAATTTTTTAGTAGCCGCCACGGAGTCTGGATTAGGCTCGCCCCTAGTACATGGGAATTAAACATAATTGGTGAAATGTGTTCTCTGCCTAACCCTTCTGGGATTACAAGCGTGATGTTATTAATATTATAAGGAATTAAGCAGAGATGTGTTACCTACTTACACATGTCGTTGCAGACCGCATACCTACCTGCTTTCGCCCGAGTACACGTTGGCCCGTATGAGTAGTCATTTAAATAAGTGTGCAACTAAGAATTTGTGGTTAAAGTAATTGTATTCTTCAAGCATTAGACAGTGGTGGTTAGCTGTTAAACGGGTGAAAGTTTATATTGCAAGTACAGAAACCGCATCGTTCAAGACAGCTTTCTGCTATTGTGTGCTCTTGAGACCATATTGTGCTATACACGGTGATTTTTTAAACGGTCATCACACTCATCACATAACAGCTGCTGCCTACATTTTTCGAGTTACGTCGACCAATAATGTACATAAATGAAACAGCTGATATTTCTTTTCGCGATTTTTTGGTCGGTCCCATAGTAAAACTTGTTCATTGTCATGAGTAGGTACTACACCGTGATTTTTTTCATACACCCAAACAAAACCGTTTAGCTGGTAGAGGCCCCCCCTCTACCAGCTAAACGTTGTTATTTTTGGACACTCGAGTCTCACAAAAAATTGCACTTAAAGCTTAATATTCACAAACGAATCCCTTGATCGAAAAATCATGTTATAAAAACTCGCAATATTTTTTAAAGACTCATAAGATATCCAAAGACATCCCACACTATGGGGTACGTGAGACAAAAAAATCCCCACTTTACGTGTATGTACAGGAGATACCCTAAAAAAAATACTTTTCGAGATTTTATTTGACCACTTTGTCGGCGTAACTAATTTGTATATTCATGCCAAATTACAGCTTTCTAGTACTAAGAGTCTTTGAGCTAAACTGCGGACAGACAGACGGACATGGCGAATCTATAAGGATTCTTTTCCTTGTTGACTACGGAACCCTAAACAATCACCCAGTATACAACTTATAACTAGGTATTCGAACTATTCTGTTTCTCACACTCACTCTTTTCAAATTCAGGTAATGTCGAATCCCGCCATAACTATAAGACCGCAATTCTTATCTGCAAAGCCAGCTTGCAAAAAGGATTCCAATAATTTTAATGAAAAATTGAACCTTTCGTTTTTGTTCCGCCGTACACGTTCTTTAGTCGTCTTTCAAATTAATTTAATCAACTAAACGTTTCCATGCATTCAACTGACTAAAAATAAAATGAAAAGACACTTAATAATTAAAGTGAAATAGTAAGAAAATTCAATAGAAGAGGAACGTGGCGCAAAACTGAGCAATAAATAAGAGGTTTACCGGTAAGTAATTTACGTTTGTAAGGGCTAGTTCACATTGGGGAGGAATGACATACGGTGCGATGTTTGCGCTGCGGGCTCTGTCTAAATGAATTATTGTTAAAAACCTCACAGTGACCGGCGGCGAACCGTTCCGCAGCGTCCGCAGCGTAGGGCTACGCGGCTTGCTTCGGTACATATTCAGTTCGCTTTTGCTGATTCGTGTGGATAATAAGCTCACTTAGTTACTTATAAACAGGAAATAAATTACAAACATCTTAGAGACTGGCAGCACAGTAAGTCTTCTTTAAACACGAAATATAAAAAAAAAAAACGCGCGTGATATTTTCTCTTGACATTTCGATGTGAGCTTACCCTTAGACTATCGTCAATATAAATGTACAATTTAATATCTGCAGTCCAAGTAATTGAGTAGTTTATTTGTTCGCAACCGTACGGAGGCTTAGTTCTAGAATATTTGATGTTGTTTAAGTGCCTCTAAATGTTCGCAAAGATTGTGGTCTGAGACTGTCGTGAATTTATTATGAAATGGTTGCTATCCGCGCCGGCTGTTCTGTTTTACTATTGTATCCTCTTTGAGAAGTGATATTATATAAATAGAATTTCTGTTTGTAAGTGATTATGTGATGCGTATAATATAAATAATGAATGTATCTTTATCCCGAGGTAAAGTTTCCAGGTTTGGTTGTATGAGGTAATCTCTGAAACTACTCATCCAATTTCAAAAAATATTTTACTGATGGGAAGCAACACGCGTGCTTTTCGTGCGGGGGAAGTCGCTGTTGGAAGCTAGTCTTGAATATTTAGGAAGCTAAAGAACGATTGCAAGAACATATGACAGCGAATTAAAATTTCACTATTTACTTGTCTATGTACTTTAACTAGGTACATGGCTTCTTAAGTTCTTACGATCGTTAAAGCAATTGGCTTGCAAGATTTTCCAAAAGAGAAGAAAGATCGATCGCTTGCATAAAACAGTAGCGATTAATCTAGCTGTAGGAGCGGGCAGGGGGAAGGAGATTAACTATTAATTAGTGTACCTTTCAAAGATAAATAGACTTAAGTACGTCTACGTCGTGGAGCAGGGGTGGCTCAGTGGCAATAGCCCTGACCTATGAGTTGCAGTTTGTGGGTTGAAATCCAAACAGGTGCTTTAATTAGCGTAATTTATTTCTTGACCACTGTTCTCAAAACGTGAAGGTAAACATAGTGAGGAAACTGGTATGTACTAGAATATAAAATTCAAAGACATGTCACATGCACTAGTCCGCACTGGTTCGCGTGCATGCAGCACGCGAACCAGTGCGGACTAGTATAGCTCACTCTCTTTTCCAGAGAGGAAGATTGTGTCGCCACAGTGGGAACAATCTAGGCTGATTATGTATGTGTGTAAACATATCCACGGAATAATTGATAAGCAATCATGTTAACAACATGTTTAACACAATGTTGCAAGATTTTTACATTTAACGAAATGAATAATAAATAATTCACAGCGAGGCGAATGTTGAATATGTAAAAATGAGCAAATGTTTCAACTACATTCACTTTGCATTTTCATTGAGCTCTTCATTTAGAAGTCGCCATGTTTAAATGTCACTGAGCGAAAGTGTTGCCCACATACATTGAAAATAAAGGCTTAAAAACTTTTTGCATGTGTGCAATAATTAAAAAAAATATTTAGATTTTTTAAAATTATTTCTTATCTTGTCTGCATACATGAAAACTCAACGGAGTATCTTTTCAGAAATAATTATAGCTTTGTATAAAGTTTACGGAAAAGGCCTTGTCTTCTCTGAAAGTTAATTTAATGGTGTCTAAATTGAGGGGTTTTCAATTTCAAAAGGCTTATTAGACCCTTTTGTCTGACATTTACGAGGATGTTCTCTGAAATACGAGAAGACTTTTTATTAATTGTTTAATGTTATTGTGGAAAAATGAATGAATCAAAAACTTCTGTATGTTTATAGTATGAGGACTGAAAATACACGAGCACGCTCAATGCATGTTTGCAATTCGGTAGTTAAAGGCTATAAAAGTTGTCCTAAATCTCGAAACAATACTGTTCTCATGGAAAAACGTTTCATTGTGAAACTGGTGTATTGATAAGACAGCAACAATAGTGAGCGGAGCACGCAAAAGTGGAACAAGTCAGATTGCTGTCACAAAATAATTGCCTCCGTGCGAAGCCGACCGAGCCAATAAATTGAACACAAAGTAAGCGAAAAACAGAGTTATTTCAAACAGCAAAGACTTTATAACCCATACAACACAAGAAAACATTAAATCTAACCTTTAATTAAAGTACGGAAGTAAGGTCCCATGACAAACAACCCAATAATCACGTGGATACATAAAAACTAAATTATTTCGAGCATGTGTTACCATGGCGTCGTAACAACGCTCATAAAAAGAAACACATGTATAGGAATATGGAAAAATTACGACGATAAATTCACTAAACATGTTACATAAACAGCACTGGACTTTGGAAAACTGCTTGCCTGAATTGCTATTTCCTTCACCACAATTACACATAGGATATGCCTAAAGGTGCCTAAAGGTGCCTAAAGATACACAGAAATGTTATCGAGTGTAAAAAATAAGATCATCATAATATAGAACATTAAATTTTACTACCTATCTGTTTTGGAGTAAATAAAGAAAACATAAAAGACATCGGCCGAAACCGCGTTATTGCCCATTTTGCTATACATATTACAGCCATATTTTCTTGTTTTATCTTCAATGCATAAAACGTGTTTCTGCCTCCATGTTTTTGGTTTAAGAGAAGTCATTTTACGTAGAAATATAAGAAGGAGGTAGGTACTCGTTGTCGGGGCGCGCGGCGCGGAGGGCGTTACCAAGTCTGTCGCCAAGTTTTGAGGTTGTTAACTTGATATTGTATGTGTACTAGTAACTTTAAGAAGAGTGTTGCTTGTAAAACAATGCAGTTTATTGAACTTATGTAAGTTTTATGTTCAAAAGAATTGTAAATACTTCGACTTGAACACAAAGTAGGTAATAGATTTACAAGAAACTATTAAATGTATTTTGCAGTAGGTTAATAATAAATTGAAACTACATATAATCAATAGGAACTGGTTTCAACCGACAGCAGTATTCTTTATCTAAATTCGATTCGAAAGTAAAGCTATGTGCACATTACAGCCAACCAGCTGAATGTCCGCAAACACGCCAGAGCAACGAATCGCCCATATTAGAGCACATAAAGCAAAATGTCGTCGGCGACGAGTCCCCGGAGAGTCGTCACGACGATCTAGCGCCGTCGTCGTCCTCAGCCTTATCATCTCGTTATTGGAAACCGAACAGACCTATCAATATCCAAGGCTATTTTTGTACACGGTTCCATATAAGTCTGGTGGCTGTGGCTTAATAAATGAATCGTATTAATAAAATAAGCGAGTTAAACTTTCATTTTGTAAAAACTTTATAAACAGACTTCACGAAATATTAAATAAAGTATCTAAATAAACTATGAAAGTAAACCGAGATTTAGTTTTCAGATGTTCGCCGTGTTTTTACGGCAATACGTAAAAACTGCAAAAACTACGACCATTAGCATGAACTCTAAAAATAGTTGGCAACACTTCTAATGAAAAATATCGCTTTTATAACGTCATATTAATTTTTATGGCTCCCTTCGGCGCGGCCGTCTGCGCCAAAAGACTGAATACATTGTTTGTCCTTTCGAGTTTCCAGCTGAAAAATTTAACTAGGCTAATAGAAAAAGTTTTGAAGTCCGATAGCGTCTATAAGCATCAACGATGAGTGTCAAGATTTCAAATTGTTTTTAAAGCTCAGTTATTCATGAAAATTACTTTTCATGACTAGCAAACTGAAGCGATCCAATATGGAAGTGGTCAAACTGGCGCGAATAGTCGTGTGTTCCTAAAGGGACAAACCCACCGCGATGCACGTGGCGCATTTAAGCTGCGTGGATTAATTTGTTGGACAACGTGGGTCTACATTTCCACAGCAGTACACGCTACACACTCACAACGTAGCGTGCGTGGCCCACCGCGGCATAGTCGTGGGTTAATGTTCGTGTATAGCGTGTACCGTGTGCACAGCGTGCCTAGCGTTGACACCGTTGAGCTTTGTGAGCGCCTTATACGAGCAAGCCACGCCTGACGTCATTTCATGCATAGCGTGTCTGTGGTTTGCAGTGGACACAATCACATACATTTTATTACAAAGCGAAGTTTAGCACACGTGCGTAGCCTATCCTTGGCCCGCGGTGGGTTTGCGCCTTAATAATTTTCCAAAAAACGCGCGCTGTTGGGACCTGCATCCCGTGTGGGGCGTTCGCATCAATGTGGTGAGAGCTTATATGCTGAAAATAGTTGTAAAGCAAATTACATAACCCAATCTGCCAAACACTTCATGCGAAAAGGACAAAACATACTATGATCTCCTTACTAATATGAATGAATTTCATTACGGAGGATTAGGCTCAAAAGAAGTGAACTGATTCCAAATGAGTTGTTGAAAACTTGCCCGGGAGAAAGTTTGCTCCAATGCTGTTTCGAAGCGAACAAGTTGTAAGAGTCAACTGTGGAAGGCGGGCTATGTAGATGAAATGCTACCTATATATTTATGCAGTCCTGGTACATTTTTTTCTAACTTAAATTAAACGTTTTGGTGTTATTTCTTATTTTCAAATACACCGAACTAAAAATTTAACGTTAATTGTAAGGAAGTATCTAAACTTGCCCAATAGAAGCATGGAAATTAAAAAAAAGCGAAGATACACAGACCTGCGAAGGGGCAGTAGTCGGGCTATCCTCTACTTACAACTTCACTATTACCAGTTCGATATAAAATCATCATCAGTTTTAACAACCACATTTTTAGGTAACCGCTATAATTAAACTTTCGTCTCTATCATTTTCTTGTAATTAAAAAGAGATGCCGAAATATATTTTGTAGGAAGGCGTTTATGAATGCGACACTAGAGGTTGACTGTACAAAGTGACTTGTCTTATGTCAGTATTCCCTATCCGGCTCAATAATATTCACTTTGGCCGTCTTTGATGTCCTAAATTGCCGGCCCATTAGCAACCTTAATGCGCGCTTAATTTTTAATGAAGTAGCTTGATTCAGTTGTGTTCCAGTTTAAAGTTGGTGTGTCATGTCAATCTTGTGTTGTGTAAGTCAGACAGACTCTTTTAAAAAAAACTGTCGATATAAACCTCACACTTTTAATTTCGTGGATAAAAACCTGGCAGTTACATGTATGGACATAGATATTTTTTTTATTCGTAATTTCACATCACTGTTGTCTAGCGGTTCACAGAAGACACCTGCTCTCCAAACAACTGTGTTGTGCCAACAGTCTCGGAGTAAAATTTCTGTGACATACGGACGAACAGACAGGCAGACAGATAGATGGATGGGACGAATCTATAGGGTTCCATTTTTTGCCATTTGGCAACTGAACCCTGAGAATAACAGAGATGTGAAAATAATGGCTGAAACTCAAATACCATAATATGTGCGCAATGTCAATCTTTGTAGTAAATTAATTTTGGGCGAATTAAATGTGTTGTCTAATTAAATTCGACATTGGCATGTCGACTTTGCTGGCCCAAGGCAGACAAAAAATATGTTCTATTCACTACACAAAAGTGTACCTAATATTTTTACAATACGCATCATAGAACACATTCAAAAGTCATTAATATAATAAGGTTAAAAATCAGCACAAGAACGTAAAAAGAGGTACATTAGAAGTTGCGTATATATCTGTGGTAGGAACAAAATTCTGCCCTTTGATCTACCTTTACTTAGGTCTACAGGTAATAAAGAGCCAGGATCTATGTCCGAGTGATGATAACAGTATGTAATGTTGCAGGCGCGCTGGAGGGCGGCGCGCTGGGCGGCGGCGGCGGCGGCGGCGCGCTGGGCGCGCTGCGTTCCGCCGGCTCGCCGCCCGCGCCCAGCCTCGGCGCCAGCCGGCACAGCCTCATTGGTCAGTACACTAGCCCAGTTGTTTCCATCACCCATAGTGTTGCCTGTCTTACTATAAACCTCCTCACCCTCATCATTTTCATCATCATCTACCCTATTCTCAACTATGTTGGGGTTGGCTTCCAGTCCAACTAGATGCTTTTAAAGTATCTATTTTCCAAGGACCTTTATTGTGGCCTCCATAACCTCACTTGGTAGTCCCCTTGGTAAGACTGGTTGATAAGCCGATTGTTAGGTAAACTCATTTCCCGTGCCTCCTCGAACCAGCTCTCGCTGTTTTTGATATTGATACTGTTAGCCTGTCTCATCCGTCTGCTGGGCAAAGGTCTCTCTCCGTGATTTCCAGATCTTCCAATCCAGGCTCGATGTGGACCACTGGTAGTTGGTTTTGCCCTCGCAGGGACAGCTTAAAAGAGTTAATTTTCCTTCAACGAGACAATGTTTTGTCAATCAATTTAACCCATTTGGACCCAAATACAAACTAGTAGCAAAATTCTGAAAAAAACTTTATTGAAGTAACTATTGGAGGCTATTAATACATTTTATAAAGAAAAAAAACGAAAAAAAAACTTCCTTATGTATTAAAAAACAATGTCCTCAAATGGGGCCAATGGGCTTATGTATGGTATTTTTCAAAACATCCTTTTTCGATGAATAATGTTATGATGCATTTTTTACATTGCCAACGTGCTTTCATGTGGCATTCGTTGCATCGTAGCTGGCTTGGCAGTTTCTGGGGGAAGTGTCCAGCACCATCAAAATTCATATTTGGCACCACTGGAGAAGGTTTACGACGCCTTCCATCGGGTCTTTCAGTGCCTGTAGGCTCCTCAAATAAAATCGGGCGATACTTCGGCGAAACTGGAGCTGGATTGGTTTCTCTTCAGCGGTCAGGACATGCAGACGCCAAGCATTAGCTACAGCTAAATCCAGCATGTAGGTAAACAGAACAAACCACAATTTTTTGCCTCGTATAGCTGTTCTGTATACTGCGATCGACTAGTCAGCTTGATCAACTCCGCCCATGCCTTTGTTGTAGTTCTGGAAGACAAAAGGGATGTCCACATCTACCTTCCTTCCTTCTGCAGAGCTCCATTTTTTTAACTTACCAAGAGGGTAAACAAGTTGGAAGTCATGCTTGTTGTGTTGTGAGGCATATAACTTCGTATTCATAACAATCATATCAAAAACCTCCACATCAAATAACTTTTCGAAAATGTTGACTGGCGTTTGGTCTTTGAGCTGGTTTACAAAGTTTTCCCTTCGTTTCTGAACACTATTCACCGTTGAAAGCATGTCAACATAGGAACCGTCACATTTACGCCAACTAGGTTCCTGGATTTCAACTCTCCTGTGTTTTTCTAATGGTTCATCATCGCTGCTATCCCATTAATTGTCGCTTCTGGACTCAAACACTTCAACTCCACCTGGGATATCAAGCGGAAGAATGTTTTGCTGAACATTATCTTCATCGCCTTCTTCTTCATCCGTGAGAACACTCAGGTCTGGAGGAATGGCCACTATGTCGTAACTAACATCTGGATTATCCTTTTCATTCAAAATGTTTTCGAGAGCTTCCTCGAGTACTCTATAGTCATTTGCAACATCAACCAATCACTTATTCATTGTTCACGCCGAAACTAAACCTGCGAATAAAAACAAAAAATATTAGCGATCAGTCCATTGGCCCCATTCGGGGACACCATACTAAAATATCTCCCCATAAAGGAAAATCTTGGAAAATACTTGACATAATAGCATTTTATACTAGTAGAAACGATGGCCATGTGAAAAATACAAAAAAAAAAGATAAATACCATTGTAAATATAAAAAAAATATGACTTACCTTTGGTCAAACACCTATTTGTTCAATGAAGTGAATAAAAACACTTATTTTATCAACTCAATCTAATAAATCACAAAACTATCATTTGTTTTACAAAGCCACACTCTTTGGCACTACAAATTCGCCTGCTAACAAAAGATAGCTAAAATAAGTTTTAAAATTTGGGTACTTAAAGAAATGGCCCCAAATGTGTCCCCATTTGGCGGGCGTAAAAATTTTTTTTTTTTTTTTTTTAAAAAAAACGTTGCCCCACACTAGGAATTTCTCCTGTATCGTGGGTGCGTTTACAAACATTGAAACTCACATACACAAACAGCCAGACCCGGAACAACTACTTGTAGGCCATACAAATATTTGCTCCGTGCGGGAATCGAACCCGCGACACGCAGCGCAGCAGTCAATCATTCAGCCACCGCGCCAACCGTGCCGTCGAATGGGTTAAGACTGATCATTATTTTTCTGCAGTTATCTAATACGTTGTATTGACACTCTGGTATGCTTTAGAATTAGTAACAATATGAAAACTAGAACCTTCATAATTAGAAAAATCTTTTTTTGCAAAAAATAAAACCGACTTCAAAAACACAGAAAAGTGAAAAATAACTTAACTTCTGAACTCGGTGACTTTTGTTTGTTTGATTCAGTTTTTTTGTCACCGACTTCTGAATTTAAGTTATTTTTCACTTTTCTGTGTTTTTGAAGTAAAATGGAAGTTAATATACCTAACTGTCGCAATCTGGGTGTACTGCACGCATCTGCGTACCCCATCAGAGCATACAGCCGTTACGTTATGTTATGATATTGTGTAAACAATACACATCCAAGCGATTGCAGCAATCACGACAGATTTGCTGTCTACTATTGAAGAGTTCCATTGTATAACTCCGAAGATCAGATTCACCAAATTTAAACAGGACCACCGCGGAATAATATTCACAAAAATCAAAAAAAAAATCATCGAAATCGGTTCACAATTGTCGAAGATATCGATAATATAAAATTTGGAGAGTCCCCTCGATTTCTCCAAGATCCCATCATTAGATCCTGACATGATGACCATAGGACCACATGGAAAGTATACTGATTCAAACAATGCCCATAAAATTTGAGGGTTGCCCTTTATTTTTCTGGGATTCCGTCATCTAATTCTGACTTATACCTTCCATCATCAGCTCAGCAACATGAGATGATGATTACCAGGCACAAATATCTGAATTGTGTTGGAGAGTATATGAAAAACATTGTATATGCCTATAAAATTTGAGGGTTGCCCTCGATTTCCCTGGGATTCCATTATCAGATTCTGAGTTGGTGACAATGGGACTACCTCAGGAGTATAGGCTTTCGAATAAAAAAAGAATCATCAAAATCGGTTCACAATTGGCGGAGATATCGCTGAACATACACACACCTCCTCCTTTTGGAAGTCGGTTAAAAACTGTAATGACATGTCAAACACTAACGTTACCTACTGTATGGTTAGGGACCTAACACCTTGAGTTGATGCTGATTGATACACTGATCAGATTGATTGATATTTATTGATAAGAGTATGATTGAATGATAGGTGAGTGCACGCGGTATGAATGCTTCGTGTACTAAATTGGCCGGCCCGGCGCAGGTAAAATGCTGACATATTGATATGAAAACTGCTTGCACTGTACACCTACAATTCAATAAACTTAAAATTCAATTCTTCTCGTAAAGATTTCTTTAAAAGAAAACCTGCATACATCTGAAATTGGAACCGCTCGAGATACGCAGAGATAAGCTCACACCTTGCAAATTGAAGCTTTAACTTGTCATGGACGAAATATGGGTTCGAGAAAGAACACGACTGGGTACTAACGAATAAAAAAACACATAAAATAACAAGGTCTAGCCAATACAAATTACATCTTTAATAAGTTTCTGAAAAGCTTACTGTTATTGAATTAGAAACTAGAAAATAAAAGCGTGTTTCAGTAGAAATACTTTCTTATTTTCCATGTTCGATGAACTCTTGCGAAGTCGCGATTCGTCTATTCATTAAGGTCATTGATTCGTACATCGCTTCTAATCGATTAGGTTTACTCGTGACTGCCTTTTTTAGAGCAACTTTCTAATTAACTACTGTGGTTGAAGTTGTTGGTATGAGATGCCAACTATTTAGGTACCTAATTAAAAATGCCAAGAATGATTAACGAGGAATATTTCGTACTTAGACGTAGCACGTAATGTGCATACTTTCGTCAGTGGTAAGCCGCGCTGTATAGCCGCTTTAATTTGGCGGCATAGTTTAATTAACAGGATTCCAAGTCGTATGTCCTGAGGAAATTGATGAGCAGTGTTGTGCGAGATGCGACGAGACGCGGGCTGGCGCGGGCGCGGGCAGGGGGCGGGGCAGAAGCAAACTCGTAAATCTACACTACGTAGGTTGCCCCACAGCCTGATTAATTTATTTCCTGACAATCCGTGTTACTCATCTGAAAAGCGTTATTTAGGCAGGATCCCGTAACTCCACCCCATCCGTATCACACTAATTTCTTCTGTCAGCTCTGAATATTTATTCGTTCCTCAACCTACCCCTGGTTGTGTGGTCGTGAGTCACACGCTGTAATCTATGTAATAGCTTGTAACAAATTAATGTAAGCCGCAGAACCGGCCGGGATCATCCGTTACGCGGTTTCCGTCTTTAGAAGTTACAACATTCCTCTTTGGTTACTGATTTGACTTACAAATGAGTTGTGATATCTGATTTTAATTCTGCCGTTTTTCTCCTGCTTATGGAGATTCTGTTTGATTACTTTAGATTGTTCAAAATAAATGTCGATATGTTTTTATTTTAGTCATATTTTCAGTTTACTTCCTTTCAAAAAGCAGGTTGAACCAAGAAATTCACAATTTTCTGCGACAAACACCAGACCTCACTTTGTAATTTTTTCCTCGCTGATTCAATTTTCCCACAGAGTGGATAATCTCAACCTTAAACAGAATCCCGTGAATTCTATCAGCGTTGTAAATTATTCTAAATACGTTATCGGGTACAGCGGCTTGTTCTAAGCCTTATTATAATAGATAACCTGGAATTATTCATGTGGGACATTACACTGGGTGCGAAACTGGGGACTCGGAAAACGTTCGCATACATCGAGCAAAAGATTAAGTAATTAAGCTTAAATTATATTCATAAGTCGTACTAAGTACTAATGATCAAAAGATTTTGCGCTAAATGTTTAATCATTTATATGGAATTCTCATTTACATTAGTCTATGTCGTGTCTATACTCGAGCGCCAGGGTAGCCCACGAAATTCAAATTTTCTTACGTTTATTTCAATTTGTAGTGTAACTATTTCATAAAATAGTCATTAAATGAATTTAGAGGGTAGTATTAATGATTGTAATAATTTATAACTCTGTAAAGCCATATTTGTTACGGTCGCGAATCTTATTTCAATCAACATGATGATGAATGATGAATGATGATGATGTGAATTTCGCGGTTGGCCCCGGGTTCTCGGCAGTCATTATTAGGTCTTTGTTAAAAGCCCGAAAGTCTGACAACCAGTCTTACCAAGGGCTTCGTATTACCCAGTAACTGGGTTGTGGAGGTCAGATAGGCAGTCGCTCCATGTAAAATACTGGTATTCAGCTGCGTCCGGTTAGACTGGAAACCGACCCCAACATAGTTGGGAAAAGACTAGTAAGATGATAATGAGTCTTATATGTGTTAATTGCAACGAACCTATGTCCCAGGTAACATGTAGGTACGGCAATGCAAATCATTCTACGGGCTATATAAATAACTAGCTGTACTCGGCATGCTTTGCAATGCACCTTTTCCTACTACCTACCTACTACCTACCTGTTACCTACCTACTACCTACCTGCTACCTACCTGCTACCTACCTGCTACCTACCTGTTACCCACCTGATACCTACCTGCTACCTACCTGCTACCTACCTGCTACCTACCTCCTACCTACCTACTACCTACATACTACCTACGTAAGAATCTTCTCCTGACGGAAACAAACAAAAAAAGAATTAGCGAAATCGGTCCAGCCGTTCATGCGTGATGCCGTGACCAAGGGAAATAGAGATTCATTTTATATATTTAGATTAATTTCTTGCCAAGTTTGAAATTATACATAAAGGGTGTAAAAATACCCTTAACAAAGCCAAAAAGGCACTTTTTTGCCCCGTCATTGCGTCCATTTTTTTGTTCTGGACCATACCTTCTAGTTACGGAGATATTGGATTTCAAAGTTCCGTTTTTTTTTTAAATAACTAAACAATAGGTAATTAAAGTAAAGTCTTCTAAATAGTTAGAAGACTTTACTTTAATTACCTCCATGACCCGTTTACTATTCAAAGCATTCATCAGTACAGTTTTGGGTGTGCTACATTTAGCTTTATCGTAAATCGTGATTTTTCACCGCAAAAAAAATAGTTTCCCAGCAATCATTTTTGCGTAGGGTTACTTAGTTTGATGTGAATGCTTGGTTGGCGGCTTCGTGAAGGGACCGTTAACACCCAGTTAACCTACTACCTATACTTTCTTCTAGCATAAGGGGCTTATCCCCACAAATCAATTGACTAAAAGGCTATTAATAGATTCACTAATTCTATATCAGGGGAAACGGGGCCAACTTACATTGTGTTTCTAGAACCCCTTGGGAATGATAGGGATATTCTATTGATTGTCGTTTTGGGTTCCATAGTTCCGATATATCATTAATTAATGTTTAATATTATCGGTGCCTTTGTTCTTACCTAAATAAACACAATCTCGAGGCTCAAACCCTCGATAATTTATCAGTTTTAGATATGTACAAATGGATATGAAACCATAGTTGGCTATAGAACATTTTAATACAGATTCGCAATGCAAAGTTTGTTTTTGCACGGATTGATGTTATGGAGCCAAGAGTGCAATGACCTATACTCGTTGAAGTTCTAACACTACGTAAGTAATTTTGGCGGTTTTGACATTTTGATTTTTGATGCCGTTTGCTAGAAGACGCGCTGTTTCAGCCAATCACAGAAACATGCAACATTTCTATCTAATATGAAGTGAACACAAATTATAAAATTGTATTGTACAGTTACATGACATAATTATGCAGTTTTTTCAAACTCCTGTAAAGTTGCTATTTTTGACTTACGTGGTGTTAGAACTTACACGACGCTATCCCGCTCATGCGTTTCAAACGACATTTTCCAATACACTTGAAAGTGAAACATTGTACTTTAAAGCATGACGTTGACTGCCCGTAGAGATGGTTTTATCAAGTGCAGAAATAAATCTTTTTTGCTGCAGTTACGACACAAAATAATGTTCCAGAAGCAGCTAGCCATTCTTTGTTGAATGAAACCCTCATTTCAAAATGGTGTACCTACCTACCTAATTACTCCTATTGTTTTCTGTTCCATCCCCGCTCTCTAAATTACTTCGTAGGCTCAAAGTGTCCGTTGAACGAGACATTTGTGATTGAATTCAGCCCGTTCAGGTGTACGCGTATAAATCGTGGCGGCAAACAAATCAGTGATAGGTGTGTACCACGGAATACAAACATGCCACACTCGTGCGTAAACGGAAAACTTGAAGTTGTGTAAATATAAGCGTGAACACGGTTTTAGGACAAATCTTCTAAAATACGAAGAGAAATTCGTATTTATCTGACGGATTGGTAGTTGAGATATCTGCAATATCAAAATTCGATGATACCATGGTAAATATTACAGGATCTTATAAAAATTGGATCGGCGACTTTGACGTACTTTTCTTCCTGCCTTCTCCCATTTTCCATTTTTTTAGGCTTTGCCATCTTTGTCTTTCATTACATTTTATGTGTATGGTGATTCCAAAATAATTTATAATAGGGATGTTTCCTGAAAAAATCTAATTAGTCCGTCAGATAGATTTCCAAAAAATATTGGACACGTTTTTTTTCTTTTTTCACGAAAACTAATAATGAAGACGATACAGTGCGTCGAAAACTCGTGTGACGTCATACTTGTAAGTAAAGTTTACTGACTTTTTACCGAAAAGTGACGTTACAGGCCCCACTCATGATCTTTGATGCTTTTTATCTTCGTCAATTTTTATTGATACGTAAACAATATTTTGCTATAATTTAACTGACGGACTTAATAGAATCATATTTTTTTTACACAGGAAATATCCCTATTTATTGCACCAATGAATTAAACCCTCTCTTTACATTTAAACTCACATGTCGCAGTCTTCAGAGGCCCTAGCACGAGCGCGCGGTGTAAACGTAAGTGGCGTAAATACGTCGATTTTTAAATCGAAAATTCAATAATTATCCTATAGAGTTTTAGTTAAATGGTTCGCAACAGCCACAACCAGTATCATCCATAGATATGAATAAATTATTAAAATCATGAAAATATTACTTGCGTACTTTTAATTTTAAAATCGACGTATTTACGTTAAGTTTACACCGTGTGCTCGTGCAAGCCCCATATTATTGAGTGGTGTATGCATTTTGCTCAGTAATAACATATTTTTCGCCCTTACCATAATTAATAAGCTGTCGTATAAATTCCTTCAGAAACATTCTCCTCGTATTACGTTCTATTAACCAGCGTACAGCAGATTATGTTTTTTTCCTTTTGCTGTGATGTGGCTAATAGCCCGAGCATTTTATTTGTACAACCCGCTTTGCGGTCGTATTGGTAACTTACGTTGGTTTTCTTATCTCGTGTCTTGCTATTATTAAGTTTGTTTAAGGAAAGTTTTTGAATAAACAAATCCAATCATAAACCTGGTAAAAAAATCTCCATATTATTGAAATATCTTCGCTGCGGACATTGTTCTTTGCCCTGAAGCAAACGTGGGTCCAAAATGCGATTAAAGCAGCAATTTTCTGATGTCAGTAGAAATGACAAGTTACCGTAAATGCGGTTACGGTCGACATTAAAATGTTATTTCACGTGGCACGGGCTGGGGACGCCCGATAATGACATGTTAAACTTATCATGGCTGCTGATAGTTTTCGAAATCACTGGAAATTATTGCTTGCATTCGTTTGTGATGTCATTTATAGTTCCCGTGTGGCGACTTTATGAAATTTTCATTTTTTTAGGTTTTATTTTATTCACTATTTTTGCCTTTAGAGGTGCTACCAGCGAAAACACTATCCATTTTCACATCCTATGGCGTGTGAAGCTCGGAAAACGTTTAACTTTTGTTTTGTTTTGGTTGGATTTTTGCGCTTTTGAACAAAGCCCTTGTTCATTGAAGTAGAGCGGTCTATTAGTTAGATTCTTCTCTAAAAGTTCATAGATATTATTGAAAAAATGTGTAAGCTGTTGAAAATATTTAAATTAAACATGAATTTTCCATAGTTTCAGATGTCTTTTATTATAAGACCTTTCAGTACCTCTACCTACATTCGTTTATGTGCAACGCAAATAAGTGTTTTGATTGCAGTTTTCTGCTCCCCGTAATGATCTCAAGCAAAGAAAACGTGAAAAACAAAGCACTTTAATTTCTAACTTGGAACCTATTCAGCATTATAATGAATTCCTCTTATTACTATAGTCTTATTACCTTTATTATATCGAGAACAGTTGAGTGGCGTGCTTAGGGCACTCGTTCATGAATATTACCTTCAGAATTTAATATCTGGCGGGCAGCCCGCGTGCCGGTTCAACGGGAAATACTCCAGACTGCACTATGCAATATACCTATGTCTATACGAGTATTTGATACTTTGACATAATTCAATTTTCACATTTATTCACCAGGGTTTCATAAAATGTAGGTCTGGTGTATATTTATATATTAGCTTGGGGCAAACTTACTAGGGAAATGAGAAAGATTGAACCAGGAATTGTTAACGATGAGAGTATAGCGACATGGATAATTGTTGTATATTAATACCTCAAAAATACTTCATGTTCCAGAAACGTGCATAATACGGTTTCATTGTAGACTGAGTTCCGTTCTTGTTCTTGTCTCGTCATGTTCTTTTGTGCGAACTTGAAATAATTATTGTTGGTCAATAAGTCAAAAAAGGACCTAGAAGTAAGTCAATAAAGCCTGTAGCTGTGACATTACAGATCGTTTTGATAAATAACTCAATCAAAACATATCTTTTTCCCACGATCTAAATCTCCCTTAAAAATATTCAATGTTGTGTTTTCTCCCCAGTCGGCACGTTAGCGCCGTACCAGTTCCGTATTGCGCCACAATCAGCATAATGCCACGGATAGCCGACGACGGCGACGTGACAAAACGCTCAATGTCTCAATATGCACTCGTTATCTCCCGCCGAACATACATAAACCATGGAAGCTGTGCCTAGAGTGGTAGCACCTTTAAGACTGCATACGTGGAGAGATAAATCTGAACTGACGAACGTTATTTTTTGCGTGTCAATAGCAATCGAAGGGCGATGCGAAGGGCAAGCGTTTTAGAGGACTATCGTATGTAATTGTCGTTCAAAAAGTGATAACTTTAAGCCTAATTTGGAGACTGTTTTGTGATTTTTGAATCTAATTGAATTTGCCCTGAATTTGGCGGCCAGTTTGGCACCTTCTATATCGTCCATAAGATGAACCTGAATTGAGCAAATCTGTTTGACCGGATGCGTGCACTCCTGAACGGATGATTAGTTTCAAAGATTGGCTTCTTACACCCTTGATTTGCTTTTTCTCCATATCACAGGGGATTTAAACATGGCTGGCGAAAAGTGGGTGTATTTTACGTACCTAGGACTCAACAATATACCTTTCGGGAAAAATTCTTCTTATAAGTTAGCCTTTTCAGCCATCGTTGAAGGCGATAGAACTTGAAGCCGTAACAGCCACATACAAAATTTTTTTCAACTAAAACAAATTTGGTACTTTTTAACCAAATGAATAAAATTATTTTGACTGGTTTTCTCATCTCTATCAAAATAAATACAAGTCAAGGCAATCTAGATTATTAGAAGCACTCTTCAATTTGCAAGGAAAATTAAAGAGTACGATACCATTTCGCCCTTTTAGATTTGAAACGATAGGCCTAACGAGGGTAGAGCGTGGTATGTATTATGTAAACGGTATTCATAAGATTTCCTCATGATAACTAAGGTATGTTGTGATTATGTAAATTGGGCGAGATTTTTTTTTTTAAATCAATTTTTTTTGGTGTAGTTTTTGATCAAGTTAATTCTTAAGCGGGAAGCGCTAAGGTAGTCCGCGAAATTTTCTCACGTTTTTGCAATTTGCAAGTCAATGTCAGGCTGTATGTTGAACAAAATGTGATTCGCGACCGTAACACGTATGTATTTAGAGAATTATAATCATTAAAATTATCAATATAACCCCCTAAGTTCCTTTAATCCCATTGAATTATTTTTTATAAAAAAGTTTTCAATGGGATTAAGTCGCATAAAATCAAATCGAAATCGAAGAAAGCTCGTTGTGTCTTGAGAGAACTATTTCCATTAGACTACTACTTTTGTAAGCCTGCGACATCCCATTGGGCAAAGTAGGCTCCATGACTTCCAGTTCTTTCTATCCAGGGCCAATGTGGACTGTTCTTAGTGGTCGTTGGTTGAGTCCCACAGCTCATCGGGCATTGGGGTTATTAGACAAAGACCTAATTTAAATATAAAGGCAATAAAACAATAAATATGCAGACAGTTCAACTACTTTTCAACCATGTTTTGCTGAGTCATGAAGTCTTTGTTGTCTGAGTGTGACTTTTGTTTAAAAAGTTACAATGCAAGCAATACGTAGTGTAAAGCTGACTCCCTCACAGTAGATATAAGTACTTATTTATTTCTTGCTTGCAAACCAAACTCTTATGCTGACTCTTCGCGAAACACGTCCCGTGACTTGTGCTCGTGAGAACAAAGCTTTGCACAAGATCTTTAACTAAACAATTATTCGGAGTTAGAACTACTACTAGCTGTGCCCCGCTACTAGCTGTGCCCCGCGGTTTCTTACGCCGTATTTTTTCTTGCTCGGTTTCTAAGGTTCGTAGCGTGGTGTTAAATAGTCTAAAACCTTGCTCAAGAATTGAACTATCAATTGCAACAGATTTTTTTAAATACGAAGGTGTTTCTAGTCAACAGCGCGTTCAAATAAAAAAACAAACTCTTTAGCTTAATGGTTAATTAAGTACATTATATTATATAATACAAACTACAAATAGATCTAAAATAATAATAAAAATTAAGACTAAAAGTAAGTACCTACTTATATACAACGACGACAATAGGACACCTAGGCGTCAAAATACTCCTCCGCATCACTGTCATCCGGGGACGTGCCAAGAAGACTGACAGCGATGTCACAGTACATCAGCGTAATTACATTAGTATAGATTCGATTTAAGACAAGTGCAAACCACACACATTCAGCTTGACAACCAATGACTCTTTCAACTGTTATTACATAAACTAAACAGACACAAATGCCCCTACGAGTCCTCGATCATCGGTGATTGATCGTGCGAGGACAGTTGGGAAACCGCGCTGTAACGTGATGACAGCGCTGTCGAGCGCTGTCAGCCCGCGTCTCGCTGAGTTGTCCGGTCCAGCGCAGCGGCTACAATGCCTGGTCAGTACAATATTGTTACTAATATGACATATCAATGTGGGTACTGTAGGATATCTACTAAAATTGGGTAGGTGTATTTAACTGAACTTTGAATATCTTTATAATAAAAGTACCTACATAAACTAGAAAAATGTGTTGTATTGTAATGTAATGTATTTCGTTTTTAGGGTTCTGTACGCGAGTATATATATAGTAGTCTACGCCCCGAAGGGTAACCTATGGGACCATGCGTCCATCCGACTGTTTGTCAGCGAGCCGTATCTCATGATATAGGTAGGTATATATAGTAGTCTACGCCCCGAAGGGTAACCTATGGGACCATGCGTCCATCCGACTGTTTGTCAGCGAGCCGTATCTCATGATATAGGTAGGCAGTTGAAATTTTCACAGAACGTCTATTTTAGTTGCCGCTATAACAAAAAATTATAAAAAAATAAATTGAAAATGGCTCCCATATCACGATGGTACGGAACCCTTTATGCTCGAATCCGACTCGCACTTGGCCGGTTTTTGTTTACCCCTGAGGCTCTATGCTGCGGAGCAAACGTAACGTAAGCTCAAACGATTTTTAGTCCAAAATAAACTATTTTAAAACATTTTTGTCGGCAACCAAAATTAATATCACCCACAGATATGAATAAAGTCTTAAAACTAAGTAAATGTTATGTGAGAAACAAGATTTTTCAGTTTTAAAAATCGGTCTATTTTCTAATTATGTACGAACGTTCACTCCGCGCTATCGTGCTGAGTCCACTGGTCTCGAGTTGTTCTAAAGCACGTTACCGTCACTAACATCATCATCATCCGCCAAGCCTTTTCCCAACTATGTTAGGGTAGGCTTCCAGTCTAACCGGATGCAGCTGAATACCAGTATTTTACATGGAGCGACTGCCTATCTGACCTCCACAACCCGAGTACTAGGTAATACTTTAACATTACATCTAAAGGGTGTAAATAGACCCTTAACATTTACGAAAGGCACTTGTTCTCCCCGTCTTTGCGATCATTTTTTTGTTGACCAGACCATACCTGGGAACCTTCTAGATACGGAGATATTGGGGGTCAAAGTTCCAACTTTTTCACAAGTTTTTTTTAAAATACATGTTTTTAATGTAAGATTTTTACTTTACACACCTCAATGACCCCCGTACTATTCAATCCATCCATCAGCACAAGGCTTTGAGTGCTTTCCGTCGAGTCCTACCGTAAAAAGTGATTTTTCACCCCAAAAAAAAAGTCGATTCCCAGCAATAATTTTTGCGTAAATTTACTTAGTTTGCTGTACAGAATGCTTGGTTGACGGTTATGTGAAGAGTCTGTTTACACCCTGTATTTATTATGTAACAATATAAATATGTGTTATAAGCTACGTTACAACAAAAACTTGGCGGGTGTTCGGTCTCCATATAGCGCTAATCTGTCATATAAAGTTATCTCAGCCCACCACTCCCTGCTTTTAGGTAAATTGACTTACACGTCGGAGTACCTCTTAACTTACGACACAATTTAGTATTCCTGTCTTCCTTCGTATACAATAAAAGGTACAGATTTACAACCATCACGGTTTAATTCCCTAAAGGTGTAGGCAGAGGTTTAGTCTTACAGTTAACTGAGTACGGTATTACGTCCCAAGGGGGGAAATTCCGGGTACAATTCTAAAGTTAGGGTACTTACGCGCAGTAGGTTACGATACCACGTCGCGTGTCATATAGGTAGTTGTCCTTGTTTTTGATAAATTTGATTTAATTTCTGCAACTTGTCGATATTTTTAGTACGTAAGTTGTGCTGAAAGCATAGAAAACAAAAATTTAAACCAAAAAAAAACGATATTCTATTAAAATGAAAAGACGAAAAGGTTTATCTATCAACATTGAAAGCGTTTATAAAGTTTCGTGTCCGTCCTATTAACGGTTGAGGAGTCCTCTCGGGCGGAGGCGATCCTGGCTGCAAGATCAAGTTATGGCTGTCATAAAAATGTATTGTCACCAGAACCAAAGGTGTGTGCAAAATTTCAACACAATCGGTTAGGTTAGAAATTCAGTTGCAAGATTTGACCAATACATACTATCTAACAAGGTAAGTTAAATAAAAGCTTAAATATAATTATAAAAATAATGTGAAAACAAAGAGCCTGGCCACAGGGGCTGGACAAATGACAGCCGCTTTTAAAGCATTTCGCATTCCTTCAACGACTTCCAACAAGATTGATAAAAGCCTTTTAAAAGTAGCTTAAGTCAATCAAACACATTTGAGACTTTACCATTTGCTTCATAGTTGATAGCATCCACTTTTCCCATTATAGGCCCACATACATCCATCATGATCCAACCCATTGCTCATAAGATGGTCTAAATACTTTTGTAACATACAAATTCAAAACATATTAAACTAGGTTACACGTGGAACATAAAATAAATTTATTTCATTTAGTATTTTGTGTTTCTGACAAAAGTAAAATTAAACTCTTTGATTTAGGCTTAGGAATGTACAAAGTATCTTTCGGAGTCGCAAAACGATTAGGATATAAAACGAATACGTTTCCACTTATTAATAAAGTTAAGGTAGAACAATATTATACATTTATAAGGTAAGGATTTATTGTTCTTCCGTAATATGATAAATAACAAAGGCAACGTTTTTTTTGTATGTCCGTTACTCATGCTATACTCAACACACAATTTCACCTGTTTATTGACGACATTCAAACTATGTGTTGATCTAAACGTACTTATTCAATGACTTTGCTATGTGTGGATTTTAAGAAAAAAAATCAACATGGATAACATACAAATATAATATAAGTAAATAACAATTAAAAATGGTGTCAAATAAAACAATGACTTAACTTAGATTACTTTCTCTTTCCCAAACCCCATTATAAAACTACTCATTTTATGACGCCTATGTAGCAGCCCGCAACAAACACAGCACGAGTATCTTAACATATTCGCTGTATCGCAAGACCTCCAACCACGTGTGGTTTACGAGGTGACGGAAACGTCCGCAACGGTTTTAATAAAAACCGCTTTCGCGCTGTCTAGCCGGCAAGCGGCGGTTCGATGAAATATGACGCCGGTATAATAGGTGTGCGGATAAGGGACGTAAAAGTTTCATGACGGCCACGCTCCCTCAATATCCGGCCGGGATACGTGGGATGTACGGGCGTCGAGCTGCGCTGAGCTACACTATTCGCGCGGAGTCCAAACTCGCACGCGATTAACTGAATTTTATGTTACACTAGCGACCGCACGTCACTTCGGTGGAACACTATTATGAAAAACGTTGCCCTTAACTTCGTTATGGCGGTCTCGTTGACGACACTGTGTGAGTCTGAGGTGTTTGATCTATGTATCGTCTTTCGCTTGAAAATTGAGAGGTTTTGATGGTCATAACAATATCAGTGTGGTGCATCCCAGAAAAGATGAGGACGCGTCTACTTTTATTTTGTAAATCTGATGAAGTTCGTGCTCTTGTGTGAACTGGTAACTAAAATGAAAAAAACAGCTACAATCAAATGAAAATGTTGCAATAAAATAGTTAAAAATTGATGAATACACATTTAGCAGTTATAACTAATTCCTGCCGAAGTTCATCAAATGAGCGAGATTTCACTTCAAACTATTAAATACTATTGCTTGTCTTCATTTAAATACACACAGATATAGTGAAACACCCCCCGGTGTATAATAAAACCCTAACGTGTGTAATGCTCTGCGAATGGCGATAGGTGTCAAGTCCTGTGAGAATATACGTCTATGTCAAGCGGGTGCCGCGGTTGACATTCGATTAAGTACAGTCATAGTAAAGGGACATCGACTCAAAAATACACGAGTGTGTGTGTAAGGTAATTATTTATACAACTGCTTTTATGCATGCCTATGGCTTGCAAACAATTTTGATGCAACTTTGATGGATGATCAGAATAAAATTTTAAATAGAGTCATTATTTTTACGTTATCCCCTCATAAACTATTACCAATATTCTATGATCCCAACGCTTTGTAAAACAGCTCACAAGCCACTATGTCCATGCCTCTAGGGCCCACATGTTTATGTACAAAAAGATAATGAAATTTTCCTAAGTCCTACATCAATGTGGCCTGAAGCTACCTCGCTAGCAACACCGAAGATATTTCAAAAGATAGTGGAAAATAATGACATAATATCCCGATAAAAATTGAGCGGGAAGTGAAAACTTTTTATGGGATTTTCGCATGGCACATTTGCGACGGGCGCTCTCTTGAAATATGACGAGAGTAACAGGTGTAAGTGCCGTGGACCGAGTGATACCTACCTGCTTTTTGTCCGCCTACCTTTGTCAGAGTACGGCTGATTAAAGATGTCACATGTGACACTTTTGGCCCCGTTTTGTTTTATAGCTGGCCGGTCAGCGACCCGTAGGCGGCCATTTTGATATTATGCCATTTTTCAGCTTCAATAGTGGGATTGTTACAAAAGTGGCTTTTTATTGACATCTCTCTTCGTTAAATGTTTTTCTAGGAAATCCCCATTAATTATATAAGTCTAATTGCATCAGTTTACATGCAGATAGGCAGTGTACAGTGTACATTTAGTATATCCATTCATCTTGTATGTGTCTGGCAGGTAAATTGGCAACCAACTGTCAGCGCTTGGCGGCAGGCAACTATTATTCAGGTCTTAGCAATTGGTACTAAGCCGTCAGTCAGACGCACCGTTCCTGCGGCAACCAGTTTGTCTGCGGGGAGCAATGGCAGACGACACATGTTCCGCAACATAATGTATATTCGATTGCACAGTTTCGCCTAATTACGTGTATTGCCAATTCCCAAATGTATCAAATATCGGCTATGGACTACCTTAATACGACATTAATTGCTTGCTGGTAATATACGCGGCGGAAAATATAGATTTTCAAATACACAGTTCAATGTTTCCAACTGAGCTAGAAGGTACAATATAAATACGAAGGTAAATGGTGCAAGTTCTCCGGTATATAAGCTTCATTTAGCACGACACGGGTGGCAGAGGGGCTGAAGTGAACTAGAAAAAAGGTGATTATATATTGCTCAGGTCACATTAGCCAGCCGCGAGGTTCTTGTATAATAAAAATGTACTTTATATTTTTTACTGAACTAAGAATTACACAAGTGGACAGAATTTTATTGGACTTAGTAAATCGAGTTACTGTTAAATTACGGTGTGTTAATTTTGCGTCGCGTAGCAATTTGCTACGCCGTAGCCCTCTACGGCGTAGCAACTTGCTTGTGGCAGTTTAATAATAAATTAATATAAGTTATAGAATCGGGAGTTAGTTTACGGAAATCCAATGCAAATGTTATGCAAAATATGTAGGTTAAAATATAGGTTAGGCTCGAATATTTAATACTAGCACTTCGCCCGCGACTTCGTTCGCAAAATTGTGATAGCTCGGCTAGTATGCATGATATAAATATAATTTATTGTTATTTATTATTGCTTTTCCTGCGTGTGCATATTTTTGCGGGCGGGAGGGCAGTGCTGCCTGATGATGTCCTGCATTCAGACTTGGATCTTTTTCGCGGAATTAAAACTTCATATTTTGTATAACATTCAATTTGAACATTGAATGTTATAACAGCCTTACCAAAGGGTATCGTATTACCCAGTACTAACTGGGTTGTGGAGGTCAGATAGGCAGTCACTCCATGTAAAATACTGGTATTCAGCTGCATCCGGTTAGACTGGAAGCCGACCTCAACATAGTTGGTAAAAGGCTAGGCAGATGATGATTCAATAATGAACATATTCAAAATAGAGAAAATTTTGAAAGATTTCAGTTTTATCGAGCATGTAGTTGATGTTTGTTAGTTACATTTAATTTTAGGGGTATATTCATCCCCTTTACCATCTATCATATGAATTTACTTAGGTATAGAGTAAGTAGCTCCGTGGTTACGTGCCAGTACTAAGGCGCTTCATCAATCTCAATGTAGAGCGATGAGCTAATGTTTGTTGAGGGCTCCCAATACCTTAATCCGTCAATACTGATACCTACATCAAGTTTTGGCACAGGTTATTGTTCACCCCATACATCATAATAAATGATGAAATATATGGAGTAAACTCACATAATATTTATGTAAGTAATGAAAGCAGCACGGATGGTTCATAATAAATATCGTAATAATGAATACTAGCACTTCGCCCGCGACTTCCTTCGCAAAATTGTGATAGCTCGGCTAATATGCATGATATAAATATAATTTATAGGCACGGCAGCCCACTTCATGTAAATGGTATTTATGAGATTTTAATAATTTAAAATAAAAATATTATTCAGTATTATAACGCATGACGTAGATAAAACACCCTGTAGCGAGCGATGATCTGGTGGAGTCGAGCGCTGGGTAGGTATATTCTCCCGTTTGATACGTAAACATCATTAACAGGAAGTTTCATAATTTTATTCTAATGTATTATTTATTTTTCTTTGTACCTATTATGGCAGGTAAACAAAAAATCGCGTCTAGAACTATTTTATGTCGGGTACATTGAGTGGACCACTTCTGTAAGACGACTAAAAAGTCACGGTGTATATACCACCCACAAATGATTTATCTTTTCATCAGTGAAAAAAAAATGTTGAATTGGATCATTAGTTTCGGAGATTACCGCTTACATACAAACTTACAAACATGGCCGGCCTAACTTTCGCCATTTTAATTCTTCTTCAAAGCGGCGGCCACGCTTAAAACCTATATTAATCGATATATTGTATCAAAACAAACAAGTTTTGTATGACACAAAATGTTCTAATGTTGTGTGTCACGTTTCCGGGATCGAGCTATCAAAGTAAAAGTCTATTCAATGAGCCACGCATCTTCAGAACAACTTTGATAGCTTATATCTCAGAAACGTGACACTTTAGAACATTTTGTCTCATGCAAAACTTGTTTGTATTGATGCCAGCTATCGATTAATATAGGTTTTATGCGTGGGCGCAACTTTGAAAAGGAAATTAAATGGTGGATATTAGGCCGGCCACGATTCATACAAAAATCTTCCAAGCCCTTTTACCTCTTTGTAATAATAAGTATGGATGTTGCTATAAAAAACGACCACTGTTTTTTGTGTTAGGTAGAAAAGAGAAAAAGTATGTCCAGTGACAACGTCTAGAGCTTCTAGGAAATTTAAGTCACATTTTAACGAGAAAAGAACGACAGAAAATAAATGAAGCCGCGGGCAAACAGCGGTTTATTAAAACACAAATAATTGGTTCGATATTGCACAGCCTTTGATGGCTTGTGTATATGGCTATATTCTCAATGGCGGGATAACCAATTTTGGTTCTGTTTTCTCCTTTTCAACGACAAATTTATTGTGCCAGGAACGAACATTATTGCCAGGACCACGTTTCTATTTTGCCGTAATATGTCAACGGAACTGTAGGTAGTGGAGGAGTGTCCTATTTAATTTATTGTGCAGGAAAAAGGATCACTCCTGGCACAGCGACAAGAATTTGACCTATTACCAACCCGGTTCGGTAATGCCGTGAATTTGGACGGCGCGCGGCGTGTTAGTTATGAGAGATGGCTATTTTTAGATTGGCACGGAGACATTTTTAGGACTATATTTTTTAAGGCTATTATTACAGAAGCCTATTGTTTAATTAAATCCAAATTTTTATCAATGAAGTTTAAATTAAACAAATATTGTCGATATCAGTATCTAATGTTTAAATTATAAAAACATTGTCGATCGGAAATCGGAACTACGGTTCTTCTTACCAGTTCTTATTATTATGAACCAATAGGAAGAGAAAAAATACAAACTAGGAGAAATATTCTCGAAATATTATACAATATTCTACCAGGTGAATCGGTACCTATTCCAGCTATGGTTACCATGTGTGTGTGGGATAATAATCCTCGAATCAAAGGCATATTGAATATGATATTAATGTCAGCTGCAGTGCTGGTGTACACACAATTCTCGCTATTGGGCTCTGTGAAAGGGATCATTATTCTAGATCACTGGTCACACTGGGAGGTTGGGAGATGTGTCGGGCACAACAAAGTGCCTGCTTCTAGTTATCACATAATACCATCCACGTTGTATGACGAAGGTTTTAGTGCTTTATGTGTAGCATGTAATGAAGGAATATACAATATCATGTGTCAACCTCTGGGTTGGGATGTTACGTTTAAAAAAGAGGAAAAAGAAAAAAGAGTTAGTTATTTAAAAGAGAGAGAGAGAGAGAGCGTTATTAAAAAATAAAAATAAATAAAAATTGTTTATTTCATAACCAAAGAAACAGGACAAGTTGATGATTGGAGCCTCCTTATTAGAGAGATTTGTTAGAGTTATTTTAAAAAGAGTTTTACGAAGTTTATTGAAAATCACACAATGCTATTTCAGTTCTTATAAACTCAATGGATGTAGTTCTAATTAACTGAACTGTTTTATTTTAAATTTCGAATGTTAATGTTTGGCGGTTATATTAGAAGTTTGAAAGTTGCGCCAGTTACAGAAAAGTTGAAAAGGAATCGACTGTCTTGGTATGGGCATTTGATGAGGAGGGACGAATCGCATGTGACTAAAAGAGTGATGAAAATAAATGTTGATGAATGGAAAGGGAGAGAAAGACGATGGAAACAATGGATGGATTGTGTGACGAATTTTATGACAGAAAAAGGTGTAAATGATTACGGTGACTGTGTTTGTTTATATTAGACGTTTGATATGTCAACATCGGCTCTGTGATTTCTTGTGTATTAAAAATAGTAAAAGTGCATTTTTGCTTTCCCCCGACCCCACGACCCCAGAGTTTCAACCCCAAACGGCTCGAAAATATAGTTACCACAAAGGTTTCTATATTTACGCCGCTTTAGGTTCTCTGCAGTCGCAGCGGCAGCGCCAGCACAGCACGCCGAGCTTGGAAGATGAATATCAGTAATCTAGATCACTGATTACAGGGAGATTGGGTGTTGTGCGTCAGGCACACCAAAGTGCCTGCTTCCAGTATCACATAATATAATCCAAGCTTTATCAAGAAGGTTTTAGTGCCATTTATTTCCATATGTGTTGAGTGTATTGAATGGTAGATATTGAAAGGACACGATATATATTTGCACTCTGATTAGACATTTGAATTCTGTTTTAGGTTGTTACTATGCAAAAAAATCACTGATGAATTCATTGCAAATTGTACATCGTGTTGTCTATTGGTTTACGTAGACTGATAAAATAATTTATCAATCTTCTTTATCGTGTGGTTAGTGCCTAACCTGGTGTCAGAGTTTTATGCCACCCATGGGCCAATTTATCTATGTATCATGGCTACAAGGGTTAAAAGTTAAACCGTTTCTTTTTAAAATCATTAAAAACTACAGTGGTTATAGCACATGTTAATCATTATCTTATTTATGTTGATCAACCCAAGTTATATTAAAGCTTGTTCTATAAATGATTTAAAAGACCTTCAGTCCTAATTAAAACTCTGTTAATCGATAAAAAGAGGTTTTACGAAAAAGGTGTGTCAAGAGTTTCAGGTACCCGTTGTAGAAGGTTAGGTTGGTATCGCTCAAGTCTTAAAATAGCCCTGAATATCGATGCAGGTGTGTCCCCAGGCTAACAATAGCTAACCCATTTCCACTTGTGGTTGTTGTCAAAGGACATTTCAGTTTCTTTAACTTACCGATTATTGCTGGATTATTTGACAAGGGACTCATAACTGGCGAAATGGGGTGTTCCTCAAAGCGTAACTATTTTTAAGCGCAACCAACTAAGCGCAACTAAATTATTCTTCGAAGCGCAACCATTAGTTGCGCTCACAAATTAAAAATATTATATGATAAACATATAATATTTTATAATATCCTCAAAGCGCAACAACCTTGGATGGATTCATTAATTATTTTTAGAATATGGTTGCGCTTTAAGGAACAAACATATAATATTTTTAATTTGAATTTGTGAGCGCAACTAATGGTTGCGCTTCGAGGAATAATTTAGTTGCGCTTAGTTGGTTGCGCTTAAAAATAGTTGCGCTTTGAGGAATACCCCACGATTGTGGATGTAGGACGTGCAGGTACTACAGTTACATCTTTGAATAACACTTCAGAGGTTATAGGCGTGATATTATGTTGGTTAAAATTAAAACTGTAGTTTTATGAAATCTACGAGTATTTCACATTTACACTCCATATTCATGACGTAGAGTGAAATTGGCTTAAAAAAGTAGATTAGGTGAAAAGCTTGACAGAAGTTTCCTGTATACAATCCTGGCTGATTGAAATACTAAAGTGGGCTTAAATAAATAAAGCTCGTTAAAGGATGGGAATAGATAAAAACAGTTTAAAAATAGAGATCTAAGGTTGTTAACTAGGCTAATCCTTTTTCCTCCAAGCAATGTATAAAAATAAAGTTGTTTTTCTTTGATGCGCTGAGTTTTACGTGGGAAGAATCAAGAAATCTCGATGGAACGGATCTTTAGGTTGAACTTTTATTTTTAGATCATGTCTGTCAATTAGCTATTTGTTTTTGCTTTCGTTTTAAATGCAATAAAGTGTTTAATGGTACTTCTTAACTTAAGAATAAACTAACTATAATTATACATTATTAATTAAAAACTATTAAATAAACTAACAACAAACTATAAAAGAGCATTTAGAAACTCCTCAACGCTGTCGGCTGGTAATTTGCCCAAGAGATTGGCAGCGTTGCCACGTTGTATGGCAACACTTAGACTCTGGCCCAGGTAAAAGCCAGTTCTTGGGTCACGGGAAAAGGTTAAAAAATATCAAAGTTATCTTGCGTTTTTTTAAGTTGTAACAAATTAATTATTTATTTCTTTGATATTGGTGATGTTATTCACAACTATAGTTACCATCAGCTTTGTCCAGACATGTCCGGCTTTTGGCCTCCGTCTGAGTTTTGTCCGGTCTTGTCATTGGTCTTTTTTCGACTTAAGGTTTTTTAGAATTTTTTTAAAGTTAATTGTCGCTTGAGCTCAGTAATTTACCCCTCTCAGCACCGAAGCACACCTTACCTTAGGTATCGTAATTATTATTAAGCAACAAATTGCCATATTTATTTGGTTAGTATACTTAGTACACAAACAAAAGGCAAAACTAAAATGGGCTGCAATATTAGGTATGTATATTCTTGTACTTAATATTTAGCTCTTTTTGAAGAATATAGTTGTTAGGTATTTACGTGATAAGCTGCCAGTCGATTGCTTATAAACACAAAAATGCTCTTTATCCCGCGGTGGACGTGGTGAAATTAACATTTTCATTCTGACTCCACAATGAAACGACTGTTAAGAAAATTGTTGTACCTTTTGAGCTTTTCTTGAAGCTTATTTAGTTAGATATTAGTAAGAAACGTATCTTGTTCATAGCTTAAGATATAACTATGTAGTTTACAATATAAAATCTTCAAAATACTTCATAAAGTATTTTGAAGATTTTATTTCGATACTCTTGCGCCATCCCATCTTCCTAGAACATCGTGCTACGCTGCGGCTGCAGAGAACCTCAAGCGGCGTTAATATAGTAACCTTACTGATAACTATATTTTCGAGCCGTTTGGGGTTGAAGCTCCGTGGGGTCCGAGTGATCACAGCCTTTTCAAGGACATTTCTAAACGCTTAGTTGACTCTTCCCGTGACCCAAGGGCTGGCTTTTACCTTGGCCAAAGGCTTAGCGTTGCCATACAACGTAGCAACGCCGCCAGTCTTTTGGGTACATAACCAGTTGACAGCGTTGAGGAGGAGTTTTTAGACGCCATTTTTTAAGTTTATTTTTAAGTTCATTAGTTAATACAGGTTATTTTAATTTATTAATGTATATAATATTTACAAATACGAAGAAAAGAGAAGTAAAAGCTTTGCTCAAATAAATTATTAGTAGCTTCATAAAGCTTTTAAATAATAAGTCTTAGAATTATTTTCTCGTCTTAAATTCTATTTCCGTAACTATGCTAGAGAGAGGGGATTACCTATCTTACCTAAGTAAGTGAGAAGTTTTCTCAAGACATTGAATGTTTTTATAGTGAAACCATTTTCCACTAGCTACTCTATAAAATTTCATTCAACCAGCGCAGCCGTCCATTTTACATCTCAATGTTCAGTCGTTAATATTTATTTGAAACAGTCATCGTGAAATGAGACAATCATTTCTCGTAAAGAGTTTCCCTAAATGCTTGAGAGAATATTTTGATGTAGAAACGCCCATAAAGTTTTATTAAGGCGAGAATATGCTTTGGACAAGGCGGGAGTTGCCACAAAGGATTTTATGCCTCAAGGTTGGCACCTTTGTTAGAGCGTTTCGGCGCTAAGACAGTGTCGCCATCATTAAAGTGCTTTTCTAACAACAGTGTCAAAAGATGCTTTATACTTTTTAGAACGCGGTTTTCAGATTTATTCTAGAGAGGTTCCGCAGTAGTAAAATTGTTAATTGTACCAGGAGTGCACAGGTAGTTAAGTGATGCGATACCCGCCGGCAAAGCATTCGATTACGGAAGATTATCTACGCCCACGCGCCGGTAAAACGTTTTAGTTCTCCATAAAAAAGGCTGATGTGTGGAAGATGGATAGAGAATTATGATAGATACAGAATACATCTATTGAGAATAACGTAATTATTTAGGTATGAGGTCAAACATTGGTATAAGTAGACATCTATTCCTTTAAAGGAATAGATGTGATGGATTATCCATAGCATCTCGTTTATAGCCATAGCAGTTCTGAAAGAAGCGATAAGATTGTAAATAACTACCATTTTTACTCCTGTTATTGAGTGTGGTGTGGCCTCATATGACACAGTAATGTGTAGCGCGACGCACATACGTTCCTAACTTCCGTCGCAGCTCCCCCAGGTGACACTTCTTGACCCCACCTCTTAAGGATGATTGTTGTCGTCTGCAGAATAACTTTTATTTTTCTGCAATGTCTTGTATATTACACGACATTTAATACAAACAAGGTGTAAGGGACATCGACGCGGAAACTGTTACCATCATATCTTCGGTTAAAAAGTAACTTTTCAATTCATTTTGCCCGAGATGAAAACAACATAACATTACGCCTGTATTCCCTAAGGGTTAGGCAGAGATGGACACCTACATTTCGCCAGTTATGTTTAGTTCCCATGTAATTTTGCCAGGGTGCGAGTCAACCGGGCATAAATCCAGACTCCACGGCACCTGCTGAAAAATTCCTGAAGAAAACGCCCAATAACACTTTACCCGATTTGGGAATCGCACCCAGGATCCCATGCTCAGCAGTCGCGGTTTGCGACCACTAGACCAACGAAGCCGAGAAGATATCACACTATTCTATGAAAGCAGTTTTTTTTTTTACTAACCGACAAAAAAAATCTATTGCGGGGTCAAGAATCCCGTGCTCTATTCATGGTAACAATTTGCGTCTGTGTTTACGACGGTAAACCTAACCAAAACCTAAACTATAAAGTTTAACGTTCCCAAAATATATTGGCTCTCTAAAACGCTGTCCCTGAGGTACAATAAAGACTGTACAACTGAATTCTGACACTTTATTACGTGTGTAGTCTGGTAATGTGTCGCACGACGCACATCGACCTCGTGACTGGTGACCCAGACCTCGAAGGAATAATGTGGCGACTTGAGAAATGAGTGAAACAAAGAATTGTCTTAGCTTGCCGCTATCAGCACCATACAAGATCTCAGTATTAAAGTAGTTAGCGAAACTTAACAAACATGATGGGATTAAAAAGAATGTCATGTTTAGATTCCGTTATAAGCGCGTCCATGGACCTTATAAAAATCGTCGTATATGCTACCCTTAAATATTGTATCCCACAATACTTCAAAGTGATCTCGCCTTAACTCTTTCCCAAAGGAACAATAAGTACGTTTCAATTTAGCCATGTTATTATATGTGTGTCTCAGTAATGTGTCGTTCACCTCACGACTCTCATAGATGTCTCCCGACAGCTCACAACTCACAGGTGACTTGTCTTGACCTCGCCCGTTAAGGATGATTGTTGTCATTTGTCGGATGACAAGCCGATTTATTACTGCGTTATAGTGTAGCCATTAAAAAGTGGGTTTTATTTCATGTGAATGACGGTTTTATTTGAAGTGTATTTTAAAACTATGTTTTGTTCGATTTCGCACTAATTCTCAAACTGCGGCACAATCACTACTTGATTTTTAAACTTATGTACACAGTACAAACTTTTGTGTTCGCATTTTGTCGATTTAAAATTATATGAGCAGTACTATGTGTGCAAATTAATCTCTATATACATTTATGTATATCCAATATTCTAAACACCATTTGTTATTAAACACATTAACCGGCCAAGTGTTATGTTGGCAAAGGTTCTCAAACGGGGCGTATAATTTGCCAACATTTAACACCAGCAAAGGTGAAACTTGGCGAACTTGTGCCTCGCTCACCTTGCACCATCACCGTACATTAGGAACTTTCGTTGAGCCAATCTATCAGGCGGCTTTGTAACTAGTTGACGTTCGCCCCACTTTTTGTTATAAAATCGCCTTTTATAATGTCTGCGCTGGCAATCTGGTGCGCTGCTTTATACGTAGTATTAGACGCTTAATAACTGCTTCTTTTGTGTTCTCTGAGCACAATCCTAATGATTTGTATAAACAGTGTCACAGTTTTCTATTTAACATTTTTCATAACGTTTTTATTCGTTCTTTATAAAGTTAACCACCTAACTTTGTTTCCGTCTAACAGCGCATTTAGATTCAATTAAATCTCAGCAGAAGTGCTGGCCGAGAACTCCTAGATTAAGTTAAAGTGCAAAAGGCAAACATCGTGAAAGTAAGAGTGAATGGTTATTATAGGTATGATAATGAAAATCACCGTGCTAGTGTGTCTGGGCGGCGCGGGCGGCCGGGCGCTCGCGACAACAGCCCGCCCCGTATCTACTAATTGAATCTGAGAACTTGCCGAGACTTCCCGAACTTGCGCGAAATTTGATTAGCTCGTCATCTTTCTTTGAGCGCCGAGTTTAATTTTTTTTTAACTCGGGCTTACCTACCTATCGTGAAATTAATCATGACATCAGCTGAATCGCGTATAATGATACAAGTTTGGGGTCTGCCGGTAAACAAATTTTATGAGTCACCGCTGTTTTTGCTGATTAACTAATATAAATTGTGATTTATTACAATGTCGTGTCTGACAGGGACTTTGTCATGATGGGATCTCTCTGCCTGCGGGTGCTATAATTGTTTACGATAAGAGAGTGACCATTCACCAGATTACAATTCTATAATATATGCTTGACAACCACTGATTTTGTAATGTGCGGGGGTGTCATGGTGATCCCAGAAAAGGTTACTTAGTCGGTTTAAATAGATGGGCAAACAAACGATCCTCCCTCATTTGTACCTTTTTAACTGCTGAGCTCAACACATTACCGTAGTGTGAAAGGAATTTAGAGCCCCGTGCTCGTTACTTGGTGATCAATCACGAAATATTTCACCATCGCCGCTGAGCCCATTTGTTACAACTTGTTTTGTACATTTATCTAATTACTTACTTTTAACTGGTAACACTCCGGCTGCGCCTAAAAGATTGTTATTTATTGGCGTTGTTCGGTTGAGGGCGCAACGTGTTTGCCGCGACCTATTCATTAATTTTTCGTTGTACTAGCGCAGCGGAGGCGTCAACAAAACTCTGTTACAGTAACGTGTTACACCGGTGGATGTTCTGCTTTCATTTTATTTTTAACTTCACACTAGGGTGCATTGAAATACAAACTGTGCGAGAAATAAGTTGATGTTAATGCTCAGCGGCACGAACACATACTTGTTTTACACTTTTACAGCCATTGGGAAAACAGCCAAGTCGCCTCGACCGCAGTCAGCGCCTTAAATACCCTTCGAAATTAAAAGAGGTTATCAAATGGATCTTTTGGAGATATAAAACATTGTTATAGACAGTATCTTGAATTAAATAGGTTAATTTATCAGGCGTTCATCGCGCTAAGGACATTTAGATGATCCCAGCTAATTAATTGCTACGGGTATGCTCGTCGTGCACTGCAACGTCTCCCGCAGAAAGTATTAATAAGAATAATCAACTGGAATTAAAATGGACTTATCGCTTTATAAAAATGAATCTTAAATTAAAAAGAAAGATATAATAATGGCGAAACAGTGGAGAGGGTGATTATATTTTGTAAGTGCCATCAATAAGAGAAATGTTTTCATTTTATGTGGAGTGTACTTATGTGCTAGCGTAGCTATCTACTTCAAAGGTATTTGTTTCAGAAAAAATATAGGAAAAACAAAATACTCTAGAGCTTAACTACTCATTATTTCGCTACTTGTGTACTTGTTTTCACATAGCAAGTGATCGATATGAGTGTTCCCAGATACAAAACGCGAAAACAACATTCTATGAAATTATCTCAGAACGTAAAACAAATTTTACCTATAGCCTGTATATTTAATCGCCAATTGATGGCTGCTTTCAGAGGACGTTCCTTGTATAAATAAGAAAAGAATTTGTAACATAAAAAGAGCTCGCTACCAAAGGCTGATCCTCCTATTGATAAAAACTTACCATCCAGAAACGTTCGATAAATCTTACCTGTCATTTTCTATTAATACGGTACGGTAATACAGTTAGGAAGCGTTTTATAGAAGATTCCAGACTTTATAAAAATGGCAGTGAAGTTTTAGCTTGAAATTGGGAATGAGTTTTTTTACAAGCTATCGTTACACCTGTTCACAAGGAGAGACGATGTGAGCAACTAAAGACCCATCTCGGTCTTATTTGCAATCTCAAAAGTCATAGAAAAGCTAATTAACACGCGATTAATAAATTACATCAACAAAAACATAATATCTGGCTCTTAATACCGACTTAGGCAAGGATTATCGACAGATGACGCAGTTTTAGGACTAACCTCTCATATTGTTAAGAAATTGGATACAGGAAAAAGCTGTCTCACTGTTTTCTTGGATCTAAAAAAGCCTTCCGACACCGTCTTTGTTCCCATCCTTGTCCGGAGTTTAGAAAACATTACGCATGTGAAGAGTGCCCTTGGCTCTGCTAACAGATTATCTCCAGGATAGCAACGTCTAAAGATAGGAAACTACGTTAGTGATGAGTTAAAGGTGAACTTTGGTGTCCCGCAAGGCAGTATTTTGGGGCCGACGCTAGATATTTATTTTTTACTAGCTTCTGCCCGCGGCTTCGCCCGCGTGGAGTTCGGGAATTGCCCACGGAATGTTACTTCTGGGATAATAAGTAAGCTATGTATGTGTAGTACATACATAGATTTACGTGTACTTGCTATTGTAAATATTTGTTCATAGTAATATCAATTAAATTACATATGTGAAATATCTTGGTTTGAGATTGGACACCGGGACACCAATCAAATGATTTATTAGGAATCTATTTATAGACATAATACTGTGACATAATATTTAATATCAATGTCCCGTATCGCGAGCCAACGCGAAAATCGGTGGAATAAACCATATTCACAGACACTTCTCTACCTCAGAAAAATCCTACCTACTTAGTAATAGGTAAATACTCCCGCGCCCCGCACGCCCTACGCAACGCTGCGCGGCATGCGCCCTTCTACGTGAGCTTCGAAGCCCTATTTAACCATATTGGGGGATGATTTTGGAAAAACTGATACATATGTCTTATAATTTTAATTGAAGAATGTGAACATCAATTTTCGAGTCAATCGACCCAGTAAATATTAAGTTTCACAGAAAATTCAACACCCCATTTTACCCTCTTAGGGGTAGAATTTCAAAAAACACTTTCTTAGTGGATACCTACTCTTCACAAAGAATACACCGTCCAAATTTCATTTCTCTCGGACCAGCGGTTTGGGCTGTGCATTGATATATCAGTCAGCCAGACAGGACATTAAATTTTAAATTGGGGAATGATTTTGAAAAAACTTTGATACACGTATCTCATAAATTTAACTAAAGAGTATGTACACAAATTTTCAAGTCAATCGCCTCCGAGAATAAAAAGTTTCACAGGAAATTCAACACCCCATTTCACCCTCTTGGGGTTGGAATTTCGAAAAACCCTTCCTTAGTGGATACCTACTCTTCACAAACAATACACCGTTCAAATTGTATGTGTCTGGGACCAGTGGTTTGGGCTGGGGGTTGATATATCAATCAACCAGACAGGACATTGAATTTTAAATTGGGGGATGATTTTTAGAAAACTGTGATACACGTATCTCATGATTTTAACTGAAGAGTATGAATACAAATTTTCAAGTCAATCGGCTCCGTGGATAAAAAGTTTCACATAAAATTCAACACCCCATTTCAACCTCTTAGGGGTAGAATTTTAAAAAACCCTTTCTTAGTGGATATCTACTCTTCACAAACAATTCACCGTCGAAATTTCATGTCTCTAGGATCAGTGGTTTGAGCTGGAGGTTGATATATCAGTCAGCCAGTCAGGACGTTTAATTTAAAATTGGGGATGATTTTGGAAAAACTGTGATACACGTATCTCATAATTTTAACTGAAGAGTAAATACACAAATTTTCAAGTCAATAGACTCAGGAAATAAAAAGTTTCACAGAAAATTAAACACCCCATTTCACCCTCTTAGGGGTAGAATTTTGAAAAACCCTTTCTTAGTGGATACTTACTCGTCACAAAGAGTACACTGTCCAAATTTCATGTTTTTAGGACCAGCGGTTTGGGCTGTGCGTTGATATATAAGTCAGTCAGTCAGTCAGTCAGTCAGTCAGTCAGTCAGTCAGTCAGTCAGGACTTTGAATTTTATATGTATAGATAAAATCAGCTTTTCCATATATTTTGATCGTGTAGGTATTGCAAGTTTGTACGAAACAGCTGTTTTTTTTAATAATCTACTATAATTTGTGTTATGTAATATTGAAAAGAGAACAAAACTTAGTTGTTTTTCTTCTTTTGGGTGAAGATATTTTTACGTCGTTCTAATAGAAGCTTCTAAGTTACAATTCGAGCGAATTTAAACTATCCGAACCAAAAAGAAGACTAACTATCGAAAGACTTTTTTATTTTATTAAGACGTACTTTACGGCTTTGGTAGGATGACCACGGTCAATGTGACTGACTATTGATTGGTACAAGATGTCATTAAACAACTTGCAAATGGTAAAGTACCTCGTTATTTATATGTATATATTTGACTAGCGGGCCGTCCCGGTTTTGCACAGGTGGACAGTCTATTTTTTCTAGTAATAAATATAGCTTATGTTACTCAGCGAAAATGTAGCATTCTAATGGAAAAATAATTTTTTAAATCGGTCCAGTAGCTTTTGTGTTTATTCGTTACAAACATACAAATCTTTCCTCTTTATAATATTACTGTAGATGTATATCTGAAAACGATAAGTTTCTTTATGTCATTAGTGACTGCCACTTTGGCCGGAATCTAAAAACCTTACTGGAATCTATTTCTAATGACGCATAACTGTCAAACTACGTGATCAAGATAGAAACGGGAACATGTAAAAGCCTTAGCACATGTTAAGTAACGTCTTTAGATCGTGGCCTTACATATTAGTACCCGTGTAAGAAAACGTAATGAAATACCAATATTAGATACTGTACGCTTCAATAGCAGACTTTTGATTGATTGAAAATATTCTCAAAATTAATGCGTATGTCTGTTACACATGAAAGTAATATATCTTTTATTTTCTTATAAAAGTCAATTGAAAGATGGAGGCTTTCAATTTTATGGTGGAATTGGTTCTACAGAAAGATAACGGTAGACATTGAATTTGAGCTTCCATTTAAAATTGCTGTACAAAACTTATTAATTCAGTTACCCTATTGGATAATTGAAGTGCTATTAGAACGTTAATTATCATTTAGGAAATATTCAATCTATTTGCAAATTGAATTCTTCTACATAATATACAAAATCAACATCCTTTTTTCTAAAGGTTCTGACATGGACGGATACGACTGTACTTATTTCATGTTGATTTATCTCTCTCAAATACTTGAACCTTAAGGTAAGGGTTACCTGAAGAATGTATTAATTTAAAAGACTACTAACTTATGCTCAGAAAACTCCACTATGCTCAAATAAAGACGGTAAACCAACCACTGAGTTGTGATGCAATTGTTTTCCCCAAAACAGACAAAAAGAACAAGAAACTTAATAAAATCCAAATTAAACAAAGATAAAAAGGAACAAATCCCAGCGACCCCAAACGTATTTAGTTATACACACTTTCTCCGTTCCGTAGTCGGTAAAAAATGCATTTTTTCAGTTCGGCTTCTTCCCGAAGTTTGCCGACCGCCGAAGCTCATACTTTATTCAAATAGAGTTGTGGACTGGGAAATGTGGGTGAGACCGAACTTTTGACGTGACTCATCGCATAAAAACTGTACCAACTACTATCAATTCGAGACTTTTGCACTTATCCACGCTATTCTTTTGTTGTTAAAAAGAATTTGCCTTCGTGTCTTTGTTTTGTTTGACGTCAAGTGGCGTTTGCTTTGATAAATTCTTTCACGATGACCGTTTCATGGGATTTAATTAAATGTTATCAAGCGATTGATTTAGCGTATAGTTCTTTCAAATCTATTAGAAACGGTTTCTTATTTTTTAAACAAACGTATAAATCTTTTTAAAAATCTGTTCAGTCCTGAAAATATCCTTTATTTTTCTTTTCTAACACAACTTTATACAGTCCATATTTATCTTCACATATTAAATTTCTTGCGGGATACAAGCAAGTCTCACTTTCTCAAGAAAGTGAGCTTCATCGCCCTACCCAATATTCTGTGGTCGTCGCTGTAAATTGGCTTACATGGGTGCACTGACTCGCAAACTACGAGACCATTTCATGCTGTACACCTACACAAAACGGCTTTATTCCTGCTTATATGATAACACCGAGTCTTAAATTCTGACGCAGAAAGCTTGCGACAAAAGATATTGATCACTTCCCTAAGTTGAACTTAGATTGAGAGACTTTTTGCGGAGTGAAGTTGTCGCGTCGTCTGCGCTTGTTCTAAAGTGGAGTGCAGTAAGTGCAATGGACTAGACCGAAAAGTTCTATCTACGTAGACTTGTCCGGCCCAGTCTACGTTGCAACAAGTTGCCATAAGGACGACATCAAACACTGGTGCCGTTCGTCAAATATTTGTTTATCGCTTTTATAATGCGATCGAATCTTTCTCTTAACCAGAAAATATTCAGGACCTTATTATATCAAGATATAAAAGTATTTTTATAACAAATCAATGTCGCGAAGACAACTGTTTCTTGAATTACTTATTCAATGTGTCCGATTGTTAAACAAAACCTTTACAACCGTATATTGAACCGTATAGCCCATAGTGTCCAGATTGCGAGCAATAGAATATGTAATGTCCTCGGGATTGACGTCTTCAGAGTTTACTAGTTTTAAATAAAATAGTGAGTAGTTACGTACTTTTCTGTTACCTGCGTCCTGTGTCTATCTAGCACTGTATAGGTCATTACCGCTTTATCGTTCGTTGTTCGTCGTAAGTAATAACAATGTTAAAAAATAATTGAAATTGAATAACGGAAAATTGTTGGTGCGGCTGCCCGGGACGACGGGCGTCGCAAGTTTACGCGCGATCGGTCACAAGCTGGCCTGGGCCCGGCTCCTACCACGTCGAGCTAACTCATTTCTCACTTCACAAAGGGCCCATAAAAGACGAACAACGCACAAAGAACATCCTTACCGCCTCGAATTCGAGTTTGACAGTCTTAGTAATAACACTTCGGGGCTTCAGCCCGAGTCTTCTAGTTTTCTTGATTTTTCACGGACGTTTTATTTCGCCTGTGAAATAAAGCGTGTAACTCTTTTGAAGGCGCAAAAGTTTTATCTCTAAAAGTCGATGGAGCACAGAAAAGGCGATGGAGGAAAGTTTCTTCAAACCTCCACGTTACTTTGATGTCTAAGATTCACAAGCCGATACGATTAAATTTTTGCTTCACACGAGATTTTAGATTGAATTCATTTGAGCTCGCAATCTTTGTGGCTGGCAAAATGCTTTCGCTAAATGGTTTAAGTATCGCTTGTTCTTTTTTTAATAAAGAAAAAAACATTCGTTTGCTCAGTCATGCGTGTCTTATGCGCTTTAGGACGTCAAAAGGATGGGCTGCGGCGCCATCCTCGGGTTTGTTTTGTGTGGATAGAGAATGAAATAATTATGGTTTTGGAATGAAAAAGAAAACGGCAAACATAAATAAAACACATTTCACTTGTTTCTACCGCGGTGAAGACATACAAGCTAGTTGAAACTAGTCGTAGTCAGCAGGGTTGTAACAGAGTCCACTGACCAAGGACAAACGGACGTCCTTTTGGATACTTGAACCGAAAACCGTAAATAAGTTAGTCGTCTATAACTATAGTTGTTTGTTTCAAGTATTTAAAGAGAATTTGGATAAACAACGGCTGTTGGCGCGACCCATCTGTGGCTCCCCTTTCAACTTTACGATTTAATTACTTACTGCAAACATACAATCCCATTTAACTCAAGTGGTTTATTATTCTCTTCGTAAACATTTCAGATATAATTGTTGGAGTGGATGTAGACGTTTATACTTTTGAAATAATTTCAGGGATTGACCCATTTTTGGTATGCTCATGGCTTTCATCCGTTATGAGTAAACAGATTATCATTGCAGTTACCAAAATTTAGCTTTTTGAGAATCATTACACACGAATAGATTATTCCACGTGTTCTATACAATGAATGAGTTTTTGACTTATAAACCCATTTGTAATGGTTAAGTAGCTTTTGTTCCTATTTTATTGATTTGTTATTTTTTTTCTAATTTTACTACATTTTGTTAAATTTTTAACTAGTACTAGGTACCAGTGGCGAAGGTTCCATACAACTCGATTCCTACCGGCTTCCCTTTGAAAACGGGCACAATCAATATTCCATAGACAAATAATACATATAATCACATTAAAGATAATTATGTACTCTGGCTTACCTCTTAAAAAAATTTACCCTTCGCTACTACTAGGTACCTAAACCAAAAGAGTACATTGTGTTAGGTATTTTAATTTTAAATTTGCATGCTGAAGGAAGTCAGCGAAATGTGTGAAACCTTTTATTTTATAAGACCATCATGTACCATATTTCATGCAAAATAAAGAATCTTGGATCTTGATTCCATCAGTGTACTGCGATAGCAATAAAATAAAATTATATAAAATAATAAAACGAAAGATCTCCAGCTATTCAACAATAAACATATTCTAAACCAAATCTCTTGTTTCTTTCTTCTTCTTCTCTTTTTATCTCTTCAAACTTCTCCATCTGTATTCAAGCCCCACTGATCGCGAAGCAGTCATGCTCGCGAAGGAGGAGGCGGGCCGCGTGAGGGACAGGACAGCGTCCTCCCGCCACCCCAGCCGCAGTGGTGGCGGCCAGCGACGCCCATGGCGCCGGACGTCGGCAGACGATCTCCGGCCACCGTAGGCGCGGGCATGCGGGCGGCGAGTAATGGGCGACTCGCTGTCCGACCATGGACCATGCCCGGGTCGACGGCGCGTTGTGTTCCACGCGCGCCTCAAAGAGTGTCAGCATAATGACGGGGCCCCCGCTAGAGGGCCAAAGCCTGCCGGGGTCGCGGGACTTATAGAATTACCGTGACCCTGGAACATAAAGGGCTATTGAAGGACACCGTGGATTTTAGTCAGTACAAGTCTGACAGTCCCTCCCGCTCTGCCCTGGGTGGGAGGACTCATAAAATAAAAAAGCCCCACTGATCCGCAGTCTCCGTTTACAGGTAAATTAAAATGTACGTCTAGCCAGTCTGGGCTAAGCGCTAGAGCCCTAGGTACAGATTTACCTGCAGCTTATCCTAGACGCGTCTTATCGGCTTCGAGGCTTTAGAAGCAGCCAGCACGCCGCAGCGCAGCTCTGAATATCATGTCACTTAAGTTTTGTTGGTAATAAAAATATATAAATGCGCGATAATGGTCGAGTAGAATGGATTGAAACACTGTTTTATGCTTTCACGGTTTACAACTAAACTTATACTAACCGAGTGCAATTAGACAAAAAATACTCAAGAGGTGGAACGAAGTTTATAGTGGTCGGAGTTTCATGGGACTTTTTTTATTGAGTTCCTAGAGGAGTGGAGAAGAAAGTAAAAACAAAATTTCGCCACTCGCGGCTTTTTTTTTAATTTCCTTTGGAATTTTTTTTTTCGTGTATGAATAACTTCAAATTCAACGAATTCATATTGTGGCGTGACAGTGTGACCTGCGTGCATCCATTAGACGCCAATTTGGTGAATTATTCACACATATCAATTTCATTGCCGTCAGTAATGATATCAAAAGGCTCTTTTGTTCTGTATTGACCATTCTGTTAGTCTACGTCAACATAACATCACGCCTGTAATCTCCGCAGGGTTAGGCAGAGGTGACCTAATAGTACACTCACATTTCGCAAAATTTGTTAAGTCCAATGTAATAGGGGCTGAGCCTATTGCCATCAGCTGGGTACAAATCCAGACTCAGCAAAACCCAATAACGCTTTGCCTAACCTGGGAATCGAACCCAGGACTTCAAGCTCAGCAGTCGCGCTTGCGACCACTAGACTAACGGGTCAGTCCAATTAGTCTGAAATCCATACTTATATGTCGTTCTGTCTGTCTGTTTTTCCTTTTCACGGCCTGACGGCACAAAGGATTTGTATGAGGCGCACGGTGAGACGTAGAAAACTTTTAATCTTGGTAATACTTAAAAGGCCTATGTCCAGCAGTGAACGTCTTTCGGCTGAAATGATGATACTTAAAATAGGTTCTCGCGGCAGAATTCCTGACCAACACGCGGGTGAAGTCGCGGGCAAATGCTAGTAAAACTATAAGTTACACGACTTTCCCAACTTGGTAACTGAGGTCGAGTATTAGTTGGTATCTATCTGTTGGGAGGCGTATCTTAAGTGAGCCTTACGGGCTGATATATGATAGGCAATATAAAATACTAGATTTATATCTTAGTATGAATCTTATTATTATGCTAATGTACTATTTACGAGTTAGATACGGAGTTACGGGCCATATTGAACCCCTATTTCCTATGGTATAACGTCACAACTTAACACCCAAATGTGTAGATACGTAGTACTTATTTGACTTCAACCAGTTTTGCTTGAAAAATATTAGAATCACACAATATGCTGAGGTTAAATTGATTGTGATTATGTAATTAAAATCACTTCATTTAAATATTTTAAACTAACAATGTTGCCAAAGATAGCAACGTCAGTACAATAAAACAAAATAATTCACAATTTTATCACCAAAAACGAGTCGAGAATAAAAATTAATTAGCCCGAAGCAACACAAATCTTAACAAGACTGCGGCACGTCTAAGTAATTAGCAGAAAGAGGCGACACCACCGACATAAATCATCTCGCTCCCACTGATATGTTCCTCTACCGTCTGCCGTCAACCAGCGGAGCACGGGGAGGGAGTGCGGGTAGTTCTATCAAATTTACATTAAACATCAAACGAAACAAGAAAATTAAGTCAAACTAAGTAAACGACGTGGCTTACAAACTCACACGTCACCATTTCCGAGGAATAGTTCACGGCAATAATAATTAAGTAATTTAAATAAAGCCCTGATACGATTAACAGCTTAACGTAAATACCTTTCCCGCTACTTACGAAGCTTCAGCAAACTACTTTTATGGTAAACACCACAAGATTAATCGCTTTCTTCTTAATCTTTTAGATATCTCAAAAGATAGAAATCGGGGCATTTCGCTAAGTTGCGAAGTATTTATTGAGCGAGATATCAATCTTGTGGAATCCCTTTGTTTATATACGAGTGTGCGCGTGTCTTTTGTCGCTGAACACTATTAAACCGTTTGCTCGTTCATCTAATTGGTGAGTATCTGTTTACTAGGCTGTTGGATCGAGATCCTCGCACGTTACAGATTCTAGTAAATTTTAATGATGTGTTGCGTCGCAGTGCGGCGTGCCCGCGGCACAGAGTTTATGTCTGCGACTGTCGCAACTGGTTGACGCCACTTTAGAACACGCCTTAGGCGAGGCGAGCATAAGGGTGCAAGAAAAGATATGCCAGACAACTCTGACGAACACGATCAACACATCGATGCAACTATACGTTTTACAAAAGATACATTCCTAGAAAACCGAGCGGAAAATAATTGTAATTGCTCTCTGAAAGATTTAAACAATTTTCATTTTGGAGGACTTTCGCAAAATCCATGAATTATTACATTAAATTGCTTGATATAATATCTGAGGCAATATTATTCAACTGAACCTCAATTGCATATAAAGGATCATTTTAATAGAAAAGCATTCATCTAAAAACTGTATAATTTTCTGGTGGCTATTATAAAATACCGAGAGAAAAATTTCAATAGTGTCTGAAATGACTAGTAACAATTTTGTTTCTTGGATTATTGCTTGAATTGATTACTGAGAATAATTTTCGCATTACTCTTTTAATGCGTAATTAAAAAAGTAACGCGAAAATTGTTCCCAGATTAATAAATCGATTACGAATTAAATTCTGTACGCGCCCCGTAGGTTACGCGTGAGGTTGTTTGAAATATTAATCTTGTTATTTGATACGCCGTGATAGCTTTACCAAATTTTCTTAAGATAAAGCTCATATATTTCCAAACTTCTCATATCCCAGGGCTCGTTTAGCGATGCAAAAGCCTAAAAGTGTATTTCAGCGGTGAACACGAACATACTAGTAAGAGAAATCCACCAAAATATGTTCTTCTTTTTTTCTATTGGTGCGGAAATAGAAAATTATTTGAACGCGGAACAACGCTTCCGAACTGGAGGCGTTCGGTTGATGTTAGTTGTGTACCGATTCAATTCGCCGTCTTTGCTTTGTTTTAGTTAGGTTTACGTTCGGAAGCGTGTCATTTTAACATTCGTTCAATTGTACGTAGGTACGTAGGTAATAACTAAATATAGGTAGGTAGTCGTAAGTATCTTAAAAAAATATTTCCGAAACTAAAAAGTGCTTTTACGAAATTGGGAAAAAGAAACAAATTATCTTTCCTAGTTCAGTAACAAATCTTTACTACAGTGTATAATTGGCAGTGTGCTAGTTTTCATCAATATTAATCACGATTCGATTAGCATGTTAATCAGTTATAAAAAGTTCCATTTTAGTTATGCAAGAATCCACAATTACTCGGTGGTTATCGATGCGATGACGTGGCAAACTGGCAAGCTTATTATTTATTGGCCTTTAGTGGCATCGCCCGGGACTCGGCTTGTTGTAGACGACAGAATATTTTGAACGATGCTGACCGTATTTCCACACTGCTAACTTGATTACCAATACTTTGGTCGAGTGCTTTATACCGCGCTGTAGTTGCTTCGTTGTTCGTGCCCGTAAACGATCAGGAAATATCGCTTTATGGAATCAGAAATAAACTAAATTTGCCACCGTTTTTGACGCAAAAAGCGCAGTGACCGAACTGCGGAGTTTCGAATTTTCACCCACATACAATTTGGTAGATACGCTAGATATTTTTTGCTCGCATCGTGTAACACTGCACAGCTTCATCAATGTACGAATTTAAACAATGACCATTTATATGGATGCATGCATTTTGTATGTATCCAGTGAATAAGCTATTGAAATAGGGATATAATATTAACTACGAGGAAATGATGAGCATGCCAGCAAGTCGCAGGTTTCCGCACTGCGACGCAACATACCATTAAAATGAACCAAATCCTCCGCTTGCCGGAACGAAACAATCCCCGTACATACATTCGTATTTACGCTACTATTTATGTACGGACGATATCGCTTTGTACTATGACGTCATACTGTGAACATCGCCGTATAAATAGCTCCTATTAACTTGTTATATTACCCTCACGGCTGCAATGTGATGAGCCTATTTCTGTGCCCATTATGTATGCTATAGTTGCGCCAGCTGCCCGATTGCATCGAGTTTTCATTTTATTTTTAGTTCGTTAGGTAACTTCTGAACGAAGTGCGGAGGAGTTTCTTTTCGAACCTCGTAATTTGGACCGGAACTCTCAGAAAGTGGGCGCTTCAATGAACAAATCGTGGCGGGCAGTTTATAAAAAGAATAGGGACGCAACAATAGCCTCATTCGATTTACGCTTTATTCATTTTATTCGTTTCGCAAGATGGTTTCGTTTTATTATCGTTATTGTTTCCCCATTGTTGAGTGGTTGGTCCTTTGGACTGTAGCGAATCGAACTCGTCATGAAACTGAATGTTATCTCATTTCTTCTTAATTGGTTGCCAATAATGATGCTTAAACACAGCATCAGTCTATAGAAGCCGCGTTGTCTGTGTTTGACGAAAACAGTTTCTATACTGAACATGACAATATGATTAGGTATATTGTGATAATAATAGGTATAATGACGTCATTGAATTAAACTTAATGCTGTACACAATATCTCCGTCTAATGGACAGTTCTGAGCAGAAACATAATACGTCTTTAGGCTTCATAGAATGATCAGCCCACAAAGGACAAGTGACATGCGATACGATTGTTGGTAGTTTGCGCGTATTGTTGTGCTGTTTCATTTAACAATGCGTGATCATACAGCCCTAGTGATTCTATAAATGTCATACAAATATTATATTACGTCTGGCTTTTTATTAAAACGAGCATTTATGATTTTATGCATGGTTTTATCAGTTAACAGAGCTCAAATAATGGACAATCATTTTGAAATATTAGGCAAAATTTGTTACTTTTTGTCGAATGTAGGCGAAGGTAGGTTATTTACTCGTACGTAAGTGCAGGGCCAATCAATAACTCAGGGTCCTACATAATAACTCTACGGCCTGAGCTGTCATGCGAATATAGCTGTAACGTGTTTTCAGAGACACCTGAAATTTGGGTACCTCAATTTGGTATTTCTAAATTGAGATACCGTAGCCGGACGGCAGTAGCTCTGACATATTTCTATTTAGTTTATGCATTTCTTGGAAGCCTCTACGAACCTAAGTTGCTCACTTTCCGTTTATAACAAATATTTAAGTTGGCCTTGTTTTAAGCTCTGTAGATAAAAGTGATCTTATTTGAGTTTAGCGATATCGACTTTGTATTTTTTATTACAAGTTTCTATTTACCTTACAATGTTTCTATGTTTGTTTAGGTTAAATCTAGCAATTGAATTTTAAAACATTTATCCCCAACCGATTGAGCTGAAATTTTGCATCGGGTTTAGTTTGGATGACAATGCATGGTTATCTAAGTGACGACATTCTAAATCCAATATGGCGGACTCCCAAAGATGGCGGACTATTTATTTTTTATGCATGTGTTGACGGCAAAAAAACATGACGTCACATCTAAAAGCTTGTTTTTATAAAAAAAAGTTTTACTATAATCTTGTTTATTTTTTTCATTTCTTCATTTGTCTAGTGGTCGCAAAAATAAGTGCTAAACGTGACGTTCTAGGCTTCATTTCGAAGTTTAGCAAAGTATTAGGTGATTTTACCAATTTAAATATCTCACTAGCAGCTTTGACTCTGGATCTTGTCCAGATAATACCCTATGGACTAAAAGAAAGATGGACTCATAACGTAATTTTGATGAGATTAGGTAAACACTCATCTGCCTGTGTATTAAAATGTGGTTTTGTTTCGAAATTACTTAGCCCTTTTTATGTTGCGATTTTTTTGATTGAATCTAAGTACGGACCTAGTTTTTGGTTGTATCGCCAAGTGGATGGTCGTCTTTTCACGTGACCAGACGTCTAGCTGTTTTTTGTCAATTAATCAGATTTGTGTGTGTTCCTATAGACATCGATGCGGACGAATTTCTTGATGCTCTGTGATTTTTTCCCCCTTTTGAAATTTATGCACAAATTCTTTTTAACATGAATGTTTGTTTGTTGGACAGAAATGATGACGTGCCGGCTGGGCTCGCGTCGGCTGGGTGGCTCCCGAGGCTCGCTGCAGGCCGGCACCGCCTGCTCTGCCGCCAGCGAGCTGGACCTCTCCTCGCGCTCCAGACGCGCACATAAAGCTAGGTAATACCATCATTCATAATATATATATTTCTTATAGTAGTAGTTTCAAGTTTGACCGCTTGGCCAGGAGCTACAAGTCCAAGCGACACATGGTAATTGCTCAGAGTTCGCCATGAGTGAACACGATGCGTCATGAGCGGGGGGCGTAAAAGCCAAAATTGATGGAAACAAACCATCTGAACATGCACAGAAGACAAGCTTAAAATCATGAAAAAAAAGGACCCCCGAACAAAGAGCTTTGCTTCCACATTTATCGTGCGGACTGCCAGTCTGCGGAATTCACTACCGACTTCTCTGTTTCCCGATCATTGGAATCTGGATCGCTTCAAACTTCGAGTCAATCGGTTTCTTCTAGGCAAGCGTGCGCCACACTACGCGACATCATCGCTTCACATCAGGCGAGTTGCGGCCCAACGCAAGCCTAAATAGTGAAAAAAGAAAATAGTCCCTTTCTCTCGTTGGTCTAGTATTAGTAGCTAGTAGAAAGCGTTTGTCTGGTGCTTGCGAGCGCTACTGCTGAGCATCAGGTCTTGGGTTAGAATTTCAGGGCGAGCAAAGTTATATTGGGTTTTTCCATTAAGAATACCCGGCTAAGATTCTAGCTGGTTTTGGATCTGGAACGTAAATGACTTCAACATAACTATCGATATCTGAATGTTGGTACTTTAAGCACCTCACACCTCTGCCCTACCCTTAGGGCATCGCAAGTGTGTTATATTTATGTTATGTTCATAAGCTTAGAAGGTGAGGAATTATTTTAAATGTTTCTCGTAGCCACCCCACTCGGGAGTTTATTCATGTAATTTCTCCGAGAAAATTGTGTGGGCTAATGCAAACTTACAAGTGTTATTATACTTTAAATATAGAAGTTACGAGAACGAATTGAAAAATAAATTTATGTGGCTTCACAACTCTGAAGGGTAGAGGGCGACTGTGGCTACAAATAGAAGTAGAAAAAAATGTTTTGATATTCATAAAGGGTATTTCAATTAAAGTTGTTTTCCCCATGCTCGTTGAAAGCGATCCGTACATTTTAATTGATTCGCACTTGTCGCCGGAAAGCGAAATAATTTGGAGCGCTCGCGCCAACGAACTCCTGACGAAACCCGACAAGAGATCGGATTTAACAAGCCTCCTCTGTTGTGAAACGATTCGTTTGATTTACTAATCGTTGAGGCGAGCGCCGAGGCCTCGTTCTACCGAAGCATTATTTCCAAACTTATCGATTTGTAAGGTAATAAGGTATCGAATTTTCCGCAACATAAACCCGAGTTCGTTAACGTAGGACGTTTAGAGGCAAAAACGAAATTGAGTCATCTATTTTCTAATTAAGTTGGTATCTTTTTGCAAATAGAAGGCACTTTCAATAAATGTGTCCCAAATATTTTTTGATAGAAATCTCTCACCACGAAACAGGCTTCTCTTAGGTACATATTTACGCGTAGATACCTACAAAAGATTGGAATATTGTAAAAAATGGTATTTTCTGACGGAGTTTAGGTATCAAAAAGTTTTCGTCGGTATCTTACTTTTTTGTACCTCGTAGCGTAGTTCAGGCAAATAATATTAGACACAAAAATGCTGTTTAATTTATACAGTCATCAGAAAAAAGCACAGATTTACTTTGAAAGCTTCATTTTGTACGTATAACATAAACTTTATACGTATAGTATTAAAAGAACTAACAATCACAGCTCCAACTTAATATGTAAGGAAGAAGTGTCGCCACACATTTTGTGTTCAGCATTTTACACGTTCGGGGAGCCATATTACTTGATATCCTCATACTGGATCTGTCAAACCGCCGCGAGCGATAAAGGGGATCTATCGCGATCATAACACTTCCAGCATCTATGTATTATGGATCCTTTTTTTAACGTCTCTATGAAATCAAGAGTTATGTCGTCCTTGATTTCTTCTCGCACTTTTTATGAAGGTTAATAAGATAATTTATTGATGTAGGATTTGGAGGATTGGGATTGATGATTCTATTATTCATAGGATGGTTATTGGTTGCTTAAATGTCTCGTGGTTGCAAGCGCGGTTGATGAGGGTGGGTTACTCTTAGGTTCAAATCTCAGATCGGGCTGAATTATTGGGTTATTTCATTAGGTATTTTCCAATTGCTGCCAAGAGTTTGGAAGCTGGTGGCATGATACCCCGTTGCCTCGGAAAACACTGGTCCTGTACCTGATCTGTCTGCAGTAGGATTGTCGTCACATCAGACTATGGGAAGCAAGAGTGCGCCTGTATTTTGCATGATACCACAGAGTTGTGCACTATAACACTCAGCGTCGATGGCTAGTGTCCGTTGAGATTGGCCGCTGTGACCGAAAACGTTCAGGCGGACTGTATTGGAAGATTTGGTTGGGTTTCGCTTTGAGAACTGAATTGAGAGCGAGATCTTGTTTCGCTTAGCCGTACAATACCATTCGATTAGATTAGAAATTCCTATACGCACATAAATAAAGAAGAATTTTCTAACGTACCTTAGTGTAAGTAATCTCTTACGTAAGAAGTTTCCTAAGCCACTATTTCGTATCATTATTTGGTTCCCATAGGAATTTCATGAGCTTTTTTCGTTTAAAAATAAGATTTTAATGCAAATTGGTAATGATCAATGTCATTTCAAATTATTTGCTAGGCAACCCGTTATAGTTGCCTAGGCATTAATGGAAAGTGTCATAACTTCTGTTTTGCCTTTTTCCAAGTGGCTGTTGAACAAATTTTTTGGGCGGAAAACTGCTTAATGTTCACGCATCACACATAAGTGTAGCATAGTCTTTGTAAAGTCAGTTCTCAATTTGTTTGGTTGACTTGATTGATTGCATCACAGGATGAGCTGTTTATTCTAGTAGATTAAAGTCATGTCTACACACAAGAGGATAATGCACATTCGTATGTACCGTACCTTCTGTGAATAATTCCCCAAGGTAGCTAGGTTATCAGGGCACAGCAGGCCGGACGTCAGTGGTGACACTTGGATCTTGAGCTGGCCTAACGCAATCCGAAGATTCAATATAATATAAGGACTATACTGCGAAATGATTGCGGAATATAACTACAATAACAATTGGCACAAAACATTAATTTTGTCAATTCAACAACATTGTGTTATTTAAACACTGTTTCAAGCTTTCACGGTTTACAACTAAACTGTCACTTACGGGATATCTTCCGTGATTGTTCATTATTTTGAGCTCCCGATATTTCGGCGCTGTTGCAAGCGCCATGATCGCGGGTTGACTGGAGAATGCGGGTGGATGGAAAAATAAATTGTTAAGAGCAGACAAAGATAGATTTGACCCTCTTTCTTTGTGTTATTTGTGTTGTGAAGCAGGCGTTTAATTCAAATATTATACAGCAATGTTTTTGGAATTTCTTTCAAAATTCTTCCAATTGTGAGAAAAAGTGTGCTCGCCATTGGGGCGAGTTTTGTTACCACTGACATACGATCTACAGTTTAACACGAACTACAAACAACAGTGCTGCAAAGATCACGTGTTGCTTCAATCAAATTGTCAAGAGGGCTGTGTCAAATTATCTGTGGATTGACAAAACAAGATGGCGGCGTAAGTTTCCTCCATGGCCACGAGCATTAAACCCTTGTAAAGCTACACATCTGTCCAATATTTTCGTGGCGCATAATTTTCTTGATATAACATGGTTAAACGTGCGCTGCTTCCATTAAGTCGACGTTGAAGAGGTTCGAAGGCTGGCTCTTGTTTGCCCAGGTCCCCAAGAACACAAGGGCCCTTGCCTTGAGGGCCGCTTTAATCACAAGTGTTGACTCGATGAGCCTACGTCCTCCTTCCTCGTGGGTGAAAAGACTCACGTAGGTACGTCAACTTTTAAATAAACCTGGCTTATTATAGGTAGAACAATACTTAGAGTGCGGGATTTGGTGAAGTTCGTGATGTTCCATTTTATTTGCTCGTTTGAAAATGTGTGAGTTATAAGCAAGGATAGGTACATTGGTTATGTTCAGATAAAGTTTATGCCTACTACAAATGTCAATTTACCTTACTTTCGATACGATACCTGTTTAGGGACACACGTAATACCGATATTAGTCAGCTAGCAGGTAAAGAAATGAGATCAAACTTTTTGCTTATGGGAAGTTCATGCTGAAAGTTCTGTTTTTCAACCACAGCATGAAGAAAACTGTGATTGCAACAGTCACTGCTGTTTCTAAAACAATCAAACAAAAACATTATCACACATTTCATATTTATATAGAAAAGTCTATAAAAAGCCCTCCACTTAATCTGCAAAGAGTAGCTAAGCATCAGGCTTGGTACCTGTAATATGAGCGAGCGCCCGTAGCCGTCGCCGCGGCAACCGGCAATACGACCGATCGCATTTTTGAACGGTTTATATCTCATTTTACGGAACGACAGTTCTAGCACGGCCCTGCACGGTTCTGCCGACATGCCCCTCTGCCCCCACAGAGGTCGTATTCGAAAACCAATTTCTACCGGTAGCTCGCCTGCCACTAAGTCGATTGGACTTCAAACGGCTCCTTCCGCCCGCAAAAAGTCTCATATCTGCATAACTTTTTAGATTAACACCGGTGGTGACTTTTGTATTTTGCTTTATGGACTGTTTTTAATTTTGCGTGGGAATGGATAAGGAAGATTTATGCGCTGTTTAATGGGTTTGGGACGACAATCGATTTAATATTTATGGCAGGTAAGGTTTAAACGTTGCAAGGCAAGGCATGTACTAACACACACTTTGCTAATTATTCTTTGTCCTCCTTAAAAAGTAGAAAAAAAACATGTTTATTTAGCAAAAGTACTTAAACTTTTTTTTTAAGTAGCAAAAAAGCATAACATTTTCATCTCTTTTATATTCTATAAAATGAAAAATGGGGGCCCATATCGGTAATCTACTTCAATATAAAAAATGCATGAACACAAAATAAATGAAAGTTAGCCATAAAACCTCTTTACAGTGTTTTAACCAAATGTTTTGGCCATTTTCTTTGAAAAACAGTCCTAAAAGCTATCAAATGAAGATTAAAAATAAATGCGTATTTTTTTCTCGTTTTTAATGGCCGCCGAATTGGAAAACATGGTGCTATAACCAGTGTCTAACTGCTGGCTGCCAAAAAGGTTGCATACTTTTATAAAAATGTAGTTTCGTAGTATTTACATTTGAAATGATTTTGTTTATTTTTAATCATGTATAAAATTAATTTATTGCTTAGATTTGATTAATTATTATAAAATGTATGTACTATGAAGGTATTAAAGGTTTAGTAATTATTTCTTTAGCCGGGTTTTTCAATTCGAAAAAAAATATTTTTTTGCACACTGGCTGAATACACTGTTTGTTTTTAAATCCATGAAAATGTTAAATGTAAAAAAAGATGAGCCAAATCGGGCGGGAAACTAAAAGTCATTAGTTGACCGGGCAAAATGATTTTATATATAAGTGATTACGTAATTTTTACCGTACCGTAAGTGCTTGGATTTGATTATAATATTCAAACAAACCTAGTTTTTATAAACTTTGTATTAATGCAGAATTGCAGATCTTTGATAATTATATAGATTTTGTTTGTAAGTTTTTATAATAGAAATTAATGGGGAATCATAGTAGTAGTGTCCGACCGAAGGTCGATTTTTGGCCGAAGCCGAAGCCGAAGGTTCAATAACTCAAAAAAAACAGTTCAAGATTGGCTACATTAAAAGTCTATGTTGAGGAGCTCGTGACTAAATAAACACAGCCGCACGAGTCGATTTTCAAGGTTAGGCCGCACATGCCAAGGTTGCTCCGTAGATGGGTGACCATCTATTTCATACCAATTTTTCTCCGTGCCTCTGAAAGGAAGTTTTGTAGATCTTTGACAGTCGGTACAGTCTGACTTACCAAGGGGTATCGTATTACCCAGTAGGTACTAAGTGGGTTGTGGAGGTCAGATAGGCAGTCGCTCCATGAAAAATACTGATATTCATATTCAACTGCATCCGTTTAAACAGAAAGCCGACCCTAACATAATAGGGAAAAAGGCAAAGCAAAAAACATGATGATGAAATTAAAAGTCTATGTTGACTGTTTATAAACAACTTAACAAGATGATTCAACTTATCTTGCAACTTGTTAAAAATAATAGAACTTCTAAATGTGAAAACCCCGCGCGTCGTCTATTCCATCGCCCTCTTGCTCATTCACAACGGCCTGTTCAATTACCAACACTTCGGCCTATTTAAGGTTTGGCCGAATGTGGTTTTTTTGGCCGAAGGTGGCCGGAGTCGAAACCGGAACCGAAAGTTCGGTCGGTTAATCTTTTTTTTATTAGAGGAACGTTGTACACAAACTAATATATCGGTGCGAATAATGCCAGATATAGCACAAGTTAGAGAGGTCTGGAAGAAGAAAAGGGAGGCCTTTGCCCAGCAGTGGGACATTCGAAAGGATTACAAAAAAAAACTCGGTCTTACAAAAATGACTTGAAGCTAAGACACAATTACGGACCCTGTGCCCTACAGAGTACGTTATAGCGTTTTTAAAAAGCAAATGTATTAAAAAAAATAACAATAAAATGAGTAATAATTACGTTTATTACCTAGATTAAAACTGCTGGGGGCGAGCGGGGAGGCGCCGCTGTTGAGCGGGTGGCGTAGTACGCCGCACACGCCGCACGCGCCCGCCACGCCGGCGCCACATCACTCGCACAATCACCTCGCACCATCACATTGTAATGGAACCGACAGGTATAGTCCGATATTCTTTCTAAGCACGTTTGTATGCGCTAAACAGCACGCCCCTGCCACGCCGGTGCCACAGCACTCGCACAGGATAATTCATGATTTCTTTCTACTTTAGTACCACGCAATATACACTATATCACTTACGCCGATACAGCGGCAGTACGGCATAGACAGGGATAGCCAGTGATCTAGCTTAGCTTACTATACGCGCACGCCACGCCGACGCCACAACACTCGCACAATCACCTCGCACCGTCATTTTGTAAAGGAACCGACAGGTATAGTCCAACGTTTCTTCGTACACAATATACGCTTGTACACACTATATAACTGTGGCGTGACATAGTTAGGAATTGCATATGTTGTAGCATAGCACAATATACGTGCCGGCCACGTCAGCGCCACATCACCCACACAATCACCTCGCACCATCACATTGCAATAGAAACAACAGGTATACTTTAAACCAATCTTACCAGCTTTATTTAACGCACTATACTATCACTTACCAGACCCCTTTCCGCGCCTGATACGTTCATAGCACGGTCATGCTATGGTACGGTGTAGTGGGCAATACTATTCTTACCTATTATTTAACTCGTTCCATACAGTCCTAATCAGTGGCATTGCAAGGGCGTGATATTTACCTAACTTATTGAATTCCTCAAAAATGTACAACTAAAAATCAAAAAATATGAAAACGCACGCAAAATACGCGCTTTGTTCGTAGAGTTGTGGAAACCGCCTCGTTGTCCACAACTCTGTTTAAAAAAAAACGAAACAGTTCAATACAAACATACATTGTATCAATACTGATAGTATTGAACAATATAAATGTCTGAAACACTGTTTCAAGCTTTCACGGTTTACAACTAAACTTATACTGTCACTTACGGGATATCTTCCGTGATTGTTCATTATTTTGAGCTCCCGATACCGCTTCTGTGTTTTGCCGTGACTTATGTCGAGTTCCAATAGTGCGCGTAGCAAAAGACAAAGACAGAGGGTAGATAGATTTGTCTGCTCTTAACAATTTATTTTTCCATCCACCCGCATTCTCCGGTCAACCCGCGATCATGGCGCTTGCAACATCGCCGAAATATCGGGAGCTCAAAATAATGAACAATCACGGAAGATATCCCGTAAGTGACAGTATAAGTTTAATATAATTATGTCTGATTTAAACAACATTCTGGACATTTTCTCGTGCCTCGTGTTCGACAAACCTGATTCATATTACTCTGTGAACTCGAATTCATTTTTAGCGTTCCGTAGCCGAATGGCAAAAAACGGAACCCTTATAGATTCGTCATGTCTGTCTGTCCGTATGTCACAACCACTTTATTCCGAAACTATTAAGAGTACACAGTTGAAATTTGGTAGGTAGATGTATTCTGTGAACGCTTTATGTGTGAGCCCAGGTTTTTCAACTGCAAATGTAAGTTTGATTTTTATTATTACAATAAAATCATCGTTCGGAGGCAAATCCGCATATTTTGATGGGCAACTACGGAACCCTACATTTTGCGTGGCCTGACACGCACTTGGCCGGTTTTTACTGGTACATTTTGATCCTATTGTACCAATAACACTCGAACAAACCGTTTACTTGTTCCCAAAACTAAATCAAATACTGTTTGACAGCCGATACGCTTTGACAGCCTTCAGTCGTACTCCCTATAATGTTATATGGTGTGCGTCAAACTACGCAAAATTACATCGAATATTGGATTTTGGCAAAAGTTACGTTTTATGCTGTTTGTTTAGACTTTTATTATGGAGTACCAGATCTTTAGCAATCTTTAGAAGTAGAGAGAGACGAAAACTAGAAAACAAAAAAAAAAAAAGGAAACAAAAATTGTGGAGAAAAGTGAAAAAAAAAAAAGAAAAGAAGAGAAAAGAGGAGTTATTTAATTTTACTTTTAGCGCTTTTTTATGGATAGGATGTCATTTGTAGATCTTTGACAGTCGTTACTGGTAGTCAGTCGCCCGAAAGTCTGACAACTAGTCATACCAAGAGGTATCGTATTACCCAGTACTAAATGGGTTATGGAGATCGGATAGGCGGTCTCTCCATGTAAAATACAGCTACATCCGGTTAGACTGGAAGCCAACCCCAACATAGTTGGAAAAAGGCTAGGCAGATGATGATGAGGTATGGATAGGATGGCAAACAGAGTCAACACATAGTCCCAAACACCAGTTTTAAATAAATAAATGTTAGTAGTTACCATCTAAGTATACTACTAACATTTATGAATACAAAATATGATTTAATACATCTTATGATCCAGTGATTTTACATTAACCACTTAAACGAAATGCACGCCATAACCATAAATTTAAAATTGCGATTTATTTCGTACAGAGTTATTCTGTTTCATGTGAACGTGTCGTCTCTGCTTTGTTTATATGGCTACATTGTCTGGTCAATATTCGTTTAGTATTTGTTTCACTTGGCTTGCAGTATCCAGTTTCAATATAAAGGAAATATCCGTCTGGACACAGAGAGGATATCATTTCTCAGGGATTTTGGTAAAGCAAACAAACTTTGGACGAAGTCAGCCTTTGTTTTTATTATCCGAAGGCCTCTGTAATCGAGAATATTGCCTGCAGTTGGTTTTCGCCAGCTACGAAAAGCTAAGCTGCCTTTTCCAGTTTCAGCTGAACCAAACGAAAGTAATATTTTTCTCGCAACTGTACCTATGTCGGCGGCTCTTTAATCTTCACTGCCAAATCGGATGAACTAACTAAATGCAATTTTGGCTGGAAAATTTACCTCGGGAGTAAATTCAACTTTTTATTTAATGAAACTGGATGGAAGCGGATTTGACAGAGTTGTTTTATTAATACGGACTTCGCGATAGTTTTCGTATGAATTTAGAAGTACTTATGTGAATGAAAAAGCTCGTATTAATAAAGAACTAACTAGTTAATAAACTGCGGTGGCGTTCGCACGACATCTGGAGAAGTTAACTCTAGATTGGTGAATGTTGTTCACAAGTTCGCTGAGGCCACGATATCCAATTTACGTCTGCATAACCATTCATAGGAATCACACTGAGTAATCACTCAAGTATTATAAATACCTACAACATTTTTATATTATTTTAAGTACAGTTCGAAGAAATTCTCCATTTACTTTTAATAAGGGCCAGAACGAAGTTAATTTCAGGTAAAAGCTTTTGATTAAATGATTTTAGGGAATTAATCTGACGATAAGATTCCAGCCGTTAAGAGTGGCAAATAAAGTTACTTGACTGTAATTTTCGTAGAAATTTTTATATTTTGGTGTCTAGAGTGTACATAATCCACTTTCTAACTATAAACAATACTATTAGTTAGTATATTCCAACTGTATGATATCGGCCGTGATAATCGAATGTAGATCCTATCAACATCATTGTATTGTAGGCGCTTGTATACATACTCTCTCAATCGAAATATCAAGCCTCCAGCTGAATTGTTCACAGCATTCAATCTGAGCCTGCTCAAGATAATGAAACTGGTATTATTGGGACCGCAATCCTGTGGTGGGCCTCTATCTCTGACTGTCTTCAGTATCCTGGGGGTTAATTGGATACCTATCGATAGATATCGCTGCGGCGAGCCCTCAGGTGGTAAACGCGATATTCAATTATTCCCCAGTCGCAATTACATACGCACGCTACATAAATCCCGGCTCAAGCTAACTCAGTCAATCGGAGTTAACTCCAAACAATCAAGTAATGCAAACAGCGATGCTTACATTTATCTTACACGGTCCGTGCCTGATACCTGTATACATACGCTGTGGCGTTGTAAGCCGGGATGCTTAGCATATGGAAGTAGGTGTCTTGTGTAAACGACTCAGTCGTTGATAGGCTTGCGTATTGAATCTGTAATGCCTACACTGTACACAGCTACATACGTCTCCAGCCGTGTTAGCGTACGGCTCCATTGATCGATAGGCTGTCGAGATTGAACAAAGACTTTTGTAATTAGCGTGTAACTAATGCCTTATCTTAATTGGTTCACGTACGTTCACCGTTTACAAGTAATTACGTGAGTTTATGTAAAGTTATATGTGTGTACTACACGTGTGACACGGCATCTATATGAATTTCATGAATAAGTAGGTCTAATGTGTTAATGATTAAATAAGAACAAAAGTCGTATGCTCCTTTATTCTTTGTCATAGTCTTTGGTTTGGAGACTATACGAAGTATTATGTAAACACACGCAAAAATGACACATTTTCACCAGTTGTTCACGTACTTTAATATAGCATTAACACAAGGAGGAGAATTTAATATCTTGCCCACCCTTGTCCGTATTATAGCTGTATATAATTGTATGATCGTCGACAATGTTATCGAATAACAAAGGAACCACGCGAGCCTATCTGTCACTAAGTTTGATATCAAATGAAGGCAAACTATCTATTGCCGCCATTCGCACGCGCTCTACGGCCCAGAATACACACTCATATAATGTAGGGAGTACATTGATATCCCTGTATAGAACTGTTGTCGGTATTTTCTATTAACTGCGTAATCAAAATATAACTTTGTTAATGATCCCCTTTGTCGATTGTTAGTGACGTAATAAGTGTTGTGTTTACTTACCTAACGACAACTTTCCTACATATAGCTACAATATATACTACAAAGATGATGCCATAAGCCCTTAGCTCAAGGGTTTACGTTGAGTGCAACTCTTATTAGATTCGCAGAGAGCGCACACACGTAATGTATGTAGATTACTTCAAAGGAGAACGGATTTAACGTTGTGTACGTAGTTATGGCAAACTGAAAGGAATTAAGGTTAAAAGGGTCAAACGATATGGGTAATGAGATGGTTGATAGCGTATTGTTGTCGACAGCGGCAGCCGGGGTGGGCTGCGGCGGCGCTCCACGTACGCGAGCGGGCGGCTGCGCGCCGGCCCGCACTGGTCCTTCGTGTTCGACCCCGCCGGCCGCCTGTGCTACTACTGGTCCATGGTCGTCTCCCTCGCCTTCCTCTACAACCTCTGGGTCATAGTCTACAGGTTCGCCTTCCAGGAGATTAACGGTGAGTAACTCTCCTCATTATGCTAAGCTTATAACTGAGATCAAAACCATTTGTATCGCTCCTACTTATTTCCTTTGTCGGATGAACTTGAAAGCAGGCGCTTAAGTGGATAAAAATCCAATTTTGACTCTAGAGCTTATGCAAAAGACGTCTCCATTTAGATAGCAACCAAGATTAGCGACGACGATCTGGGGCTGCACCGACTTAGCGCACTCCGCGCATAGTTTGCGCCAACTTGCCCCGCGGTGAATTAAATTACTTACCTAAATAGCTTTTCTGAGTTAAATGTTTCGCACTGGAGACAATGTTATATTTGGAAAAGTAACGTTTGGATGTTTCGCCGGGCGAGTTTCCAATTGTTTCATTACCACTTCACAGCCGGGATGAGTTTCAACTCCACATAAAATTTACGAGTCCCTTTCAAGTTCTCGCTTTGTAGTATTGATCTTTTTATCTTTAGTTTAAAGCAAAAGTTTGGATCAAAGTAAATTAATCCATTTAGGGTTTGAAATTCGAAATTCATTGATTGGTTGGATATTTATTTTAGGTTTGGATGTGAAAAATAAGTTGATGCGTTTTGTTTCAGGAGAGACGCTAATAGTGTGGTTTTGTTTGGACTACTTTTCCGATTTCCTTTACCTGGCGGATATCCTGTTCCACTTTCGGACGGGCTACCTGGAGGACGGCGTGCTGCAGACGGACGCGGCCAAATTGCGGGCGCACTACATGAACTCCACCACGTTCTACATCGACTGCCTGTGCCTACTGCCGCTGGACTTCCTGTACCTGTCCATCGGGTTCAACTCCATCCTCCGCTCGTTCCGCCTCGTCAAGATATACCGCTTCTGGGCGTTCATGGACCGAACCGAGCGGCATACGAACTATCCCAACTTGTTTAGATCGACCAGTTTAATTCATTATTTGTTAGTGATATTCCATTGGAACGGGTGCTTGTACCATATAATATATAAAAACAATGGGTTCGGTAGTAAAAACTGGGTGTATCATGACACTGAGACTGCGGATGTGGTGAAACAATATTTGCAAAGTTATTACTGGTGTACGTTGGCGCTCACGACGATAGGTGAGTCTTAGCTTTATTTAACTTTTCGTGTGCATGTGTACATAACTACGGCATTTCATATGATTTCCTCGTGTTACGTGTGAAGTTGTTCTGTAACGTTAGTTTTTATGAGAAAATTTGGCGGGAAATGAACCCGCTCGTAAGAGTAATTATGACTTGCCATCTAATTTTAGTTCCCTTGAACGCGAGAGCATCGCTAACTATATTTGAGACTTCGTATTGTGTCTAGCAAATTGCACATATGTTGGTTTGGTGATCAAATGTTGAATGTTTTTAAACGCCTTATTAGTAGAGATTCAAATCACATTTGTGACCTACTTACATAATAAATTTGAAAAATATTAATTTTATTGTTTAACATTTGAGCAGAACAAAGCTGAGTTTGGAAACGTTAAAAAGTATTTATTTTCTTCAAAAGAATAATATCAAGAAACGTTTCTTGATATTATTCTTTGAAAGAAAAGGAACCTTGAATAAATCTCTTCCGTGTCCCTAATTATACAAAGATAAATTATAACTAAAACATGAAACTTTTCTGCTATCATTTTATGTAAGAGAAAAAAGTCACGTCTGGAAATATTAAAATGAGAGTAGCCTGAAATAATAATGTAAATGGTTCACTTGGCCGATAAGAATGTTCAGTGAAAGGTTAATTAAATTTCATCGGCATACGGAATAGAAAACGGCGGAGAGAATTAGTTTCATAGCGCTAGCGAACGTCAGGAATGACTGACGACCTGTCCGACACTACGCGCGCCTTCCAATATTTAGTGAATAACTCCGTAATAAATAACATAAATATCTTATGAGAAATGTTTTGTAAACGATCACGCGGCGGTATTGAAAAAACGTTTGATTAATGAGCCCTTATTTACGCTCCAGTTTTGGAGTAGTTTTTTCTTATATTGTAAACCTTTTTGCAGATGAGTGGGCGAAACGCCTTAGGCCAAATACAGATTAAGATACTTTTTTGGAACACTAGATTAAAATATTACGTTGATAATTAAACAAATCAGGAATATTTCCAATGATTAAATATAATGGCAACCATTAAAACATTACCAGTTTTTGTAATCACTCAGCATTAAATTAAATTCCGATACAATCATTATCACATTTATTTAACAAGTTTCAACAGATAGTTTGGACTCATGAAACTCAGAGGTAAATTCCATCACTGTATTGTTTTATATACCTACACGAATTCTCTGAAATGGTTATTATATCAGATATTTTTTTTTCAAGTATTGTTTCGTAGAAGCTGAAATGTTAGGTATTAATTTATGATCTGCAATAGAAAGGCAGATTCTCTAAAATCTTGGAAGCATATTGTCTTCTACCTGTGAAAGTGTCAAGAAGAACCGACAGTCAATCCGTTAAATAAATGAGGGCTGTACTTACGGTAAAAAAACAGTATTGAAAACAAACAGTCCGACCATTCCGCAGTAAGAGCGATCATAACCGCGGCTTGGAACATGTCGTTAAACTAGATGAGTGAACAGATTACGTGCCTCCATTTTATTATAATGGCATAATTTATATTCATCAAAATCCCTCATAAATTGCGTGCATCACAAAATCAGGCTCGTGGATGTTCGACCCAAATGATGTTTCGGGATTCAATCAAATAGCTTGTCGATTTTGTTTGGTTATGTCGGCATAATTAGTTGGGATTCGAAATTGAACGTCTACATCCAATATCATTTAGTTTGCTAGGTGTATTTGTATTGTCCGTTTCGTTGGAGTCAGCGTCAAACATTTACAAATGCCAACAAAGTTAATTAACAATAGAACTAAATCTATCATTTGTTTAAGGTACGTAAGTATTTTACCATCTAAATGAATCGGGACCGATTGAAAAACAAACTTTATTTTTTTATTTTACTCTTTCTTTTAAAGATTCATATTTGACTTTTCATATTACAAAGTTTCAACGTCTGTTTACAGCCAGTAAGTGGTCAATTCAAATCTTTTAAAATGAATCGAAAAAAGCAGCGAAGATAAAAATATTGTGCTTGAGAAGTTCCCTCGAGTCGAGCACTATCGACTTGAAGTGTCTCCGTAGATACTTGTCCATCGTCCGGGCGCGTCTCGGCGCGACAAGTCGGCTTCCCGGTCGGACAACTAGTTGGCGGACTAGTCGACCAACTCCGCTCACAATATTAGCGCTATATTTTCACAAACAAAAGCATCTATGAACAAATAAACAGAAAACGTGCCCGTTACGTATTGCCTTAGTGACGCACATATGAAAATTGGTACAATATTAGATGCAATGTTGCCTTTATAAACAGACGTGTTGTTTCGTGACTTTATTATTGCTGGTTGAGTGATATTAATGTTTGTATTCTTGTCGTAAGTCAGGAAAGCTTAGGGTGCCTGAAGACTCATGTCTAGTAATTTGGAGTTCAAGTAACCTTCTTCTTTTAAAAAAAAACAGTGATAGCCTTGTGGTCTGACCGTCGGACTGCCAAGTCATAGGTCTCAAGTTTGAACCCAAGACACGCACCTCAAATTTTTCGGATTCACGTGCCTATTGTATAATTATCACTTGCTTTGGTGAAGGAAAACATCGTGAGGAAACCAGCATGCCTGAGAGATATTTCTCGACGGTATTTAAAGCCAAGTCAGAGGCCCATGGGGGCATAAAAACTCTGACACCAGGTTAGGCGCTAACCACACGATAAAGAAGTTTAAGTAATACGGATATAGAAAACCTTTGGTATAATTTCCCTAATAACAAAATCTTTTTTACCTGATGCGCACCACAAAAATAAATCATAAAACACATTGTTAATGAATCGTGTTTACCGAAGACAGATCCAATTAACCGCTGGAGTATATCGCGTTACCAACTCATAATGATTAGCTGGAATAATAACATAGTGGTCGACTCACTGCGGTACCTAGAGTAGAGGGAACTTTCTCGAAGGTTGACATTTTCTGCTCATAAATAGGGAGATAATTGCAGGACAGATACGGCTTATTTATACTGTTTGTAAACTATAAATTGAAGCTTTCCGAAGAGGTGTTTTAAATTAGATTTCATTATATTATGGTAATAGGGTGTTAATGGAGTGTTTGTTTGCTTTCTGTTGTTTGAGGATGTTAATTTGTGTGTGTTTTGTTTATTTTGTGAAGTGGTTATTAATTCGTTTTGATTTTGTTTTTGGGTATAAAGCGTTCAGTCATCTTACCTAATTTATGTTAGGCTGTTTTAAGCTTTCACGATTTATAACTAAACTTATACGGTCACTTAAGCGATATCTTCCGTGATTGAGAAGATATCTCTTCTGAAGATATCCCGTAAGTCACAGTGTATGTTTAGGCTAGGCTGTTCATGAGAAATATATAGTATCATGCTGAGTACAAGCTGTCAATTTTTTTTTGTTGTGCTATCCTGATGTACTCTAAACTATCTTTTACCCGCGGCTACGCTCGCGTTAATTATAATTTGAAAATCAATTCGGGTTGCACTCTGCTTGCAATAATATAATTCAATCATGATTCGGAAGACACGCGGCGCCATCTATTTTCATAAGAGCGTTATTGTTGTTTTCCTCTGGAACAGTACTTTTTTCGAAATGAAAGGTACCCTATCTCTGTTTCTGTACACCTGACGACGTATGTACATAATTTCAGGATGGTCGAATTTTTTTTTCTTACTAATTGTGAATGCACGTCATGTCCCTGCGACAAATTAGTAGTTTTCTTTCTTTCGGTGGTGGGTGTACCTACTAATAGATTTAAATAGATAACCTCTGCCTAACCCATTGATTTGAGGTGGGGTTTTCAGACGTGGAGCTATGTTATGTATGTAGTACAAGCATCCTTCTAAAATAATTAGTAAACTAATTTGATATAAGTAATTAATCAAAAACATCCCTTCACACGCGTAATTCATTATATAACCAAAATTGTTAAAGTTACCTAAGGAGTATATTATAACAGTACGCCTTTAGCCAAGCATTAATAAGCCGTTACCTCACATACACCGAATATAAGCAAGTACAATAACTTAACATTATTGGGTGGTCGTTCATACGCGAACTTTGTAACTCAGTTAAGGCGCTACCTCGAAAATAAATCGTAGCTCGATGGGCGTGGCTTAGCCCCCCGCGAGGGGAGCGGCGAATGCAGTGTACGCGGTGGCATTCGGGAAAACAGAGTACGCACTTCTTGGATTATTTGAAATATTAGCACATAGGAGGGATGGAGTAGAAAAATAATACAAATATTTAATTTTCAACATTTTTTTTTATTAAGTACACCATGTAATAAAAATTCATTAGGTAATGAAGGCATATAACAAATGTTTATTTACTATGAATATTTTTTATTAAATAATAAATATATTGTTTCAATTTTTCTATATTTAACCTACTTTAAAAAACTCGTCTATTTATATGTATTACTAGCTTCTGCCCGCAGCTTCGAACGCGTGGAGTTCGGGAATTGGTCACGGAATCTTACTTCTGGGATAATAAGTAATCTATGTATGTATAGTACATACATATATTTACATGTACTTGCTTATAACTTGCAAATATTTGTTTAAAGTTATATCAATTAAATTAGATACGTGAAATATTGATACCTTGGTTCGAGATTGGACATCGGATTTACTGGATTTTATCTAAAGAGTATGTACACAAATTTTCAAGTCAATTGACCCCGAGAGTAAAAAGTTTCACAGATAATTCAACACCCCATTTCACCCTCTAAGGGATAGGAATTTAGAAAAACCCTTTCTTAGTATATACCTACTCTTCACAAAGAGTACACTGTCCAAATTTCATGTCTCTAGGACCAGTGGTTTGGGCTGTGCGTTGATGTATCAGTCAGCCAGTCAGGACATTGAATTTTAAATTGGGGGATGATTTTGGAAAAACTGTGATACACATATCTCATCATTTTAACTGAAGTATATGTAGACACATTTTCAAGTCAATCGATTCAGAGAATAAAAAGTTTCATAGATAGTTCAACCCCCCATTTCACCCTATTAGGGGTGGAATTAAAAAAAAAACCGTTTCTTAGTGGATACCTACTCTTCACAAAGAGTACACTGTCCAAATTTCATGTCTCTAGGACCAGTGGTTTGGGCTGTGCGTTGATATATAAGTCAGTCAGTCAGTCAGGACTTTGAATTTTATATGTATAGATAGATATAGATAAAATATGTTAGCAATTTTCTCGTAAACTACTGAACCGATTTTGATGATTCTTTCACTGGTATAATCTAATCCCCAAGTATGGTTTTAGTGCACAACATATAAAGATGCCAATCTTATTAACAAACTTACACGTCTCTGGCATCAGATGAAATATTTAATCTGCAATGTTGCATCACATTCACGGAGCTTAATTGAAAATGTAGACAGCAACATTGTAGAGAATTTTAATGGAGTAGTTGCCAAATTAGTTGGCGGCAAAAGAGTTAACTACGCTCTTAAACGGTCTTATCAGGCAAGATGAACAGGGGCAGTAGTATCATTTAACTCCGGGAAAATATTGACTACCGTCCACAAAACTATTCACAATACGAGCCCTTTAGAAAAGTCAAGAAATATGAAGAACAAGTAGAAAATACAAGAACGTACAACCAAACGTTAAAAAAGAAAAAAAAAACGTAAATTGGTTTCTAAGAAAATAGATTTTAATAATGGCGAAAATGCCGACAGACCCGATGTGGATTCTGATACATATAACCTCACAAAATTAACGTTTTTGAAAAATTTAGAAAAATCCGATGAAGAACGCTAAGAGATGCAGGAGTGGACAATACTACAGAGTGAAAGTGGAGAGTGGCTAGAATTACAGTAGAAATCTTTTAACAGCGTCTAATTACGGGACGGTGGTAAAAGGATAAAAACGAATAGTTGTGCTAATATGGTGAAAAACATGTTGTATAAGGCAAATATCGACGATGTGGCAACTATAAGGGGGCGAAATATGAAAAAGCTGCTATTGAGCAACTGTCTAATTTAGTACAGGTAAATATACAAAAATATATATAAGTACCCGTTTTTAGGGGCAACGCCGGAAAGGATTGCTGATGACATGCTTGTTGAAATCAAATGTCCTGAATTGTGACTTTGTTGCACCAGGAATGATTTAGTTTTATGTCTTAAAAAATAGATACGTTTTTGTCGCTCCAATAAGTGAGAATAAAAATGGCCATAAATACATTTGTTTGGCTGTAGCTCCAACGCACGTCAAACTCTCGTGGGCACGGGGGCATTGTCAAATGTAACTCTGTCGGCCCAAAACCCGAGTAAAAACCGCCAATAATCACAAAGGCACCTGCGTCATCAAGTAGAATTTTGAGATACTTTCGGGGATATCTTTGTGCCCCAAATGTAGGCATGGTTCAGAGACAATTTGGCAAACATAACTCGATTTTGCAGTTTAGGCTATTTGTGACTTTGTTGCATCGAAGGTGCGAATTTGTGATTTTTGCAACCAATCTTTTCGACCGTGATTTAGGTATATGGTCGAGTGTCAAGTGTCAAGTATTTTTGCATAAGAGATACTGTCTCCATCAGCTATGTATCTTCCAAAGATAACGCCATGCATTTCTATGGACTGTTTACTGTCGGCGCTAATAGTGGATTCCATAGCTGTTGAAGATCCGCTAAGATTTTTAAAACACTCATGGTGTTTTACTTCCTCATTTCGTTTTACCGCTCTAGCACAAATACAACAGTATTTGTTTTTGACTGCCATGAAAAGAACTTGACGAAATCGTCTACCTATAATTGTCGCAGCGCCAGATAGTGCAGAATAATTAGTTCTGTATGAATGTTTAGCCCAGCAACCATCTAAGATTACATCTATTATTGGTATGCCATCTTTAGTAGCTTTCCTTCTTTCACTGCCGCTTCTTTCCCCCGTTCCCCCACTTTCCTCATTTCTTCCCATGCCGTCACTTCCCATTCGTCACATATTTCATCTTGCAAGATTTTGTATTTGTATTCCGACACGGATGGTAAATCGACAGCAGCCGAAAACTGTTTCAGTTGAGCGTTACCACAACCAGCTGCCACCATCCCGGCCACCACCATTTTATTTTGAGTTCTGTACTTTAAACTTTGTTTTACATAATGTACAAGAAAATGTGTGTAAGGCCAGAAACTTCTGCCCTGGGATCTGGAGGCGACTGCCCTCCAGCGCGTCTATGAGGGGCGCGCGGAGGCGCAGCGCCGGGGCGAATCCCTGCTGCCTCGACAAGTCGAGGCGCGGCGGGAAGAGCTCCGGCGCGATCTCAGGGCAGTATGGAGGAGACGACTGTCGCAACCGAGGTCCGGGCACGCCGCAATCGCGGCGGTAAGACCCCTCTTTGAGGAGTGGCTGGATAGGGGTCACGGCGTCCTGACCTACCGCGTGACGCAGGCCCTCACCGGACACGGAAGTTTCGGGAGGTACCTGTGTCATATGGGGAAGGAGGAAACGCCTGGGTGTCACCACTGCGAGGACCGCCCGGAGGACACGGTGGAGCATACGGTGCAGGACTGCCCCGCTTGGGCAGAGCACCGCCGTGTCCTCACGGCGGCGATAGGCGGAGACCTCTCGCGCCCGGCATTGGTCGAGGCCATGCTGCGGGGCGAGACGGAGTGGGAAGCGGTCGCCTCCTTCTGCGAAGCACATGCTCGCGAAGGAGGAGGCGGGCCGCGTGAGGGAGAGGACAGCGTCCTCCCTCCACCCCAGCCGCAGTGGTAGACGCCCACGGCGCCGGACGTTGGCAGACGATCTCCGGCCACCGTAGGCGCGGTCATGCGGGCGGCGAGTAATGGGCGACTCGCTGTCCGACCATGGACCATGCCCGGGTCGACGGCGCGTTGTGTTCCACGCGCGCCTCAAAGAGTGTCAGCATAATGACGGGGACCCTCTAGAGGGCCAAAGCCTGCCGAGGTCGCGGGACTCATAGAATTACCGTGACCCTGGAACATAAAGGGCTACTGAAGGACACCGTGGATTTTAGTCAGTACAAGTCTGACAGTCCCTCCCGCTCTGCCCTGAGTGGGAGGACTCATTTGATGACATTACCAAGTTAAAAAAAAAAAAAAAAGGCCAGAAACTTTTTCTGATTCTAATTTAATGGTTGTAAGGCCGCATTGAAACAGTGATTGGTGACTCGATAATTTAAGCAATTCAGTAAAAAAGTAATTTACATCAACAACTCTGTGGCCACTAATGTCGGCAGTTTTGGACTCCTGAAACAAAAAGTATAAGTCAACTTGGAAAAATGCTATTTATGCCTAGCTCTATACTGGAAAGTTCATAGTACATAGTAAATAAAATAAGAGGACTCACATTTCCTTCAAGTTTACCTCAATAAAGATCAAAAAAAAAATCGATTAAAAACTCACCTCTTTTCGCAATTCAAATGCGACTCCATTCCTTTTGTGATCATTGTCTGTCACACGCTGTAATCTTGACGTATTATATACATCAATGTATTGTTGACATATTTCTAACCTAAAATGAAATATAAGTACATTTTAGCCTTTTTCATAATATAAACAATTATATAAATAGAAACTAATAATTATTGTACATAACTATATACTTACTTTTTAATCTTTCTCATTTTCTGAGCCCTCACCCTCAGTCGCTCTGTGCTCTAAACGTTGTACTTTATTTAGTTTTGGTTTCATATTTTTTCCCATTAAAAACTAGTCACAAATAGAAAAACGATACGTTATAGGTACTGTTCAATCACAAGAATAGTCTTTATATACCTATTTAACACTAATTAACACAATCTACTAACTTTTAATGTATAAACAATTATTAAAATCACGAAAATTCGATAGCACCGATCTGCAAAAAAATGTCATAGGTTTGACGTCAATGAAGCCCACCGGGCGACTGATCTTGTAAGCGAGCGAAAGTGATGCAATTACTTTTGAAACGCAAAAAAAGAGATGGCTATATTGTGCGTGCGCTCGGAATAAAACGACGTACGTGCCAAAACGAATTTACTCCTTTTTTAACATAAAAAATGAATTAAATTTAAAACTACAATGAGTAAACTTTGATATAATAATTCTCTATGTTTTAAAGTAAATCCCATTGAATAATTCTTAAGCGTTACGCCGTGATGTCGAAAAAAGTAAAAAAATAGATATAACTTTGCATTTTTTTTGTATCGAGAAAAGTTCATTGAATCGTGTATTCCTTATTTAAGTATACTAGACCAAAGAGTCAAAAAACATATACCAAAATGTTGAATCCCTATTCCACATACTTAACAAGTTATACGAAATAGAAAAACCACATTTTTTTCAATATATCACCTTAAGTAGTTACCAGTTCCTTGAGACGGAACTTTTCTTAGTAAACATTGTATTTCTTCACTTCTTATAATAAACTAGGCACGCCTCCGGGATTTGGTTGCTGTACATGATATAGGTAATGGGTGTAAAAGTACCCTTAACGAAACCGATAGGTTCTTGTTCTCCCCGTCTTTGCGATCATTTTTTTGTTCTAGATTATACCTGGGAACTTTCTAGTTACAGAGATATTGGGGGTCAAAGTTCCAACTTCTACACAAGTTTTTTTTTAAATACATGTTTTTAATGTTAGATTTTTACTTTACGACGACCCCCGTACTATTCAATCCATCCATCAGCACAATGCTTTGAGTGCTTTCCATCGAGTCCTACCTTAAAACGTGATTTTTCACCCCAAAATAAAAAGTCGATTCCCAGCAATAATTTTTGCATAAAGTTACTTAGTTTGATGTACAGAATGCTTGGTTGACGGCTATGTGCAGGGTCTGTTTACACCCTGTAGGTAAGTGGTGTAAAAGTACCCTTAACGAACCCGATAGGTTTTTGTTCTTCCCGTCATTACGATGTTTTTTTTTTGTTTTAGACCATACCTTCTTCTAGTTACGGAGATATTGGGGGTCAAAGTTTCAACTTTTTCAAAAGTTTTTTTGTCAATACAAGTTTTTAATGTTATAAGTTTACTTTAAATACCGCCACGTCCCCGATTATTCAATACATCCATCAGCGCAATGAAAACATAGTACGTCACGTACAATGTTTTGAGTGCGTTACATTGAGTCCTACCGTAAAACGTGATTTTTCACCCCAAAAAAAAAGTCGTTTCCCAGCAATATTTTTTGCATAAAACAAAAACTTTTGGGTTTTTTTTTGTTGCTGATGTACAGAATGCTTGGCTGACGGCTTCGTGAAGGGTCCGTTTACACCCTGTATTTTCGTACGATAATTAAAATTGAGATTTGCAAATGACGTAGCAACAAAGGAACAAAACTTCCTTTATGTTATTAATGAAACTGTATTGAACGCTACATTATGTAACTTCTGTTGGTAAAGTAATCATGCTTAGGAAAAAAACAAAAACTCAATATTTCGATGAAACTTCTTGATAAATATAAGTTTGCAAGTTACCCAGCGTTTATGTTTATTTTATTAAATACTAGCTGTTGCCGGCGACCTTCGTTCGCGTGAAATTATTATAAAAAATATATCCCTATTTGAATCGGATTTTGTTATCACATTCAAGGGTTTTAATTTTTTGCACTAAACCCTAATTCTTTTTCTAAAATAAAAGTAGCTTTAGTTACTCCTTATAGCATCGGCTATTGGCCAGTAAAAGTCCCGTCAAAATCGGTCCAGCCGTTTCTGAGATTAGCCGGAACCAACAAACAGACAGACAAACAGACAAAATTTTTTTTAATGCATTCAGTTAAAAGCTGTTATTTTTAAATTACAAAAAGGCACTTTTATTTTATTTATTTGTGTAGATCATTCAGGATTATTTTGCAAAGAAGACAATAACAGGCTAAATATGTTACATTTTCTAAAAAAATCCTTCGCGACGGCTTGGCACGTATTAACAACAACGTTGGAAAAGAGCTAGAGGTGTTTCAATGTAGAGCACCATTTACTTTAATGACCACCATTTTGAGTTCCGCGCTCACGGACACTTAAAACATTAAGGGCAAGCACCATGCATTTATGACTGAGATCTCGAAACGACAGGTCGGTTCTGAATCATTATTTTGCGGTATTAAACCAAGTTGCTATTCTGTCATTTGTAGACCTTTGACAGTCGTTACAGGTAGTCAGAGTTCCGAAAGTCTGAAAACCAGTCTTACCAAGGGGTATCGTATTACCCAGTACTGACTGGGTTGTCGAAGTCAGATAGGCAGTCGCTCCATGTAAAGTACTGGTATTCAGCTGCATCGGGTTAGACTAGAAGCGGACTAAAACACAGTCGGGAAAAGGCTAGGCAGATGATGATGGAACCAAGCTATCCTGCACAACTGATTGTAAAACCAAACCTAAGATGAACGCACCTTGTAAACTACAAGAATACAAGTTGAGTTTCTTCTCTCATCAAAAATACATCATTTTTTCATGAAGAATAAAATATTTTTATAACGTTTGTATCTCCCAATATAAAATGATTAAGTTTAATTTTAAATATGCAGAACGACTGCCATTAAGTCAGCGCAATATGTAAAGCAATAGGAAGGTAGAATCGCCAAATAGAGTTCCATATTCAATGTTATGAAAAATTCCTGGTCCCATTTTTACCGACTCATTTTCATGCACCTGCTTGCTTCCTGCTTCGAACACGGTATTAAAATACTTTTTTTTTTTATAAATTAATTTTCATATTTAAGTTATGTGCATTCTTTTGTTCAAATTCCTAATTTTATTAACCATTACACATTTTTGTAGGTAACGTTTGAGATGAAAATGGATTTGGATATTATTATTTCACAACCTTTTTGTTAGATGTTTTGCGGGCTATAAATTTCTATACATGGGTAAATGCGTGTGCCTTTGTCGTGGGATACGAGGACAACCCTTGCCGGCGGCTACTTTTTGGGTTACGGCAGTCAATTACCCGGGAAATATGGGACCCAGTTACGAAAAAAAATTGGATATCATATAGTTGGCGCTGTCATGATGTTAATTTATTGGTTCATTGATATCAGCACCCTGTACATAATCAGAATACAATAAATTCAATGAATATTCATAAAACGAACTCGACGTCATAAATAAAGAACAACACAATAATTATATACAAAGCCGTACAATGGTCGTGAGGTAATGGGAAAAGTTTTAAATCAACAAATCCCGCATACCGAATGTGTGCGTAAGTTGGCGCGGGGTATAAATTCTGTTTCATGTGCGTATCTTTTGTGTCAAGCCGTTAATTATGAACATGGAATCAAAATAGGTCTAAATAAGGAGACATTTTAATAAAAGATTCAATTGACTTTAGGGGAATTTGAACGCAGATCAAAGCATTCATTCGATAGCCTACTAATGCAGGCTACAGGCCGGTACAGTAGGAATGTTTCTCCAATGATTTCTAGATCTTCATATACAGGTTTGCAGGTGAGCATTCATGTTTTATTAAAATATCATTTGTATCATGAATGGACGTAATTATGGCGTGTGCAGGACACACATAGTGCTAACGATGGATAATGTATTTTATGAGCATAATAAAAAGGTGTTACAATGTCTTGGAGACCATTCTCTTTATTGGCGATCGTTTGCAAGCTTGCCAAGTGTAACGCTAGCAATAAGCTCTAATGGCGTGTATTCATAGCCACATATTAAAATTCGGTACAATATAAAAACACTCTCAGGTATTTAATAAATATCAAGTACCGTGGGAGAAATTGAATCATTTTTATGACAAAGATAACGAGTTTTGTAGTCAGTGAAACGAATAAAAATGGAGCAGGTTTGTTAATTAAGCGCTTAATGGCTAAAAAATACTTTTAAATTTTATTTAGGCTTAAGTAATTACAACTGAAAGGTGGTTTATAGCTGTTAAAATGAAATATCTTAATTCTTTTCAGAAGTAAGGAATTAGAGCGATTACAAAAGTAAATCTAGTGTTTATTAATCGTCACAAAAACCACAAACTTAAAAGTATTTTAGACTTACAAGTAGTGCTACGAATTACGTAGCACGGCGTAGCACAGTCTACGAAAGTGCTACGAAACGTTTTTTGTGGCTTGTAAACAATAAACGACAGTTTACGTGTTCTCTGAGGCCTTTACCATTTGGTTTAATAACGTAATCCGTAAAAACGGGCCCCCGTTGTAACTGCCATGTCTTGAGGGCCATCCGTCTTCTGATACGGACCCTTTGTACCTGCTTATAATATCGTTGAGTGGAGGACGCTCGAAACACTCGTTAGGACATTTATTACGATAAGTATTTAACGAAAAGTATTTTGTTATTAGGAAAACAGATTTCCTGCTATAATTTGTTTGGATTTGATCGAAGTTTCATTACCCTTAGTGTTGTTCCGGTCTGGCGATAATGAGTTTACAAGCTTTGTGGTACGATCGTAGTTTCCGTACTGTGGTACTGTCAGTCTCAGTTTACTTTATAATTACCTTATTTAAGTTTACTAATTTCGTTCGTAGCATATAAAATGAAATACTGTTCGGTTAAATGGGCTACTCGGCGAATAACTGAACTAAATATGTCATCCAGGCGGCTGCCTCGAACGACTGGAAGATTTATCGCCATTTTAAAAATAAAATACGCTATTTTCACATCTCCTCGTCACAGGTGGCAGGATAAAGTACTTACACACGAGGCTTAATCTGACATTGACTCGAACGAGACGCAGGGATAAAAGTGGAGCGACCGCAGCCTGCGAATATATTTTTTGCGTTAATATTTGCAGTAACGTAGCTGAATCAACATGAAACAGTCCTTTATTGGTGTTGTTAACAAACGTGTATGTTTTTTATTAGTTTAGAGTTATTTTTTTGTTGTGGGTAGCAATTACAAAGGCGTTGTTATATGATTTGTTGTCGGGAGCGCGGCGCGCGGCGCGGTGACGCGGCAGGCTCTGACCGCGCGCCTGTAACCACATCGTTATAACCGTTGACGTTCGTGTAATGAATTATACGCTGTGCCTATTATGATATTGTTTTATTTTATTTTGATTGAATCTTTCATTATGCTGATCAGTTAACTAAACTCTCTACTGCTTGTGTTTATAAATAAGAAGTTATTCCAGAGTGTGTTCCAGAGTTAAGAACAAAAAATATACCGCAATGAAAGGGAGAAGAAGTACTTTTCGGCTTCGTTAAGGGTAATTTTACACCCATTATGTTCATAAATATGCTAAATTATGTAAATAACTAGGTATATAGAACGATAACAGTACGTAAGCAACAGTCAACAAAAACACTTTTTACATCTATACTAATATTATAAAGCTGAAGAGTTTGTTTGTTTCGTTGAACGCGCTAATCTCCAGAACTACAGGTTCGCATTAAAAATTTCTTTTAGTGTTGGATAGCCCCATTTATCGAGGAAGGCTATAGGGTATCATCACGCTACGCAAAAAGAAAACAAGTCAGAAGCGGCGGGTGAAACCGCGGGGCACAGCTAGTTTATTATATGTTTGTTCAGTAGTTAAACTGGTTAAAATATTTTAACACAATACAAGTCATGCATGTGTTCAAAGCGTATCAGCTCCAATCAAGCAGTAAGGACGGTGTATCATTCACGCGTCTGGACGCGTCCTTACGGTTTAACTCGACCGTTAAGGTTAAACAATGTTACAAATATGTGCCTATACAGGGTGTAAACAGACCCTTCACATAGCCGTCAACCAAGCATTCTGTACATCAAACTAAGTAACTTTACGCAAAAATTTTTGCTGGGAATCAAATTTTTTTTGGGGTGAATAATCACGTATTACGGTAGGAGTCGATGGAAAGCACTCAAAGCATTGTGCTGATGGATGGATTGATTAGTACGGGGTCGTGGAGGTGTGTAAAGTAAAAATCTTACATTAAAAACAAGTATTTAAAAAAAAAAAAGTGAAAATGTTGGAACTTTGAACCCCAATATCTCCGTAACTAGAAGGATCCCTGGTATGGTCTAGAACAAAAAAAATATCGCAAAGACGGAGAGAACAAGTGCCTTTCGGCTATGTTAAGGGTCTATTTACACCCTTTATTTGGATATATGACTGATGATAGTTTCGTCCTTAGCAGATATCATGTTGCTCATAGCAACGGCGATTAGTGATTTAGTCGCTTGTCAGAAGAGAACACAGTGACACAAACTACTCAAAGTTTGCAACCTCTTCTAATCGCAGCGAGTTGTCAAAACGCTATGCATCTTTTATCAAGTTGCAAAGTCGCTAATCGCTAAAAGATCGATGTTAAAAGTAACATGACTAGTTAGAATATCCTTTATTGTACTTCCATCAAAATTGTTACACTGTTAGCGTCTATTTGGAACAACCGTGTGACACACAATTTTATTTTTTTAACTATTTGTTTATTTAACAATTTATGTACTCTAAATACTAAATAAGAAGAAAGGAACAAAAAATAGGTACAAAGGTGATGCTTTTTCTAAAGAAATCTATCTAGCACGGTTGCATATTAGAAAATCAAAACTTTCCTGAGCAAATTTCAAAAGAACAACGTACAAATCAACAAAGTTTAAAATAACGATGGTCATTTTATCAAAAGTTCAGCTGACCAAAGTCTGGAATATCAATGTTTAAATTTTTTATTACACTCTTGACCAAATCGTTTAAAGGTTAAAATGGATTACTGGATAAATAATTAATTATAAATGGATTAACTGAAAAAGCTAAAAATAATATAACCTAACCTAACCTAACACGAAGGGGATTCCGGGGTCTTAGCCCCCCCATCCCCGCCATCCCCTTCGAACCTAACCTGTCCGAGTCGGGGTGCCACTAAGTATACCTACATTTAAATTAATAATTCTTAATAAGAAATCATTTGTGATTATAAAATTTGATTAGTTATGATTTGGTAGGTACTTATATTTACATCTAGCAAATTTATTCAGTCGTCATTTGTGATTATGTAATTTGATTAGTAATGATTTGATATTTTAAAATTACATCTAGCAACTTTTGATCAGTCGTTCATTAAATGACACATACATTGGGATTCTAAAATTTTTCTAAATAAAACATTTGGTCATTTAAATTTTGTTATTTCGTTTATTGTTCTTTTGAAATTTGCTCAGGAAAGTTTCGATTTTCTAATATGCAACCATCTAGCACACCTGCGAAAGGAGATACTAACAAAAGAGATGTAGACATAGTGTGTAAAAGAAGAAGAGAAAATGGAATTCATAAAGCAAATAATAAATAAATCGCCAAGCGGTTGGTCGACTCTTCACGTGACCGGAGGGTGGGCCTATTTTTTGGCCAAAGAATCAGCATTGACATCCAACGTGGCATTGCTGCCAGCCTTCTGGGCATTTTTCCTATTGACAGCGATGTGGACGATTTTTTTTGACGCCCTGTAACCCTTTTGATACTTGTACATATTTTTATTATTATTATAGATCCATAGTTTGTAAATAATGTACATAGTTGATTCAATTAAAAGCAAATAACTAGTATATTTCAGTTTTTATTATTTTAGTTTTATTTTGTGTGCACTTGTGACATGTGCCAAATACAGATATTTTCTATTTTCTTTCTTTCAATAAGAGATAACAGTATAACATGTGTATTTGTGTGTGCAGGTGACTTGCCTCGACCGCGCAGTAAAGGCGAGTATGTGTTCGTGATCGCGCAGCTGTTGTTCGGCCTGATGCTGTTTGCCACCGTGCTGGGACATGTCGCCAACATCGTCACCTCTGTCAGCACCGCCAGAAAAGAGTTTCAAGGTAACACCTTCTATATTTGTTATAGCAAGTAGGACATCTCGCGAAGTGTTAACGCACAAATCAGTAACCTTGACTGATTTGTAACGAATAATATGTTATGAAAGAATATTTAGTTTTAATTCCGCAAATAGATCCAGATTGGATGCAGGATTCAGCACCTCGCAAGCAAAAATAGGCATAATCAGCCTATAATGTTCCCACTGCCTACTGGGACACAGGCCTTCTCTATATGAGAGGTAATGGGCTATAATCCACCACTTGGGCCCAGTGCGGGTTGGTAGAAGTCACATGTCTTCGAATTTTGTTCTTGTCATGCCCGTTTCTTCACGATGTTTTCCTTCACCGTTTTGAGAGCAGTGGTGATGAAATAAATTGCACAAAGTAATGCGCCTGCCTGGGTTCAAACCCACGACTTACTTACTTTTTTACGCTCGTAAGTCAGCGCCGCCACCACTGGGCCACCACTGCTCTCCAGCAAAATTATGTGTATGCAGAGGTTGCGACAACAACATAACAAGTTGCAACATGCAATCTAAACCTTTACATATACTTCGACACGTGTTCCGACAGTAGCCATTTCATTGTCATGGAATTCTGCAAAGCTGATTCCATAACTTGATTTGTAAAGTTAATCCACACATCCCGTACAACTTTTGTTAATATTGCTGTATGAATAAAACACACTCATAAACATTTATTTCCTCCACACAACAAGATAAGCCTGCTGTTCGTATATTCTCCTGTTTCGCTAGTTTCCCCTAAATAAGCTCTCTTTATGTGTACCGTGATGAAAGCGCTGAATGTCAATGACACAATTCCGACCAAAGCTGAGGTAAAAGCATTCACAGAAATGTTTAATACAATCCTGTTGGTACGTACCTATAATCCGCTTAATGTAATTTTTACGAATCAGATTTTCATAGTCAATACGTGCGTGATTACTTGATTTCATACGAGTATCTAATCTACTCTCGCTTTTGTAGGAAATATTGGAATGTAATTTGCCCAATATATTTTATTTACCCGTCACTATGTTATTATGGTTCCACTTGAGAATGTTTGTCATAGGTCGGCACAGTTCAAGGTTGCTTTTACTGTAGGCTCTATTCATACATACATCCTAACTCCCACGCTTATCTCAGCCTTAAGCGTTCCTCAGTCCGGATCTAACGCGCACAATTTAGGTATGTAATATGAAAAACGTTTGAGGTAAGCCGATTACCATATAAGAAGGATTATGCAAAAATAAAACGTTCCTGTATAAATATGTGTTGTAGACAAGCTTTGCGAAGTTCTCATTTTCAGTGATGCATTAGATGGTTAACACGATATATCATGCGCACGTGTGAAGGTTCAAAGAGCTTGGTTCACATTGTGGGACGAGGAGGCGGCGAGGCGCGGCTGCACGCGGCTCGACGCGGCGCGGCGTGGCTGTCACATTAGCGTACTAAGCAGGTAGACGTGCCGGCACGCGGCCCCGCGCACCGCCGCGCCGCCGCTACGTGCTCGCCCAACACCCAGCCTCACTCGCTCCTCGACCTTACCTCAAAGTCGACTTCACGGAGCAACCGTCTGCTCGATACGTTCAGCAAAGTTACAAACCAAAACTCCCAACAAACTTTCCGACTCATAGTTCGTTTATCAAAACGCTGCTCTTTGACGTTCTCAAAAAAACTAGTTTGAAACTCGTTAAATTAGCAAAAGACACGTACGTAGGTAATCAATTCGTAGAATGGATAAGTCTAGCATTTTAAACACAGAGGAGCGGCAAAGTGTCAACAACTTTAATTAGCGCTGCAGCTCGGTTGAAAAGACAATGGCGCCGCGACGGCAGAGAGCAGGCTGAATCCGTGACCTTCCTCGGCGGCGCTGCAGCGAAATAGGTCAGCGGCTTGAATGCTATAAATAGCTCGGCGAAAGTCGGGCGCCGCGCCCCATCCCGCCGGGAGAGCGCGTCGCGCGCGCCCGCCCTACATCGATCCGAGCTGCCACCGCGCGCCCCATCGCGCCCCATCGCACCCCATCGCCCAGCGCCCGCCTGAGCCTAACAATTTGACAATAATTGATCTACTCTACGACACTCTCCGATGGTCAGAGCCGCTCTGCAGTGGTGCAGGACGGCCCAACTTTCGCTACACACACGACATTAAAATCATTTTCAAAGTCAAGCTATCAGAACAAAAATATACACTTCTTTAACAAAGCGAATCTTTGCAAGATGTGGGATGCACAAAAATACCCGCATCTTACAATAACAACAACTAAACAATTCTAAAAAAACAACTGAATATCATAAATCTGCATTACTTAAACATATTAATAATTTAGGAGGCAAGCCTCACACTCCGAGGAGCATTCAATCTGTTAAGCCAATTTAATTAACCCTAAAACGCTAGGTAGTATTCAGAACTTAAATAAGTTCCGCGCCGGTCGGTTACCCGTCTAATGAAATACTAGCTTCTTCGTGATACGCTCCCACGTCCGGTGCAAAATGCCTACTAGCAATCTTCACACACAATATCAAGTTTATCAACTTAGTCAATAGACGCGGGGAATTTCTAACTCTTAGCTCGGATTTTAGTTCGTATAATGATTGGACTTGCACTGCAAACTGTTATTACAGTTAATGCACCGTGTGCTTAAAAAAATCTTTTCTAATATGATTGTGTCAGTAGACGTGAGTTTGGAACGTCTTGCAACATGGAGATCCAAAGAACTAATATGAAGGCATGCATGATTAGTATAAATTCTGCGTAAATGAGTTAATGAGTATGTTCGAATATCCCGTGGAGTATTCTTCGAGTTCAATAGGGAGTTAGAAATTGTCGAGCAGGCAGGCGCAATGTAAACAATTGGTGCAGTCGCTCCTACAGTAAGTATCTAGTTTATATTCAAATTGCTGGACGCGGTCTGTCCTCAAATTGTGTACGCAGTCAGCGCTCCCGATCCCGACTAGCTTCGTTTGACTTTCAGACTTTTCATTGTTGCTGCGTGTACCGATAACATTATAAATGATTGTGTAAACAAATCAAGTTTAACCTGAAACAATAATTTTATTCGAAAAAAATGGGAACGAACCAAATATTTGTTACTATGCCAGAAATAAGAAATTCTGCTTTCATATTCCAGAAAATGTTTCTTATTTAAAATACAGAAGTAGAAACAAGGACCATAATTTTCTCATTCCGATTGAGGAAGAGGTTTCGCTAATTTATATAGAGCCTCTGGGACGTTCTTTCCAGCTGACGTATTTTGCTCGACGAAAACACGGAAACCTCGACAATAATAATGCTTTACTAAATAAACAAGCCTTATTTCCGTCGTTTCCCAAAAAGTGTGTTCTAACGTAACTAATGTAGCGTGTCTGGCCGCGCACGTGGCTCATTTCCGTGAGGCGATGCGGCGCGGTGCTGCGTTGCGTTATGTTCCGCTGCGCTTCGCGGTGCGGCGGCGGCGATCGGGTGGTTGACTCAGCTCCGCACACACAAGCGACCGCACTCTGCCGTCCCCGTACCGTGTTTGAGCAAGATTAAATTACTCCAAATGTCGGCACACTAATAACACCGCGTACACCGGTACACTGCACGGCAGAGGGTGCGCTGTTTACTTGTTTTTGTGGCGAAATGTTTATTGTTGACGCTACTTAACAAACAATCAGCCCTTTGTATCCGAGTTCAGCTTAGTAAGTGTGATCTCAGTTTAAAACTCCTGCCTGAAAATGAAAGAAAGAACAAGTATTTATCAGTCTCGCACAGCATGCGTAGCGTGATTACCGTAGACAAGGTTTTAGTTGACGGAAGAATCGACAAAATGACAGATAGTAAAAAGAAATCTGTCATTGTTTCGATACAATCTGTCATTTTGTCGATACTTCCGTCTAAAAAACCCGTTTCTACGGTGGCCATGCTACGCGTGCAGGACAAAACAAAAAATGGTTAAATTGAGAATGAAACAAAATTACATAAAAAGTAAACATAAGAAAAAATAAAACAACCGAAGTCGGTCCTACGAGGCCAAAAGGTCCCCATCTCAGCATGGTGCTGTAACGTTTAAGTGATTCACGGTCAGATACGAATAAAATTAAAGAGATGAGTATTACTTAAAAGAAAAGATGATAAGAACGAACCGAAGTAGGAGTTATCTATATGGTTGTAATTACGATTTCAATCAATTTAGTATGTTCTTAGCACAAATACGATACAACTGTTTCGTATTTGTGTCTTTGTGGCTTTAAAGTTTTCTTGCTTGTAAACGGTATTCAGATTCAGATAACTTTATTAATTTATTATTAATAAAGTGTGAGACTGCGTGTGTGGGTGTGTGAGTGTGAGTGTGTGTGTGTGTGTTTTTTTTCTTTTGTTTTTTACTTTATTTGGTTTTTTATTTGTATATGTATTTTTTTTATCTCACTTCTGCACCGTGGGCAAAGATCTCCCTCTTATCCTTCCTCCCTTACTTCTCTGCAGTTTTCTCACCTATTGTAATCACACTAAAGTATAAAAAATAATCTTTTACTTAGGCAACAGTGTTCAGTGTTAACCAGTCACGCCAGTTGGAAAACATTCATTCGCGTTTAAATATTACATTAATTGTATTTCGCGGGCGCCCAGACGCGCTTGCCGCGTTTGAACGACGTTCTAGCTATTAATTAATGAACGATGCGGTAAACAGTCTAGTGGAATATAACTTAGGCCAGTGTTTTTCAATCTTTTTCATGACACGATAACAGTATGAAAAAATATTTCGCGACCCGTCGCTTTTTTTTCATGTATTTTATTATGTTACGAATATTTAATCCATACAACATTTTTATACATTAGTATAATTAGGATTCGGATAAATACATCATTGTCACATTTTTTTTAAATTTGGAAAACGATTTAATTCTCAATGTAGTAAAAACGGATCCACGACGGGAGAATTAAGCGCAACCTTCGCACTAAGATGCACGAGTACTCATAAGTTTTTATTTTGTTAGTAATTTGTATGAATATACAAATGCTTATCCTTTAGTTAATATTTTCTTATTAAATCCATCTTTTTTAACTTTATTGTTTTTTTTCACTGAGTTTTCACGACCTCTTGAGGACCCTCCTATAGAGGCTTTGGGTCCCCACTAGGGGGTCGCGACCCACAGGTTGAAAAACACTGACTTAGGCTATTTGTTGAGAAATTATAAGTTAAAAATGACAATAATAAAATCAAACTAACACGGTTAGGGGAAAAGATCACGCTTCAATTTTAACCACTTAATAGTAAGTACATTTAGAAAATCTAATATAATATCCGTAACGTGTGATTTACTCTGTTCACAAATGACCAAAAATAATCCACAGGCACTGAAATTGGCATAACATCCGTTACACAAAAGGAAAAGCCGAATAACTGGCTGTTGCAATATTTGTGGAATGACCCGCAATAAATTAGGATATGAGAGTCATGCCAAAAGTTATAAGATGGTCTTTGTTTATTTTTTGCCGGAACGAGCGATAAAATAATCCCGAGATAAAAGAATGTGTAGGAAACTTTCAGTACTGGTTTTATGAGTAACTGGCGACTTGCAGCGCAGTGCACTTTATCGTCCGCTCGGCGTGCTCAAGTCATTGAATGAAGTTGAGCACTTCGCACCTCGCTCCGATACGCTGGGCTTACGTCACAGAACCTATACCAAAGTAACGTGTAAAACCTATCATAAAGTTCGCGAACACGTTGAATACTAAAATTTAATATCGTATTAGTTCAAGCGTTCGATTTTCCAATAAGTGGCGATTAGTGCTAACTTATTCCGAACACTCGGAGCCACTTGTTACTGAAGCCAGTGATTAGGTGCAGCTCTTTGTTCCCGCTCACCTTTATGCCCGGCTTTACTTCTTTGTAATGAGTTCTCGACTGTATAAATTTTGTTGCATTAGTTCATGTGTATGGTTCAATTTAACTGTGTTGCTGGTTTCAGTATAACCACAGCCTCTGTGCATATTGACTACAATTGGACGCTTTGAGAACAAATATTTTACATTCGCAGACGGAACACAAAACCGCACGCTCCGTATCAGTGTAAATTAGTTTTCATTTGGGCTCGGTATAGCATAATGATTTTATTTACAGAGTGTTACTGACTGAGTATTTTATTAATGCAAATAATGCGAGATACTCTTTATTTCTTTTGAACTACTTCTAACATAACACTTGTCAAAGAAACTTTTGTATGTAGAATATACAGAGGAAACTGGCGTCACGGACGACAGACCCCTTTTTACCCAGGTTGTATAGGTGCTCCTCGGGGACACAGAATGAAATATATCGCTTTACCGCACAATCACGTCTCTACGGATCGATATCCATTAAAATTGTAATGTCATGTATATTGGGAATGTAAACTAGGGTAACATATCGCGCGGGTGTTATATAATATGCATGTGTGTAGGTATAGTTAATGCCCACATTACACGTCGTTATTGTGTGTTTGTTCTGAACTAAGCCTGTTATCTCGGGGCAGACATGGCAGCCGGGTTAAACGGTTTTGGTAAACTTGAGATTGCAATTATTTCTTGCTAACATTAAGTTAGCACTTGACATACTAGGCGCTCCACTTAGCTTAACTAACCCTAGTTCCCGGACGGCGACAGGTGAGATTAAGTGCGATCTACGAAACAGTATAAATTCATTTTGTCGCTGCGAAACTTTGTGACAAGTTGATGAATAACATTATCTTTTTGAAATTGAAATTTTGTTTGGAAGACTCTAGCCCCTACTTGAGTAATCTCTTCTTAATATCACGGAAGCGGGTCTTTCCTACTTAAGTGTTCGGCCTTTTGATGCACTTTGAAAATTTATGCTAGGCCAATTTATACCTTAATGGAATCGCTAAGAGGGTACCAAATATTTACGTGTCTACTGAAGCAAATGGTTTTAAAAAAAATATCTGTAATATTATTTAGCTTTTGTTGATAATTGTAGCCCCTGACAACCTGTGCCGATAGCGAAATCCTTCGATTCTTTTTCGTATTAAATCACCAAATTATATTGTTTTAGCGAAACTCGACGGCGTGAAGACCTACATGCGCATGCGACGGGTGCCCACACACTTGCAGGTGAAGGTGATCAAGTGGTTCGACTACCTGTGGCTCACGCAGAAGTGTTCCGACGAGGAGAAGGCCGTTTCCTGCCTGCCTGACAAGCTGAAGGCTGAAATAGCCATCAATGTACACCTGGATACATTGAAGAGGTAAATGATTGTTTATTACGTAGGTATACATTTTCCTTTAATTTGTCTCGAGCAGCTTTGACCTTGTTGCGCTGGGCGTTTTACTATGTATAACCTTTAACCTTTCATTGGCTGTGATATGGTCTCGTAACATAGTTTTAACCGTTGATTAGTATACTTATCTTAAAAAAGTGGGCCTCTACTTATACTTTAAAGATATCTCTTACAAAGTTAGGTATAGAAAAAGCTCTAACAAGATCTAAACATAGCCAGAAGTAGAAGTTCTACAAACAAAATTGGAATATTCACATATATTTCCACACAAATGTAGACATCAAAATTTATTATTTAAATAGGAAAGTTTGCCTTACTTTTATTTTAGCTCAAATTTTTAGATTCCATGTCGTTTGCAGGAAAGAAGGCGATTAGTAATCCTTAGCGGTATTCGATGTATGAATGTTATGTGTATAAATATAAACAGATAAATGCTGACCCTCGTTCAACTGAATACTGTGGAGCAGGTGTTTTTCAAAATCATAAGGACGGGTTCAAAAGTAAACATACTTTGATCTCTGAAATCATTGAGATATAATTTTGAGAGCTCCTCTGATAGACATTACAAAAGTTGATGTTGGTCGAGACAATGACAAAGGATTGTCGGATCTTAACTTGAAGGATAATGAACTTGTCACTATCGAGCAAATTAGTTAAGGCGCCCAAATGTCTTAGCCTTTAATTTAATTTGCGTTTAGTTTGAGTTAGGGTTCAAGCAATTTAATTTTATTGAGTTTTATTCCATCTGTTAATTATGATTCTTAATTCAATTAGCGAGATGTGGAATCCTTTCAACAGTCGATTCAGTGTAGATAGTTATGGTAGCAGGTTACCCATCTCACTGACATTAATGCATTGGAGCAGTTTAAGCTTAATATCCCGTGTTGTATAATTAAAAAGAGAAACATTCGCTTTTTACGTCCATGAATTATGCATAAGTGTTCGTTTATACGATCCTCAATTATTTGTCGCCAAATGGCTCTTCTGTTCTGTTGTGTTTTTCAGCTGAATTCTGTTTATGTGCTGTTTAGAGCACCTGTACTCGTAATGTTTAAAATGTCACCTTTATGTAAAACATTAATTAGATATAAATTCAAAACATGTTTAAGTAAATACATACAAATAAGGACTTATCAATAATAAACCATTAAACTTTGTGATCGTTACGAGAAAAGTTAAAATTAGCACCTTTTCGTAATCGCAGGGTGGAAATCTTTCAAAACACCGAGGCGGGCTTTTTGTGTGAGTTGGTTCTACGGCTTCGACCGGTTCTGTTCTCGCCAGGCGACTACATTTGTAGAAAAGGTACGCTCTGATTTTCTTGAACTTCATATACTTAAAATTTTACCTCCCGAAGGAGGAAACAAAATAAAACGAAAACATTTCCGGGAAGCTGTTAAAAATTGATATATTTTCCCTAGGCGAAGTCGGGAAGGAAATGTACATAGTGAACCGAGGGAAGCTCCAGGTGGTCGGCGACAACGGGAAGACCGTGCTCGCAACACTCAAGGCTGGTTCTTATTTTGGCGAAATTTCCATTCTGAACATGGGCACGGCAGGTAAACAACTTGGTAAATATCGCCAGGGCCCGAGACGCCACGCCATTATTACACTACTCTGTATTCTTGAAAAGTTTTGAAAAGCAAACGTTTCGAGGAGACGCTGCACTCAGGCCGAGGGAGCGGCCGCGACGCCACCAACAGGTTCTGGGACATCATTGTGACGACTGTTACCGCTGTCGGCTGCGCCTAATCACACACTCACGTCACTTACGGCACTTGACGCCTGCCACGCAATGACGCACCCGACTAGCGCTAACTAGTTCGTGCCAATTGTATTAGGGAATGCTTTAAAATTTAAATTAATTTACAATTACGCATTTTAGATATGATTTCAGTTTTTTTATATGCTCTTAAAATATTCCTTTTCATATTGATACATACTTCAAAAGAAGAGATATTGTTGTGTGGTAAGCTTAACTACTTTTATTTGTTTCGAATCGGACTTCAATGGCTTCATCTTAGATCCTCATCAAGGATTTGTAGCGTCTTGTGTCATGTGGTTTATTTGCATCTTAGTAACATCTCCTTTGGTTGTATTGAAGGCAGTGTCCCCGATCGCTTTGCATCCTCCCTGATTACCTCATATATTTGGCGTGACTTCTTGGTGCATGATCCCCCAATATTTTAAGTGTCACCCGCGTAAGATATTATATCCATACTATCGGTTTTCAAAAATCTTTTTTTTCTAACTTCGATATCCTATGCAATCTGACTTGTAGAACTGCTTAGTTCTTTTACGGATTTCATATTTCTACTGATTTTATTAATATTTAGCATTCGTATGTAAAAGTTTTTGTATTTTAAAGCTTTGTCTTGGTAATGGAGCAGTATAAGAACCCTAGAGAAATGGCTTCTTATAATTTTGTTACGGTCAGCTATTATTTTTAAATTGTGGACGCGATGTGACTCCGGATCCGTTTACCTACCCTTCGTGTTGTCTAAATTTCAAGGTAGTTTTCGATCTTTTTTGAACAAGCTTTCCTTTTTATTTCTTGAACCTGTGACTGAACTTCTCTTGTCATGTTTTCCCTGCCACCAATATCGGTTGTCCTGGTCTGGTGTTTCTTATGACCTGTTCTGTCTATGTGTGTGTCGTGTGGAATGAGGGATCAGAACAGCTCATAAGGGGGGGACCGGACGCCGGTTGGCATGGAGTGTGTGGATGACACGTCGACAGGCAACCGCCGGACAGCATCGGTGCGATCAGTGGGTTACTCGGACCTGTTCGTGCTCAGCAAGAAGGACATGTGGGACGTGCTCAAGGAGTATCCTGCCGCCAGGGTGCGCCTAGAGGCGATCGCCGTCAAGAGACTCGAAAAATATAAGAAAGCGCCGCTAGAAAAAGGTAACGTTTGGCTAGTATATTATTCAACATAATAAATGTGTGTTTGATGAAGCTGAACATTTTCCGAATCAATAGATTGTTTCCTAAAACAAGCCTTTATTGCTGGTTTGGACAGGGTGAATTATTGCTTCCTGTAACATCCCTTTTCTGTTAATATTGGACATTGACTGAGTTAACGTTTGCGTTAGGATTCTCTATTTTACTGATATATGGGTTAATAGGTCTAAACGATTGATTGTCTTACAGTGGCCATGGGCCGTTGCCAGTCGACGCCCGGGCTGGTGGAGACGAGCGGGCGCGTGCCCATCGAGGACATGAACCTGCCGCCCGCGCCCGCGCTGCCGCCCCCACACCCCTCACACCCGCCTTCCTACCGGGACCAGCTTTATAGGTGCTTTGATAATTACAACATCATCATCAGAAGGGGGTGTCCCCTTCTTCATATTATGTATCTTCCAAAATATGTAGTTAAAAGTAGTAGTAGTATGGGGTTCGATTGCCAGGTCGGGCAGTGTTTTGAGTTTTTCCAACAGAGATTTTTCAGTAGCAGCCACGGAGTATGGATTCGTGCCCGTTTGATAGCAATAAGTTCGCCCCCTATAACATGGAACTAAAACATAACATAACTGTACTATTAGGTACATTTGTGCCTAATCCTTTGGGGATTACAGGCGTGATGTAACGATATATATATTATTATTAATATATCTATCGTTTTTTCATTTATTTCAGTCATAGTCCATAGTAAAATTATAAAAATTAAAATCACATTAAACACATGTACATTAAAATAATCAATAAAAATTAAATTACACATACATACAAGGGCCAAGATGATATCCTCGTGGTACTCCCGGCGGCTCTGGTTCGCTATGAGGTTTAAAACTACTAATCAAGATTTTTTAGATCGGATCATGCACCATAGTAATAAAGCATCATGTAGGTACACCTAACGTTCGCTATTTTGCTTGATCAACAATATCAAATGCTTCACTAAAAACTACGTACCGTCTCTCTTACAATTCAGAAGAACTTTGTAAACGATTTATTGTTATAAATGGAACTGCTACTAATTTGTATGTATTTCTCGCAGTTCGTCAGTAAGCCCTCTACGAGTAGCATCGCCGGTGGCGTCGTGCGCGTCGAGCGTGCGCAGCAGCGGCGCGGGCGGCGGCAGCGTGGCCACCGCGCCGCGTGTCATGCTCGACTCGCACGACGCACTCGAGTGCGAGATCAAACGCTTGCGTGAGCGGTTGTATACCGTCGAGACGGAGAACGCCGCCATGTCTGCTAAATTAAGCCAGCAGCAGTGGGAGGTGGATCAGAGGTAAGTAGCAATACTACAGGTCAAGCGAAAAGGATCCAATCCACAACATGGCCAAAAATGACTTTGGCCATGTTGTGGATTGGATCCTTTTCGTTTAACGACGTTCAATTCTAGACAGGAATATCAACTAACTTTAATGTTTTGTGTGTCTAGACTACAAGAGATTGAGATGCAGATCTGCGGCGGCAGCTCGGTGAGCTCCTTGGAGGAGAACGAGCGGAACCGCGAAAGCATCATTTAACAGCGCGCCTCGCCCGAGCGAGCGCGCCTGCTGCCCGTGCAGACTTTGCATCTCGCCGCCGTCTACTGAACAACTGACCAATGTATATCCCCCTACCCCCAACCCAACCCCTACCCCACCCGCCTCCTCTTGTGACCTTGTGAACTCGAAAGTACGATGAATTAGTGTTTTTATGAATAAATATTATTATGGAATATTTAAATACGAATTAACTTTATCAAATTTATATATACGTAGTATATACGACTCGCTGATATTTGACGAGTGTCGTGGAGTGAGATTTTGCTGAGACAATATTATCTTAAAAATATCGTTTAGGTATCGAGGTGTAAGAGTGCGTGAAGTGCGTGCGCGCGGTTTGTACCGTTTCGTTGTGTTGCTGCGTCGTGCGCCTGCGGGCGAGCGAGTACTTCTGTTCCTTCTCTAGTGACCGTTGTAAGCTCCGTGTATCGACTGTGTCCGTATCAACTGACCACTGAGTTTCTCTATTGATTCATGTTCAATATCGTGATTCTGTCTGTTTCCGCAAATGCTATCTAGTAATGGCGAAATGTTTTCCTTGTAGAGTTCGGAAGTTTGTGTACAATGTTATTGTGAATCGTATAATCAATAACTGATACTGTGTGCCAAATTAAGGCCAAAGTGAATGTGCTATGGATAAGATTTTTGTGTTAACTCATAAATAGAAAATGTAATGGATGGTTTCTTATCCATTAAATTTGAGCTTTAATTATTATAAAAAAATCCCGGAAGACTAAATCATTGACCCATTTTAAGTGTTATGTTTCAATTAACCTGATCTTTGATATATCGTAACAGTCTAGGGAATAGTTCATTCGTCACTAAATTCGGTATAATCTATGTATATTCGCGGAATAATATTATTACATTCTGAAGCAGTTTTGTCAGTTTTAAGAACATAAAACGACCATAGTATGTTGTAATTTGTTATATAAAATGGATTTAATACCTATGAATTAAGAGAAGTAGCTATAACTGGTAATAACATCAGTTTTGGTAATGTAAGATCAATACTGCCAAATAAGATTTAAGTAGATACAAAGTTTTAATGTAATGATATCGACTAACAATGTTTTGTACTTGTATTGTTTCTATTACTGTATTGGGTTATGACGTCGTTATGTAACATCGATGTGTCTGCATAAATGAATTTTATTATTGAAGCTTTTACAATAATATGTATGACAGTCATTACTTTGGATATGTGTTTCGAAATAGACCAGTACACAATATAAAGTGGTACCAAAATATGGGACAAACTAACTTAACTCAGCTCTAAGTAAATTGTAAATAATTATTCTAATATCTATGATACGTGTTTGTAAGCTGTTTTCATTGATAACCGATTGTTTTGGAAGCAAGAGTTACCCGATGTGTATTGTTGATGGTAAGGAGCGTGGCGTTGTTGTAGGCTCTCTGTTTGTGTTCACAGTACACACGCACGTGCTCGTGCTCGTCTCGTGCTCGACTCGTGCTCGCACGTTCATGAAACACGCTGTAGGGTGAACTGCCGCTCGTCTTGTCAGGTTCAGTTCATGCGTCGATCATTTATTAGTTAGTTCGAATCGTTCTGTTTATTTCCTAAACGCCCGAAGAATATAATAGATAGGCGATAAAAAAATTAAACTGTAAATAAAATATTTATTTATTGTTATTATATTCCATAAATTTTTCTTCTTACATATTTCTCGATTATAAAATGGTTAGAGAGATGCATTATGCAATTGAATACTTATATTTAACGAAAAACGAAAGTGCTTTTTATCATAATAACTAGTAGGTTTGTGGGTGTCTTGTGAGACCTAGTGGCGGGCGGCACCGCTCGCTCGCGACACCAGCTCGAACCGATTCCTTTTGTAATATTATTATAAGTGCTGATTCTTTACCTTCACACGAAGCAGACATGTTCTAATGCGGAGACCGTATTATTTGGATGGAAATCGAAACGCGGTTCAGTAGTTTTGCAATAACCAGGCTTGTGCATCTTAAATTGGAAATTCAATTATGTATCGCACATGATTCATTTTATTGTTAATAAAAAGATTATGATAATACGATTCGTGCTTTTTATTTCTCACAAACCTGAATATATTGAAGGATGCCCGCATCCCAAACACACGGCGAAAGGAGAAAAGTTATTCACACGAGTGTTTATAGGTAAGGTAAAGATTTGTATTAAGCTAGCTTTTGCCCGCAGCTTCGCCTGCGTGAATGTCGAAAAATATCTCACCCGAACAAACATAGTTACTTACCTTCACCCCCTTTTTAACCCTTCGGGGGTAGAATTATAAAAAACGCTGAGACACGTATAAATTAATTTGCAATTGTCAGCCTAAACACAAAATTTTAAGATCCTAACTTCACACTTTTAAGATTCTAACTCACGAACTTTCATATAAACTTCCATCCCCTATTTTACCCCTTTAGGGGTGGAATTCCCCAAAAAATCCTTTCTTAGTGGATACTTACTCTTCACAAAGAACACACCCTTCACGTTTCATGTCTCTAGGACCAGCGGTTTGGGGTGTGTGTTGATATATCACCCAGTCAGTTTACCATTTTATATATTTAGATTAAATGAGGAAGCGTACGCTCGTCAAGCTGAAACATATCGTAAAGTATACAGGAGAGGTAAAACGAGAAATATACAAAACGAAACGTGGGAAGCAAACGAAAAAAGGACGGCGGGAAAAAAGATTAACATATCACGATTAAATAGGGTTATACGAACTGACACTCGCAGAAAGAAAAGTAAGAAATATTCCAAAACTTTGAATAAAGATCTATGGCACTTGAATAGGTTAGAATATTTTACTGTAAGCCTCACAGCGGCTGGTGATGTACCCGCTTTGTCTGCCTAACAAAGGGTATGCATAGATGGTTATGTATGTAGGTAGGTATATATGTCTTTGAATAAAAATCTGGTATATCCGTGACCTTTGAGCCAATGAACAGATGACGGTGCTGATCTGAATATTGAACAATGGAATGTAGCGTTTGGTAAATTGGTAAGCATTGCTTGTATTCAAAGGCTGCATTGAAGAAAATTCTGACCAATACTTGGCTGAAGGTGTAGCGAATTAAGTGCATTTAGCTTAATTACGAAGGATGTACAGTCAATAGAATTAATAAATGTTAACATGTTTCAAGTGCAAGAAATTTTCTTGACTGTAGATAATTTTATGCTGAAATAGGTTTTGTTTTAAAGTTATATTTTATTACATATTTCGGTTCGTGACTGTACATTTAAATTTCTCTTTTGGCAATGGAGCTGCTATAAAGCAACTCGATTTTCACAAACCATCTAAATATTCCCTTCAAAGAAAACAAAGCAAACGCATTTATTGCTAATAAACATTTCAAAGTCGATCTAAAGACAACGCAAGAGTTATTGTATCATCAAAATTAAATATTGATACAGCTTTCGCAAGCATTCCCTCTGTAGATGAGAGATCTAAATATGAATGTACATATATCTACGGACGGGAAGCTATTCAATAGGAAGCAACACTCTTGAGAGGGTGCCTGCTTTGTGAGGTTACCGGGATTGCCAGTCTCTCTTAATATTTTATTTGGTTCTAACGCGCAATCCGCTGCGTTGGCCCCGTAGCCAGGGTTTCGCTCCTGTATTTTTATTTACCTACCCGTATTTAAGACGAGACTGAATAACTTTTTGTTATAAACTCGGAAAGTTTTTATGTTGTTGTTTTATTAGCTGTCAACTGTTTTAACGTGTTAATAAGTATTTTTTGAAAAGGAATAAAAAGGTTTTCACTATAACGGCACGTCGAGGAGAGTTTTCTTCCAGCTTTTCAGTGCCTGAGTTTGAACTCTTTTTAAAAATGATTTATATTTATATGTTACAGTCAAAACTGTTAATCGGTCAAAACTAATTTTGACAGGTTTCAGTCAAAATTCTTATAATGTTAAAATGCGTTTTCCCCATTTAAAATATGTTGTTTCAGAACGTTGTAATTACCTAGTCCTAGAATTACTACAACATAATGTTTTGCAAAGGGTCACAAAAAAAAACCTTACAAACCTAATAAGTTTCTAAGTTATTGTTAAAATAGTTTTCAAGTAGTTTTGACTGATTAACAGCGGTCAAAAGTAGTTTTGACTGATTAACAGTTTTGACTGTGACATATACATAACCTAGAAATATGGTAAAAGAAACGGGAGGCCTATACCCCGCAGAGGATGATTCCGTGCTGAAATGACCATGATGATGATGAGTTACATTATGAGAATTATATTGTTTTTATTTCTAAACTAGGCCTACTAAAGTTGCGATCAAATTGGTACCGACAGTTGGCGACCGGACTGAATTTGGAACCGGTACTGAATTATCCGTCGAAGTCCGGTGTCCGCAGCCAGTCAAAGTACGGTCCAATCGGTTCGGTGAATCTTAACTCGATCTAAATAAAAATTCTTTTAGGACAGTAATTTATTTCAAAACGATCATAAAAAACTATAAAAACCTGAAACCCGAAAGAATCCTTCCGTCAATCTTGGCAATAAAACTCGCATGAATAAAGTATTAGAATTCATATTCCAATAGATCAACATAAACTGAAGCGTTCTCATCTTGAATGATAGAACTGCATAGGATAATATGTTGATCGCCAATATTTGTATTTGATCGAATTTTGAGGCGATCTAATATTCTTTAAGCGTCAACATAAACAAAGGACAGTGCGAGCGAACCCCACTGAGACCCCAATACTATACATACACATATTATACAGAGAGTGCGCGCTACCCTTTGGCATTAAAAAGGCTGAAAACAAATTCACTTTTAAAAGAAAAGACCACTATTTAAGTCAGTATAAATAGCTCTCTCTCTATTAGAAGTCGAGTCATGGTTATTATTATTAGGTTTCTCGTTTTTAATTTTGTTATTTTGTTAAAATATGTATTAGTTTATTTTATTTGTATATATGTATTAGTATCATTATAAGTGCCTATATAAGTTTTCGAAAGCACATGAAGTTTAAATAAATAAATACCTGATACACGGTGTAACAGAATAAATGCAGAGGTCTTCCGTTTATTCTGTGTGATGACTCAGACCATGGAACTGAAACACTTTTGTTCTACGACTTTTGCAAATTCATAAGGTTTTTTTTAGCTTTCCCGCACATGTTGACATGACACGATCACCTGATCGCGTCAAATCTTATGGAAAGTCCAATTTATTTTTTTCGAATCCAAGAACTCTTTGTTCAGTTTGATAGTCCGACACACCCCGCGAGAGGTCTTGCGTTTAATTATGTTACCCCTTGTTTATGCCCCTACAATCTACACTACACAGACCCGGCGGTTTGTGTATGTGAGTTTAAATGTTTGTAAACGCACCCACAATACTGGAGAATTCCTCGTGTGTGGCAAGGCTGTGAACAAAAAGAAAATATGAAGAGGTAAAGTTTATAAGTTTGGATGTATGAAGTAATCTCCGAAAGTACTCACCCTATTTCTAAAATTCTTAGACTATTACCGAGTGACATAGTATATTTCATGAACGCGGACGAAGTCGCGGGCAGAAGTTAGTATATTCATATTCACATACAGAACATCTACTAGAACAGGAAAACAGATCTGAGTTATCTTTTAATTAGTAGGATTTTTCTTTATCACCAATTATCGGCAGGTGTGAACATGAGCTGTAATTAATTACGCCAATAAATACACCTATAATTAGTTACCTACTACAGTTCCAAGTTACTTAAACTTAATCTTGCAAGTGCGGTAGCAACCAACAACTAATTACGGATAATTCCACAAGTGCAAGTACAAGTCTTAAGTGGCAACCAGTCGCTGCCGAACACCAACCGACGTTTAAAGCCGCCGCGCCATTTAGAAAATGCCTCGATTCCATTGCTGCATAGACATACCTACCCAGTACAATATAACGCAAGAGCCGTAAATACAAAAGCCAAAATATTGTTGAAAACATTGCAGAGGCACATTAATTACTAAATTCCTGCCGAGGCTTACACTTAATTGGTGATTCCGGACCTCGTACAGGAATATATGTCACTTGGAGCTTTCTTAATCCCCTGCTCGGCTGTTAAGGAATATCATTCGTCTGCATTCCTTCCGCTCGGGTGCGCTTAAATCTGAACCGCAGAGCCTGCACTGTGCTGACACCCGCGCCATATATTTAAGGATATTTGCAGCAGTCGGCTCTTTGTGCAATTATAGCGCTCATTTAAAATGCGATTTTTTTTAAAAGGTAAAGTGTTTAGCTGGCAAAACGTAGGCTACGCCCCGGCGCAGATTTTATTCCTTGTTTTCTTCAGGTAAAAATAAAACCTCAAGAGGTATTAGCACAGTCCGTATTGGAAACGCTTAAAGCAGAGTATAGCGATAAAGTCCTGAAAACATTGAATGAGAAATGGTAAGCCACTTTTAGCGAACGTTACTAAAATAACCTAAACAATATTACGTAACCCGCGTAAATCACGCTCCAAACGTGTTAATTTTAGATTAAAACATGAGCTGCTACTTTATTCATAACAAAAAAAAACAAATTGCTTTAGGGAAATGTTCAGACACCGAGTCACCGCACCGCGACCGCCCGGCAAGATATTCTTTCAAACAACTCATTTTTCTTCCCTTTGTGTGGGCTTATTTTTCTTGATTTTATACCGACTAAATCTAATTCAAAACTCGTTTCGGAATCCATCAATATTATACGATGGACAATAAAAAGTCAGTGGGAGCTCGCCGGCGACGTGGGTTAGGCCTCTAAGGAGCAGCACCTACAACTTCACACGATGCTATTACTCACCTATTGAACGTGATTACTGCCCAATCTTGTTTGTTTCTTTACTCGTGCTAACACAGCCAACACAGGCCGTTAGTCCGGGGCACTAAAACCAGAAAAATAAAACCTTCCAGTTCGGCTATCGTGAATTTTCTTTACGATAATAGGTACCCACTCTTTTGAATTCAGGAGAATTATAATGGACTGAAGCATACATTTTTCACAACGAATTGCGAAAATTATTCTCAGGCAGATTAATTTTGCATAAATAAGAGCTTTAATTAATGTAGTGTAATAAATAAACGTGAATGATTGAATACCGTATCGTCGAAAATATTTAAATAATCCTTTCAATTAATTCTGCAATGAACGACTTCTGAATCCATATCATGCGATATGTAAATCTCTGAAGTGCGTAGGTACCTACTAGTGCGTCGATATAAATAAGAATAAAATTGCTGCCGGCAACGGAAGGGTATCGGTTTTGATAGAATTGTATCCAGGTTTCATTTAAACGAATCTCTGTGAGAAGGTTTTCCGAGATCAATAGCTTTTAAATAAAATCACGAGACTGGCAATAGTGAAACGTAACGTGAAATAAATAAATCAATTTGCGCCGTGTTGAAGGAGCGGTTGTTTTCGAAAACAATTTGCATTTGTTTTGAATTAATTTCCTTAATACCGCAATTAAATTGGCAGTGTTCAAGCAGTACGTACTGTTTTCCTAGAGAGAGCGGTGTAATCACTGTGCTCGTGGTTTTATTTCACTTGCCGCCATTGAAAATCCATTAAAATTTTAATTCTCCCAGCGGTACGGAGAAAGAGCGAAAATGTCGTAATAAAGCAGTAAAAAGCTTTGCTCAAACAAAATTACTTAAAGCTACACTCGGTTGGCTAGAACTAATGCTTCTGTAAATATTGATTGTTTGCTCTGCGAATTATATGTCGTCGAGTATGTTGCCAGCTCCACATTTTTGGGGATACTGATGGCCGTGTTCTAGGGAAAAACATGTACAACTTTCATGTTTAATTTGTTAGTCGGTTTTTCTCCGGTAAGCAATTTAGGACCCGTATTAATGAAACACTCTCGTGTAAGGGATCCCTTTTAGATTGAATACCTACCTCTTGATATGCTGATTTGATTAAAACACATCACGTGTGCACTGTGCACATAATTATGAAGGTATATTAATTATGACACCGGAGTGACCTCTGAAAATAACGTCTTTAAAAGCGGTTTATGGTTGAATATGTGTCGTAAGTCACACGACACGACTCATACGGTGTTGACCCTAACAATATAAACACTTTAAACTACAACCGTTAAATTAACTCTACTAATTATAATTCTATTATGGTTAGCTTATTGAGCGTAGTAAGGGTACCGTTGTTTTCGATAGGGATCGAGTAAGCCTTTACAGCGAAAATCGATTCGTTTTCAATAACACTCGACAGGAGCGTAATCGAGTCGAGTACGTTGTATTCGCATTTGATGATTTTATGAAGCAAGAGTAAGTATTAATCGTTTTACGGCACAAATCTGTCAAGAGCACGATTTGAATTTCCTATGATGAAGCATAAAGGATTTTCTTTGTGAATACCAGCTTTTCAGGGTTTTATAAAAATCGGAAAGATTTAATGACTCTGTTTTATCTCAGAAATATTTGCCAACCGCCTTCTTAATATTTAAACTACCAAAAGTCAATTAAAGTGTGATAAAAAAAAGAGAACACCACATAAAATACAGTACTTTAAAATTATCAATTAAGAAAATATCTCAGACAGTATTTTTTGTGTAACTACAGAGGCTGCGTTTTAGTCATGAAATATGCTTTGACTACGAAGGCATATTGTCATATCTTTCGTTTTCAACTTGCAATTCTTTTTCTCTCAGTATTTTTAGTTCTACAGAGTTCTTTATCTACAACAAATTTTTCTCAGTTTCGCTATCCACAAAGGACACTTTGTACCTACATTTTAATTATTGTGTTACTACTTAAAAACTGTATCAAAGGGCATAGATTTTTTCTACAAAAAGTCCAGCCTTTGTGCGCGCGCTTTTGTTTTCAGATATTTTGTTAGTTAAATAACAACAGTGAAATATGTTGCATCTGTAAGGCTTGGAATACACGTGCGAAATAGTGACGTCACAGCACTCCCAATAGGGGCATGCAGAGCCTACACTACCCCACGTGTTACGACCCTTACAGTAGGGAAGTAGTCCTTTCGACACTTTCACATTCATGGATCTTTCCGTGCATGTGTGCCGGATACGAGTAGGTACTCGAACCTGACCTTTCTGAAGGACATCACTAGTAAGGTCACCGTAGGTACATCTTACCGTCTATTCTGAGCAGTTTACTGCCTCGTAGCATATTATTAGTTCCAAGATGCTTTCAAAATGAGCGAGTTTGTAAAAGAAAAAATTGTAACAACCCCTTTTAAAAGGCTTTTTATTAAATACTTAGTATTTTATAGGAACTTGTAAAACGATGAGAATTTAGTTGCATTTTCTTGAAAATACCTTTTTCAAAGGTATTGTTTGCTGGAAAATTGCATCAACATTGAGGAAGAAATTCTTTCGAAGTTTCTTTTTCATTTTCAATAGCTTTACACAAACTATTGCTAGAAGAGTTAGTGTCAGGATATTCCTAGAAATCAGTTCAATGAAACATCAATCGAGCTTGCATTTCTCATCATGTGTCTCCGGCCTAAAGGGTTGGGGCTGCGCTCTGACGTCACGCGGGGGGTGTCGGTATATTTAGTACACACTAAGCCCTCGTCGCACTGGAGCCTGAAATAGTCGCAGCTTTATATAACAAGACACACATTTTCTAGCTTTCTACAAAGGTCAAACGCTTTGACAGCTTTATTACAAGACACGAATCTGAATTCATTGCGTCTCTGCAAAGCATTTGTTTTGGTTTTGAGAAATTGGTGACGTTAGTGTTGATAACTATACTTATAATCCAGTGGACATGTCGAAAAGAGGTGACGTAGCTGGAAATGATTCCGAAGTTAATGAAACTTTACCAGGTTGTTTGAGGAGTTTTACACTAAAGAAGACGAAGACTATCCTAACTTTCGACCTCTAGGATACTGTGCTTAGGAGGGGAGGCGGGGGGGGGACCTAATTATTTTTTTGCCTTGTTTCAGTTTAATTTTAGTTTTGAATGATTGATGTAATTTTGTTTAAAGGGTGAAAATAGACTCTTAACATATCCGGAAGGCATTTATTGTCCCCGTCTTTGCGATCACTTTTTTATTCTAGAACATACCTGGGAACCTTCTAGTTACGGAGATATTGGGGGTCAAAGTTGCAACTTTTTCACAATTTTTTTTTAAAGACATGTTTTTAATGTCAGATTTTTACTTTACACACCTCCACGACCCCCGTACTATTCAATCCATCCATCAGCACAATGCTTTGAGTGCTTTCCATCGAGTCCTAGCGTAAAACGTGATTTTTCACCCTAAAAAAAATCGATTCCTAGCAATAATTTTGGCGTAAAGTTACTACTTTACGCCAAAATTATTGCTAGGAATCGATTTTTTTAACCAAGCATTCTGTACATCAAACTAAGTATAGTTTGATGTACAGAATGCTTGGTTGACGGCTATGTGAAGGTTCTGTTTACAACCTGTAGATAATTATGATCTGCGCTTAATAGAAGGCAGAACTCATACACTGTAACTAAGCAAACAAAGTCGAAAAGAAAAATTACATTACCAGTCATTTAAATCTGTACAGAACATTTTCGAATTCGACCAATACAAGTTCCTACAGTACGCCAGTCCTGTTTACAAGTTTTATTACTCGGCACCGCAGTCCACAAGGCTACCACCGTGTCCCCAGTCGGGCAGCATTTACGTAGGACTTAGGAGGGGACACTATGTAGGCGATACTACGAACTGACCTTAATTCTAGCATACAGTTTAGTTGTTTCTGCAATTAGAAGAGGTCTGATTAATATGCACAAGCACATCACGCCTGTACTGCCGAAGGGTTAGGCAGGGATTTATTTATAAGACACCCACATTTTGCCAAATATGTTAGATTTTCATATAATACGGGGCGAGCCTTTTGACATCAACCGGATACAAATTCGGACCCCGGGCTGGTCCCATGTGATAGGGGGTGAGCTTATTGTTACAACAGGAGACTGATCCAGGCTCCGGGCTGCTCCCGAAAAATTACTGATCGAAAAACCCAATAACACTGTTCCCAACCCGAGGTCCTCGCAGTTAAATTATTTACCCACAGAAACCACAACGGGAGACTATATAAGAAACATTCACCATATGATTTACCTTTTCAAACTTGTAACTGGATCCAATATTGCAAAAAAGTTCAAACTTGTAGAGCAGTTACGTCAAATACTCCGAAAAAGCAATAAATATCTAAAAGCAACTGTAACTGCAAATTCTATTAAATATAGATCTCGGTAACGGATCAAAAATTCACAAACAATGTTGCACAAACCGATACAATTTTTCGTTCAACAACATATTCAATATCTGAGTGGTCCGAGTTACGAGTCTAAAGTCGACTCCAATCCTTGTTTCTAACATATATTTTCACTTAAGCGAATATCGATTTTAAAACATAGTATATTAAGTTGATTTTAGAATGATCTCAAGAATGCCAAACCTTAGGGTGATATTCTAGAGAGTCATTTTTAAGAAAGTAGAAGTAGAAAAAGCCCAAGACATTAAGTCCGACTTCGTACAGTTTTTCTTGTGCATAAAGTTTTAATAAACAAATAAATAAATGACTGGTACCATTAGAAAATCTTTCAAATGTTTGAAGATCTTTAATAAACGAAGCTTTTTGTTTTCCCAAAAAAAAAAAAAAAGATGTTTACAAGTCTGGAAACCGAATCATGAACGCAGTTTAGACAACGGTAGTGGCTCCACATATTTCTCTAGCATTTGCGATCTGTAGCAACCGCAAGTACTTATTACTAGCGGTACTGGAAATCGATTTACCGTTTTCTATAGAAACATGAACTGAGTAATACTAAACTGTTATGATGGAACTATTTCTTATGACAGCCTATCAATCTTCACGTTTGACAGTAATTTGTCACTTAATGCGTTAAGCCTTAAACATACTTAAAACATCGTTTTGTTTCAGTTTGTTTCCAATTTTAATGCTACGCGTTCACGCTAAGGTGAGAAATTAATCCACGTTCTGTTTTAACCTATAACAACTGGGAATAATGTAGCTTACCAGTAGCGAAAGAATTTTCGGAATCGGATCCTCGTTGGCCTAGTGGTCGCAAGCGCGACTGCTGAGCATGAGGTCCTGGGTTCGATTCCCAGGTCGGGCAAAGTGTTATTGGGTTTTTCCATCAGGAATTTCTCAGTAGCAGCCGGAGATGGAGTCTGGATTTGTGCCCGGTTGATGGTAATAGGCTCGCCTCCTATTACATACGACTTAAACATTAATGGCGAAATGTGTGGGTACTAATGGGTATTGGGTACACCTTTGCTTAACCCTACGGGGGTTACAGGCGTGAATGTTTTGGACAAACTTACCTCTTTTCAATAGACTATGAGGCAGTCATACCCTTAGGGTGATTTTTACCCATATTACACCCACATTTTGCAAGTTATGTTTGACACAAGTTCCATGCATGAATATTTTGCATTAAAGTCCACCGCTGACAAACTTCTATTTGAGCGGTGGAGCGTGTCAGGATGTCACGCTCGGACTGTCCCGCACAATGCAATATCTACATCTATTCAATATGCTTATTGTATTGCTCATATTGTTATGCACATAAAGGTGGCGGAGAACTGCTCTTCGTAATTACTGTGTCACGATCTCGTGTCTATTGTGTCAGTTCTTGAAAGTACTTTTATTGACCACGAAATTCCGTGATATTACTTTGTTCTACTTAATAAAATTCTTAAATTAATTCATTTATTCACTGTTATGACAAAGGTGAGTGCTAAGGAAGATTTTTTTGAAAATTCATCCTAATGGGGATGGCTTTAGGGTGAATTTTCAAAAAATTCCTTTTTTGGAGGGGATGTAAGTTTTATGGAAATTCGTGATTTTTACCGATAGAAATACCATCCGTGCAGCTTGTAAGAAAGTAAACAAGTTTCTTGCTATGGTGAATGAGATATAAAAACTCTTTAAATACCTAATTGTATATTTACATTCAACAGTTCAAAAGTTTAAAAGTTCTGGAAGACGTTGCGTTGGAAGGCCTCCCACTAGGTGGCCCTGGTGAAGGTTGCAGGGATCCGCTGGATGCGAGTCGCACGGGACCGGTCAATGTGGCGACACTTGAAGGCCTTTGTCCAGCAGTGGACGTCTTTCGGCTGAAATGATGATGATGATGATTCAACAGTTTTCCTTTGTAGTAGTTATTTTAATGTCAAGAAAATGAAAAAGAAAAACAACTGTGAACTGACTGCGCTGCTTTACTTTAGCAGGTACAGTCACGAGCACCAATACACTCAACAACTTTTAAAAGTGTTTTTCCCCTACTGTTGTGATAAAAATTTCATGTTGTTACGAACATAGCATTCTGGAACTCATATTTTTATGAAAAAGATCCTATCTCTAAGCTACAATCGTTATTTCTCGCGAAAATTGCTTTTAAATTTAGGAAAGTGTAATTATATTGGTGCTCGTGACTGTACAGCCAGTTCGTCCACGGTACCTAGGTATACGTATCTATTTACGAACATTGTTTACAACATGTCTAAAAACATAAAAATTAGGTTATAATTGTTACGAATGACCCTTGCCGCCTTAATGTAATATACGAGTCGACCCTTTTGTAAATCCTCGAACATTTTCCCGTAAAAATATTCCTTTTTAAAACCGATCCGGTGTGTGAAAGCATGAAATTAAATACAGGGAGAATTTTCCGTTACACTTTAAATATAATGAGGTAAGTAATAAGCCCTTTGTGGTTTTAATTATTGTTTACATTATTACGAGAGATTTATGTTTATTAAGGTAGATTAATTTGTTTGTAGGTGTTACATTTCCAATATGTTATTTATTATGGGACAAGCAGAACCACTGTATAAAGTAAAGTGGTGTTTGATAGTCATAAACCGTTATAATCAAAGTAAAAGATTCTAAAGTCTTCTGTTCTTTTTGTGAAAATGTCAAATAAAACGGACTCTAGTTAGGCTAGCACGTAATTTGATTTTTAATTGAACTTTTCTGCGTCAAATACTTTTATTCAGTCTTCTGTTCTTTTACGCAGATGTGAAATAAAAACTGAGTCAAACATAAGTTTATATCTAAACTAATACTATCACATACGGGATATCTTCCGTGATTGTTCGTTATTTTGAGCTCTCCGAACGAAACAACGAAGTTTATATCTAGCACGTAAATAGATGTTTAATTGAACTTATCTTCGTCGAATAGTTACATTCAGTACCCGCTAAGGTAGCTCAGTTTATTACTCACTATCTATTTTATGATCACGTCATATAACCAGAATTTTATCAGATAACATCACTGGAGGTTTTAAAACCACATGAGGCTTCGCTTTATTTTCTCTTGGACATCTCTACACTATCTTAAACCCTCGAAAATTTATGAAGGTATTACGTTCCTTATCTTTATCCTGAACTGCGAAATTATGTGTTTGTTACGGACCTATTATTTGGCAGAATGTAAGGAAGTGAATTAGAGAAAGTGTGGTGTTAAGTGAGAAGTGCTTTCGTAAATAAACCCTGGGAGAGACTTCAATTAACAGAACTATAATGATTATGAGGATTAGTATGGGTGAAATTCGTTTAGATATAATGATTTTCATGAATCAGTAATCAGGTATAATTCGTTGGTAAGAGAGATTCTTACCAACGAATCGAAATACGAGAGATCTTCTTATTATCTAGCTTAGCATGATCTGAAAGTAAGACGATTGGACAGGCCTACCACAACAACTGTGCGAGTCTTATTTAAAAGAGCGAAATTCTGTTGCTATTATTTTCCTCGCCCATCTCTAAAAAAAAACTAACCGTAGAAAATGGAAGAAATGGCAAAAACTTTGTTAGCTATCAACCGATTGTAGGTGTAAGAGAAATGATCGTACTACCTCTGTAAGGGGCTCATTAGCTTAGTGGATCGTGGGCGGAACGCGGCGGCGCGCGTGCCGAACAAATCGACAACATTTACATCGCGGTCGGCCGCCGGCTTACCGGCTCGCGGCTAATGGACCGGACTTCATATCAAATTGCCGGACTGTACGGCACTAGACTGTGGACATTTTGCACTATAACTCCTTGTCTTAGGGTTGATAATCGTAATTAAGCACACGTAAGGTTGGTGGAGCTGCTGAAAAGAAACTGCAACAACCAATCAACTTACTTAATGTGTGTGTTCAGTATTTTTATGAAAAATAAGGAAAAAAAAACAGGTATAAAATCAGTATTTCATTACGTGACAGATACACCAAACAACTGTTTCAAAACTGAATGAACATAATATTCCAAACAGAACTTCAAACAAGGAACCATTTTGCAACGGAATGAACCACTGCAAACTCGAGGAGAATTATTAACTATTCAATGATCTGAGAAAAGTGAAGATGGAAAATATTAAGTATCTGCGAGAAAAGAAACTGCACAAAGCGACGTTGGCTGTTATATCACTATTCCTGGAAACTCCTCCCTTGGAGCTAATGAGTTCAGTTCCAGCGATGATATCAATATTAACTAAGATCAAAAGAAAATGCAATATAATATTCAGTTGTAAGAATCAATAGTACTGTATAGTAATTGTCTATAAGGTGTAATGTTGTTGTTCAGTAGTTGTTGTGTTGTTTTTGTTGGTGTTGTTGTGTATTAGGGGTGATGCCCTTTGATGGAAAATATCTGGGAAATTCAGGCTACGTAAACGTATTGAAGTGTCGGGTTTTGGTTGGTTGGGAATTGATCAGTGTCGTTGGTTACTACTCTCTGCGAAACATTAATTAACCGATCTCGAATTTCAGCCGACATATAGGTACCTGAACTTCGTTAGTTAGTCTAGTTTTTGTATTAATAACTCGGTAACTGAACCCAGGGGGACGTGATGCCCAGTCTGAGAAAATTATAAATGTGACGAAAAGCGAAATCCTTCACTATAGTTTCATTTATCAAATGTCACAGGGGTCGTTCTAAATTATATCGTTTAGCTGTGTGAGTCCTCCATAAATTATCTACTCGCGATTACTTATATAGTTACTTTATTCCTGCTAATTACTTTGTTTCTTTTTGTTCTGAAAAATGTTGTTCAAATTTAATTTTATAAAGCCTCAATATTGTAAACTATCACTTGAGGGAAGGAACGAGACAACTCAGACACAATTATTATTAATTACTTACTGGGGCTGTTTCATTCACATTTCAAATGTAACCGTTTGAGACACAATATTCGTTTTTTTTTATTACCGTTTGAGACACAGTAAACTTTTTTTTATTTATTTCTTTTTTTTTGTTTACCACGCTAGTCTTAAAATTGTCTCATTGTGTATCTGTGGAGAACGTGGTTGATTTCACATTTATACCATATCTGTATCCTATCTTTTTGTATTTCTTAATGTGTAATTGTTTGTTTTCCCGAATAAATAAAGTCAAGAGTTATTTATGACTATTTGCCATAAATAACTCATGCTTTTCTTTTCGCCAATTTTGATACAAATGATAAATATTTATCAGTGAATTTTCCTGGAGACCAAAAGTGCCAATGGTCATGTTAATTAAAATTTTATGAATGAACAGTCATGTCCAATACGTTGCTGTACGCAATAACCCTTTGATAATCGAAGCATAAGAATTTAATTTGTGACATTTTTATGCGTTAAAGTGAGAAAATTGGAAAATACATTATTAATTTAAAATGTGTCATCGTTTTAAAATTGTATATTAATGAAAAAGGTTGTGCAGTAAAGCGGCGCGCGCGTCATGAACGCTCGAACGCTGTCGAGCGTTTATTTTTAATTGCGTTCTTAAAAGTTTTGTCACAACTCTGTTTCCGGCCCGCTACAAAAAACCAACTCGATATTTTATATTTTACTAGCTTATGCCCGTGGCTTTGCCCGCGTGGAGTTCGGTAATTGTCCCACGGGATCGTACTGCCGGAATAAAAAGTATTACTTTGTGTTAATCCAGGTTATAAACTATCTGTGACGGTTTCAAGCTTTCACGGTTTACAACTAAACTTATACTGTCACTTACGGGATATCTTCCGTGATTGTTCATTATTTTGAGCTCCACAAAACCTGGTGATATTGTGAGTGTGTTTTGCCGTGACTTAAGTGTCGAGTTACAATAGTGCGCGTAGCAAAAGACAAAGAAAGAGGGTAGATAGATTTGTCTGCTCTTAACAATTTATTTTTCCATCCACCCGCATTCTCCAGTCAACCCGCGATCATGGCGCTTGCAACAGCACCGAAATATCGGGAGCTCAAAATAATGAACAATCACGGAAGATATCCCGTAAGTGACAGTATAAGTTTAAACTATCTGTGTTCCAAATTTCATCCAAATCTGGTCTGTAGTTTTTGCGTGAAAGAGTAACAAACATCCATCCATCCTAACAAACTTTCGCATTTATAATATTAATAAGCTTATGTCAGTAGTTTGAAGAAAGAACTCATTGGTTATGATTTCATTAAATTAAAATATTAAGAGTTCATTGGAAATTACCAATCATCTTCTCATAGAATTAATTAATTAAATCTTGAGAGTTGTGAGAGGGTGCATAAGTAGTAACAGGTGAACAATTTCTGTTGCTGGGGGCACTTAGGTGCTTTATGATCTTCAATCAATGACTGTTCCTCCACGATATCTTCTTCCTTAAATATAAAACTCTCGTGTCACGGTGTTTGTGGTCGCACTCCTCCGAAACGGCGCGACCGATTTTTATGAAATTTTTTATGTATATTTGGTAGGTATGAGAATAGATCCTAAAGTATATTTCACACCGCCAAATCTACGCAGATGAAGGTCGCGGGACACAGCTAGTTTTTCTATATTTGTCCTCGCTATTTTTGTTGTCCTTACACATTTTGGCAAAATACATTTATTATAGAGGTATACTTACTCCAGAAATTTCCGTGTAACTGCTACTATAAAACATCACTCAGAAAATTATGTTAGGTAAAAATATATTTCGTTCGCAACTTGGGGGTATTGCCTACGTAGACCAAATTCGAATGAAACATGGATGTCATCACATCTAGAGTATATCTCTCATATTTTGCGAAATCATCAATTTATCTTATACGTGCATCAATATATTATATTTTTCAACCACATTACTTAAGTACACCCACATTTCACCAGGTATGTTTAAGTCCCATGTAATAGGGGGCGAGCCTATTGTCATCAACCGGGCACAAATCCAGACTCCGTGGCTGCTACTTAGAAATTCCTAATGGCAAAACCCAATAACACTTTGCCCGAAGCCGGGAACCGAACCCAGGGCCTCATGCTTAGCAGTCGCTGAATCCTATCGAATGGTGTTATAATACAGTGTGTTTTTTTAATAAAATCAACGGGTTCGATTCTTGGCTAGGTATGTTGATTTTCGAAAATTCCAATGATGCAGTTTTAGTTTTCATCAAAATCGGGCTCGAGACTCCTTTAAGTATTTTTCGTTATTCCCCATAGTTTAGGATTTGGCCACCCACGCCCATTTGGAAAATTCACCCTGTATACACCACTTTAGCTATATAACCTAAATAAAAAGCATTCGTAGAACCTCCATAAAGCGACGGCTTATTTATTTTTAATCTCCCGTCACTCGAAACCAGCAAAATATTTATCAGAGAATACAATAGCAGTGCATTTCATATTTACGTAAACAGTACATGTCGCGTACAATTTTTATCCTCTAGTTACAAAATTGCAGCTGCTGAATTGGTATCGAGCCGTGGTTTCCTTTGTCTCCTGTCCTGCACAGCATTCAATTCTCACTTCGTTATAAATAGAAGGAAAATGTATTTTGGATTGAATGCGGCAATTTGTTGTGATTGGTGCATTCAGTATCATGTATGGTTCACTTAAATTTGTAGCCAGTCGGAACGTTTTGATTTTGATCAATTATTTTTCGTGATTGCTCGGTCGGCCGTGCTTTTGGTCTCTGCATGAAAATACCTAGATCATTACTGGAACTGATGTTAGTACTCAGTATACAGGTGATGTCTGAAGCTTCTCAATTTCATGAACATTAATACAGGGTGTAAACAGACCCTTCACATAGCCGTCAACCAAGCATTCTGTACATCAAACTAAGTAACTTTACTCAAAAATTTTTTTGGGGTGAAAAATCACGTTTTAAGGTAGGACTCGATGGAAACCACTCAAAGCATTGTGCTGATGGATGGATTGAATAGTACGGGGGTGGTGGAGGTGTGTAAAGTAAAAATCTTACATTAAAACAGTTATTTAAAAAAAAACTTGTGATAAAGTTGGAACTTTGACCCCCAATATCTCCGTAACTGGAAGGTTCCTAGGCATGGTCTAGAACAAAAAAATGATCGCAAAGACGGGGAGAACAAGTGCCTTTCGGATGTGTTAAGGGTCTATTTACTCCCTTTATATATTTTTTCATAACTGCCTTACCGCCGCCGCCGCCGCGCCGCCGCCGCCGCCCTGACTTCCTCGTTCCTCGTTGGTCTAGTGGTCGCAAGTGCTACTACCTACTGGCCCTGGGTTCGATTTCCATGTCGGGCAGGGTTTATTGGGTTTATCCATCAAGAATTTCTCAGTAGCGACACAGAGTCTGGATTTGTGCCCGTTGGTTGCAATAGGCACGTCCCATATAATTAAATAGGACTTAAACATATGTGGCGAAATATGGGTGTACTATTAGGCACAACTCTGCCTCACCCTTAGGGGTTATGTCAAGTTAAACATATTTTTTTGAAACATGGTATCATAACAACGCAACGCAAAACAAATAACTTGGCTAAGTATCCACCCACAAGTTACATTAAACATGTTTCAGCAAATAAATGAGTTTGCAATAGCGACAGTAAACACATAAAACAATTCATCATGACAAATTACCCCCGAATATATTCAAACAGGCCTATATTTGTGTACATTTATCGAAATTACCTCGATTTGGTTGAAAATGTGATTCTCAGGCTCATTAGTGGGAAAGGGAGGGGAGGAGACAATAAATGGAGGACATTTGTTTCTGCTTCACCACCGTCCTCCGTGTTGGTGAGCTCGTTTTGATCTCTAATCAATTATCAGAATTTCAAAAACGTTGTTCAATTGTTTTTGGTGTAGTTCATTTGTTACATAGGTCGCTTAGCAAGGAAAAAGTCGCCTAGGTCATCGGGAGGAATTTAACCTAGTGTTATCACACTCGATGAATCGAACAAAGAAACATGATTTATGTTCATCTAATTAGGTCTGAAAGGCAAAGTGTACTCGCAACCGACCTGTGTGTGTGACCATTTATGAACGTGGACGAGGCGAAAGTGTGTAAGGATCGCTACGCAGAATACGCGGTTTGGTCGTGGAGTTGCAGACACCTGCTTATCAGTGGCGAAGGTTCCATACAACCCGATTCCTACCGGCTTCCCTTTGAAAAATGGCACAGTCAGTATTCTATAGCCAATAATATTCTATACAGTAAAGATATGTAGTCCGGCTTACATCTTACAAAAATTGACCCTTCGCTTTTTTTTTTGTATAAGCAGCAGTAGCTGCTTATACAAAAAAAAAGCACGATGAAAATAGTAAGTACCCAGGTTCACTCGATATCCGACTGAGATAAAGTAATTTCTTTCTCAACATACAAACCAACACATAGTAACTTTACTTCCTGAAAGAGCAAATTCACTTACACCCCACCATCAATAAAATTTTCACGATTTCCGCTTGTAAGCCGTAAAACCTCTTCACTGACGAGAAGCCCCACACTACCGCACTTCCACAGCCCACTCAGCACATTATCTTAAGTTTGTTATACACGAAACCTTTCCGTTGTCTCATCATTTTCCCCTAAAACCATTAAAGTAAGTGCTCGAAGCCCATAAACGGTTCGAAAAACTAAAACCGCGTTTATCATTCATCTTCCAAAGTGTTGAGTTGTGAGTGGCCTCCTCGCGACTACTCGCTGGTTAAACTAAACCACGGCTAACTGAAACAAGGCACGTATGGGTAAATAATTCAGTCGCGGTGCAGCACTGTGTAGGAGTTACGAGCCGTAGTCCGTAGTGCTTACTAATGGTTGCAGGTGGAATCCTGATCGTTTGTCTATTTGTTCTCGGTAGAACACCTGGACTTGAGGCCGGTCGCTTACTTCACTGACATGTATTGTTATGTATGCCTAGGTGGAATTTTTTTTGCAGATTTAAGGGAAGTGGACGCATACATAACATAACATCACGCCTTGTAATTTCCGAAGGGTTATGCAGAGATGGGTGTACCTAACAGTACACCCACATTTCGCCAGTTATGTTTAAGTCCCAAGTATTAGGGGGCGAGCCTATTGTCATCAGCCGGGCACAAATCCAGACTCCGTGGCTGTTACTAAGAAATTCCTGATGAAAAAACCTGATAAAACTTTGCCCGACCCGGGAATCGAACCCAGGACCTTATGCTCAGCAATCGCGCTGCCGACCTAGACCAACGAGGCAGACTTATTTGCCTGCTAAAAGTGCAGTTTTGATTAAAGCGTATTTTAGTTATGTGTTATTATAAAATAGATACTATTGAACTGCTTTTCCGGTTATTTTAGCTTTCATTAGTGACAGATTTCCATAGACACTTTTACGCAATACTTTTAAAAGATTTTTGATTGATTTAGAGGGTAAATTAAAAAGTAAATGTTTACTGTCTACTGCTCTCAGAAAAGCGTCACACCCAATTAAAAGCTCATTAATTCCCGACGAAAAAATTCGAAAGTTAAGATTAAAAATTTAGAAAGTTTTGATGTAATCTGTTTGAAGTTGGTTCAAACATTCTGGCTCATGAAGCAAGTATTCGCGTTAATTGAATTAGTTGTAGTCACTGTGTTTCAGATAAAAAGTCTGAAGTTACAATTAGTTCCCGTCAGTGGCGAAGGTTCCATACAACTCGATTCCTACCGGCTTCCTTTTGAAAAATGGCACAGTCAGTATTCTGTAGGCAAATAATATAATCATATTAAAGATTATGTACTCCGGCTTACCTTTTACAAAAATTGACCCTTCGCTACTGGTTCCCGTACTTACAGGGGTTTGAAGATGAACCAGTGTTTCGTGATTCAGCAACCATCTGCTTTTAAAAAGGAACACTGCACTAAAATATAAACGGTAATTAACTGCCATCAATCGTCGCTCTATACTCGTGTTTTCTTCTACAATAATGAGGATCAAACATTGGAATATAACTTATGAATGAAGAGGAAAACTCCTCTGAAACATCTCAATATTCATCTGCATCGCCATCAAAAGTAGCATCGGATGGAATGCTCGTCAGCTGAAAGAAAATTATTCTCTGGTCAGTGAATAGAGTTTTCGCTATATCCTGAAAAAATAAACTGCATCCTTGAGATTCTGAATTGAATTCCTCGCATCAAACGAAATCCAGAATCAAAAAACCCGAAACTTGAACACAAAATTATAAATGAACAACTCAAACTATGCTGGAGCTCCTGCGTGTCTAATTATAAAAGGAAATGTACACAAATTTCACAAAGTGTGCGTCGTGCATAAAGAATTCAGGGCCCATGGTAGGTCGTATATGGCGCAACGTTCGCGGTCAGCCGCAGTGCGGCGCTCCCGGGCTCCGGCGCTCCCCAGCGCTCCCCGACCCATCGACGGCCCTACCTGCACCACATCTAATATGCCTCTGTGAAAAAGGAATGTGCTCCAAATTATATACGGGTAGAATTCTTCAGTTGACACTGCTGAAATAGTTGCGATGAATAAAGAAATATCTGATGAAAGTTGGCTGAATTTAAAATGAAAGTCCTTTTCAACAGAAATATGAAAAATTACTACTGCAGGTAGTAGTGGGGTACGAACAGACATTGGTCACAGATATTTGATACGGACGTTGTTAATCAAAGAGCGAAACGTAACTATATGACAAAAAATATATCGGTCCTCACAGTCAACAAATATATTTTATTTAGTAAAACTAACACATGGCTGCAACTCACAAAATGGCATGCTCCAAAACAGATAGCAAATGTCGGCGAACCAGAAAACATGTTCACAAACCTTCCACCGAAACTTTGTTCCAAATTCCCAGCTTTCATTTATTCCGCACTTGACGTCACTTTTATGATATACAGCTAGGGTCTCACTGACCCAGACCTACAAATTACTGTTCAACACAATCTAGCAAACATCAATCGACGCAACCTAATTAAATATTTCGGAAGCGTGCACCCGTAGCGGTTTTTAAAACATTTTGTTAACATTCGCTGCAGCAATTTTTAATTTAATTTGTTTAAGTTCCCGGATCGCTGGTTAAAACCGAACATTCCGGTGAGTTAATTAAACTATGTAGTTTCCAACGGATACTTTTTAACAGATTTGGAGCGAAAAATCGTCAGAGCTGGAGGAGGGCAGGCGACAGCGCGTGATGACGTCTCCTTGACACTCCGACCTGAGGAGTATCTAGTATGAAAAGTGTTTCCTTGCTAGTACTGGAATACCAAATACAGAGAAACGTATATTTTACTGATAATTTGAAAAAGTTGTGTTATTTTCTCGTAAAAGCAATTAAAGTGATGTACGGAGAATTAGTACTCTCATTGTCGATACGGTACGCTTTTAGCTCTAAGTTTTGTTAAAGAATTTTCCAATATAACTTGCAGAATTCTAATTCAATTAAATCGGACACTGTTTTCGGCTCTAAAAGATTGGCTTAAACCGATATAAAAGATAATACACCGAAGGGAAACCCATTCACAAGTAAACGCAGTTAGCGACTACCTCGACTAGGTAAATTCATAGCGCAGCAGAGGCAGAGGATACGCTCGTTACAGTCCAGCTGGATGATTTATCGTCTGCGGCAGGCAGCCCCTGTCCTTTGATTAATTGCACCCCGTGAGAAAACTATCGCCTTGTCTCTGTCACTTCATTTGTACGGAGCTTATCGAACTTATATTAATCATTAGTGGGCGGTGCATGGTGCAACTCTGTGGTTATTATTCATTTAACAAACACAGAGCGAAGACTACATTGTGGGTTAGTTCTGAGGCTAAAACATGGGCTATACATATGTTAATGGTTCAGCTCAGAACCTTTGCCGATATGGGTTGGAAAAACGTCGTTTTGTGCTCTGTAGTTATTTGTACGTAAATCCATAACTTGATAGATATAAAAGTATGCAGTATGTACTTTTAAGAACTGTCACACAAATCTACCATTTTCGATTAGATACCTACGCCAATAATAAAGCGACGCCTCATATCGATGATTCTACTTCTAAGAAGCACGTAAACGCGACTGAAAATTCAATTTGCGGAAGAGTGTGAACAATTTTATCCATCATCGGCGCGCTGCACACGCTGTTATTTAAGCGCGGCCTATCGCCTAACTTCGGCACCCAACTTTGCCGATGTTCGGTGAGTGTTTCAACTTCCATGTATTATTCAAATTGTTCAATGATCGCGGGCTCGGCGGCTAAGCCTCTCGTTACCCGGCGTGAGCTGCTACGCATTCAGCTAATGGCACCATTTACCGAGATTGTCTGCAAGCCTCTAAGGCGGCCGCTAACTATACTGATTGGCACTCACTTACATAAGACTGACTCGAGCGCGGCCGCCGATCTTGATATCTTTTACGCGTATCGATGTAAGGAATTTTACTCGTAATTAGACAAAGGAGTGCAACATCGGGTTGCTGCCTTTACAAAGCTACGTGTTCGTGCTAACAAAGGATACCTACAGCGTATTTGAAGCTGCATGTGTCTGTCTGAGCCATGTTACCGTACACTAGAGCTCTAAACGTTTCCTAGTTAATGGGCTCGTCAGTGGAACTTTTACAATTTACGGATGCCGTTTCAAAAGCCCAAATTTAATAGCGGTTCGCATGTCAAGTGTTACTCGCACAACGCCGGGTGATATATGTCCACCCATCAGTGCTAACACTCTTATCACAGCGGACCATTGTTGTGTCGAACTACTCAAAGTTGGGTCGAGTTCGGAAATCTGAAATGTGTTCATTTTAATCTCACGGGAAATCGTACGCCGCAGCAACCTTTCCATATTAACAAAACTTTAATCTAACCGGTGCGTCCCGGAGGGGGTGCCGCGCTGTAGCGAGGCTAAATTTTTGTGGCCAGTAAATTTTCTTTAAGTCCGTCTCGTGGCAGACAGCCAACGCTACCATGTGCTCCTAAAATCTCATTTTATTTCCGTAGTGGCAACTTTGTTAAAAACACATAAGCGCGCCGCCCTTATTATTCGCGTGGTCTGCACTCGAACACCGGTGCCGTGTTTGCTCGTTCTATTTACGAAACAAACGAAATGTACTCAAGAAATAACTCCTCCAAATTTATTCGTACAATACATCTTGTACTAACAACGTAGCTCGTTTCAGCTGCAGACAAAATGACGGAGCATAATTCAGGCACTATCAATAACGTTCGCTGTGTATCAGGGTATCGTATCGCTCGCTTGTTTTGCATTTTGTGTTCTTTATTTTGCTTGTGAACAAAAAGCTGCGGCAGAGTAGCAGAGCTCTAGTTACGGCAGAGCGGTCTCTTGACGAATTGCACGCCGACTGTCGTAGTGTGCGCCTGCCCGCGCCCGCCCCCGCCCGCGTCCACGGTCTGGACGCCAGCTCCGCTGTCTAGACGTCACTCGGACGAGCCTTGTTCGTGCTGAAATGTGAATGCACTGTATTTTATACAACAAATCCATATATATAGCACGTCCGACTGAATGTGAACAGGTCGCTGGAGCGGCGGATTAGAATTTGATGAATGGAATAGGAGCACGGTTATGTGACGCTGTGCCCGCAGCGCGTGGAGACAGCTAATGAAACTTACTTTTTGCTGTGTGTAACAGCAAAACAGCGTTACGTTCCTAGTTCTTATTTAACATCATCATTTTAAAATTTGCTTTTAGAACAAGCTCTTGAAACAAGTATATTTCTACTAGAGTTCGGGAATTGTGTGACATAAACTATCAGTGTGTCTTTTATCTAAATCAGTTCTGTAGTTTTGCGTGAAAAAGTAACGAACATCCACCCACCATTATTAAAAAGTATATATTTATAGTAAGTAAGAAAAGATTTAACGGGCTAATAACAGTATCGATCGCGATTACCACAATACCGATATTCACCATAATGCTAATAATACCTCACCTGCTCAAGACAATCAAACTGATATGTAATTATCTATGCAGCTCATTGTGACTGTCCGACATAATGACAGTGTTCGGGAATCAGTTATGATTTACTGCAATTAACTGCAGAAGTTAATTACCATAAATTATATGTCAAGCTATGATTGAAGGTAATTGGACAGGACACCCAAAATAATCCTGTGGTCCGCAGTGTTGACGAAACACGCCCGATTACAGAATTTCACATTTCCATTTTAACCGTAAAATGTTCTCTGAAATATCATTTCACCATTTCGATGTTGCGTTTACTGAAGGATATAAAAAAGAACCGTGATGACACACGCGCTTCGGAAAAGTACACTTTGCTGACGTATGAAATGAAAAGATAGCGAAGCGGTCCCAATAGCTACGACATTTTCATTTTAATAACAAAAAAGGTTTGTTTTTCTGAAGTTTAATTAATGAAACCGCTTCTCTTTTATTCAGCGTTGTCACAAGGGAGAGTGACATAATTAACACAAACTCATTAGTCGTGCAAGCGTGTGAGTTTTATTGTAACACAAGGATGCTGTTGTCATCCTTTTGTTTTAACCCTTTAATCGCTATTTAAGGCAATTCTGAAAGAGAACAGGTGGTCCATTCTTCATCGGGAAGGTGGGTTCAGACCCAATGAACATAATGATATAACAAAATCGTGAGCATTTATTTCTCGTTACTCTTGACACATTTTTAACCGCAATTTTAAAAGGAGGTTCTCAATTCAGCTGTATTTTTTTTTTATTCCCTCATAACTCCGTCATTATGACACTGTTTCAAGCTTTCACGGTTTACAACTAAACTTGTACTGTCACTTACGGGATATCTTCCGTGATTGTTCATTATTTTTAGCTCCCGATATTTCGGCGCTGTTGCAAGCGCCATGATCGCGGGTTCACTGGAGAATGCGGGTGGATGGAAAATAAATTGTTAAGAGCAGACAAATCTATCTACCCTCGTTCTTTGTCTTTTGCTACGCGCACTACTGGAACTCGACACTAAGTCACGGCAAAACACACTCACAGTATCACCAGGTTTTGTGGAGTCCTTATTACGAAGCCGGCTGCTACTTTTGAGCTTACTCAAAACTGGATTCCACGTACTTGACAATTTGAAGCCATCCTCTCGATTGAAATTTTTGTGTTTTCTTATTTAATTTGCTTCTCTTGTCAGCCTTAGTACGTAATGTCTCAGCAACCCGCGATCATGGCGCTTGCAACAGCGCCGAAATATCGGGAGCTCAAAATAATGAACAATCACGGAAGATATCCCGTAAGTGACAGTATAAGTTCCGTCATTATGGTCCAATTTACGTGAATTTTTTATGAGCTATATCCATAATACAAATTTTTCCTTCTATGTTTATGTGGATGATCTGCTAATAACTTTTAGTAACAATGGAAAATGAATACTCGAAAATAAATTTGAGTGAGGTACTATCGTACCGCAACTAAAGAGGCAGAAGTGGCATCAACAAAAAAACTTATTTTCTAACTCAAAAATCTAGCGTACATTCTACTTCAGCTCTCAAGTAACAAATTGCGAGCCGTACAGACTATTTAAAACCTCAAGTGCTTATATGTTTTGGCAACCTACAAATACACAACAGCCTACAAATCGGATTCAATACGGATTAAATAGAATATCTACAAAAATGCCACCTAAGCAAGTACCTACCTGTATCCGTAGTTGTTTATTCAAACATCAGCGCTGACCTCATCGAAATATCGTATCTACGAATAATTATTCAACACCACGTTTTAACCCGTCAATGTTGCCGCAAAATGTTTGTGCACTACAACGTGCTGTTGACAGCCTCCATCACAAATTATAACAAAATTACAACCTAACAAAGGACGCTCAATAACGTCTGAAAATAAAAGAGATTTCTGACAAAGGAAAAAACAAAAAGAATCGTTGAACATTTTATTGTTTCCTTCTTTTATTTTTGCTAAATTCAATATAAATGAGTATTATCTTGACAGCGAATGCTTGGGGACACAAAAAGCGTGGCGTTATCAGCGGGGAGACGGACGCGGGGTTATTTGTCTCGTCGAGACTAACCGCAGTTGATAAAGAGTGGCCAGCTCGCTTGTCTGCCGGCTGACCGCGCGACTTAGTCCAGTCAGCTAGTAATCGTGACGACTTGCTAATTCGCATTCTTTGGCTCGTTTAGTTCAGGAGCCGAGCATATTTTTTAAAGTAAAGTCTCTGTACGTATAGGTATCGTTGTCTACGATTATGATCAATGATAGTAACTGTTCTTTTCAGTAATACTGTTCTTTAAGATATTGTCAACAGAAAACAGTATTGTAATTGTTCTTTGTTAAAGAAGTTGATGTTTTGTAATAATTAGAATTTTAATTTACGAAATCGACGCAAAAATTTTCGATCAATACCAAAACCCGAAGGGCCTCAAACCAAATTATGTGACCGCGACAGGAATTTCCACAATTTTCACACCGATTCGAGAAATAAAGGTCGAACCGTCATTATCAGGGATAAAAGGCGGAAGCGGACATAAAGGGTTGACCCCATAGTATTTTACTGATAGCTGTGTTGTACCAATCGCCCCTCATTGTAATACCTACAATAAAACAGGGGATTTACATTAAAAAAGAAATTTAAAAGTATAAAACGTTAGGTAGGTACGAGATAAAAACGGCAGTACGGATTTGAACGTAACAAAATGATTTTTAACGTTACCCGCTCGAATAAAGTCCTACTATAAATTGGTAGATAGAAAAAGGTTTTTATCAGTTACATACTGGACCAGTAGCAAAGTACTGGCATATAAATGAACATACGGTTTAATCAATTTCCTTTTTTGAATTCAGGTGTGGTTTTGGTTTTATAAAAATAACGTGTATTTTACGAATTTTTATTAAGCCTCTTTTTTGACATTGATTCTCCTACCAACTCATTTTATGCATGAAGTTACTTTTCACGATGTTGAATTATTGAGAATATCGCCTGGTGGAGTTAGAACAAATCAATTTTAAATACACTTTTATAAGTAGTAGATGAGTTCGAGCTACGATAAAATAAAATAGGAGAGACCATTAAAGTGTTAATCAACACTACACAACTAAAAAACCGAATGAATTTATACTCGTTATTTTATTAAGTTGTCACAAGTATAAATTATCGAAATACAGGGTGTAAATAGACCCTTCACGAAGCCATTAACCAAGCATTCAGTACACCAAACTTAGTAACCCTATAGAAAAAGTTTTGCTGGTAAACTTTTTTTTTTTGTAGGTGGAAAATCACGTTTTACGGTAAAACTCAATGTAACGCACTCAAAACATTTTGCTGATGAATTCATTGAATAGTAAATGGGTCATGCTTAAAGTATAGTTATAACCATAAAAACTAAATAAAAATCATGTGAAAAAGTTAGAACTTTGACCTCTAATATTTCCGTAACTAAAAGGTTTCCAGGTATGGTCCAAACCAAAAAAAAACATCGCAATGACGGGGAGTAAAGTCAAATCTTTCCTTGACAGACGATAACAAAGACTTAACATAACCTTTCAGCTTCGTTAAGGGTCTTTTTACACGCTTTTATATTCTTCACGTCCATTAATTGAAAAAAAAAAAACTTAAAATATAAATATGCATCCAAGTGCCGCGGCCGTAGCGAGAATAAAGTTAAACACCTTCATAATTGTCCAACGGCCAGTACTTATTAAGTAGCAAAGGTACACCGTAATTACAGGCAGTATGGACTGCGGACCGATACTTCAATATATTTCACAACGAGCTGCCGTAATGGATGACACGCGAGTATTGATCGCCGCCGTTTTACTACCAAGATGAATGATGCCGTAATTACCTATTTATTTATTGTTTTCTCAATATTATTGGCAGCTGTTACTGTCATTTCGTTGGATGTTAGATCTGTACATGCTTAAGTATATGAACATATACATAAGCGTAGGAACTAAGATTGAAGAACTCCCTCTCCTTAAGGTCCCTCAAAATGCAGGTGGAGTTGCACAAAGAGCAGGACAGGCGGCGAGCCATAGTTTGTGACGAGTTACAGTAGGTAGGGTCTTATACGAATATTTTTTCGTAGCCGTACCATATCACATTGGTACGTATTTTGTGTTATTATCATACTGTGTTCTTATGTATTGCTAATACGCCTCATTAGTAATAACATATAATATAAACAGTTTCCTATCATTCTTTGTGGGGTATGCATCTAATGACTACGAAAGCGCTATGCGCTCCGAACCTCTGCGCGTAGTCTTGTTGAAGAGTCTTGTTTTTACCCGACTGCGGAGGGCAATGTGTTTATTCATCGAGTATTGTTTTGGAGCATTAGTGGATATTCCCTTTAGCCAAAAGATTTTTATTTCCGTGTTCAATAACTTATAATATGTTGTACTGAATTGAATATTTTAAAGTTCATTCCACTATTTTAAAATTCTGGTATTTTTCTGTTTAACGATCCTGAAGTCTGAGGGCCACGACAATTCTCTCCCAAACAAAACACAATAAATGTATATCATAACCCAGTTCTGTGCTTAATTTCAATATAATTTGCATTTCAAATCCATCCGAAATGCCTATTTAAGTACAAAAGTAGAGGAAACTTTGTTAAAATATATATAACAAGTCGGCAAATGATGTGCAAATTTGGGCCGTGATGAGACAGGCATTAGCATAACGTCAGTACCGTAACTTACCCGGGGAAGGCATATTTGACGGTCCCGGAGACCCAGCCCGGGCAATATTGATGTTCATAAATACCCGTCGTACCCTACCACAGCTTTTCCATTTAAAATAAATACAATACATGTAAGATATGGTGGGGGTACGGCTTTCGCATTACTGTTACTAAGTAAAGTGAGTGTTGCGCCTCCACCAGGCCTCACTGCTCAGTGTCCGTGGACTTGCACTTTCGTAGACTTCTGAATACGACTGACAAGCTCTATTGACGCGGCCATTACTGGCTACTGGCTATTAGCTGGGTAAAATGACAGTATTGACCGAAGAAGGCAGTTTGGTCGTTGTGTTTGTTGTTTTAGAAATTCGTTGCTGTAGCAAGAGAAGGCTTTTGTAGTTTAGTTTTGCGGACCAGATTATTGATTTCCGATGATGAGAAAAAATGTTAAAGTCAAGGATAATTCCTAAGTCTTTCTTTACCTTTATCGTGTGCGCTTAGCCTGGTGTCAGAGTTTTAATGTCGCCCGACTTGGCTTTACATGCCGTCGAGAAATATCTCTCAGGCATGCTGATTTCCTCACAATGTTTTCCTTTACTGAAGCAATTGCTAATAATTATACAGTACGCTCATGAATCCGAAAAATCAGATGTGCGTGTCTTAGGTTCGAACTTGAGAGCAGTCCAATTGTCACAACACTAGGCTATCACTGCCTAATTTCTAAGTTTAACCCGTGTTCGTCACATAATTTCGCAACTTCCTATCAGAAACGTTTAATAGGTATATCAATCAATAATTCCTTACAATCGTAAAAGGTCGTAATACAGTCGTTATATAACAAGTTATCACCGTCTAAAGTCAGAAGCAGGTCGCTGCTCAAAGTGTCACCCTTCAAAACTTGATCTAACAATCTCTTTGATAACAAATTAACCTGTTACCTTCGTCATCTACAATTAGACGCGCGTCACACGGAAGCAGGAGCGGGTTCGGGTTAGGACCACCCCTTTCTATCAGGTGCCACCTTTTGTCTCTCAAACGGTTAAACTATTGTTCGGAAATTACTTATTTTATTTGGGTCTTTAATGCCGTCGTAAAACGCTTGTCTTTTGTCTTTGTGTCTGTTTTCTGCGTTATTGGAAATGTTTACAGAAAATGAACATCGTTTAGATAAACTTACACTGACTCTTACGGGATATCTTCCGTGATATTCATTTACATCAATCCATAAGAATGCCATTAATATAAGATACACCTTTTACCTACATATGTCATTTCCACCGATATCTTAATTAATCCTAACTTCCTAACTTATCTTAACTATTACTATATAATAAATGCGAAAGTAAGTTTGTTTGTTACCTTTTCACGCCTAAACCACTGAACCGATCATCCTGAAATTTAGGTTGCCTTTCATTCCAAAAAAAGTACTGTTTCCGAGGAAAACAATGAATCGTTCTTATGCGCCACGTGTCTTTCGAATCATGATTGCATTATCTTGTATATAAAAATCTCGTGTCACGGTGTTTGTGGTCGCACTCCTCCGAAACGGAGGAGATTATACATATATATATTTGGTAGGTATGAGAAGAGGTCGTAAAGTATATTTCACACCGCTAATTTCACGCGGACGAAGGTGGCGGGCAACTGTAGTGTGTTATGAGTTTAATTGTCAAATTCTAAATTAACGCGAGCGAAGCCGCGGTCAAAAGCTTGTAATAATAAAGAACGTTACACAAACACATCTAATGAAAAAAAGCGCCAACCATTCAGCCAGTCAGAGCACAGCGGATGATATAGTGCATTCGAACGAGCGCTGAATGGCGCTCCTGCAAGCTGTCGGGGCCTGCCTCGGCTTTGTGCCACCGATAACTTGTCACCGTGTAGCCATGCTCAATGAAAATCCTGGCGAGGTGACACAGTCGCATAGTAGAGGCACAGTAGTGTGGCAGTGTGGCACTACATTGTTGTGGCAGTGTGGCACTACATTGTTGTGCCGCTTGTGATGTGGGTTGTCAAACTGGGTTAGGTTGTTATAGGTTTGGTGCAAACTTGAAATATCTCATCCTAGACAATGGGACATTCTTTCAACGGTAATTAGCTGAACCCATAGTATAGGGGCCTGAAATTAAGCTACGTACGAAGTCAGTCAGTCTGTCATTTCTTTTGAAACCGGGAAAAGCAGAGATAGTCTAGTGGTGTGACCGTCGGACTGTCAAGTCATAGGTCACGAATTCGAACCCAAGGCACTACCTCTGATTTTTCGGATTCATGTGCGTATTGTATACTTACCACTTGCTTTGGTGAAGAAAAACATCGTGAGGAAACCAAACCAGCATGCCTGAGTGGTATTTCTCGACGGTCTGTAAAGCCAAGTCGAGGCTCATGGGCGGCATAAAAACTCAGACAAAAGGTTAGGCACTCAACACACGAAAAAAAGTTCTTTTGAAAGCCATAATTGTAGAAATCGAAACGCTTAGCAAGAGCTTTCGGATCACAAATTCTTTTTTTAATGTTACTCCACACTATCGTGGGTACGTTTACAAACATTTAAACTCACATACACAGCCAGACCCGGAACAACTACCGAACCGAACCCGCGACACGCAGCACAACAGCCATTCGCTCAGCTGTGCCGTCAAATTGGTGGTATGATGGATATTTGGATGGATGATAAAATCGTATATCGCAAAACCTACTGTTGAGACGACTTGATTCTCAAGACCAAACATACTACTAACATGGAAACGACAGAACTTCAAATATTTTTGACATTTAAAAAAGTCTTCTTGCTAATTCGAATTCAAATTAAATAATAATGTCACATTAACATCGTTATGTCGTGATTATAATTAGGTAGGTTGTATGTAACTACACACAACGTAATTATACGCTCTCTGTAGGAATTAATTTGATAAACTAATTGTGGTTTAGTAATTGTGTTCGAGTACATTTGACGTGGCTTAGCTGTCAGTGTAGTGCCCGCATCGGTATTGTTACGGCATTATGAGAGTATGTTAGCAGACGAAGCGACGTTCCGCAGAAATTGAAGCTATTAAAATAGCATTAGGCTTTAATAGAACTATAACGGGTGTCAGACGTAACTGGCTAGATAGACTTATATGTAAGACTATAATATGGTTTAGTGTAAATGGGGGAATGAAACCTGGATTTACGTTACGTCAGTGTGTCTTTAAGGTTGTCGTTTCAGTTATATTTATATTCGTTGCTATTATAGTAAGAATTATTAACGTCCATCCTTCTATTGTTAAGTTTTTAGTTTTTATCCTTTTTGTAGCTGTTCTGTGTCCTGACAGAGTCTATAATTTGTACGCTTGTAATATTTTTTATACATTAAAGAATGCAATAAATGACTATGAATGCGTATGTAAAGTACTTCTTTATAAGGAGACGTAAGTTTTGTAGGTACAGCTTTCATTGACGACGGTTCTTGTTTTATAAATTATACCACTAAACATTTTTATTTTTTTTTCGGTAATTAGGGACGCCGCAGGCATTATTTTTTTAATTGCGGACCTTCTGTAGGTACTGTGCACAATCACAATCTTTGAACTCTGTCAAAACATTTGTCATAGGTTCTATAATATTAATTATCATTTAACACCATTGCGGCGAGGTGGGGCGCAACGTGACAGTTTGACAAATGAAACGTGCCGGCTATGAAAATGCGTGCCAAGTTGTCTACTGCGGCCAACTGAAGGCAAATTGTTGACTCCTAGTGTCGAGACAGAGTATCGCGGCAGGCGTTTGATGCGGACCTTTTTAGGACTACCTAATACAAGGTCTATCTTTTCAAAAACGAAATATAATAAGAGTAAATTCTATAAGTCGTATGGTCGCCATTGCAACGAAAAAAAAATATCATAGTGGTTTTGTTTTTACGAAATTATTATATTTCTAAAATTTCTTGAGACTTTTTGCATAAAACCTTTACTTATTCTAACAAGACAGTAGGTGAATACGACGTAGCAAGCTAGCGTAATGGACGTTGAAAAATAAGGAGGCAATATTTATTTTGTGGGTCAAGTAATTTTAAATTATTTATTTTTACAAAAATATACTTAGATATTTATTTTCCCTTGAAATGGCTTCGTTATAGCTAGACCAGAATAGTTAGACCGTATAGTTCCATTCTTCTCAAATGGTTACTGCTAAGCATAAGGTCCTAGTGGCCTACCATGACGTCTCAAACCAGGAGTAATTCCAGTGTGGGAAAGAGATGGCGCTAGACGACCTGTACAGCTCTGTCCCTTCTCTACACTGGAATTACTCCTGCTTTAAGAGGTCATAGTAACCCCCCTGGGTTCGATTCTCAGGTCGGGAAAAGTGTTATTGGGTTTTTCATTAGCGGCCACGGAGACTTCTTTTTGTTTTTTTTGTTTTCGGATTGGAAATCGTCCAATAGAATAAACAAATAGAATTAACAAATAACCTTACCATGTTCAGTTTATTAGTTTCTGTAGGCTACGAATAAAACTAGGGACCACAGCCAGTACCCGCGTATTCATTTGTTTAACATAACATCACGCCTGTAATCCCCAAAGGGTTAGGCAGAGGTGTACCTAACAGTACACCCCCATTTCACCAGTTAAGTCCCATGTAATGAATTGACATCACCCGGGTGCAAATCCAGACTCCGTGACTGCTACTGAGAAATTATTGAGTGAAAAGCCCAATGATACTTTGCCCGACCCGGGAATCGAACCCAGGACCTCATGCTCAGCAGTCGTGATTGCGACCACTAGACCAACGAGGGTTGTTTAAGACCTTCAAAATGCATTATCTAACTATCAATTTTTTTGAATAAGGAATGATTTATTTTTCTTTTTCTGAGATAACAAGGTTGCAATGTTACGGTTTAAGTTATTATTTAAAAAATGGAACTTTATCTAAGTGGTCACATTCGCCTCAGTAGTTAAATAGTCACAAAGCGAACATAATACAAACAAATGTTCCTATATAGGTTTCCCGTGTTTATATAAAAAAAAACTCTAAACTGCCATAACTGAACGTAAAAGATTTCCATTTCAACTGAAGTCTTTTTAAAGTAAGATTAAAACTGTGACTGCAAATAAGTTATTAGCCGGAGAATACAGTTGCCAGCTATTTTAGGATTTGTGAAGTAGTCTCATTAATTCAAGTGTCCGGAGTCCGGAGTTCCGGACAGTGGCGACAATTCCTCCCTAAATCCGTTATAATAGGCGCCTTTGTGATTTTTGCTCCGTCTACCGTTCGCAGCCGCCAGTCGCTACCAATCCAAAACTAATTACCGACTCAAGTGCAAGAAACTCAACAAGTAAGTATTTTAACCATTTACGAAACAGTTTTGTACTCAAATAGATGGCGAATTTGTCTTTTAAAATGTCCAAATGATGTGAATTGTTTGAATGATGTGAAATGTTTGAATTGAAACCAAATTTTATGTTGTCTGATGTTCGTCGAGGAACATGAGTTGCCGATTTAATGAAGTGTTCAACTTCAATATGAATTCGTTTTTTTTTTAATCTGAATTGCTTTTCCAATCGTCCGCTGTTTTTTATTTTACAAATTATTTGTTTTGATTCTTGTTTATACAATTTACGAGAGAATAGGCCAACATTTGATTCTTAATTTCATATGCCAATACACTCCATTTTCCTTCCTGAAAAAGAAAATATAAAAAGAAAAAGCAAAGAAAAACTTCCCCGTCGCTGAATTTTCGAGTTTGATGCGGAATCGGGGACTATAATTTCGATAGCGCACCAAAGCGTAAAGTTCCCCTGCGATGTCTAATGAGCAAGGTTTTATGCCGTTTGCTGCCGAACCATAAAAATGTTAATTCAACTGTGCTGAAGAAATGAAAAACGTCGTAAATACAAACGCGATATTCTCGACGCTGAAACGGCTGTAGCTTTATAGTTTTAGCTAAATATATAAGCAAATTGAGTAGCTTATGCTTGTGTTAGCTGTGCCATCGGTCCACTCGCATGGTCCTATATACAGGGTGAAAGGGACATCCCTCTGCCAACTGACAGGCTGTATTCAGCTCCTAGTTTTGAATCATATTCTACCGGAACTTTTTCAGAAAAAAAATCATTTTAATATCGTTTTTTCAGTTACTATTCCTTTATTTCAATGTAAAATTACATTCTCTGTACAGATTCGCCGCACTCAATCTATGTTAATAATACGGCTAAAATCTGATGAAATGGATGTTAAAATACTCTGACGAACGACACGTAAAATCACTTGTTCACTTCCTGCCTAGCGACAGAGTTCATGGATCTCGTCGTCGCGCTTACAGTTCGCTACGTGCGTTTTGTCACGGTAACGATACATTGCGTATGAGGAAATAAAACAAACCAAATTTATTGGATTCTCATAATGTTCCTGAAATAATTTCTTGAACAGGTCATCTCAGTATGATATACTGAATTCACCCCATCAGTCTGCGGAGGGCAAAGCCTTACACACTGTAGATATACATATACGGCCACGCGAGTGGATGGATCAAAGGCATTCTAAAACCGGGCCACATAATACGTATACAAATTAAAACGAATATCACTTAAATCGAAAAAGTAAGCATCATTCTCACTGGTTTGGATAAATTGTGAACTAGTAGACTAGCTGCAGACGCCAACCTATTTCAGTACGGTATCTATCATTATCCGATATCCAAAGTCACACCCTTACGGATAGTCAAAGAGATGTAGCATTTAAAATTAAAACTAAATGTGTCAAAACATCACTGTATTAAAAATCGATCATTTATATCCCGATTGCCAGTGACATATTAGAACTAAACTTGATGATATTGTATTTGACATAACGTTGACATTTGCGTCTGCAAGCATCGCGATCGTCCCCACCGCGAACAGTCGTAATAATAAGCTTGCTGTCTTTCTGTCTTGTAACATTAGTATGCAACCCACGTCTCGTTTGATGTTTGTGCTTTGAATTAACATAGACTTTTTACTAAACAGATATTTAGACCTACTAAGGACTGTGTTCTTTTCGGAATATATAGCGAATATCTAGCTTTCACTATATTTTTAAACCAAAACACGAATAAACTGATGTCTAGATTGTTCTGATACCAAAATTAAAGAGACGTATTTGGCAACCTAATCCTTTAAGATTGTTTTTAAAAACTTTTACGTTAAAGAGTGACAGAAAGTTCTCAAACAAGAAACTAGATTTAGTGTTTATTCAAAATTGAATAAAGATCATAAGATATTTACACACATAGAACATTGCACTCAATAATACATGTAAATTCACTTCAGAACATATTGTATTCAGTGGGGGCAGGCTAATATCGAATCCGGTGTCTGAGAGAGCGGCAGGACAAGTTATAATGATCGGGCGCAACTGTCATGTTCCCTGTGTCACAGATTCACAGTTCACAGAATTTAGTTAGGACTTATGCCGCGTCTACGTGGCACTGATACTTTACCATTTCCATTAATTAGACACTGGAAACTTGCCCAATTATAAGCTAATATTATTGTGTAGAGGGAAATTCAATGGGTAGACGGAATTCTTAGCGTTTTGGTGGCGATAAGATAAGCAATTGTAACAAGTTCTTATTTAATTGCTTGAGTACTGAGAATTAGGACTAGTATTTGTGTTTATCTATGAGCCGAAGCCTCTAAGGTATCTTTGAATAGAATTTATTCAGAATGATTAGGTACCAAATGGTAAATAAATAAATAATTCGGAAATCAAAATAAATAGTAGAAAAAAAAGTCTGGCTGTTTGTGTATGTGAGTTTAAATGTTTGTAAACGCACCCACGATTCAGGAGAAATTACTAGTGTGGAACAACGTTTTTGTCAGAGAAAAACGAAAAATAATGGTAATTTCAACTCTGTTCGAGGATCCCGATATTTTTTTATTATTTTAGAGTTTAGTATGAGCCATTTTGGATAGTAGGTAGTTAAGTGCCAGAGAATAAATTATCACACAAAGTCTATCCTATCATTAAGACCTGTATAGGTACCAGGCACACAGGACATGTAGGACATGTACCTATGCTAAAAACCACGGAAGTATTGGGCGAACGTTTTCCCCAGGCCGATCACGTAGCCCGGAGTGGACTGCGCGTGTCTCTGGAATAGAAAAGGGCCAGCTAAAGAAACTACTCTACGGACGTACGGGACACAAATGAGAAACGTTCAACAGTACCTACCTACACTAGATAAATCTGCATTTGGTAATGTTAAGAAAAAAATTCAGCACGAGCCTCCAAAATTAATGCATTTTGGAGGAGAAGCTCACTAAGCAAAAAGAAGTATCTAAAGATTATGGATATAATGACTTATGTTATAACAACCACGTCTCCATCATTTAAGTGTCTAAACAAGTGTGTTTAGACACTTAAATGATGGAGACGTTCGGCATAGTGATGCCGAAGTAACGCGACCGAAGCCGCGAAGTACAGCACAATTACGCCTGCATTATAATAATAATATCTGGTTGTTTTTAACGCCACCAAAACACAAGTGTGCCTGTTCACCGCGACCTGTTCACCGAGTCCGTTCAATCTGGCTCCTACTTTCCGGGGTACATCTGTACCTGTCACCGACAGCCTCGAGCTTCTTGGCGCCAAGTTGAGTGCTAATCTGAACTTCGGTGCCTACATTGAGTCGAAAGCTCAAACTGCGGCAAAAAAGCTGGGTATCCTTAATAAGGTTAAGCGTTACTTCAAGCCTGGACAGCTTTAAGTCTTATATAAAGCACAAGTTCGGTCCGGCATGGAGTATTGCTGTCACCTTTGGGATGGCTCCGCCAAATATCAATTGGCCACACTCGACTCTGTTGAGCGCAGAGCCAAGAGGCTCATTGGTGACGATAAGCTGGTTGGTTACCAGGCTTCATAGCCTGGCCCACCGGCGCAAAGTTGCATGTTTGTCGGTTTTTTATAGATTGTACTTCGGTGAGTGTGCCCAAGAGCTCCACGAGCTCATTCCACCTTCTCCCATCTCCCTTCTTCCATCGGGAGTCCAGACGTGCAGGTTATCACCCATACCTTGTCGATGTTCCACACATTCGCACGAAGCGCTTTGCTACATCATTTATTATGCGCACTGCCAAGGAGTGGAATTCCCTGCCTACGTCGGTGTTCCCAGGTTCATATGACCCTAATCTATTTAAGTCGCGAGTTAATAGGCTTCTTTTGGGTTAGCTCGTTCCATCGTCGACCTCATCTCTGTCCCCAAGACTAGATTGAGGTCAAGAGTAAACTCATTTAGTATAAAAAAAAAAAAAAATATTTTGAGGTAACTATTTTGCTGTGCAATCAGTATTTTTGATTAGCATTGGGATATTATAAATGGGATAGTATTGGAATAGTATAAATGGGATAGAAAAAATAATATTGGGTAGTGAAGAATAGAAAAGCAAGCAAAGCTGTATCAGAATTATAAAATTGCTTCAAGCTAGAAGTGGATGTTAAAATTAATACTCAAACAATATCAAAATAACTAGACTTTGCATTTTAGCAGAGGCGTAAGGTTAGCCGCACTACTTAGTAAATTAACTGAAAGTAGTTTCCATTCCATAGTCTAGTGGGTGCATAGTTATAAAACGAAATGTTTAAACTTAACGTTAGGGTGCAGGAGGCCAGCTAACTCCTCTCTTGCAAATTGTATGAATTTCTTTGAATTAAAAATTATCTAAGAATTTTCTGGTGTTTCAAACTCAGGTCTGCTTTTCTAGTTCGATTCTTGTGTTTTGGCAAGAATTCGACTCATTTTGAATCTCACGTTGCATTCATCATTTGATCCAATCTTGTTTCGTTTATAATTTTGCGAAAAAATCAAAATAAACGCTTCGTTGGTTGCAAAATGAACAATTTCTATGTAGGGGTCCAGAATGAAGTACTGAATACGTGGTAACAGTTTTAGCGACGGTGTCCCTTCCATCATAGTTTTCACTTTATAAAAACAAATAAACCTTTGTTAATTAAATGAACAAAGTACAAAGTTTTCTCTTCAGTTAATAATGACACCAGTGACGCGAAACACTCGTAAATATACCTAATGAATTACTCTTATAATTGAAACATTAGTTTTTACCGTAACAACATAAATCAAGCTTATTTGAAATTTATAATGGTATCGCGACGCCGCCGTTGCTAATCTTATAAATTATGAAAAACAACGAGAAAGCTATAAATTGCAATTCTGTTACCCGACCCGGGATTGTAACAAGGCGGGTTTCACTAGCTAGTACTCGCCACTAGTCGCCCGCCACTCGCCCGCCCCTCACTATTGTCTTATTAAACACACCCTAGTTTTATTTCCATTATTTCAAAGCTTTGATAACGTTCCTTTACAACTATGTTATTGTTTTAGTTAACGTTTTGGGAATCATTCATTTCGTTATTCATTATTTTATAGCAAATTAACAAAAGGTAGGATTCCAAGGTATCTACCTACTCATTTAAAATAACAGTGCCGATGAATTATTTAGTTTATAACTTTAATTATTTATGTTAATAGAGAACATTTACGTTTTGTTCTGTTTTTATATGTTGTTTTGTTTTTATATGGATGGTAGGTAAATACATGGATGTTTGTTTTAGTGAGATTGTGATACAGAAAAAACCCCGAATTTTACATTTTTATGTTACTACTAGCTTCTGCCAGCGGCTTCGCCCGCGTGGATGTCGAAAAATATCCCACCCGAACAAACATAGTTACTTACCTTCATCCGCTGAGACACGTATAAATTAATTTTTAATTGTTAGCCTAAACACAAAATTTGAATATCCTAACTTCAAAACTGACGGACTTTCATATAAACTTCCATCTCCTATTTTACCCCTAGACAAATATAATCAGAAAGCTTCGAACTGCTAAGCTATCGGGACTTACACGTGATATTGTGAGTCAACCATAAAAGATAGATATATGCTGTCGTGGGATATTTTTTATGTAATTTTAAGGAGAACATTTCCGTCATACATGATTTCTGTGTAGCTTTAACCATTAAGGTTGCACACGCGACGGAAGCTTAAAAAATGGAGTAACTTCTCCCGTTTTCCCAACATTTCCCTTCACTGCTCTGCTCCTATTGATTGTAGCGTGATGAAAAGTATACTATAACCAACTCAGGAGTATGAAAAATAATTGTACCAAGTTTCGTTAAAATCCGTCGAGTAGTTTTTGTTTCTATAACGGTTATACAGACAGACAGACAGACAGACAGACAGACAGACAAAAATTTTACTGATTGCATTTTTGGCATCAGTATCGATCCCTAATCACCCCCTGATAGTTATTTTGGAAATATATTTCATGTACAGAATTGACCTCTCTACAGATTTATTATAAGTATATAGATGTTCTATGTTGAACAAACACGACTATTTATTTTAACGTGTTCCGCTTCGTTCGTTAGCCTGGTGGTCGCAAGCGCGACTGCTAGGCATGAAGTCCTGGGTTCGATTCCCGGGTCGGGCAAAGTGTTATTGGGTCTTTCTCTCAGGAATTTCTTAGTAACAGCACTAACAGCCACCGAGTCTGGATTTCTGCCCGGTTGATGGCAATAGGGGCGCTCCCTTTTACATGGAACTTAATGATAACTGGCGAAGTGAGGTGTACTATAGTCACACCGCCGTGCCGCCTAGTCCTTCGGGGATTGAAAAGCGTGTTGTTATGTTGTGTTTTTTAAATCAAAATTAAAAAAAAAAACAACGCGGCCATTTTTAGACCCACCTGTCAATAAACAATTTACTTTATTTAATCATCGTTTTAAACCGCTCGATAACTTGACTAGCGAGTCTGTAAAGCATCGTTACTACTAACTACGTTACGTGGACGGAGCATGTAACGGTACGTTTATCAGTTTACGGCCACATCGGTTGCCGACGGCGCAACTTTTAATTCAGTTCGGGCCTCGGGCCCAATGGTGACCGCAACGCGAATACAAAACCGCTTTTCATTACAATGCAGGCGAGGAAACAGGATTGGTTGATGAACTTGCTGTTGTATCTATTGTTTATGTAAAGATGGTTTAGAGAATTAATACTCGCTGTTGCCAAAATATTACGTCCCTACTTGAATCGGATTTAGTTAATAATTTCATAGATTAATTTTTTTTTTTTGCACGGATCCCTAATCCTTTTTGTGAATTTGCTTAGAAAAAAACTGTGTTTTCTACATATTTATCTACTTAATTCAAATCTTGCATACATTTTAGAGCACCAAAAATCAACTATCACAATTAACTTTCAGCACATAAATGTTAAAATATGGTTGTAGTTTGCAGTTCTACCTGCCCTTTTGCTGATAAAGCCGGCTGATAAAGCGGTCATTCATGGTTGTTTTGTTTTCACTATAAACTTGAAGAAAATGTCACGTACAACGTCCGATAACTACAAACACATAAACGCGTTAACGTCAATCAGTAAGCTTGACTTCCTTTGTAGTCGCCGATATATTTGAGCCTATTTGTTCGCCGATGTGGTCTTTTTGAAATGTTCACTCGCCCGTAAAAATACCGGTGACATCACTCCCCGACCGGTCATGAATATGACAGCCGATGACCGACCCCACTGATTCATCTTTGTGTGAAATTAAACCAGCACTTGAACGCAATCTCCATAAGATTTTAAATAAAGAATTTTTTTTTTTTTTTTTTTGTTGTCTCACACGACCACATACTGATCCTGAGCTCATTACAGCTAAAACACGCCTCTAAAAAGCTACGTCGTCGGAAATCCGCAACGCGTTTAATTAGAACACAAATAAAAGACAGCCCACGCCAATCTTTGAATTTTTCAAGAAAATTCTTAGTGCATTCTACTTAGATTACCGCAGGGGAGCTACCTACTTGTTCCGAGGAAACAGTTAAAAAGAAAACATGTCGACAACTATATATTCGTTTGCCGACAGCAAAGCAATTCCATTTTTCATTTATTGAAAATTTTCCTTGAAACATTTCACCTGCGCCCAGTAAACACGAAAATTCAATCCAAGTTTCAGGTTTCTGAAGTTAGATTGTACACACGGCGGCACATCAAGCTGTATATTTCCAGTATACCATGGCCTCGCTTTGTATAAATTTCCCGTACAACGAGAAATCTGCATAAATTGGTTTTGTATAGCTTGATTGGCCGTTTCGCGTACCACTCTCGTATCTATACGTTATGTTTTAACCACGCTTGATTTTATTTGTGACTAGCTTCTGCTCACGTCATCGCTCTCGTTATGTACGGAAATTAGCCCACGGAAACACTTTAAATGTATGTGCCTATGACACTTGCGATAATGTAACTTCCCCTTAAAGAAAGAATTTTCGGAATCGGATCAGTAGTTCCGAAGATTACCTACATACAAACTTACAAACATTTACCTCTTTATAATATTAGTGTAGACGTACCGACATTCTCTAAAATAAATATTAAAAAAAAAACAACTGTGGGACGCGTACGTACGTATCTAGGTATGCACAAACTCTTACAACCCGGTCGAATATTACAAGCAGTAAACCCGGGAAAGAAAGTCATTCATGCGGGAAGTATTTTTTCCAAAAGTTGCACAGATTTCCCGTCCCCCTTCGTCGGGTCGACTTTATGGAAACATAGACCGTCGGCACCTGTGGCCTGTAGGCCGAATGTCGTCGTGTCCTCTGTTCACTCATTCAAATTTATTCACGAGTTAGGATGCCGCGGGCTTCTCCCTCGCTTGACAATTCTCAACATCCGTGCCCTGCAGTGGCGCACGCGTCTATAATTTGAAACAACACTGTATCGTAACACTGCGTCCGGAGGAAATGGATGATCGATATTTATGAGAACGTCGAGGCCGGAATTGTTTTCACTTTAAATGCCAAGGTTCACGAGAGTAGCAGAATCACCCACACAAATTCCTAACAAATCGGTTCTTTATTTGAATATTTATTTTTCTCCAGCTTTTACCCAGATACCCAGTAATATCAAAGCTCAAAAATATGGCGGAGAATATTTAAAATCGACAAATTCTCTTTAACATAAAGGGTATCGCTCCACCAGACCCGCATCAAATTAAACCTTATGCGACCCTTGAATCCAATTTAACTGTTATACAGATAGCTGCAGGCTGCTGGCTGTACATTCTGTATGTATTATATAAGTAATTTATGCCCACATAAATTACGAAAACATTTTCCTTTCATAAGACACACTAATAAATTCTACAATACAAATCTACAAGCTGGACGTCGTAAATGCGTAGCGGTGACATGTTCGGCCGCTGTTTATTGATGTACGGAATACGGATACATACATTATAATAATATTATGTATATTCTGCGCGCAAATTGTTCAAGGATTGGACAATAGGTATACATTGTAAATCCGATTCTTATGAGGATTTTTCGAATATTCAGACCCCAGCATTAAATGGTGTTGACATGAAATAGGTAAGTGCCGTGTCAATTTTTTTTTCAGTTTTCAATAAAAGAGAATTTTATCTCAAGCTCTTAAATATTTGAATGGATTCATAATATAAAGGGTGTAAGTGTACCTACCTACGCAACTTGTTGTTTTGCAAATGTCACCGAACACGAAGCCAGCCAACAGAGCGAAATAATAAGCACTTAACCTTTTTAAAATAAATTGCATCATAAAAGTTATCTAAGAAAGATGCCGAAATGAAATTTCACATAAAAGGATTCATCAACAGAGATATTAGATATAATGAAATCGGTTCTCTACCTACACCGTCAATGAATACGGTGATATGGAACGAAAATGGTGAAGATCAGTAAGAAACTGAAAGTTATCGATAGATATAAATATTAATAGCTTCCACTTATACATGGATCGTAAATACCACAATGAATGGACTTAAATAGAAACGGTCGAAAAGACTTTTCCTTACCTACCAAATTTATAAACGCTTCCAATGTTTATATCATTTATATTTTACGATCGTCAATATGACAAACGTACAAATTGTCGTAAAACTTATCAAACTACTACCTTATATGGCGTTACTATAAAATAAAAACGTAAACGTTCAACAAAAACTCAAGAAATTGAGGCACTAAGGAAAGTAATTTTCCAGTTTTATTGCCATTTCCCACACCTTGGGGTAATTCACAACTATTACTGAATTCCATTGAAAAAACATAATCGCGCCGAGTGCAAGACACCATATGGCCGCTATGGCCATCAACCATGTCCAAAGACATAAATGGGCACGTTGTCGTCACAGTCGGAATACCTGTGCGAGCGGCGCAGGGGCAGCCTTGCGGCGCGCGTGTGGGGGGCGCGAGGGAGAGGGGCGACACTCCCGCGCAACCTGCTGCCTCCGTCACTCCTCGCGGCCAGTGCCTCGCCCGCGCATGCTCGGCGCGCGCACAAACAACACGCTACACGAACACTTGTGCTCTAAACCTTCAAAACAAACGAAATACTAGTGCTAACTCAGTGAAGTGACAGAAAGATCTTGTGATGTGCCTCTAGTTATTTACGTAAAAGGTAAACAGTGCAGTAAACGCTTTGTTTTCTACATTATCCTACAGTTTTACGATCAACAAGGGCATTTGTAAGTTAGCAATCCAGTTTAGCATTTATATACGTACTTATCATGTCTATACTAAAATTAAGGTTGTCATAAAGGCATTTTTACTATGGAACTCTGTGTACTATGTCATCGTAGTAATATTCAAAGCAGGTGCATCTGATTTTGTGAATGACTGCGCTGTAATTGCGACCGACCGGTTCGTGGCTTGCATAACATGTTAAATGGAGTAGTGTGTCATCGAAGCCTGCGCATTCTGAACACATTGCCCAAGTTGCCCAAGTACAGAAAGTGACAAATATTGCCAAGTGTCGTTAATGACATCATGCTGTATAATATGTTCGCACTACACCCACAGCGCACGTGTCGTGAGGTTATACTAAAACAGTGATTTATGACAATTAAACAATACGACAATGAGTTAAAATTGTGGAAAAAAACTTGATACTTTGTTCTTACTAATTATTGTCTCACTAGAGGTATAATAAACAAACAAGGAACGTCATTCACACAGAGGGTAAAAAATACAAAACAATCTTGATTTTATACTTTTTGTACTCAAGTGTGAATGACATTATAATGTCGAGACGCATTACCGAAATATGTACATATTGTTATGAAAAGTACATTCGTTTTACTTAATACTGAACATGAGTTTAACATTATATGACACCTAGGCGTGAAAATATCCTATATAAAATATCAGCTGTTTCTTTTAATTTGCTTAAGATGTTTGAGTCGGCTATAGGCTTCTTATGTGTTAACTCGTTCCATCTTCGACCTCATCTCTGTCCTCAGGATTCGATTGAGGTCAAGAGTAGGCCCATTTAATATAAAAAAGTTGGTGAAGTTCAATAATTTATAAAGCAACTGCTACAAAACGTATCAGTTTTAGTAATGAACGTTACATATAACTTATAACTTCAGATAAATTGCCATGGCAAAAAACGGTTTATCCAAAACTCCGAAAAGAAATTGAATGATATTTTTCATTACATTTTCATTCAACTATATTGTGTTGCGAATTCACAATACCCGTCCACCTGCCTGGTTCTCATAACGCTGTCAAAATACTTCACTATACAGGGTGAATTTTTAAAGTGGGCGTGGATGGCCAAATCTGAAAATATGAGGAATAGTGAAAAATACTCAAAGGCGTCTCGAGCTCGATTTTGATGAAAACTAAAAAGGCATCATTAGATTTTTGAAAAATCAATATTCCTAGACAAGAATTGAACCCATTGATTTCGGTCAAAAAACACTCTGTATTATTACACCATTCGATGGTCTTGCTAATAAGGATCAAATTCTAGGAAATAATGACATACGGCAAATTAAAGTATATTATCATATTATATAATTTCACCCTGTATATTCACCGATATCTCCATCAAATGCCGGGGATATACAATTATACTACTATCTAACTAATATTATAGTGAGGTTGGATGGATGCTTCTTACTCTTTCACGCAAAAACTACTGAATAGATTTGGATGAAATTTTGCACACAGATGGTTCAACAGACAGGATACTTTTTATTCGGTAATATGATCCCGTGGGTCAATTATCGAACTTCACGCGGGCGAAGCCACGGGAATAACTAGCTTATTCCCGTGACTTCGCCCGCGTATTTCATAAGTGTAAAAAAAAAAAGTAAATTGTAGGCATAATTGGTTTAAAAATCACTTCGTGTCTGTCTGTGTGTCCACTTAGATCTAAATTAGGTACGTAATGAACTTTGATGCGTTTTTCACCACCATCAACTGCATAGCCTTTATCCAAATATGTTGGGGTCGGCTTCCAGTCCAACCGGATCCCACTGAATACCAATATTTTACATGGAGCGACTGCCTATCTGACCTCCATAACCCATTTAGTACTGGTCAATACGATACCCCATGGTAAGATTGTAAGACCACGGGCCTAAGACCACCTGTAACGACGGTCAAAGATCTTCAAATGACAGCTGGGACGAACGGAGGCAATGAGAAACCTCGTTTTACCACCGTTTAGTGGAATTTAAACGTATAGTTATTAAATTACTTCCTCGTTGGTGTAGTCGCGCTTGCGAACGACTGCGGGGCACGAGGTACTGGGTTCGATTCCCAGGTCAGGTAGTGTTATTGTGTTTTTCCATCAGGAGTTTTTCAGTCGCAGCCCCGGGTTTGGACTTGTGCCCGGTTGATGGCAATAGGCTCGCCCCCTATCACATGGGACTTAAACATAACTGGCGAAAGTGGACCAGTGTATTATTAGGTACACCTCTGTCTAACCCTTCGGGAGCTACAGGCGTGATGTTATATTATGTGGTTATTAAATGAACATAGAAATATTGGTATTTTAAAATGTCGCCATGCATAGGGGCATAGATAGGTGTTTCTTTCTACGTGGATGGCCGGCACATTATCGGACGCAGCCAAGCACGAACCGCGCTGTTAGCCAGGCGCTTGTTAAAAATAAAAATAAAATTATACAATTTTAGCACCCTCTCTTTATTCCTTTTGTACACACACTTCGCTTGAAATGCAAGATAAACACCTGTAAAGGTTGTTATTGTTGCCTTTAGGTATATTGTATTGTTTGTAAGATGAAAAATAAACGAACAATAAGTAAATCCGGGCTTCGCTCGCTCTTTATGATTTTCCTTCGCATCGGGTGAATTTGTATCGATATCGACATTGATCTGTGTTATTGATACAGTCACTAAAATTTGCAAAACAATTTATAAATATACTCTTTTGAAAAAACCCAAAAAAGAACTATTGACAAAATAACCCTCAGGTATATTTTTTAGTTTTACTTTTTATTTTCCTTAAACCAAAATATTTTGGCTACAAACTTGCCACACATTTGTTACAAAATCAAATGGGACGTTCGTAATTTATGCCTGGGCACCATATTAAATCAGTCCGCATGTCACTAGATGAATATTTTGTGGGCATTAGTGGTCAAATCAGCGAATACATTTTACCTAGAATTACCTACATTACAAACTGACCAGGCTATGAGCCTACCTAGTATTACGAACTGTCCAGTAGTGTCATTGGTATTAAAATTACGTCACATTTGAGCCAGTCATGTCTTATACCAACAGACGGCTTAAAATAACCATCGATCAACATAAAGTTGGTGTAATTCCTCTTTTACGTGCTCAAAGTAGTTTTAACAGGAGCCTTATTACTTACCTATATTACCCAATATTTGCGGACTTGTGATAGTGGCAGAGCCAGTTGAAAAATGTACATGTAACTGGTACGGATAGATGGCTCCAGTCTGACGTATCTGTCAGTGTACCGTGTCCTCAGCTGGTCAACAATTTCTCCGTACAGATGCCCAAGCACGAGAGCGCGTTGTTAACGTACGTAAATGCGTCAATTTGTAAAAAAAAATACTCGTTTCAAATACAATAATTTCACCATTTTAAGACTTCATTCATAAGTATGTTGCAAACAATTTAACTTAAATCCTATACGATTATTATATTTTCGACAAAAAATAGACGTATTTACGTGACGTTTACACCGCGCGCTCGAAGTATCTGTCAATCGGTGCCTAGTAAGTGCTAATTGTCCACAGCCGGCCCTCCATTCTGTACCAGATTGACTGATATTTCAATCGTATTCATCTGCCGAATGTCAAACATAGTCCAGTCTGTTGATCTTATTCATGATTTTAAACGTACTGATAGCGTTTAGAAGCAATACCATTCATAAGTCTGCTATTCACACGAATAATAAAACAACAAAACGTGTAAGCATAATTATGCCTACACGTAGAATGACTATCTTGCGATGGAATTTATAAATAAACATAATAACATGTTTCGGATTCTTAGATTGGGATTTATTGTTTCCAGAAATCCAAAAAATATCAGAATGTCATTTTTATTACCTCTGAAACTTTGTTGCCCTGGTATATATGAGTAATTTGACTCCAGAATGTTTAAACTAAAGCTGAATTTAGGCACTCTTAAACCTGTTTACATGACCAGTTATTTCTGCAAATTGTGAAATTACTTACATCAAAGAATTAACGGACCTGTGAGTTTGATGTGGTTGCTTTATAATTTTAACTGCGGTTATCCTTTTATGGGGACGTGTCTCTGTCGAATCGCAGCTACACATTAGATAGTTAATTATGTAATTAAAGCAATCAATCAAAATATTGATACATGACTAAATTTTTTGCGTCGAGCTATCTAATTAGCTGGCCATGAATAACTTTATTGCTGATGTACTGATCCAGGCACGTCAGAATATTTTAATAAAAATTCATAACTGAAAGAATGATGATATATACAGGGTGTAACAGAAAGGGTATAGCCATATGAAAGGATATGCTGCAGACCATCAAACTGAACAACTTTCTCCTTGGATCCAATACCGTAAATACGAAAAAAATATCAGCTGTCCCATACATTTGGGTCGAGTACGTATTGAAAATTTGTATGAGACAGCTGATATTTTTTTCGAATTTACGATATTTGACCCATGGAGGAAGTTGTTCAGTATGATGGTCTGCAGCATATCTTTTCATATGACTTTACCCTTTCTGTTACACCCTGTATATATGATGAAGTATGAGGAATCATCATCCTCCTAAGCTTACACCGATTCATTTGGAGTCGGAGCAGAACACCAACTCAGAAATGCAAATTTGAGACTTCACAAATATGATTGTAGAACGAGCAACAAGAACACCCCTTAATATTACTAAGTCTAGATTTACACGGTCTAGGGTCTATTGTAAACTTAGTAAACAAACCAGGTTTTATGACTAATAACAATGACCACATCACGGGTGGCTGCACTGTAAAGAGCTCTTTGAAGACATTGAAGATTACCTAGCGTGACCTGAGAACAAATGGGATTGTATTTAACATCTCATATTTAAATAGGTACACAAACACACTATACAACATTATTTTTAGTATATGCGAAACCTTAATGTAGTTTGTTCAGAATAAGTAACTGAATCGATTCCAATATTTTTTAAACCATGTTATATTTTTTCCCAAAAATATTTAAAAAAGTTAAAAGTTGGACATCGAGTGACTTTAAGTACCTATCGCAATAATTTTAGGTACCTACTGCCAAATTATTATTATCAATGAGCTCAAGACGACGACGCTGGAGGCGCGCGCTGCGTTGTGACCACGTTTTTGTGCGAACAACTACTTTGTGTTTTTTCAGGATACAGTTTTGAAATTTTGTACAGAGATTCTTTACATAAAAATACTGGACACGTGTTTCAGGTTTCGCATATACTAAAACAAATGTTGTAGATGTTGTTTTCATCTAGATCTGTTTTGTATTAACAAGATTTTGTTTTAGTGTACAAAAACTAAAAAACCCGACTACTGAAAAAAGTGGGGGTCAAAGTTTCAACTTTTTCACAAGTTTTTTTTATTATAAGTTTTTAATGTTAAAACTTTACTTTAAATACCTCCACGAGCCCCTTATTATCCAATGCAGCCATCAGCACAATGTTTTGAGTGCGTAACATTGGGTCCTATCGTAGAACGTGAGTTTACACCCCAAAAAAGTCGTATCAAACTTACTTTGCTATACAGAATGCTTAGTTGACGACTTCGTTAAGGGTCTGTTTACACCTTGTATTGTGAAAACAAAGAAGAACTGTTAAATAATGCCTAACTATAACCATCAAGTCGTGGGTCTCCCGGATCCCGAGTAATGGTACCTAGTAGCAAATTAGTGTGGTTTTTGTCGGTAAGATTTCGAAATTTAACCCATCGTTCTCTTGTAATGGAGGGATCCTGATATAGGATATCCCCAAAATCAAAAAACTGCTATTACCATTAAATATTCTATCTTTCTATAGAGCAGTACAAAGCACGTCGTCCGCGTAGGAACAGTGCGTGATATGCGCGTGCGCTTGAGTAGCGCGCATAATGACGACAACGGAACGGAACAGAACCTCACTTCCTACACGTCACTTGATCGATGTGCATAACAGTTCAGTCTTGTATATTGTTCTATAATATACGAGGGCATTAGACAATGTATTTACTGCTAATAGTCTGCTGATGACAGGAAGATAATCAGAACTTGGGTACTCCGTGTCACGTGTGAGTACTTGTGTAGTGTTCAAAAGAAAAGTAAGTTAATAAAAGATTGACGGAAACAATGGCCACAATAAAAACATAAATGGTGAATTGTGGGTGTACTGTCAGGTACACCTATGTCTAACTAACCCTTCTGGTGTTACAGGCGTGATGCTATGAAACAAAAACACCTTAAAAATAAAGATGGGATGAAAATTAGGTACCAACCGTCTACTTATAGAGAGAACCTTTAAAGAATAAGAAGTAGTCAGAATTTGAAAATTTTATATCGTTGGTCTTTCCAAATTAACTATCACATAAATTACAACCGTTTGGTGTTTGTTTGGTGTCAAAACAAGTAAGATGGCTCACGATTTCAACACAGAGACTTCTCTACAAATAATTTTTAAAAGTAGGAAAATGTAACTCCCGAGTTCTCCAAATTCTAAACAATAACGATAAGCAAAAAGTTAGCACAAAGTTCCTCATTCCATCAACAAACTCTCAAAATAAAGGCGGTGTACAACAACTTTGAACTGTTTAGACCCGTCTTTAACTGCTACATTTCCATATAAATATGTCCTGGCCCTAAGGTCTAAGCGACATTGAGAGAACAAGGAAAAACAAGCTTTATGATTCATTTAACTTTATTTGTATAAAGGAAAAGATTTAAATTAGGATTACTTTGAAGTCTGGCTTCGTAGACTTGGATTAAAAATAGAAGAAGAAAAAATATCATTTTCCTCCAGCCAGTGTTTTGAAATCGGTTTTCAGTTTGCAAATCGTATTGTGGTACGGTCCATTTACGTTGAAAATCAACAATAAATATAAGGTGCCACATTAAGTAGTAAAATTAGATTAGTTATGCCAACAATTTATAATGAGCTATTTGCACCTGACCTATGAAATTCCTGGTCTGGTTTGGTCTCCAGATTTAATCGATGACCAACATTTATAGGCTCGTACGATGGGAGTAACTCGTGGCTAAATAAGAACAGCCGCTCGCGTCGATCTTTAGGTTAAGTCGTGCTTGCCTAGGTTGGTCTGTGGATAGGTGAGACCACCCATTACATACCGAGTTTCCTCCGTGCCTCGGAAGGCACGTTAAGCCGTTGGTCCCGCCTGTCATTTGTAGATCTTTAACAGTCGTTATAGGTAGTCAGTGGCCCAAAAAGTCTGACAACCAGTCTTACCAAGGGGTAGCGTATTACCCAGTACTAATGGGTTGTGGAGGTCACATAGGCAGTCGCTTCATGGAAAATACTGGTATTCAGCTGCATCCGGTTGGTCTGGAAGCCGATACCAACTTAGTTGGGAAAAGGCTAGGCAGATGATGACACCCCGTACGTATTTAATAAGCGGATGGAACAAGAAGATTGAGCATTAAAAGCACAGTCCAACCAAGAGAAAAAAAAACCCGAAGTTGCAAGGTTGAAATTGTATGTTTTTCGTTCGTTGCTTGAAATAACAATTAATTGTTAAAAATAGTTCGTTTTCTCTACTACAATAATAATGAAACGAATTTTAGATAACTCAAAAAAAAATCATTCTCCCGACGATTTGCGAACTTTAATTTTGTAGATACTATTGAGTAATTGTCTTTTAACATACTGTAAACCATCATATTTATTTTTTCATCTCACAAATATCCCATTTATAATTAATAATAATTTAATTTAATAATAATAGAATACATTTTCGTTATATAGCTTTTGGGTAAATTGTAAAATTATCGTAAGGCCGAAATGTAAGAGGGCTCCTAAAGTGGCGATACTTAAATTTAGCTCACCCAATTTACTGGGCAGCTACCCCGACAACCTTACCGTAGCCAGTGCTATGCTCGCCACCAGAGACAGAAATGAAACTATCATAAATGGTATTGTCGGTTTCTGAATTCAAAATTTGACAAAATTTACTTTGGCAATATTAGGGAAGTATTGAGGTGCTACGTTCGAAATTCAAAATTGAATTTTAAAGTATACTTTGATCAGAAACATGGTATTTTAGAACCATATATCTAGCTCCTGGACCTCAAATTCTCAACATGTAATCAAGGGTCGCAGATGACACAATCGCTCAGTTGATTTGATTACTCGCTAAGTATACTCTATTGATACATAGACGGGTAGGTAGATACTTATGGTTAGTGTATCGTGACATGTGATCAATCTACGTCGCGTATCGTAGGTGTTCACAGCGAATAAATAACATTACGTATGTAAAGGAAGGAGATGTACTCTGACAATTATTTGTTATGGATGAATGTTCTGACACGTGTCGTCTGAACAATGTCTCTGTATCGAACGATTATTTACGCGTAAATGTTTAGTCCAATTAATGATATCAATAAAGAAAATTATATTGTTGTTAGTCTGGTTTTTTGCCCAGTTGATGGCAATAGGCTCGCCCCCTATTATATGGGACTTAAACATATCTGGCGAAATGAGGGTTTTAGGAAGGTACACCTCTGCCTAACCCTTCGGAGATTACAGGCGTGATATCATGTACTATTATTTTGCTATTTTGTGGAGCTTTACGAGCCTTATGGGATTCAGCAGCACCCATACTTCTTTGCGCTATTACAAACTTCGATAAAAAAAAAATGATTATTGCTAATTTTTCTCACGACGCGATGGTTCCGTACCTAATGATAATGATAAAGATTGTGAAAGCACGATTCACCTTTGCAATATTTATTACCATATCAAAGTACCTTAGTTATCCGGTAATAATGCTGTATTCTGTGTAGCACGCACAGCCGCACACTATTCTACTGAGATCTGTATGCGTGCCATAATCCGATTCAAATCAACTCAGTGGGTGGCGAGCCTCATCGACACCCAATACCAATCGACCCACAGCTAACCTTTTTGTAATAAACATGCAATCAAATACTCGAAGGAATTCACAACAAATAACAGTTCCGGGACCTATGTCATAATCATAGAGAATTCCGTTTGAAAAGAATTCGTCAAAAATATGCGCTTCAGATATGAAAGCTGAGCTTTGACACTAGCTAGGATTAACTAATTACCGGAAAACGAAGTGTTTCCGCACAAGGGACTTTTCCTGGAATACCTGTTACCTAGTACGTGCATACCTCAAACAGAAGAGAAAGATTAGATGTGAGGTACGTTTATGTTTGAACCCAACTTTGACCGAAATTTCATTTGCATCATGTTTTTGTACTACCATTGATTAATACCTGGAAAACTAAAAGCGTTTGCGCAGGAAACTTTTCGTTGAATACCTGTTACAGTAGTAGATAGCTCAAATAAAACAGAGGTAGCTGAAAGGCAGCCGATTTTTTTTTATAGCCAGATGCAGATAGGATCCTTTAACTGAATATTTCCATTACATCATTAAATTTTTGAAAAATCTCTTTCCACATTGATGTCTAGCTCCTTTATGCCAAAGTAATCGGTTTTCGTAGTTATATAGCAACATCATTTTGTTTTTCTGTAATCGAAGAATTACTAAAAAAGTAAACCTATCCAGCATAGCTAATTAGCTATTCACAAACGTTTCGATTTGATAAGTCGTATGTCTATCTTTTTTTAGCATTACGAAAGCGAGCGAGATACGACTTACCGAATCGAAATCGAATCGGAGCGTTTGTGAATAGGGGGCCAGGATACCCTGGAGGTATTCAAACTGGTGTACTTTAAAGAAATCTTCTACTACTACTGTCACTACAAAAGAATCGCTTACAAGTTTTGATGATTTGCATTTAGTTATCATAAAAATGCTGAGCCGTCATTGCAAACCGATGGAATATCCACCAATATTGAGCTGTTATACGGCATCATCAATATTTCGTAGAACCGGCTGCGTAGAATTACAGCGAAATATAGCGGTGGTTGAAATAATTGCTCAGAATTTGCAATATCGGTTATCAAAACGGACTATGATTGTATTCTATGAATTTAGTTCTGCGAAACCCTGGAGAATATCGTTTACATTGTGTAGTTTAACACTTATTTCTGAAAAAGCACGTGTTGGTTCGTAATTTCTGGGAAAAGGTAATTGCAACCTTCTTATAGAGTATGTAGAGTTCGGGTGATTTTTCAACGCAAAAATAATCCAATTTTTGTTTTTACATGACGTGTTTTTGCCCAATGGGTTCCAATTCTCCTTCTTAGCGTTTCTATGACAGTTCGAATTGAGTCAGCCCAAAATCTGACGACGACTTTGGCACTTTCAATAGCGTCCATCAGCTCCTGTGAGCAAACAACAGGACAGGCAGGACACGATATCAAGTGTACCATCGTTTATGGGACAGCAGCATATTTACACTCCAGGGCAGAGTCATCTATCTCCACCTGAACAGGTTTTCCATGCTTCGGCCAACTTGTGTCCGGAGTATACAGGGTGTAAACAGACCCTTCACATAGCCGTCAACCAAGCATTTTGTACATCAAACTAAGTAACTATACGCAAAAATTATTGCTGGGAATCGACTTTTTTTTTTGGGGTGAAAAATCACGTTTTACGGTAGGACTCGATGGAAAGCACTCAAAGCAATGTGCTGATGGATGGATTGAATAGTACGTGGGTCATGGTGGTGTATAAAGTAAAAATCTTACATTAAAAACATATATTAAAAAAAAAACTTGTGAAAAAGGTGAAACTATGACCCCTAATATCTCCGTAACTATAAGGTTCCCAGGTATGGTCTAGAACAAAAAAAATATCGCAAAGGCGGGGAGAACAAGTGCCTTTCGGATATGTTAAGGGACTATTTACACCCTTTATTTAAAGACTAATTCCAATTAGGCAAAGATGACGAACGTACAAACTTTCGTCCCTACTTATTTAACACCTTTAGAGAATAAAATTTCAAAAATCCTTCTTTTAGTGTTTAGTTTTGTTTTAACAGCAACTCTTGCGCATTTAGACTGCTTCGTTGGTCTAGTGGTCGCAAGCGCGACTGCTGAGCATGAGGTCCTGGGTTTTTACATTAGGGATTTCTCAATAGTAGCCATGGGAGTCTGGATTCGTGCCCGGTTGATGGCAATAGGCTCGCCTCCTATTACATGGGACTTAAAAAAAGCATAACAGGCGAAATGTGGGTGTAATATTAGGTAAACCTCTGCCTAACCCTTCGGGGATTACAGGCGTGATATTATGTGTCCAGCGTATTTGAAAATCAAAATATTTTATTTCACATAGGCCTCGATGGGCACTTATAAAACGTCGACAAAAAGGTGCACGGTTCGGGTTGGTCGTTTCCTATGGAGAAGAACCGGCAAGAAACTCCATGGTTACTCTTTCAAGATGCTTAGCAGTTTAGGCTGTACATTGATCATGGAGTGAACAAAAAGTTTTATTAAATGGATACTTGTTGACCAAATAATTTTTTACCCACAACTTTAAATTAATAAACACTCTTTCGGACTCCATAATGAGCAAAACGTCTTATTTTTTATACGAATTAAGATAAGCTCCCGTCATCATCACGCATGATTTATTTAAATATAGCGCGTTGTGGGCGAAGTAGGTGAGTTGTCGCCTCATGTCTGTCCTTGTAGCCAGTAGGTATCAGTTAATTAGTAATCATTACAAGAGGAATGTGTGTGCGGCACATGGCTCAAATATATTGAAACGTAGCTAATAAGGTAATGCTGTCTAGATAAACTGACATAAGGCTACTCGGGGCTGCCTAGGTCCACTACTTCATAGTTCACTCATCATCTTCCTAGCCTTTTCCCAACCATATTGGGGTCGGCTTCCAGTCTTACCGGATGCAGCTGATTACCAGTATTTTACATGGAGCGACTGCCTATCTGACCTTCAGAACCCAGTTAGTACTGGGTAATTCGATACTCCTTGGTAATATTGGCTACTTCATAGTTGCAAATGAAATCTTTTTGCAAAAGTCATCTTTACAGAAAACTATTTAATTAGGAAGATCCTGATAGATTGTAGTAAAAAATGCAAATATTTACTATGTCATCATCTGCCTAGCCTTTTCCCAACTACGTTGGAGTCAACTTTCAGTCTAACCGGATGCAGCTGAACACAGTATTTTGCATGGAGCGACTGCCTATCTGACCTCCACAACCTCCATAGTGGCTAAATGTTATTTTAAAATAAATAACGGTACTATCCAATATGCTGTGGTCATCTCAGGGCCAGTTGAAAACCAGCGTCGGGCACTAGCTGCTCGGCAGTTTGCTGAACTGGGCCTATTTGGCGCAGCCGTGAGACACATAATACTATCTCCTTTTTTCTGTTTAGTTTTAACCTTTTTATTGTGTAAATTTTAGTTTTTTATTTTTTTTGTTTGTTGTGTGCACTTGTTTCATGTGCCAAATAAATATGTTTTTTCTCTTTCTTTCTTCTTTGATATTTTAAATATTAAGGCTATCATATCGGCACTACACAGTACGCAGCCGAGCACAAATGAATAAAGCAAAGTAGCGAAATAAATAAAGCCTTGAGTCAATAATAAACAGAGACAAACTAGTCCTTGTCATTATAAATTCATTCATTTTATAGTCGGATTGTTTACTTCAGAGAAACTGTTATGTTTGATTAAATTATATCTTAAATATCAAAAATACACTATTCAACTTAACAATTTGTAGCAACTGTAGAAGAAAATATATACAATATTAGTTTTAGTATATGCGAAACCCGAAACACGTGTCTAGTATTTTTATGAAAAGAATCTATGTACAAAATTTCCGAACTGTAACATGAAAAATCACAAAGTTATAAGCTTGTTCTGTTACCTGGTTGTCCGCACAAAAACGTGGTCACCAACAAACTGCCCTGCGCACGCGCCTCCAGGCAGCGTCGTCTTGAGCTCATTGATAATAATAATTTGGGAGTAGGTACATAAATTATTGCGATAGGTACTTAATGTCACTCGGTGTCCAATTTGTAACGTTTTTAAATATTTTTGGGACAAAATATAACGGCTTAAAAATTATTGGAATCGATTCAGTTACTTATTCTGAACAAACTATATTCAGGTTTCGCATATACTATAAATAATGTTGTATAACCTTTTTTCTTGTAGATTCAGCAGCAGCCACATAGAATTTTTTCTTGGGTTATTAAAAAAAAATCTGCTGTTCCCTACAAAAGTGCAACACCTACACGGTTAAAATGTATGGAAGAGTAGATTTTTTTTAAATAAGTCAGGGGGCTCAGAATGATGTACTGAATACGTAGTCACCGTTTTCTCGTCGGTATTCATTCCACCCCGTGTGTAAGGGTCGGTTCCCAACCTAGGTTAGGTTAGGTTAGGTTAGCCGTTAACCGGATGCATCTAAATCAAAACAAGTTTTAAACATGGAGCCATTGCCTATTTCGTCTTATCAGCTTAATTAGTTACTGTGTAACACAATAACCTTCAGTAGGACGGGTTGTCGCACTTCTGGGCTTCTGATTATCCATATCGACGAATTAATAGAACCTCTTACAACTGCAAGTGACATAACATCACGCTTTGTAATCCCCGAAGGGTTAGGCAGAGGTGTACCTAACAAGGGGTACTACATTTTTCCAGTTATGTTTAAGTTTCATGTAATAGGGGGCGAGCCTAGTGCCATCAAAAGGGCACAAATCCAGACTCCGTGACTGCTACTGAGAAATTCCTGATGGAAAAACCCAATAAAACTTTACCCAACCTGGGAATCGAACCCAGGGCCTCATGCTCAGCAGTCGCGCTTGCGATTAGACCAACAAGGCAGTCAAAATAAAATCAAAATCAAAGCATTTATTTCAAGTAGGCCAATTACAGGCACTTTTGAATTGTCGAAACAAAAACAACAATAGCTACAGTCCCAGTCACAAGGCATAAAAACTGTGAAAGTACTGTACTTGCCCATTCCCTAACGTAGATCTCTATGGAGAAGAACGGGCAAGAAACTCCATGGACACTCTTTTAACAGTAGTCCAAGTGACAATAATTTGAGAATGTCTAAAGCAATTTATACGCTTCCTAATATGAGGAGCGGATAATCTTTACGTCACTAACGTACTAGTACTACGTACTTGCTAGTAACTGGTATTCTAGTTAGCTCGTGCCAATAGACACGCAAGGATAAGACGAGTATGACTAACATCGGGTTCTAATTAAGTACCTATTGTAAACTGCCTTCGTTTAGATGAATCAGTGTTCTTCAACAAGCAGTTTCCTCATCCGAAGAATCGCAATCAGACGTTTAGCATAAATTCTATGAGATGCGTTTACGATCCTACATATCTGAGGTTTGAGTTAATAAGGTTGTATACCTAATGACGTAAGTGCTACGATTGGTGGATCGTCGAAAATAGACGTGACGATAGATCAGCTGTGTTTAGTGGGTACAGACGGTAGCAAACACTGCCCACTATTATCAATACTTCCATACTTACATATTTCTGTTTATCTGTTGCGTTTTTACGCCTAAACCACTGAGCTGATCGTTGTAAAATTTGTCAGACAGGTACCTGGATACATAGTACTTACGTTCCTTTTTATCCTGAAATTTTCTACAAAATTAAAAAGATGTAGTACCTACCTACAAACTAACTAGCGAGCATCAGCTAGGCCACACTTTTCATCTGTCCGTCTATTAAGTTTTCACGCCATAACGTACTTAACTGAACCAATTTGGCTGGATTATGGCACACATTCTAGACCTTGAGGTCTCCCCACATTTCTAAGAGTCTTGCCAAGGTGTATGGTGGTATCCAGTAGTTGGGTTCTGGACGGCAGGTAAGCTGACGCTCCATATCATAAAGTGCTAGTAGTCAGTTACATCCGGTTAGACTGGAAGCCGACCCTAACAGAAAAGGCTTAGCAGATGACGAAGCAGACCTGGGATAATTTTCGACCTCCACGCGAGTGATACGGCGGGCTATACCTAGTACATTATAATAAAATATCTTATACATAATAATAATATAGCCGGTCCGGTTTAAACGCGCGGCCCACGCGTCACACAGCCTCCTATACATTCATTGTTCTCTTTTGTTGGGCTTGTTCTTGATTATTATGTACGTTTATTATGTATTGTACTGATTCAATATTTAAAGAGATTTATGGCGAATTGATAGAGAATTTTCTGCTTGGCTCATATAGATAGGTATAAAATACAATTAAGTATTTATTTTTGTCTCAAAACATGTGCCAGGCATAAACTGAGGTATCCCTAGTAAGTTACAATAGTACTTGTGTCGGGTGGGCTGTCTCACTCTTCCTTTAGGTGGTATCTTAGAAATGATATTTAGAATACTTATATAGAATACTTATTTATTATATACGCCACGCAAACTACAGGTATAAAAAGTAGATATTATAATATAGATATACATAGGTTGATACAAAAACGGTTGTTAAAACGAATCTTGCTTATTAATAAATGCGTTTTTAAGAAGTTATTCAAATCTTAAAAGGTTGTCCTCTACGCTTATTTGATTGACTTTAGATAGGTAAGACTATACTGTGATATTGTGGAAGATAGGATAGGAGTATTAACTCTTAAGAGGACGCGCCAGAGCAGCCCGTGAAATCCAAATTTTCTTACGTTTTTTGCAATTTATTTGCATGTACCGTAAAACGGGGTGAATAGGAAAGGAAAGGGTGAATAGAGACAAAACTTTGAAAGGCATTTTAATGTTGAATTGATATGTTATGTTGCCAACAAGGTCTCTAAATAATTAAGTATAATTAAGTCAATAAAATAAAGTAGTTTTTGGTAACATATCATATTAATTAAACCCGGTACATAAGTGTCAGGCAGTATGTTGAACAACATATGATTCGCGTCGCGACCGTAACAAATATATAATTATATGGGTTTACTGAGTTATAATCATTAAAGCCATCAACACAGCCCTTTAGGTTCATTAATCCCATTGAATGACTTTTTCATGAAATAGTTGAAAAATTGAGTAAGTGACAGTATAAGTTTAGTTTTAAACCGTGAAAACTTAAAACAGTGTTTGAAAAATTGGCTCATGGCTTTTGCACCTTTACCAATAACGTTTGGTGTAAATCTTTATGTATATGTCGCATCCTGGTATATAGGGCCCCGGCCAGGACATATTAAGTGACATGCCTAGTGTCAAACAGTTGTGGGCGCAGAATGGGATACGGGTAAACTAGAGAAATAGCTCCTTTAACTTGTACACGGTTCATAGTTACAGAGTCATTTACTAACACTACTGTTCTAACTAAATACGCTGAACTTAAAAGGAAACACGGAGCAGTTTCTAGACCAGTATGTGTCGCGACCACGCCCGAACGATTACTGTCATTCCATGGGACCATGGTCCATATCGGACACCATACCTCTAGAGTCAGCACAACGCCTAACAAAGGCGTTTGTGTTTAATTGTAAGTACATACTCGTCAGGATCCGACATATATTACTTAAGTAGCTAAGCATAAGCAGCCTATGGTTCACTCTGCTGGCACACAGATCTCTCTAAGAGAGGTTATGGCCCAGTACGGGATGGTAGATGCCACACGTCTTCGATTTTTATAAGCGTACAATAAATCTGTGTAAAAAATATTGTTAGTACTGTTATATCAGTCATAAATAAAACACAGTTTATAAAGGTAAATGTACAATAAATAAATAAAAATATGCATATACGATACATACAAATATGTACGTGTTTCGTCCGTATTGTGTCCAGTGCAATAGGGTTGAATGCATTTTTTTTTTACGTTTCACGTTGCTACAATTTGGACACACGAACGCTTTCAATGTTGATTCCGAAAATATTGGTTTTAAATTCTGTATGAAAATAAATGAAAACTGCGATCGTGAAAGTGATATTGTTGGTGAATAGACAAAGAACTATGATCATTCATCAATATGACGATTATTCGGTGAATATTGGTAAATCTTTACGTAGTATATAAACAAATTCGCTCCCGCTGTTTGTGCGCTTAGATCTTTTTAACTACGCAACGGATTTAAATGCAGTTTTCAGCAATAGATAGAGTGATTAAAGAGGAAGGTTTATATGTATATTGCACCCATGCAAAACCGGGGCGGGTCGCTAGTATACAATATAGAAAAGGCAATGAATTGTATACCTAATCAATTCCGATAATTAAATAACGATTGTTCTAGTGGCCATATTACAATGCGTCGTTAACTGATTTCTAATTTTAGTTTCCTAAAAATACTAAATCGTCTTTTGTGGTGTGTCCTTGTCAAGTAACCACCAACTTGTTTGGTTGGTTACAGTTCTAACCTAACCTATCCCGTTTGAACGAGGTGCCCTAAGTTCATGCTACACAAATCATTTGATACCAACGCTGAAAAGGGCCAGGGGGGTTACCATGAAGTCTTAAAGCAGAAGCAATTCCCGTGTGGAAAAGAGATGGCGCTAGACGACCTGTGTACCTCTGTCTCTTTCCCACACTGGAGTTACTCCTGCTTTAAGACGTCATAGTAACCCCACAGGCGACCTACCATGACGTCTTAAAGCAGAAACAATTCAATTCCAGTGTGGAAAAGAGATGGCGCTAGACAACCCGTATAGCTCTGTCTCTTTCGTTACTCCTGCTGTAAGACGTCATAGTAACCCACCAGAAAGTTAAGACCACTTTTATTTAAAAAACGAACATAATTGCTAGAACATGAAAAAGATCACTTAAATATCCGCCTATTGAACCTATGTCCACTACTCACGTACACACTTCATGATTCTGAATGATGATTTACTTAGTAGTTTTCGACATTTCCGACAAGGTGTCATTGCCATGCAAAAGGGTCCCGGAAATTAGTTGGGCATACTCGTAATAGATTTAGTTCCTTTCAAAATATTTGAGCTGAATGGTGCTGATGCACGGATCACGTTCGTGAACGGGCACCGTCGGTTTATATTATATTTTACATTGGTAATTATATCATTTTACTCTGGACCAAGGACGCTCTTGACTTGCACGTCTTTCTACATCGTTCTCACATATATGTATAATCTCAACATAAATGATGTAACCAAGATTTTGTAACAATATTTTGACTTAAAAGAATGTCCAAGTAGTTTCTTGCCCATTCTTCTTCAGCGATCTACGCTTTGGAATGGGCAAATACAGTACTTTCACAAGTTATTATGCCTTGTGACTGGGACTATAGCTTCGTTTTTTTTTTTGACGTTCAACAGTGGTCTATATAAATTCTTTGAGTATGTGAGATGAGTAAGTAAAGCCATATTCAAAAACATCTTTCACTCCAATGCTGCTGCCATTTTCTTTCCGTGCATTGTTTATTCTACCAGGTAAACCTACAAGCAGGTTACTCAGTAATTTCCTATTCGCATAATGGGAAAATGAAGATTTTTCTTGACAATGTCTTGTTCTCATAAGCGCGTAAATCAATAACACGTCGATGCACCTACCGTTTCCGTCAACTTTAGCTTCGAAATAAAAACCAGTAATTTCCAGTATTCGAAATTTTCCTTCCAAAATGTGTTAGGTAATGAATTTCGTACAGTTCTACTCATCTCGTCATGACATGAGTTTGACCGGGGAACTGCTGCTGACTTGATACAGTTTCCAAGAAGCGACGCGTCCCATCGGTTCCCGGTGGAACCTGTAAACGTCGCGACGTTTTGAAAATAATTTGCTTAGTTTTTTTAAAATGTGTCTGCCTACCGAGTAAAGAGTATCTAAGTGTAGATAAAGTCAAGCCATTTTTGTGTGGGGCTACAGAAAACCGATGTGCAGATCTTTGACAGTCATTACAGGTTAATAATAGTAAGTAAGGTAGGTAGTTACTAGCCCGAAAGTCTGACAACCAGTCTTACCAAGGCATATCGTATTATCCGGTACTAACTGGTTTGTGGAGGTCAGATAGTCAGTCGCCCCATGTTAAATACTGGTATTCAGCTTCATCCTGTCAGATTGGAAGCCGACCCCAATAAATTTGGGAAAAGGCTAGGCAGATGATGCTGATGATGTGTAGTTAGATGTACTGAAAATCTTTTTTAAACATAAAACTATGAATAGTATCAAACCTAAGGCACGATCTCTCAGGTCGTATTATTTGAAAGATTTCAAAAGGACAATACGCTACCTGTGGTAATCGAAGATTTTTGGCATCTCAGACATTCAATCCTTGTCATGTCTATAAAGACTCAGAAGCAAAAAGGAATAACCTCTCATTTATTGCGCTTTGGATCTGTTCTTATAAGTAGACATATCAGAGCTCACATCCACCTAATACCTTATTAATTAATGCTGGCCCACGATGAACAAATATCCCACCTCCACGAGTTTTTATATTTACTCATCTCTTGTAATTATTACAGTCGGATTTTGGACTGTTCGTTTTCAAAGAATAATAACAATATTAGGAAGCGATGTGATTTCGAACAATGAATGAGTTTGGTCTGCAAATGTGGTACAAAGACCATTGTAACACAAGAAAAGTTATAACATTGAGGTTACTGTTTTTATATTAACGCTTGAATATTTATTTTTGAGCTCAATTAAACACAAAAGTGCCTCCAATCAAATACCTTTACAAAAACACTATTATAATATCCGTTGATAGAATTATAATTTATGGCAAAACTAGCTTCTGCCCGCGGCTTCGCCCGCGTGGAGTTCGGGAATTGCCCACGGAATCTTACTTCTGGGATAATAAGTAATCTATGTATGTACAGTACATACATAGATTTACGTGTACTTGCTATTGCAAATATTTGTTCATAGTAATATCAATTACACACCGGGACACCAATCAAATGATTTATTAGGAATCTATTTATAGACATAATACTTTGACATAATATTTAATATCAATGTCCCGTATCGCGCGCCAACGTGAAAATCGGTGGAATAAACCATATTCACAGACACGTCTACCTCAGAAAAATCCTACCTACTTAGTTATAGGTAAATACTCCCGCGCCCCGCACGCCCCACGCAACGCTGCGCGGCATGCGCCCTTCTACGTGAGCTTCGAAGCCCTATTTATGATGATTGGATTGGATTTGGGATGATTTTTGAAAAACTGATACACATGTCTTATAATTTTAATTGAAGAGTGTGAACATCAATTTTCGAATCAATTGACCCAGCGGATATTAAGTTTCACAGAAAATTCAACACCCCATTTTACCCTCTTAGGGGTAGAATTTCAAAAAACCCTTTCTTAGTGGATATCTACTCTTCACAAAGAATACACCGTCTAAATTTCATTTCTCTCGGACCAGCGGTTTGGGCTGTGCATTGATATATCAGTCAGCCAGACAGGACATTAAATTTTAAATTTGGGGATGATTTTGGAAAAACTGTGATACACGTATCTCATAATTTTAACTAAAGAGTATGTATGTATACATATTTTCAAGTCAATCGACTCCGAGAATAAAAAGTTCCACATAAAATTCAACACCCCATTTCACCCTCTTAGGGGTGGAATTTCAAAAAACCCTTTCTTAGTGGATATTTACTCCTCACAAAGAATACACCGTCCAAATTTCATGTCTCTCGGACCAGCGGTTTGGGCTGTGCGTTGATATATCAGTCAGCCAGTCAGGACGTTTAATTTTAAATTGGGGGATGATTTTGGAAAAACTGTGATACACGTATCTCATAATTTTAACTAAAGAGTAAATACACAAATTTTCAAGTCAATCGACTCAGGGAATAAAAAGTTTCACAGAAAATTAAACACCCCATTTCACCCTCTTAGGGGTGGAATTTTGAAAAACCCTTTCTTAGTGGATACTTACTCGTCACAAAGAGTACACCGTCCAAATTTCATGTCTCTCGGACCAGCGGTTTGGGCTGTGCGTTGATATATCAGTCAGCCAGACAGGACATTAAATTTTAAATTTGGGGATGATTTTGGAAAAACTGTGATACACGTATCTCATAATTTTAACTAAAGAGTAAATACACAAATTTTCAAGTCAATCGACTCAGGGAATAAAAAGTTTCACAGAAAATTAAACACCCCATTTCACCCTCTTAGGGGTGGAATTTTGAAAAACCCTTTCTTAGTGGATACTTACTCGTCACAAAGAGTACACCGTCCAAATTTCATGTCTCTCGGACCAGCGGTTTGGGCTGTGCGTTGATATATCAGTCAGCCAGACAGGACATTAAATTTTAAATTTGGGGATGATTTTGGAAAAACTGTGATACACGTATCTCATAATTTTAACTAAAGAGTATGTATACATATTTTCAAGTCAATCGACTCCGAGAATAAAAAGTTCCACATAAAATTGAACACCCCATTTCACCCTCTAAGGGGTAGAATTTCAAAAAACTCTTTCTTAGTGCATATCTACTCTTCACAAACAATTCACCGTCCAAATTTCATGTCTCTAGGATCAGTGGTTTGGGCTGGGGGTTGATATATCAGTCAGCCAGTCAGGACGTTTAATTTTAAATTGGGGGATGATTTTGGAAAAACTGTGATACACGTATCTCATAATTTTAACTAAAGAGTAAATACACAAATTTTCAAGTCAATCGACTCAGGGAATAAAAAGTTTCACAGAAAATTAAACACCCCATTTCACCCTCTTAGGGGTGGAATTTTGAAAAACCCTTTCTTAGTGGATACTTACTTGTCACAAAGAGTACACTGTCCAAATTTCATGTCACTAGGACCAGCGGTTTGGGCTGTGCGTTGATATATAAGTCAGTCAGTCAGTCAGTCAGTCAGTCAGTCAGTCAGTCAGTCAGTCAGTCAGTCAGTCAGGACTTTGAATTTTATATGTATAGATGGGAAATTATTCAGACATAGAATTTCTCGCTTCTCATTAATTATTATTATTTTCGCAGAATTCCCTTGATATCATTTCTCTGAAACGTTTTTTGTTTATTTACGATAATTAATCAACAACAACAACAATTAATAACCCATTTCCAGTAAACGAGTATTATTTTGAATCATTTCTGCTTGCCAAAATAACAGACTAGCCATAGAGAAAAGTTCTTACCTTGTACCATAGATTCGCGCTGTCAAAAAACAAAACGGCAAGACGACAATTTTACTTTGAACGCGTTTACTGAATAAGGACACAGAGACTAATTAATGCGTGCCAGAGCCTTTGCGATGTTATTCTTGTTCGAATAATTGCAGCCGCCCTGCAAAGGTCCTGAGATAGGAGCGTTGGTAGTCTTCACATTGATATAGCTCCAGGAACGGTAGCTCGGTTGTTTACGGAGAAAATGTTAGTTGTGAAATCACTGAGAGATTCTACGTTAAACACGGTGAATAAAATAATAATTTTGGAGATTATTGATAACTCAGAAGTTCTTTTCTTATGAAGTTTTTAAATTAGTAAGCAATTTAACTTTAAATTACCTATTTTTTTTGACTTGATAACGTCTTATAATTCGATGGAGCCGGCTGCACGCACGAAAAAATAAGGCGTTACCTAAAACAATTGCTCAACGCACATTCATTTTTTGAAAAATGCAACCATTCCATCAGTATTTTGTTATGACGTTGTCACGTTCAACTATCGCCAGTAAACCGACTTGACAGACAACCGATTTTTTAACTATAAAAACAAATGATAACTTTAAAATACAAGAATTTTAAGGAACTCAAAGTACCATATATCCACGAAGGATGAGAGATGTCGTCTTAGTTAAAAAAAGGTTTTTAAAAAGATAATTTAAAGAAGATCTATATTATTTTTTATACGTTTGGATTTACTTGTCTTATTTTTTTTAAATTATTCATCTAAAATAACATCATCACAGACTTGTTTACAGAATGTGATTCGAACCTTATTTGAACTTTGAAATTCTAAAATGGGGCTGAACTGCATGATCTGAATATTTTATCAGACTTTTATTATTGCAAGTAGATCGTCATATCTGCACAATATTTAAGGTTTCTTATGCTGTCTGACTAAATGTGTCTAAATAATGCGTCGAAAAACAGATCTTTAATGGGAAACTCCAGGCATTCTTGCACAGTCAACTAGATCTTCCACACGGTAAGTAAAGATAGATTTGTTTATATGGGGCCGTCCAGACCGCTTATCGTTCTTTAGAACTTTTTTACTTAAAACAGGCTGAAGAATTAGTACGTTTTGTACGACAAAGTTACAAAGTCAGTTCCTTAAACAGCCCTCACACTTCCTTGTGTTGAGCTGCCAGAAATAATGTCAATAAATACTTCTCTAGTTCGCTAACGTCATAAATATTTATGACAGTTATCGGAGCGTTATAACTTGGTTGTCAAATAGGTAAGACGTATAACGTAATCGGTCATAGGTACATTGTTTACTATGCATTCGGAATGGGAATTAGACTAGGAGACTCGTAAACTTTGCTTACCTCAATATAACTACACATCTTCTAGCCTTTTATTAATTACATTGGGCTTGGCTTCCAGTCTAACCGAATGCAGCTGAAGACCAGTGCTTTACATGGCGACTGCCTATCTGACCTAATTGGCAGGGCTTCACAAATCACATAGATATTCGATAAAAATCCCTAAACTGATACTCGACAAATAGAACATCAAACAAAACATTGCTCTAGTTTTAAATCGTGTAAAATCTCCTAGTTTTTAATCATGCATATTATTGGAAAGTCCGTTGTGTATATATAATGGTGACACTACACTTGCCATATCTGGGCAAATATTCGCCTTCTATTATTAAAACAATGTGAACTATATCGCAATAGGCATAAAAAACATTTTGTTTTGATCCAATATCGCGAAAATTTTGACAAATACGCCAAGTGAAGTGCCAGCATAATACACACCGAACTTTGCAATAATTTTATTGGTAAATTATTTGTTTAAACCTTCTACGGTCTTGCCAAACTTTCATTGATTATTTTGAGGTCATACAAAGTTCTAAGACCAAATAAAAAGGTTATTGTATGTTTTATCTTGCCCGACCTTTATCTTCAAACAATTGACGGACAGAACTTGAAATACGAAACAATACAAACGAAAAACCGGCAAAGTGTGAGCCGGACTCGCACACGAAGAGTTCCGCGTACCACCGTACAATATTTTTAACACTACAGTTACACTAACGATACTCGAGCAAAAACCATGTTCCTTTAATTTGTATTAACTTTGTTTTATTATTATTTGTTGTTATAGAAGCTAAAGTAATAATACACACTTTGTGAAAATGTCAAGAGTCTACGTATTGCGGTTTAAAAGATACAGCCCTGTGACAAACGCACGTACGGACACACAGCGGAACCTTAGTAATATGGTCACGTGTAGTTTTTAGGGATCCGAACCCTTTGGATGCGGAACCCTAAAAAATAAAACTGTCTAGATAAGGCTTGACTACCAATCTTTTAGAGGGGCCATTATATTATATTGTTTTCTATATAAGTCAGCAATAACTGCTGCATAATACGGAGGAATTTATTGATTTGGCTCCGAATTATAATTGGCACTATATAATCGGTGAAATGTTGAACACGAATGCTTTATTACTTTCCTGTTCTAATAAAAATATACCTAGAAAGAGAAAGGCGTACCTACTTGCAGTCAACAGTCAGTCAGTAAACAAAAATATGTGTGTATCTACTTTAAATGCAAGTACCTTCGGTTATAACAAATCAGTTGCTAACTTAGACTACGGGTGAACGGATCTGGATGATATTTGGCACAGAGATAAATTATAGTCTGGAATAGCACATAGGCTACTTTTTTCTCACACATACACATAAAAAATTCCACGCGACCGAAGTCTTAGGCAACAGCTAGTGGCTTATATCTTACTTCTACGAAATTTTGTGAGGATGGATGTTTGTGATGCCAAATTTCATCCAAATTCGTTTTGTAGTTTTACTAGTTTTACAAAAACTACAAAACGAATTTGGATGAAATTTGGCATAGTTTATAACCTTAATTACACATAATTTTTATCCCGGTAGTACGATCTCGTAACAATTATAGGGACACTTACAGAACTCCATGCGGGCGAAGCCGCGGTCATTAAGCTAGTACATCACTATGCTGACAATATCATACAAGCGCAGGCCTAGTAGAACCTTACATAACGACCGACATAATCATACATAACGAATTCCAATGACACACAATTTACACCACATTAACAATATTTCAGTATGTCCGAACACGTTACGTACGGTAATGTAATCACTTAATTTCGGCTTTGTTTTGATACATAAATAAATCAGCATAATTTAATTTATTTCGAAACGGTCTGGTAGTCATAACAAACTCAGACCAACACAAAATTAAAGTGTAACTTTAGAATTTTTGCATTTGTTATCTTATCTATCTTTTCGACACATCGTTTTGGTGACAAAGCTCGCTCCTCAAATCACAGCCGTTCGGGCCGATCTTGAGGTTAAGCCGCGCTTGCCTAGATTGGTCCGCAGATGGGTAACCGCCCATTACATACCGAGTTTCCTCCGGGCCTCGGAAAGCACGTTAAGCCGTTGGTCCCGGCTGTCATTTGTAAATCTTTGTCAGTCGTTACAGGTAGTCCGTGGCCCGAAATTCTGACAACCAGTCTTATCAAGGGGTATCGTATTACCCAGGACTAACTGGGTTGTGGAGGTCAAATAGGCAGTCGCTTAACGTAAAATACTGGTACTCAGCTGCATCCGGTTAGATTGGAAGCCGACCCCAACATAGTTGGAAACAGGCTAGACAGATGATGATATTACGGTGTAACGGCCAAACATACGCCCAACGATAATACAATTATCCTTTAACATATTAGTCAAATTGTTTGCAACAATCAGTATCATCCATAGATATGAATATATTTCTTAAAAATATGAAAATAATGTATGTGAAACGAGTAGTTCTAATTTTAAAATCGACATATTTACTTCACGTTAACACCGCGCGCTTTTGCTAGGGCCTCAGATCCCAGTCGTCACCATCTTCTCCCATCTCATCAGTATTAGAATAGAATGAATAGAAGACATTTATTTCAGACATAGTCCATAAACTGTTAGTAACACAAAAAACCTTATAAAGCTGTTGTTAGTACATACAAAAACAAACTCACGGAAAGCGGCACCGCACAGGAGTGCCAGTTTCTGCCAAGCCCTGGACGCGACCACCCGCATTGTGTAGTCGCATCCAGTCCCATCGGAGTATTACTTTCCCAATTTATTTTGGGGTCGGCGCAGCACGTCTTCTTTTTTCCTTTTTTTTTTTTTTTTATTACGAAATGGGTCCGCTCTTATTTATTTATTTTATTTCTCTTATCATATTTCTCGATTAGTCTTCATCGCAGCAGTCACCCTCTTTCTACCCATATCGTCTCCTCAATAACACAAAACCACATCTAACTAACAGATCCTTGTGGTATTTAGGAGTGGCGAAGGCTCCATACAATTCGATTCCTACCGGCTTCCGTTTGAAAAATGGCACAGTTAGTATTATATAGATAAATAATATACATAATAACATTAAAGATATGTACTCCGGCTTACCTCTTACAAAAATTAACCCTTCGCTACTGGTATTTAGTATTATAAAAGTAACTTAAATCCAATAACAGTGAATAAAGTACTGAAGTCAATATAAAGATTTGAAAACTGAGTAAAGTCGCAGGAGCAGCTAGTAAAGTGTATTAGCTCATAAAGTTACTTAACGCTAGTCTCGTCAGGTTTTGTCGCGAACTGTGATCAATCAAAGGCGAGGTGACAATGCGCCATCAATCTGCTTAAAACTCTAGATCCGTCCGGACTTGCGAGAACAACGAGTAATGTACCTACTACAACCGGAGGTCATGACTAAGTACTTAGACACATCAATATTGGACACATCAATATTGGAATTTTTATTGTTTTATTTCGTTTTATCTACTTAGCTTTAAAACTTTTCGCATATTAATTGAATGGTGAAACACAAGGAGCTTATGGCTAAATAATAATAGCTGCTAGGGTCGATCTTTAGGTTTAGCCATGCTTGCCTCCACGAATCCACGGACCAACCTAGGCCTTTCCTCCGTGTGCCTCGGAAAGCACGTTAAGCGCTTGGTCCCGGCTGTCATTTGTAGATATTTTACAGTTCGTCTTACAATGTAGTCAGTGGCCCGAAAGTCTAACAAGCAGTCTTACCAAGGAGTATCGTATTATCCAGTACTAACTAGGTTGCGGAGGTCAGATAGGCAGTCGAATCATGCAGAACACTGTTACTCAGCTGCATCCGGTTAGACTGGACCCCAAGATAGTTGGGAAAAGGCTAGGCAGATGATGATGGGTGTGATCAAAGACGTTTATATATACTTACGACACACGAGGCAACGGAATCGTAATGTGCTTGCAAGAGTAAAACTGGCAATTTTTTAATTTAATTTATAAGCCCTTAATGTCCAGCTGGGTAACGGCGTCCCCCATATAGCCAGATACTCTTTTCGTAGGTACAGGCTATAAGTAGCATGATTTATGTCATTTCGCTTCAAGGTGACTTTTTTCTATGACGTTTCTTCTTATAACACCGTAATAACCTATCTTAAATCTCTTTGGGAGCGGTCATTTGCAAGCTCTCAGTATCTCTCACGAGTCAAATAATTCACTAGAAAGGAGTACGTATATAAATCTCTGATTGACTCGACTTATTGCACTGTTAGAACCATGATTAGGGTTCCTATTATTCCTAATCAATATTCTAGATACGACTCCCTGACTAGAAATTTCCATTTTTACCAGTCACACATTAACATACATAAATTCCATACTTATGATATAACCATCTTTCCAGATGACAACGATGTGCAGTGCCAAAGAAAATGAAGTGATATTAAGTAGATGAGATATAAATAAGTGATAAGTTGTGGTCATGGAGGGGGTGAGAATGACGCACCAGGGGGTGCGGGCGCACTCAGCCGAGGGCTCGGCGGGCCGCATCACGCAGGCCGGCCTCGCTGCCCGCAGCCCTGAAGGGACGGCTGCCAAGGGCATGGCCATCAAAGGCCACGAGGACCTCTGGGTGGAGATACAGGCCAACACCTTCAGAAATTGGGTCAATGAGACCCTGAAACCAATGAATATAAAGGTAAATACCGTATTAATTGAGTTAACAGTTTCACACAACTTGCTACGCTAATTTGTGGGTAGTGTTTTCTAATGAAGCGTATTATCGACATTTGATACTGATTTCTTTGATTTTTGTTACTCGTTGTTTCATTGTTTTTGCATAATCTTTAGGAATCGACCATGACATTCATTCATTTAATCATTCTCTACAGGTTGCAGACCTAGTAGAAGACCTTCGAGATGGAACAGTGCTGTGTGCGCTGGTGGAAGCTCTTCAGGGTCGAAAGCTGAAGGGCTGGAGTCGCAACCCAACGAACCAGCACCACAAGCTGGAGAATGTAACCACTGCGTTACAAGCCATTGAAGATGATGGGGTCAAACTTGTCAATATTGGTACGAACTACTTATTTTTTAGATGCCATCTTTTTAGCCCAAAAACTTTATGCTGTGTGACCTCTGCTATATCAACCTCATTTTTTGAAGTCTAAAGTGTATTTATTTGCCTTTAATCAATGTAGAAAATCTTGACAAACCTTTTGACTTAGGTTATTGAACTGAAGTCAATAAATCCTTCATCTTTGGCCACCATTCATAAAATCATCAATCATTTTCCCTTTCAGTATTCCCAAATGTCCTGCCTTACTCCACTTAAACTTATGATCCAGTTACCCCTAATTAATTACGATCAAAGGTTCGTTCGACCAGGGAATCATCAACTCACGAATTGTATAACGTTTGAATTTACTTTTTGAGGAATATGCTAATATTAAAAAGAGGTAAAGTAGAGTGAGAAGGAGGTTTGGATGTACGGGTCAATCTTCGAAACTACTGATCCGATTCCGAAAATTCTTCACTAATAGCTTCCTATTAGTGAAGAATTTTCGGAATCGGACTAATCTACATAATACTGGAGTGTCATAGGCATGTTTAAAAGTTCCCATGGGATCATTTCCAATCATAACACGAACGAAGCTGCGGGTAAAACTTGTATTCCATATTCACGAACTTCTTTTGTTTTAGGTAACGTGGACATAGTCAATGGGAACTTAAAATTAATACTGGGTTTGATTTGGTCACTCATTGTTCGATACCAGATTGGGCGCAGCAAATTCCCTCCAAGGTAAGGTTTTATTTCAATTGTCTATTGCTAATTATTTTTTTAACTTTATGGTTACAACTGTTTTACACAGCCATATTTAACTATTTGGTATAATTAGATGTTCACATGAGGAGCTCGTGGCTAAATAAAAACAGCCGCACGGATCAATCTTCAGGTTAAACCCCGCTTACCTAGGTTGGTCTGTGTATGGGTAATCACCCATTGGATACCGAGTTTCCTCCGCGCCTCGGAAAGCACGTTAAGGCGTTGGTCCCGGCTGTCAATTGTAGATTCTTGACAGTCGTTACATGTAGTCAGTGCCCCGAAAGTCTGACAACCAGTCTTACCAAGGGCTATCATATTACCCAGTACTAACTGGGCTGTGGAGGTCAGACAGGCAGTCGCTCCATGTAAAATACTGGTTTTCAACTGCATCGGGTTAGACTGGAAGCCGACCCTAACATAGTTGGGAATAAGGCTAGGCAGATGATGACACATCTATGATTCTAATCAACAAAAAATTGTAGTCATCAAATTAAAATTAATTACTTAGGTTTCCGGAAACCCACCAAGACTATAATAAAAACTGGATAACAAGGCAAAATCTTAAACAGACATCGAACAAAAAATAACAATGCATAATAATAAACATGATGCAGCACCCAGCAGATGCTATAAATTCAGAGAGCAGTGCAATCACGCGACGATTCTGATGTAACTCGAACGTTTGAATCAATAAACCTTGGGAAAAAACTAACTGTATCTAAATAACAAAACGTTTATTTGATGTAATAGCAATTAGCGCGACACGCCTGCGCCTGCGCACCCGTCCATGTCTCGAGACTGCATTTAAAATAAACGCACCTAAGATACGCTCACTGAGCTTGCCTAACAGCCCCGATGTTTAGAAATACCGGTACCGTCTAGTTTTTCGCAGCTTTAGATAATTTATTCCATCTAAGTCTCTATTTAATCTTTCCCCATACATGTACTTGTTACGTACGAGTATGTGTCAACATACCAAGTGGAAAAGGATATCTTCAATAATTCATTTCCGTTCAAATATTCGTACGCAATCAAAGGAAGACATAAAGCTCTAGCGGTGACGAAAGAATTCATGCCATCTCCGCTATGCGCGACGAATATTAGAAATACCCAATATAAAAATGTAAGTGGCTCAATACTTCTAGCTTTTATGGAGGTTCGATGTAAACTGGAGCTGCGTTCTAAAGTTGTAACTGAGATCGAAGTCGGATAATTCTGTGCCCTACGGTGCTGGTCGCAAGTGAGTGGCAAATTGTACGTTTATTGGTGTTTGATTGCAGAAAGTTGATGCTATCGTGGCTGCAGGCGGCGATGCCGGAGTGCCGCGTCAACAACTTGACGACGGATTGGAACAGCGGGGTTCTGCTCTCCGCATTACTCGACTACTGCAAGCCCGGCACTTTCCCGCACTGGCGCGAGCTCAGTCAGTATTGATTATGACAGATTTCATTACACCGTACAACGTTCCGAGCAGTTTTAAAAGTAATTGGAAATTTTGTAAGGGCGCAAAATGATTTTGTAAAAATTAACAGACAGCCGTTTTAACTTTGTAAACTGTTCGTAGATACCGCAGCAATGTTCAATCTTATCAAGTGCAGGCTTTAAAACAAGTTTGTAAGGAGTTGTAAAGGCGAAACCTTGAATCTTGCACAAACCTTGTAGTTCAGTTTAGTCCATCCTAAGGTTGTCTAGCAGAGATCGCTTTTAACGACAAGGCCGCCCTTTGCACATCTCTCAAAATATTTGTTTATGTCTTTAAAATGTTGTACTGTTAGACTAAGCTCATTTAGAAAAATCATTTTTCAGTTTGTTCGTACGCTCTTATCTCCAAAACCACCAAATCAATTTTAATGAAATTTTGTGTTTGTGAATGGTTGGTTCCGACGTAAAATGTAGAAGTTTTCGACCCGATAGGTGGCGCTGTGGTTCTATAAAACTAACATAAATTTATGATTACTACAGATCGTCACGAAGCTGTGGAGAATTGTCGCCGAGCGATGAGGCTGGCTCACCGCGAGCTGGAAGTCCCCATGGTCTTAGAACCAGAGTACCTGGCCTCACCCTGGCTGGACGAGCTGTCCGGCATGACCTACCTCTCTTACTTCATGAAGCCCGAATCTGCAGGTTTCAAGGCAACTCTGGATTGGGTCAACTCGCGGTTGGAGAGAGGCATCACCAATTTTACGGTAAGTTTTGAACCGTCGGATTTGACTTCTAACCTGTGGGAACCAAATGGAATTTGAACTATGGGTGTATAACTGATAACGTCTGCTAACCCCTCTAGGGGGAAATAGGCGTGTCACGAGAACATTTTGAAAGCCAAAGCTTTCTTAAAACACCAATTAAAGTAGGCGGTAGATGCATTTAGATATCGTTGCCAAAGGCAATCTTTTTCTCATTCATGTTACCACAAGATTACGTAAAATCAATAGGTGAAGGTGTCTTACGCATGCCTAAAGTTGTTGCAATGGTTAGTGCAAATAATTCACGGAAAACCTGAGTTATTCAGTCACGTTTTATTATAAAATTTACGACGGCTCGTCAAGTAAGCGGGGTCTGAGTCTCACGACAAACTGGGTAGTGATTGAAAGATATGATTCACAATGGTGTAGGACTACTTAGTAAGTTAGTGTTCACATATTCTACTTTTCTCTCAGCTTCTATTATTACAAAATTACTAAGACCGAGACTATCGCTGTTTTGATTCATAACTGCGTAATTACCTGTTTGGATTTTACAGGACCGTTTTATAGGTACCCATGCATTGAAATATGGGTGTAATATTAGGTACAACTCTGCCTAACCCTTCGGGGATTACAGGCGTGATGTGATGTTATGTGCGTCTATGAATATAATCATTGTTTTAGTCTTCGACCGTGATCATTTTATTTCAATTGAAAACTGATGACTGAACACTTAGAAAAGGTTGAACAGTGGCCGTTTTGAAGAATATCTTTTGTTTAAGATTTCCCATTAAAAAAATGGATTTTTAGCAGAATTTTGGATAAATGACTTAGATTTGGTGTATTTGGTATTTCAAATCAAAAGTCATTTATTCAAAATTCAGAAGAAAAGACAATCAACCAAAGACATTCAATATACATTTATTGCAATTAACACAGTTTATAGACACTCTTTTAGAAATTTAAGTAATTTATTTATTTTTCTTGTCAGACGGACTGGAACGACGGCCGTGTTTCTAACGAGCTGGTCAGGTCTATCGGTGGTCCAGCGCCGCCACCTAGTCGGTTGCGAAGAGACCCTGCCCGCTGGGAGGAGAACAACCAAATGGCTATCGATGCTGCTAAGAAAATTGGTAAACAAATTAATCTATTAATTATAAGAGAAAATGTTTAAAAAGAAAATACTTTCAGAATAAGAAACAAGACATTAATTTATAATTGTATTGCTGTAAATTATTTCGCCATTATTCGTTGAAAATCTTTTCTTTACTTTTTTGTCATCTTTGTATTTCTAAAACTACCCACTATTGTTGAAAGTGTTATTTCTGCACTATTATTGTAATTTTTTTTATGTTATTATTTAGTTTTTTTGTATGCTGTGTCTATCGCATCATATTGTACACTGTGTTTGTATCATATTGTTTGTAGTATTAGGATAAACAGTGTAACAATTGTAGATGGGCCAATAAATAAACAAAAATAAATAAAATCTAACATGCAGAATTTCGAATACTTAGTAATCTCCAATTATCCGAAATTCTCCATTTCTGCAGACAGTACGGGGCTTATTACTACACACCCTTAACCGATAACGGTGGCTCCACCTCAAATAGTTTTCACATTACAACAATACAAGCGTATACATAATAAAACATAGAATATGTTTAGATTATGTTTCACTGTGTTTTTAGGTCATTTAAATCATCACCGTACAATACATTCGAGATAGTAGCGGTAGTTATTAATTACAGTGATAGCCTGATTTATAGCATAGCACCCAATGAATTACACCTATTTGTTACATTCTAAATATTTGAGCTAGTATTACAAACAGCATTGATCACTGAAATATTAATCTGAAACTGGTCATATGAGTATTTTGCCGTTGGTGAGTAAATAAATATTGAGTTGGTGAGCTTTATTCAATGCGACTACAATTTTATATTAAACTAGCACCAAGCCCGCGACTTCGTCCGCAAAAATTGTGACAGCTCGGCTTATATGCATGATATAGATATAAATACCATTTATAGCCTATAGCACCTACGAATAATGTAACGTTCTGCCAGAAACATTTTTTTTTTTAATTGCATCATTCGTTCTGGAGATTACCCCCTACATACACAAACAAATTTTACCTCTTTATAATATAGAAGAAGATTAGTATATTAGTATTAGTATCTATAGACTAGCTGTTACCTTCATCAGCGTGAAATTTCCTTTCTCCATAAATGGGCTATCCAACACTAAAAGAATTTTTCAAATCGAACCAGTAGTTCCTGACATTAGCGCGTTCAACCAAACAAACAAACTCTTCAGCTTTATAATATAAGAATAGATTAATCTCTCTTTTGCATGTTTACTTCTTTAATCAAAACTTTTATTGAAACACTATCCTTTGCCATCGGTTCCGCTCGCGTTACGGTCGGCAATTCACCGACGGGAACATTTTTAAATACAGCTCCATAACGCTTGGGGACAATGTAGCTTCCCATTAGTAAAATAACTGTCGGAATCGGATCAGGAGTTCCGAAGATTAACTTCCACATCCAAACTATAAGCTTCTTTATAAATGAGTAAAGTTTTTCAGCGCAAGTAACATATTTTTCTAGTCATAGTTCTATTGTAAGCCGACCTTCGGCAGCTCACAACTTTCTTTAGCTCCCCATACAGTCTACTATCGCCGCCAAAATCCCTTTTCAACCGACTTAAAAAAGGAGGAGGTTATGTAATCCACCAAGATCATTTTTTTTTACATGAAGTTTTTGTGTTGTCCAGGTGTGCATCCAGTATTATCAGCTCGGGACCTGAGTCAAACTGACGTGGAGCACCTGGCTGTGATGTCATGGGCCACCCAGCTACGGAACGTGCCTCCTCGTCCACCCATACATGACATGCTAAGAGTCGCGCTGGACTCCACCTCTGGCAGAGTTGGGGAGACCGTGAGTTATCTCCTACTTTACCAGTCTCGTCCTGTCTTAAATGCTAATACAAAATACCTGGAAGCAGGTTAAAGTTCAGTCAAACTGGTAGGGCAGACGCGGCTCGTGGCTCAGGACACGGACACCCCACACCAATAATTACTGAAGTATCTGTCAGTGTCCGGTATTGTCCGGACTAGTTTTCTAGTACATCTCAGCCCTAATTATTTTTAGACGTCCGATAAAGAAAGTTGGATACAGGCAAAGATATCTTTACTATGTTTGTACTTCGTTGTCCATTTGTCATTTTTTTGTGTTCGTTAAATTTTTATCAATCGTTTTTGATCGAAGATTTAACTATCCAGCTGTAGTTTACTTGACTGCCCATTTTTTTGCCTGTACCCAGCATCAACATAGAAAGATAGAAAGAAAGAAAAAATATTTAACTTAAGATACATCTTAGCAAAAATAACTTTATTGAAGCAGAGCAGCAGAGCTATTCTGAAAGCTTCGTTTGCGAAATCACTTCTGAATCCGCGGTGAAATCTTGGGACATAGACATTTCGTATTCTCAAATTGAGTGAATTCGACACTAGCGCCAGCAAGTGATGACGGAAGTGAGAGGAATTACAACGGGTGAGTATTTTGACGTTTGTCCATAGTATTTCGTATTCTCAAACACAATTCGCTCACCGTATCGAAAGTCATCTCGCATCTCACACACGAATTCATCTGTCAAATGAAAAGTTACTATTTCTTGAGTGAAAGTAAGTGTTTTTTAAATATGTATGTGATATAAATGCAAAACAAAAAGAACAATTATCTATAATCTATATATTTGTGGTTTTCTTACAGAAAAAAAGTGAAACAGGATGAACTTATATAACATTATTATGTTAAATAAAGAATATATAGAATATTTCATACAATAACTTGTTCAACGGTTACTGATGTGCCTGGTACCTCCAATACATAGTCATCAATAACCTGAAACAATACATTTTTCATGTCAAAACTTAGTAATAAAAAAAATAAGAGTCAGATGTTGTTGCAGTTAATCTTCTCCTTCTCTCTTCTCCTTTGTGCGTGGGAGTGTATGTACATATATTGATCTCAGCTGTTGTTATAAAATGACAGCAATGAACGAAAGTTAGTGGGCTCTAGCCGGTTTGAAAACACTGGCCTTTGCGTAGCCACAGTGAAGCAGCATGATGAAGTAAGCTCAAAGACATTTTCATTGAACGGACATCAGATCTTGACACTGAAATGAAGAAGTATATTTTTATATTACTAATATACAAATCACTCACTGGCATGTTTGTGTAAGTGCCACTAGCCTGTGCCACTGGTGCCAAGATAGAGGGACTTTCATTTTCCTGTGAAGGTTCCTGTAAAATCATTTTTTTATATTAGGTGTAGAGTCCATAAGTTGTTAGTGAGTTAGTAGCAGAATGAATGAATAACATACATTTATTAAATGGTTCTATTTGTAAGTATGTGTCGCCAGTAGCAAAACCTTCACCAGCCATTAACAGTAGTATGCGCTCTTCTATATTTGAAAGTTCTGGAATGCCACCTTCCACCATTCCCAAGCCTGTGGTGCTTCTAAAAGCGGCGCGTGTAGCGGCTTTCTTTTTTACTGCACTTTTTTTGTCAGACCAATACTACAATGGGAAATACAGAAATAATGATTATTTCACACTGCATGATGGGCAGACGCACAAATAACATTCGCACAGTGAAATAATTAAGTATACTTTGTTTAGACGTTAACTGAAATGACCAACTCACCTTTATTCATTTTTTTGCCGTCTTTATCGTACCTCCACCAATACTGTTTAATTTTACAGTGATATTATCCCACTCCTTATTAGCCGCCTGCTTGGCGCTTTGATTTTTGGCAAATCCTTTTGCCAAGCTAGGCTTCCTTTCTAAGAAGTCGATTAGCGTCTCCACTTGACCCGCAGATGGATGGGAAGTACGCTCAGCACTGAAGTAGAGAATTAACAATTAAATATGAATATAACGATACCGGCAGTAACTTACTTACTTCATCAGAAATCGTACTTACTTCATTTTGTTAAACACTTCACAGTGAAATTTCGGGGAAATAAAATAACAAAGCTTGTTTGTCAACAAAAAAATAATTGAGTGAATGCTTTTTTTTATACGCGGGCTCCCCTAACTCCTTGAGGCAAAGGCAACACTGCGTTCAGTCTAGTTTTTCATTCTCTATCTCAAATAAAACTTCTAAATATTAAAACGTACAAAATAATGCATTTACATTACATTTATGGCTGAAATAAACTATAAACTATTATTTTAGAGCGTTAATTCGGGTAAATTATGTGAGTCGATATAAATCATAACAAGGCACAATTCAGTGCCACCGCCCTACTACCATAGAGCAATGTCACCTGAGTTCTCGAAAGTCACTTCACTTCACTTGGCCTTGATCGTGACATGAGAATACCAAAACTTGTACAGGCGAGATGAGAAGTGAAGTGAGTGTGACTTTCGAGATGATTTGCGAGATGACTTTCGAAGTGAGTCACCGTTTACAGAATAGCACTGCAGCACTCAAAGCGCATCATATTGAATCTAAAAATTACTTCAATGGCCCTCCCCAATGAAAATAACGTTGAGTTTAAAAAGGCAGTCTTTCAAGAATAGATAGCTAATTCATCCAGTTTTTATGAGTCGACATCAAACGGGAAGCCGGAAGCCTTATGAAATTCCCCCGATGCGAGATACTGTCTATCTCAGCCGGAAGTGGTCCAGCTGATTTATCCGGCACAAGTGAAGATTACTGAGAATATTGGTACTCAAAGAAGATTCTAATCATGGAATTTATGGCGAATTAAAAAGAAGGAAAAGGTTCTTTTGAATTCGTATTCTTTCCAAGGGGTTTGTGGATAGACGTTAACGTGTTGATCATTCTTTAAAAGTTCAATATTCTATTTTAAATCGTTTTTTAAATTGCGTCGTTGGTCAAGCGTTCGCATGTGCGACTGCTGCACATGAGGTCCTGGGTTCGATTCACGGGTCAGGCAAAGTGTTATTGTGTATTTCCACAAGTAATTTCTCAGTAGCAGTCACGGAGTCTGGATTCGTGCCCGATTAATGGCAATAGGCTCGCCCCATATTACATGGAACTTAAACATAACTGGCGAAATGTGGGTGTACTAGGTACATCTCTGCCTAACCCTACAGGGATTACAGGCGTAATGCTATGTTATGTTTTAAATTGCCTTTCCTCTCCTAAAAAACTTGACTAACAATGTGACAAACATTTGAAGGCATTGAACTACTTCTTTGACTTTGAATTTTCGTCGAACAGCTGTCCAAACATTCGCTTCACTTCGTACACTCGTTTCCCTTTCAGACGTACATCAAAATCGAGAGCATTTCCAACGAGTTATCCATATCAGAAGTTAAAGTTTCGATAGTGAACCCTCTGGAACAGGAATCAAGGTTGAAACTTGATTCGCGAGGTGCCGGTGAATTTGTGCCCGAACATGCTGGCATGCATGAAATCGTGCTCACCGTTGATGACATCAGGTATTTTAATTATAATTTTATTGCTAAGGTAGTAAAGTGCTTATTGTCTAGTACGCAGTCGTGCTATTGAATCCTAGGTGTGGCGTGCAATGCCAACGTGTGACATTTACAGTAACAATCATTTTGATTGTACATTTTATGTAATATTGCGTATTTTACACGTGTGCTTGCATTTAAGCTTAGAAGGATAATTTCACTGGTGAAACTGAACAAGATCAAGGCATTTAAATCGCGTTTAAAAGCTGTCATGATCCAAAGCAATGATGAAACTAACAGCTCTTGAAAGCAGTTAAAATGTTCTGATTACTTTCAAAACATGAAATTCGCCTTAAAACAGTGTCTTACCGATGGTCCGATACCGAGTCATATTGATGATCAAAATGACTAATATTGTTGTTCCAGGGTTGATGGAAGATATTTCTTCCGCGTTCTCCCAAGACTTGTAACCGTCCCACCTCCAGGCATGGCGCCGTGTGCCATAGGAAGCATCGTCGAAGTACTAGTCAGTGCTACAGGTATGTGCAAGTACTACATACATATAATATAGGCTGGACTGCTAAGCTGCTGAAAAAATGATTCTGGTTGGATTCGATCCCTCAACCGAATTTTATTCATATTTAAACTAGTAGAATGTGTCTTTAATTGTTTGACTTGATTGAGATTTGATTTTGTTTCTCAGAATTAAACACGTTTTCTTGAGTCTAAAAAGATAAAAATCGGCATTGGTAATATTGTTTAAAAAAGGTCAGGTGAGTAGTACTTACTTGCAACTGGCGGCGAGCGTATGTGACCAGATGAACGTGGAGTAAAAACAAGCTTATATTAAAACCAAAAATATACGTGTCGCGTTATTTTTTTTTTCGTATTCTTCTCAACAAACCCTTTTAATTTATACCCATATCATGGGGGTGCAAAATAACTGGTCCGCCATACAGGATTTAGAATGACGTCATTTAGCTAACTACGCATTGTCATCCAAACTAAACCGTCCTACATGCAAAATTTCAGCTCGATCGGTTGGGAATAACTGTTTTAAAATTCAGTTGCAAGATTTGCCATCAAACGTACAAACATTGCAAATTAAATAAATGCTTTTAAAAAGAAGTTAAAGAAGTATAAGTTTAGGATCGTAGCAGCTCGCGTTCTACAGCGTCTGCCTACCCCCCATAGAAAAAAAACGTGAGTTAAAAATATATGGCTATGCGATAATGTTTCCAGTACGCACGACGGCCAATCAAGCTGTAAAAACCAGTTTATGCGGATCTCTCATTGTATAGGACATCTATACAAAGCGAGGCCAAGTTATACTGGAAATGTACAGCTTCATGTGCCGCCGTGTGTACCACATAAGTGCCCGTCGCTGTACCTACCTACATGAGACTACAGGCCGGAGTAGAGCAAACACGATAACATCGCAATGTCCTTAGCTCATGCATGTTCTACCGCTCCTTACGAGCAATTGACCTTTGGCCGCCAAACGTTAATGCTACGTACATGGTTTGTAGCCGTTGCAGTGAGATGTAGATAGTGACGTATAATAGGTCTGGCTCATTAGGACCTATGTAAAACAAGGCCCTTACGGATACAACTAAATAGATATAGCTAAAATGGCGTGTATGTTTAGCGTACCTAACACACCCGCGGGATAAACGTTACGTAACCAAAAAAGTTCTTTAAAATACATAAAAATATGCAAAATACTCATTTTTCACAAAAAAAATACAAAACCACTATCATTATCACTGAAAACGGGATATTTACCATGTTTACTACTTGTTATGAGTTCCCGATATTAATTTCGACGCTGTTGCAACCACCATGATCACGGATAAACTGAAGTTATTGCGGGTGAGTGTTCATGAACAGACAAATCGGTCTATCCTCATCCTTTTTCGTTTTTTGTGCTCGGTACCACAGCTACCACTGACACTCATAACTCGATTCTGTTCCCGACACACGAAACTCACTGTGTCCGCTCGCGAACTTTTTTCGGCACTTGAAATATCGTGAACTCAAAATGAATAGTAAACATGGTAAATATTCCGTTTTCAGTGTTAATTATATTTTTAAGGTTTTAAAGGTTAGTGACCATGTCAGTTTAAAAACTTACTGTAAAATATACAAAGTTTTAAGATTTATTCGGTGATAATAATTATAATAGAGCTTGGCGCATTAAAATCATAATACTCCACGATACTTTTATGTTTTAATAAAAAATCGGTTGAATTTATTCTAAAGTTTTATAGTTTACGCCTAAGCTAGATACAATATATGCGTATGTACGCAAAACTGACAGCAATAACTGATAAGACCTATTTATCAGTCTAGAAAACTCACATTCACTTCTTAATATAATTATATTGAATCCCTCGACCCTTCTTCCTTCCAGGAGCACCAAGAAGAGAGGATGTGGACGTCACAGCTCACTCTCCGAGCGGTCGCGCAGTACCGCTGGAGCCACGTCATCCTCCACCTTCAGCCCCTGGCACTACCGCCTCCAGTGCCACCTTCCAGCCTGATGAGGCGGGCACCTGGACTATAGCTATCACTTATAAAGGTGATCATATACAGGTGAGAGGGGCTGAGACATAAATCTCTTTGTGTCGAGTTGATTTCAATTATGACTTCTTGTCTGTCGTAGTTTTGTTTGCACCCAGAACCCAAAACCTTAGACCTTATTAGTTGGTCTTACAACAGTAGAAAGCCAAACTAATATTTCGCTAACCACAGAAACGCTTGACCAGGAGAGCTTCATACACAATCATCAACTCAACCAGTTTTTAGTCAAAAGTGTGGAAAATAGAGGAGCTAATATTTGAACTGCAGTCTCAGCCAAGTAAGACTTCTTGATTTAGCGCCAAAAACCCAATCAGATTCAGATTCATTTATTTACTGTAAAACATAGGTACATTATAAGTTCTAAACTTATACTGTCACTTACGGGATATCTTCCGTGATTGTTCATTATTTTGAGCTCCCGATATTTCGACGCTGTTGCAAACGCCGTGATGATCATGGCGCTTGCAGAAGATATCCCGTAAGTGACAGTATAAGTTTAGTTGTAAACCGTGAAAGCTTAAAACAGTGTTTGATTATAAGTTCTTATTTGGTAATACATTGAGGGCGCTATGTTTTGCCTCTAGGGCGTACAAAGTATTAATAAATGCAAAATAATTAAAACAAGAAATTAATATAGATATATGAACCACAAATACACAAGTAAATAAATTAGATCGTCTATCGCATTAAGAATTTTCAATCACATTGAACAATATCGAATCAGATACGTCCTGTACCTACTACCACTTCTTTCATTATTTCAGGGTGGCCCCTTTACCTGCGAAGTCTTCGATCCTCACGGAGTTCGGTTGAGCCCTGGAGCTCTCGAAGGAGCAGAACCCCTTAAGCCTCACTCCTTCGAGCTCGACACCAGTGGCTGCGGAGTAAGGGGTGACTTGCAGCTGGACATTGTTCACGACAAGCGCAGTGTGATGTGCGCTCTCGAGAAGCTGTCAGCTACCAAGTATCGCGCTACCTTCATGCCTAAGGCACCTGGAAAACATAGGGTAAGGTTTTTAAACTATTTTAAATTTAATAGCAAAATTAATATATTGCTTGGTATAACTTACTGATACCTATAATGTTACTACTCCTCACAAAAAACATTAATGCTCGTTGTTTGCTACTACTAGGTGGCACTAAAACGTATGCGCCTAGTGTTAGAGTTAAATTACAAATCTCTCAACTCAACTCTCGTATAACGCCGATACAGACATAACTTCCTGGGAATATCTCAAATTGTTTATATTTAAAACCAAGGCGAATTTTTGGGAGAGACGCATCTTCGTTCGCTAAGGGTCAAGTCAACTAAGGGCCAAAACATATTTGACGTCCCATCTGCATCTTTACAATTTTGACGAACTAAAACTATGACCCCAAAACACCTATTACTCGTGTTTTCTAATCTATTGTCTTGTACTTCCAGCTGTACATCTACTTTAACGGCTACGACGTGCACGGCTCTCCGCATATGTTCCGCGTCGGCTCCCGGTCTAAGAAGCCCCGCGACAGCTCCAGTCCGTCCCCGGCTTACGCCAGGATATCTAGTCCAGGTACTGTACAGTACACATAAGCATAATCTGCCCAAAATGTTCCCATTATTTTTCAGGCCTCCTCTTTGTGATGGCGAGAGAGCTATAAGTCCTTAATCCACCACGCGGCCTCAGTAAGGGCAGTGGATGTATCATTTCTTTGAATTTTGAGTTCAATAATATGCTGAAATCCTCACGAAATTTTTGAAACTAGAAGGTGTGAATGCATTTAACATACTTTTAATAAGCTATGAACTTGTTACCGGTAAATCTTTTTAAATTAATGTGTCTGTTGAACATGTATTACGTTTCGGTCATAACGATACGGACAAATAGTAGACGCGGCGGACAGTTGGACACCTCGCATACGAATACAATTGAATTAAATGTCAGGATCCGATGTCCACAGCCGATCTGCAATTTGTTTGTACCTCTTTAACTGATCCTTTTATTAGCTAAATCAGCAAGCAACACTAGGAAAACCTTCGTTCTGAACCTAACGCGTTTTCTCATTTCCTTTTGTTACAGTCACTCGTCTAAGATCAGAGAGTCCAATGAACCAATACAATCTTTACGAATCAAACACTAAGCACAATACAAGCTCAGTGGACCGTCGCGAGGAGAGACGTGATTCCACCGATTATTACAAGCCCTCCTACAGCTCCGAGCCCAAGGAGAAAAATTACGACGTTACCGACTCCGCATACTCGACATCAAAAGCGACGAAAAAGGAAACGTACACAAGATACGGTTCCGAGAGTCCGCGGAACAGGACAGCAAGTCCGATAACAACAAAACATTTGGGGAACGGCTCTCGAATGGACGTCAATACGTCTGCCAGCCCGTATCGGGCTAGCTCGCCGTACCGCGCGACGAGTCCGGTCGGCCGGACGACGAGCCCCCTCGCCAGAAAAGACAGCCCTTTGAACAGAACTGCCAGTCCAATTAACAGGTGCGTTGTATTCATTCACACGCAACAATGGACCTTAATGCCTCACCATGTTTCACGTATGCTAATTAATTAATTTATATTTAAAGCTCGCACGAAGCTGGCTCGGTCTCGTATTTACAGCGCAAATCAATTTTCATATACATAGTTTTCAGCGCCGTATTGCGGTGTTGCTATAAATAAAATTCCATTGTGTTGACACATAGTGGCTTTATTAGTAAATCTGTACAGCGTTTGTTGAAAACGGTTCAGTAAACAATTCGTTCTCTGAAATTCCTCAATGATCAGCCATAACATTTGTCTGCTAAATTAAATTTGGTTTTAGTGTGATATAATAATTGACAAAAAGCCAAATTGTTGCTTGATTCATGAAAATGCGAACCTACTTTACGAATTCAATGTGAAATATCTCGTAAACATATCAAATGTAAGCCCAATATGAAAACGGTCATCCCTGAATATGAACGTAAAAACGAAGTCGTTTGTATATACGCGCAGTAAGGTAAACTTTTAACCAAATCAATGAAGAAAGAGATTTTGATTAGGATTCTCAATTATTTGGAGATTTACTTGAGGAATATTTAGAAATACCTTTATTTATCACCTAAGCAAAGCCGCAGCGCATCACATCACATGAGAATAATATAGATTTTATTGGTATTCAGCTAAAATTCAAATTACATATTTGAACGGTGTGTGTTCAAATAAGCGGTTAGAGCAACCACAAATATTTAACTAAATCGTATTTAATTCGATACTCCAAGTATTTATTTGCTAACATATTCCAGAGCGAACGAGTGAGTATTTTCACACTGTTCGTTGTGTGAGTACATGGGACTTAAACATAACTGATGAAATGAGGTTGTACTACAGGTACAGTGACGGTCATATTCGGTAATACATTTTCAAAACAAAATGCTTTGCGCGCCTCTGGCCCGAACTCCCGTTCACCGCTTTTTGCCTTAAGGGGGATCCACCGCAACGGTCCGTGTTTGTAAACCTCTACCAAACCGTTCGTGATAATACAGGCGTGATATTATATTATTTCCAGAGTAAGCAGTCCAACAGATCGGTACAGCCCTGTGACGACCACGAAGCGTGTGGTCGAAAAGCGGTCCAACTACAAGATGTACAGTTCATACAGTGGGTCGCAAGACAACCTGGACCAAGCTAGCCCACTCTCCTCTCTAGAGGGAGACCGCGCGAAGAGGCTCGGCAGCCCCAGTAAGATACACGACTTCATTTACATAAAATTAGCGTTTACACTAACTTTAGTACGAATACGTGTAGGTTATAAACTGAACTAGGCTAAAATGTTTCTTATAAATTTAATAGTTTGGAATAAGCTCTTTGTTTATGCAAATGGCATTGTTAATAAGTGCTAAGTATTTAAGCTCGTTGGTGTAGTGGTTGCAAGCGCAACTGCTAAGCCAGGGTTCGATTTCCAGGTTCACAATAGCAACCCTGTTAAGGGTAAACCCCTGCCTAACCCATTACAGACATACAGGCGTGATGTTATGTTATTTAAGTTTAATATTAATACGAGAGCTTTTATTTTGTAAAGCAAGCTCAGCACTTATCCCGTATGAGATAACGTACGCCTTATAAATCAGCGACCCGGAATTTGTGTATGACAGCTGACCAATAGAATAGCAATGGTATGCAAATTCAGTTCTGTACCGGAATAATCTTTAGTAATAATACCTCTTTTGACTGTTAACATTTTGGATAGGTATTATTTACGATTTCTGAACGGATTTTTAAGCGAATATTGACTGCTGGGATTAGCTGACAGAATAAAATGCTTCCTGATTCTTTTGGCGCGCGGCCTTATACAGAACTAACGCCGCAATGTTGTTTTTCTATTCTATTTTCAAAAATGTTTACCAGTAGCGCCCTCTTGACAACGTCATCAAGAACTATGCACCACTGTAACGATAGGCCAATCAAATCATTTGACATGAGTTTGACAATCTATCAGCTGATTTCTGACCACAGAGCATCATAATATTGTCTCTGACCTTACAGAAACCGAGTGAAAATAAAATTATTTATCCGAACTTTTGTTCCTAGGCACAGGTGATCCTGGCGGGAAATCGTATCACCCTCGGAGAGACTGGGATAGCGTTGAAAAAACGAGACAAATGATGAGCGCTAACAGGTGAGATATTGATAATATGCCACACAAAGGAAACAATGGAGCGTGATTAATGATAGTGGAGTCGATATTCTTGCGCAGTATTATGCGGTACAGGAATAAGTGCCTAACTTTAAATAGACAACCAATTACATTAATATTGTGTTGCAGTAAGAAGAAATAAATGGGTGGTAATGCATAGGAAGTTTTTTCCGCCATTTCTTCCCTTCAAGTTTTGACTTTGAGTAATGTTTTTTGTATTTTTGACTTTCAGTAAGGTATTGATTCTCATCCTTACAGTAAGAGATTTCAGTTTTATTTTAGCTTTTGTTAAAATTCGAAGTAAACTGGATAAGCGCGCTCACTGATAGTCAAGAGACAATGGGCCTAGTTTTATTCATCACTAGCGGCCCGTCCCGGCTTCGTACGGGTGGACATTTATTTTCCCCTAATTCCCCCCCCCCCCCTATTTTTTCCTAGAAATAAATATAGCCTATGTCACTCAGGGATAACGTAGCTTTCCATTAGTGAAAGAATTTTCGGAATCGGATCAATAGTTCCGGAGATTACCCCCTACATACAAACAAATTTTACCTCTTCATAATATTAGTATAGATAGCACTTCGCCCGCGACTTCGTCCGCAAAAATTGTGATGGCTCGGCTAATATGCGTGATATAAATATAATTTATAACCCATAGCACTCACGAATAACGTATCTTTCTATCAATGAAAAAAAATCGAATGGGTTCATTAGTTCCGGAGATTACCCCCTACATACAAACTTACAAACAAATTTTACCTCTTTATATTAGTACAGATAATTCTTTAAAGTTTCTCACAAAAAATTTCGAAGAGTAAGTTTATTAATCGATTGTGTTAAACCCATATCCAAGTCTTTTGTTCTAAGACTGTCCCTAACTAACATAATATAGTACATAATAAACATTTCTGTGTAAAGCCTCGAGTCACCCAAAAGCCCAACGGAGCGCCTACCGGGGCAGAGCACCCTGGAACGCGAGACGAAGCGCAACACGCAACTGAACAAGTTCACGGACTACTCGCGGGACTCCTTCAACAGGCAGCTTGACAGGTTGGCTGATGAACGGGACTCGGATACTTATACTAGTCGGGTAAGTACCGCGTCTGATATATGAACGAAGTGAATCTTGTTTGGTCCTTTACAAACGATACCTCAAAGATGACGTGGTGGCGTGGAGCTCGTGGCTAAATAATAACAGTCGCTCGGGTTGATCTTCAGGTTAAGCCGTCCGTGGATGGGTGACCACCCATTACATACCGAGTTACCTCCGTGCGCGGCTTAACGTGCTTTCCGAGGGAAAGCACGTGAAGCCGTTGGTCCCGGCTGTCATTTGTAGATCTTTGACAGTCGGTAGCCTGAAAGTCTGACAACCAGTCTTACCAAGGGATATCATATTACCCAGTACTAACTGGGTTGTCGAGGTCAGATAGGCAGTCGCTCCATGTAAAATACTGGTATTCCGCTGCATCCGGTTAGACTGGAAGTCAACCCTAACATAGTTGGGAAAAGGCTAGGCGGATGATGATGACCTCAAAGATGACGTGCAAGTTAAATTAAAAATACACAGAAAACATGTTTGTCATAATAGTCAATTGACTTGTTCAAATTCAAGTTATACATTCAAATCTTTCAAGTTCTTACTTTACCTTTCTTATAAACTCAGTTGGTAGTGTTGGTATAGCTAGGTCAACGATATACATACATCGCAACCTGAGAACAAAAGTGGCCTAACACGATATTTTGCGTTTTGTGGGAAAGAAAAAAATTGTTTTCACGTTTTAGGGAGTTTCCAATAAAATACGTCATAACTATTTCAAATGAAGCTATTTACATAATATTTATGCTGCCAGTATTTTTGGACTATTTTTAATTAGTATAAACCAAAATGAATTAAGTAGTATTTATTAGTTTTAGTTTATCAAACCCTCGTTTTAAAAAAATACCTTCCAGAATTGTGTCATTTTAGGACTATAAATTGTTTAATTTTGAGTTCGGTTACTTGCGTTTCGACGGTGCGACATGTGTTTACCAATGATGTGCATCGTTCGTATCGTGCAGTGTGTGTGTTCTGGTTTTCCGAAAGTATAACAAAATATCACGTACATATGTAATTCCCAAAGGGTTTGACAGATGTTAACCTATATAAGGTACGTTATGTTTAAGTCCCATGTATAGAGGGCGAGCTTATTGCCACCAATCGGGCACAAATCCTGATTCCAACAGTATATCCTGCTTTTCCGAAAGAACATTAAGTAAATGATAGAATGATCCTTTGTTTTAAAGTACTAGCAGCTCGTCCTGGATTCACACGGGTGCCTATGTTACTCAGGGATAATGTAGCATTCTAATGGTGAAAGAATTTTTAAAATCGGTGCAGTAGTTTTTGAGTTTATTCGTAACAAACATGCAAATCTTTCCTCTTTTACAATATTAGTATACAGGGTGTTTTTTTTAAACGTGGGCAATACTTTAGGGGCGTGTAGTACTCATGAAAATAAGCAACTTTTACTAAAGGACCGACCATGAAATCGCGAAAAAAATATCAGCTGGTCCACACATTATTGATCGCGTAACTCGAAAAAAATGTAGGCAACAGCAGATTTTTTAAATCATATTTCATAGTTAGCCCCATAGTAAGAGTTGCTCATATTTATGATTACTTCACTCCCTTAAAGTATTGCCCACGTTTTACCAAACACCCTGTAGATGAATAAAGTAAAGAAACATGACCACCTAAACCCAAATACACCTAGTCCCTCACAACAAATTCTCAAAGTAAGAGCGAGGAGTGTACCCTGTACAGCTGGCGTCGAGTTTAAAATTAAGTTTGTATTCACTGGCACGACACAGTACAGTTCATATGGAATCACAACGTGTGAGATGCCACAACTAGGGGTGCTACACACCGCCTCCACGGGCTCACGGCACATTCGGACGAAGCTCACGTTTATACGTAACATGCAGACAATACCCAACCGCAGACATAATTTTATATTATGTGGATCTATGTACGCTTTCTAATACATACATTGGTTAGAATACCTGACTAGCTTACAGTTATTTTGCCGCTGGTTTAGCATCGCTGTCAAAATCCAAGTGATCTTTATTTTCTTTGCCTTAAGGCTGCTGTTGGGTTACAGTCATGAGTCATTGTACAGTCTGTCAAATACTCGTACAGCGTGATTTTTTTTCTGTCAAATACGTCGTGTTTTTAATTGTTTCTTTTGATTTATATTCCAATATAGCCCAATTTCGTTGACAAGGTTTATTTTTAACTCAGAGCTAACCTCGCGTTACTATGGCTACAATTAAGGATAACACTGGGTAAAAAATATATCTTAATGTATGTATAATTATGCTGTGTGAACTGTTAAAGGACTGTTGTTTTCAAATAAGTTTTTTGATGGCAACACTTTATTGATTATTTTCCCTACTGTGAAAATCAGGTTTACAACTGCGTCTGCACTTCTACTCTTTAATTGACTGCAAGCAGTCTACATAAGATGTGGTTGGCATAGCAGCCGCCTTATAATCGAAAGCTGCGGTTATAACGCCCGTCTGCAAATTGCAACCTTACAAGTACACCCCGTCTAAACGCTGCATCAAAGTCTGTTTGCAGGCGCCCTTACAAGCGAGAACTTGTTCGAACTGACCCCTTACATAATACTATGTAAGTTTACGAAGTCTGAACTATGTAAACAGCGTGCGTGACTCCCGCGGTTATGGAACGTTATGGCTTCACTTGGGTTGCCAGTCCGCTACAATGGGATAACTTCCCGTCATTAAGATTGCGACCATTGACTTGGTCGTCAGTTTTAGGTACAAGGTGCTTACTTTAAGTGTACTCTGAGATAAGTAGTAGAATAACATTAGTTATAATCCGTAAGATAATCCTTTGAAGAGGTATTTAAGTAGTAGGTATAAGCAACAAACACTTTTCACTTTTGTTTTTAAACTTACAATAAGTCCCAACTTTCAACATATAAGGTTTCGCATATACTAAAAATAATGTAGTATACGGTTTTTCATAAGCCGGACATTAAGTCGCGTCGCGTCGCCCACTGGTCAGTAGAGGCCAAGGAACATATATACTCTAGGAGGGTAGAGGCGCAGTCGCGACTCGGTCGAGTCGTGGTATGTGGAGTCGACGCGCGGGCTATGCTTCCATCCCTTTCCTATACGCGCACGAAACGAAATAATAAAATGACGTCACACTCTGGGGCATTTCCGCGCCTGCACCTAGACTCTTGATCGTGTGGGCGACGGGCCTTACAAATCGGGGTTGCTGCGAGAATTTCCTCATGGCAAATCGGACAGATCTTTATCAAACCCAGAGATCAAACTCGCTTCTCGCTATCGCGTATTTAATACCATATAGAAGAGAACCCCATCGAAAATCCTTGCTGCCACTGAAAATTTAGACACGTCCATCGCGGTGCGCTTTTTGAGATCTACGGACAATCAGGAACTCTATACTAATGAGAAACCGCTCAATATTGAAATTGAATTGAATTGTAGGTTATATAGAAGAAAGAGGGGACTTTCTCTTTCTTATATATAAAATTCCCGTGTCACAATGTTAGTTACCACACTCCTCCGAAACGGCTTGACCGATTTTTATGAAATTTTATATGCATATTCAGTAGGTCTGAGAATCGGCTACTACCTATTTTTCATACCGCTAGGGTAGGTAGGGTAGGTGGTAGGGTAGGGTAGTTAGGTAGGGTAGGTTAAAAAAGGTGCATTGCAACGCATGCCGGGCACCGCTAGTTTCCATATGAGAACCAATTCATATATCCCATATTCTCTCGTCTGTGCTTACGGAACTCTTGTTCATAACCTCTAAGATTAGATTTCTCCTAGGTAACATTTCAGCAGCTAGTACGAGAAATAAGAATGCGCTTACCTTTGTAAGTACAGCACTGCAGAATATTCATGCTCTCATAACTTGTTACAAAATAAAATAGAAGTCTAATATAACGTTGAAAATTTCCGCAGCACCTTTCGCAATGTACATTCCGTTTATAAAGGCACTTGATAGTGATTTCTTCATATTGCAAGCTAGCATGCCTTTCCGACCTTTGGAGTACTTCTTGGAGAAGTTGTCAGGGCAATATTCCGCAAATTGTACACATAAATCTAAGTGGATATGGGTAGCGTGGTTCCGTGTTGCAGTTTTAAGTTATATTATTTATAGATAACTAGCTTTTGCCCGCGGCTTCGCCCGCGTGGATGTCGAAATATAACCGACGGGAACGTACCGAACAAACATAATTTAGTTACCTTCATCCCCCTTTTTAACCCTTCAGGGGTAGAATTATCAAAAACGCTGAGACACTTATAAATTAATTTTCAATCGTCAGCGTAAACACAAAATTTGAAGATCCTAACTTCAAAACTGACGGACTTTCATATAAACTTCCATCCCCTATTTTTCCCCTTTAGGGGTAGAATTCCCAATCCTTCCTTAGTGGATACTTACTCTTCACAAAGAACACACCCTCCAAGTTTCATGTCTCTAGGACCAGCGGTTTGGGCTGTGTGTTGATATATCACCCAATCAGTCAGTCGGTCAGTCAGTTTACCATTTTATAGATATAGATAATATTTTCTGAGACATTTTTTCGTGTTTTTCGACAAATAGGAATCTGAGTCTGTATTCACAAAAGCATCATCATCATCTGCCTAGCCTTTTCCAACTATGTTATGGTCGGCTTCCAGTCTAACCGGATGCAGCTGAATGCTGCTTGCTTTCACAGAAGCATCCTTTACGATAAATTAAGCTTTTACAGAAGTTTCGTAGTGGTGTCAGATTATACTGTTACGGATATGACGGAATTAAGTCGGGCCAAGTGTTATTATAATCTTGATGTTTGATGACAATTGGGTCGATCCTATGACATGGGATTAAAACTGGCATAATGTGGGTACTCCCACATTTTACCTGTTTAGGTGTCCTATGTCTTACCTCTAGAAGAAAGAGGCCTTAATTCGTAGCCAAGTTCTGCGCCGACTCAATTTAAAATGCCATATCGACACGCTAAGGAGAAACATGCTGACTGTTCATCTTTATCACCATGCCGTGACCTATTCTCATGTTCCTAGGTATTGGTATATTAAGTAAATTGTTTACTTTTGTTGCAGCAAGAGTTCAGTAAGCGCGAAGTACGTGAGAGTACGTACGTGGTCCGCGACTCTTCGTACAGCAGCGTGGAAGAGAAACAGCAACAGCAGCAGTCTTTTTTATCCAATAGGCCCCCCCGCGACCCTGCCGGGGGGGCCCGCTCTGAAACGGACGCCGCACACGCACGTTTCAGGTACCCTACCTATTGTTATTATTTGGTAGCCTTGTAGTTTTGTTTTTAAACGTCGAGCACGCATTAGAAATTTCTCCTGTATTGTAGGAGCGTTTACAAACATTTAAACTCACATAAACAAATAGCTGGGACCCGGAACAACTATCTGTAGGCCATACAAATATGTGATCCCGCGAGACGCAGCGTAGCAGCCAATCGCTCAGCCACTGTGTCAATCCATTGCTGAATTACATAGGACTCTTCCCATGTTCGCCATATTTCTATAGCATCAATGCTTACGGAATACCTATATTTGCCAATATCTCTCAATGAATGTTCGCGTCGGAGTAAATAATTATGACGTGGCACCGAGGTTTAGAAAACATCGTCACACGGATATGAGTCACCGAGAAGATACTCTTCAAAAATATTTTTGTTCCAAAACTCAACGGACTAAATTTGAAAAAAAAAAAATGGTGTAAAATTTTCACATTAGAGCTTTGTAGTTATAGCACCAAAGAACCTTTGGATTCCAATAAGATACTTTATTCAAATCAGTCCAATACGATCCAATTAAAAATCTACCGCAATTGCACCTGACCCATTATATTTTGCAACAATTGCTGTATTTATTTCGAAACGCAAGATAAAACATCACAATGAGGGTCCGCCCTGAACAAGTCTTAGTATTTTCACAATATATAAAGCTGTTAAACACAGCAGACAGTTCCACTATCGTATAAATTCACTTCACAGACTATTTTTCTTCATAATAAATTTAATTTTATGCAACAAAGAAAGTTTTTTATTCCAACGTTGTAGAACTTCGCATACTTTTTCATTTCATCGTCACCTGCAATTGTGTATTGTATACAAGTTTTTGTTTAATTACTAGTCGTGCTTTAAAAAGTTCAGCAGCATTTACTTTGTAACTCGTTGTAAACTATGTTTTTTTGTTTACAGACCTATTCAAAGGGATAACAATAGAGGTGCCAAAGGAATAGTTGTAAAACCGTCCTACAAAGGAATCGTAGGACAACCAGTTGAATTCATAGGTAAGATGACATTACATCTTTGGCAATTATGTATTCGTAAAAGAGCCGAGTAATATTTTTTTCTTGAAGTCCTTCAGAGGGTTCGATTCCCGGGTTGGGCAAATTGTTATTGGGTTTTTCCATTAGGAATTTCTCAGTAGCAGCCGCGGAGTCTGGATTTGTGCCCAGTTGATGGCAATAGGCTGGCCCCCTATTACATGGAACTTAAACATAACTGGCGGAATGTAGGTACTATTAGGTGTACCTCTGCCTAACCATTCTGGGATTATAGGCGTAATGTTATGTATTTATGTAAGGATTTTGGTGCACAATAAAGGATATACTGTCTGTATATCTTTCTGTATTCACTGAAGAGGCAAAGAGCTCAGGACCCCCTACATTTCACCATATATGTAAGTCCCCATAACCCCATTATAGCCTATTTGCCATTAACCACGCTGAAACACTGCAACCAACGTATTCTAATGAAAATTTAAATAACACGTCCGGCGAATAGAACCCGACAACCCCGCTCAGCAGTCGCACATATACCTCAAGACGAGGCGAGGCAGTCTAGGGCTGACAAATTGTTTCTTTTGACATTTTTTTTTTTAATGCAAGTAGTTTGGGTATCTGCCAATCAGAATCGGGGGAATCGGGGTAATTGTCACTAAAAACAATAATTTTATTTATTATCATCTCGCCTGTTATCCCAGAGACGAACTTTTAATAGATACACCCTCATTTCCCCAGTTGTGTATGTATAATTCTAAAGAGGTCAGACACCATTTTAATTAAGACAGACGGTGTTACAAATATACATAAGAGAAACGGTTGCTATATTTTAGGAAGACGAAATTCTAATCACATGGGTTTGTATTATGCCGACCGTATACTCGTATGTACATAATATATTTCACATCAAATAAGTGCCTACTTAATTTCATGCCTCACAGAAAACACTTTCGTTATTTGACTTCAAAAAAATTACTGTAGCATATCGATCTGACAGCATGACGTGATGATAATAATCATCTACAAATTACAACAGCATTTTGCATAGACGCATATTTTGTAGAATAAGTGGAATCATTTGGAAGTACGTGTCAATGATTATCTTATCGGCATTTTTATCATAATTGTTCGAGAATGCAAAGGAAAGGAAAGGTTTATGATCAGCGAACGTCTAGTTTCTTGGAATATTATGCAATAGATATTTGAGCTCTACAACTCCATAATTATACACAGTGTAATAAAAAAATAAATAATATATTACCATGAAAACAGCACATGAGTCTAATAGTCACTGATAGATCTAAAATCACGTGCTGAATGGTAACAGCTGGCCCGTTTATGGCCCTTTCATCGTGTATTGAGTTAAGTTTTAATCGTATGGATACTAACTACATTTTATCTACCGAAAGAGAGATGTATCTCTTTCCACGGTAATTAACGAACTGGGCATCAATGTACCTAAACAAATCTACACTTTTATTCATTCATTTTGCATTCCATATTGTAAAAAAGATGTTACAAAGGGCTTAAAGCTAGGTACATAAATATGGACCCTGTAAGGGCACAGCAAGGTAGGAGAGAGGAAGAGGGCTTTAATTTTACTATTAATTAGTTGGTATACAAAAGTAACAATACTGAATCATAATTATTAATTTAAAATTTGTCATTTAAATATTCATAATAGCATTTATATAATAAAAATTGTTGTAATTTATTTATGAATGGATTTAATTTTTGTACTTTTTTAATAATTTCTGGTAGTATATTATAAACCTTCATTGACATGATTAGGGCACTTGTTGAGTGCATTTTTAGCTTAGAGCTTGGTCTATTTTTATGGCGTAATGTGTATCTTGACTGTATATTTTCTCATGTAGTGTAAAAGCACTTTTATCAGTATGTTCATGGCTTGCTGCTTTATCGCAAAGAAAAGAATATCGGCTCATCCTTATCTTTTTGGTAATCTATTTACTGCAACGTTTTCTCAATCAAATCACAATTTTGAATCAAATTGACAAGTAATTCCTATACACAGTGGATGGAAGTATGGCGGGCCCCGGCCACCTCGAATTGGAGGTATCAGGCGGCAACGGGGCCCTGGTGGCCAGCTCAGTACGACCCCTCGGGGGTCACCGGTACGCGGCCGCGTTCACCCCGCGCCTGGCGAGACCCCATGCTGTGAGGGTCACCTTCAACGATGAACATGTACCTGGTAAGTTTAAGTTTAGTGTGATATAGTGTGTGCGCAAACACAGTTGCACTTCCTTATTCTCGTGCCAAGCGCGGATTCAAGGGGAGCAATGGTTGTAATTGACCCCCCCCCCCCCCTGAAACCGACCAAATACGTCATTATGAATTTATGACCATCGAGTTTGGCGGTATTAAAAACTAAATAATCTGATCTGCAAAGTAACTCCTGATTTCATTAATTATGAAATGTTGATGTTTTTTTTTTAAATTATTTGTTTCTTGTATTACTTAAATTCTGTAATGGTATCTTACTTGTCCTTTTATTGCCAGCGCTTCTATAAGTGACGAATTCACTAGGTACCTACCTAAAACTGTTTGTGATTTCTGGTTATGTATGTTTTAGTGAGTAAGTCGTTGAAGTGCCACATAAATAAATAAATATATAAAGGTACACTGGAGCCTATGCCTTTCTGTTTCTTTACCCACAACACTTATAATTATCACAGGTTGACGACAGCTGTACTCAAATTGCATGTATGTATTTTATATAGCCTTAAGTTGACACCTGATAGACACACAGAATGTGGTCGGCCTTGCCAGTAACAAAACAACTTGAGACCAAGCTTAAGTTATTTTAATGACAATGAGAAAATATTTTGGTATGTGGATTTGCAATTAATTAACCTTCTGGTTACAGGTTGCTACTGTTAAGTATTCCAGACCCATCTCTCATTTAAAATTCCAATGATAATAAATAGTTTAAGGCTAGTTCTATGTCAATGAATCCAAGGTATACTTCGCTATAACTATCTAGAACAGAAATAAAGGAAATATAATAATAAATAATAAAATCTTTATTAAGAGGTGGTTGTTCAAACATCAATGTAGCCCTGGCTCTTGTACTAGGATTCCCTGTATTACAAGAGCCAGAATATCAAATTCTTATTCCGTAAGAAATGATATGTAGGTACGCGAACTTGACGCGCTGAATTCTTACTAAAAGGGCTCAAACACAAAAACACGTTACGACGATGCAACGTGCCACCGCACGGCAACGTGCCACCGCACGGCAACGTGCGTGGAGATCCACGTCAAGCAACGTAAATAATCACGTTACGACAACGCAACGTGCCACGTTGCACAGCATGTCGTGGTGACGTAAAATATGGCTGAAAGATATGGATGGATCCAGTATTTTCTTTGTATCTGTTTCTTCTTTATCCGTCTTCTTAATATTAGCAGGAGGAGAACACGTCTAGTGTGGTCTATTTCTCGAAATTATCTGCGGCAATTCTACAAATGCGCCACCGTCAATACGACGTCGTTCAACGTGGCACGTTGCGTTGTCGTAACGTGATTATTTACGTTGCTCGACGTCGATTTCCACGTCACGGCACCGTGACGCAACGTGCAACGTCACGTTGCCGTGCGGTGGCACGTTGCGTCGTCGTAACGTGTTTTTGTGTTTGAGCCCTAAAGCGCAAAGTGAAAATCACCTTTCAAAAGAAGAGCACTGTGCAGCGCTTGCATTAATTAAAAGAAGACATAGACACGTAAACCTATGAGCAGCATTTCGCAAAGCCTGCTCATAGAAGGCTGGTTTATCTAAGAACACGCTCGCTGTATAAATTGGATGTGATTACCGGAATACGAGAACAAAGGAGCGAGTCACACCAGCAGGCAACATTGTAGGAAACAAATCAAAATTGCAACAATACCCGGTTGCAGTACCTACGCATTGTTTATACCGACTACATTTCTTCAGCTGCAGCGCCTTAAGCTTCTATTTTCATCTTGGAGTGAAATATCAACTGTGCATTCTATTTTATTTATGCATAAATGTTTGTAAAAAAGTAGATACGTATTTACGAAAATTCTTGCAAACGATACAGCAATAGACGCTTTTACCTACATCTATTTTTAAATAAGTATCTTGTTATCAGGATACCGTTACTCCATTCAGATTTTGAGTATCTCCAAACGGATCTTAAAACCAGACACCAAACTATTCAAAATAACGGAACTTCGATGTAAGTGACATTAGAAAAGAAGTGACTAACTAACAATCTAGGCAGAACTTTTACAAACCTGTTAGTTGATGAATGGCAAATCATTTAGTAGTAATCTACATATATAAAATGGTAAACTGACTGACTGACTGACTGACTGACTGACTGGGTGATATATCAAGACACAGCCCAAACCGCTGGTCCTAGAGACATGAAACTTGGACGATGTGTTCTTTGTGAAGAGTAAGTATCCACTAAGAAAGGATTTTTGGGAATTCCACCTCTAAATGGGTAAAATAGGGGATGGAAGTTTATGTGAAAGTCCGTCAGTTTTGAAGCTTAGGCTGACGATTGATAATGAATTTATACATGTCTCAGCATTTTTGATAATTCTACCCCTGACGGGTTAAAAAGGGGGATGAAGGTTAGTAATCGGATGTTTTTCGACATCCACGTGGGCGAAGCCGCGGGCAAAAGCTAGTGCAGCAATAAAAATCTTAAAAGGAAATTGATATATCAGATGCATGTTATTAAGACGTCGGCGTCGGCGTTGTTGCAAGGATGTTTTATCAGTAGAACTGTTCAGACTTAATTGCTCAGATCCGCTGTGCAAAGTGGGTGTTTTAGTGAATAATTATTGGTATTCTAATAACGCGATTTCGTAGATTTCTTTTATCTGACAAAGGTCATTCTGTTTAGTGATTTTGGTTCACTTGCGAACAATAGATATTCAACTATTATCTAAGAGTATTTAGTACTTATGATCTAAGAGTATTTAGTATCATTACATTACTATATCCGATCTGATTTCTATATCTGAGGAACTCGTGGCTAAATAATAACAGCCGCTCGGGTCGATTTTTAGGTTAAGCCGTGCTTGCCTAGGTTGGTCTGTGGATGGGTGACCGTTCATTAAATACCGAGTATCCTCCGTGCCTCGGAAAGCACGTTAAGCCGTTGGTCCCGGCTGTCATTTGTAGATAATTGACAGTCGTTAGGTAGTCAGTGGCACAAAAGTTTGACAACCAGTCTTACCAAGGCGTATCGTATTACCCAGTGCTAACTGGGTTGTGGAGGTCAGATAGGCAGTCGCTCCATGTAAAACACAGGTATTCAGCTGTATCCGGTTAGACTGGAAGCGAATCCCAATATAGTTGGGATAAGGCTAGGCAGATGATAATGACGTTACTATATCCGATGTTGTATCCGTTTTAAAAGTAGGTACCTTACTGCTGGGTATGTTATTTTTATCTTTATTTAAACTTGAAACCATTGACTTAGGGCATAAATTTTTATAATATCATCAGGGGAATAATAATATTATGATAAAATGAAGATACTAACAAATTCGGACAGTCCATTGATTACGACACGTACATATTATTGCTCTTAATTAGGTACTTGTATTTCGTATATCGTCGTGTAATTAGTGATTATATCGAAAACAAACACGTGCGTTACTAATAAGTCCAACAGCAAAATGAAAATCGGACTTATTCAATTACGAAAATTATGCATCTAGTTAGTCTGTTACTATCTAAATGATCTGATAATACGTCAATTTGTGTGCAGTGAATCCTATGCATACTGTGCTTTCTATTTCAACATACACAGGTATTGTGATGAGTTTGCATGGTGCGTGTAATTTGGGTATTACTGCCCGGCCAGGGGAAACAACGCACTTAGAATACTTAGAATATCACCTCAACCGTACACAGCCACGTTAGTGCTCAAGAAAGTGTCAACTTGCTTGACGCAACTTTCGACATTTCTAATCGCTGACTTTCGCATAATTGACGTAAATTCTTGCTATTTTGCAGAAACATAATTAGTAACTAAATATGTGGTCTTTTAATCAAACCTACTGATGTTTTACTCAAATAAACTGGGTATTAAATTATTAAAAAACTGTTGCTAACATACTTGAAAATAACAATCCTTTTTTGAGCAGTCGTGTAAAAATGATTAATGGATGCAATTTCAGGATGAAAATATTTCCCGTGTTCATGAAAGCTTTAGTTTAAAACATTTTAACTATACATAAAAAAATAATATATTAAACATTTTAATATTTTAGCGTTTTCCCTGTGAACTGTAAAAAAAAATGCAAGTACTTAGGTAATCAATTAATTCTCGGCCTAACGGTGGATTTCAAAAATATTTGTAATTATACCGCACCGTAGTAGTGCGAGTTACCATCGAAAGCATTTATTTTTTACAATTACACCATTACATGCACTTTTGAATGTCAAAAACAAAAGGATGAAGCTATAGTCCCAGGTACAAGGCATAATAATTTGAGAAAGTACTGTACGTGTTGCCCTTTCCAAAGCATAGATCTCGATGAAGAAGAATGGGCAAGAAACTCCATCAACACTCTTTTAAATCAAAATATTGTTACAAGATCTTGGCAACATCATTCATTAAGAGATAACATGCTCATACATACGTGAGAACGACTTAGAAAGACGTGCACATTAAGACTGTCCAGAGAACAAAGATAAATCAACAATACAAATATAAAATAATTTAAATAAACCGTGGCAGCTAAACGATGACCAGTCCCAACTGACAGCGCCCGTTCACGAGCTGAATGGTGCTGATCCACGTCTCAATGTGACCAGAGCTTTATTGAAAAGCTTTGTTTCTACTTTTTTAAATTAACTGTAAACTGTTAGGTACAAAAGTATGTCAAATATTAAGTTTTTTTTTTTTAACTTTATGTCACACGGCAGAATTAAATACTACCTAACAGGAATTGGTTAACTGTGAAACTAATGTTGAGTCTATGTTGAGAGATAGACATTATTTGGTCACGGCACCGTAGTAGTGCAAGGTTTTGCTCTTCCCATGAACTTCTTCGAATAGCGATACGCAGTATACGTAGTACAGTCGTAACGTAAAATGTAAATTTTTTGTCGTTTTCATTTTTTTTTCATTCGATTTTGAACTTAACCATCAACATGGTTTAAAATAATTTGGAGTAATGTGATCATTTGTGGCAGCTTGATGTGCTAGCGACTGTACCTATGACTTGTGTTCCAGAACTAACATTGTCACTTAAGCCCACTTGCACAAAAAATTAATTAATGAGTTTAAAGATAAAGTTTTTTTTTAAATCGTTTTCTTTCTGAAGCAGAACAATGCTTTTTTTTTATCGTGGTAAAATCATCAAATGAGTCCTCCCATACAGGGCAGAGCGGGAGGGACTGTCAGACTTGTACTGACTAAAATCCACGGTGTCCTTCAATAGCCCTTTATGTTCCAGGGTCACGGTAATTCTATAAGTCCCGCGTCTCCGGCAGGCAACAGAACAATGCTTTAATCATATTTAAGACTAAACGCCATAAGTGAGTTTTATTGCAACTGAGCTTTAGAAGGATCAAAATGATGACGCAATCAGACGAAGAATCTTATGCTTGCAGTTTATTCAGGACATAGAAGTTTTTTTTATTCTTTTTCTATTTTCATGATTTTTACAGTAAAATTCCCATAAACTGGAAAAAGAATATTCTTGTTGTTATTTAAGTGTTTTTTTGTGCCCCAATAAAAATAGAAGGTCCTACTACGCCGAACACATCAACCTCACACAATACATACGTGTTCATTACGTAGCTACATGCGTAAACCACGCAGGTCGTAATGAGTAGGCACGATCGCGTGTTAGCCGAGCTGCCGGCGCGGGTAGTTGAACATTATCGAGTCGCTCTCGCGGTCTTAACTGCTTACCTACTTACATCAATCATGTAACTGGGGCTAAAATGTCCGGTCTCAAAGCGACGAATGATTTAGGGTTTCATTGATTTGGCTAGAAAATCTCTGATGAATATTTTTACTTAATTAAGGGGAATATTGAACTTATACTGTCACTTACGGGATATCTTCCGTGATTGATATCCCGTAAGTGACAATTTAAGTTTAGTTGTAAACTGTGAAAGCTTAAAACAGTATTTGGGAATATTGAACTTGAGGGACTAAGAGGAATTTACATTTATATCTTTCTTTATGCACCCGTAATATCTGCGTTTACAAAAGTTCTGCTTCTGACTGTTCTGGAAAATTCTTCTTTAAGATTTAGTTCGATGAACAATCGAAATAATGAACAAAAACAAAACGAAAAGATATGCTGAGGCATAGCCTTTCGTTTTGTTTATCTATTTATACTCTCTGTGTTGCTTACCTAACCTATTCACAGGGTTATTATAAGCAATAGGGTGTTAGATCACCAACGTTTCGTAGATCAGCTCAACAAGTCACAATTGATAACTTTCCTAGCAGATAATAAAAGTTACGATGATTTGCAATTCATCCATGAAATCAAACCCCGAATCCTCAAGTTACTATGCCAGGAGTAGTCCATTTTGAAATCAGAATCCCAAAACCGCTGTAAATACACTACCTCCTTGCCTATACATGTCTACTCTTGATCTACTGCACCAAAACAAACAGGGCTAGAGGCGGTCTGACCCAAACTGCAAACTCTCTAGGAGTTCTGTATGTATACTGTGTACAACACCTACTCAACATTATTAAGTTGCACAAGTCGGGCATGAAACAACACTACAACATTATACTTAACTCACTGAAACTCTGCAAGTGCAATAATACATACAAGACGTTTTAATTGTTAATATAACTTGGTACGGTACGAAGTAATGAGCTCTTGGCTAAATAATAATAAAGGGTGTAAATAGACCCTTAGCATATCCGAAAGGCACTTATTCTCCCTGTCTTTGCGATCATTTTTTTGTTCTAGACCATTCCTGGGAACCTTCTAGTTACGGAGATATTGGGGGTTAAAGTTCCAACTTTTTCACAAGTTTTTTTTTTTAATAAATTTTTTTAATGTAAGATTTTATACTTTGCACACCTCCATGACCCCCGTACTATTCAATCCATCCATCAGCACAATGTTTTGAGTGCTTTCCATCGAGTCCTACCGTAAAACGTAATTTTTCACCCCAAAAAAGTCGATTCCCAGCAATAATTTTTGCGTAAAGTTACTTAGTTTGATGTACAGAATGCTTGGTTGACGGCTATGTGAAGGGTCTGTTTACACCCTGTATAAATCTTCGGGTTAAACGGCGCTTGCCTAGGTTGATCCGTGAATGGGTGACCACCCTTTACATACCGAGTTACCTCCGTGCCTCGGAAGGGAATGATCCCGGCTGCTAATTGTGAATCTTTGACAGTCGTTACAGGTAGTAAGTGGCCCGAAAGTCCGACGACCAGTCTGACCAAAGGGTATCGTATTACCCAGTTCTAATTGGGTTGTGGAGGTCAGATAGGCAATCACTCCAAGTAAAAACAGGTATTCAGCTGCGTCCGGTTAGACTGGAAGCCGTTCCCAACATAGTTGGGAAAAGGTTAGGCGGATGATGATGGCAGGAAATAATGGTAGATAGCAGTGGCGAAAATTCCATACAACTAGATTCCTACCGGATTCCCTTTGAAAAATGGCACAGTCAGTCAGTTGTGTAGACAAATAATATAATCACACTAAACATATGTACTCCGGCTTACCTCTTACAAAAATTGACCCTTCGCTACTGGTAGATAGCCTTTGAACGAGTGACACACGTATGGCCATATTTACCTTTAGTGGATTATATGACTATAGTAATTATTTCACTATAGCTTATGCATCATCAGCCTATAAATATTCGCACAGCTGGGACACAAACTTCCTCTCGTAAAAGAGTATTGTTTTACTTATAAACGTTATAGTTATCCCCAAACTAAAATAAACAATCTCAGTTCCGTATTGTACTGGGACAAATAGCCGTAGACCAAACAAATATTGGAAAACTGTGGGAATCGACACCGCAGTGAGTGGCATAAGAAGTTAACCCTCTATCACTGCGCTACCAACCAACGACTCAACCAATAATACTTTATGCTAATCGCAAACTAAAAACCGTATTTCCAATAAAATCACTTGTTAATCACTAACTAATCGTGAGCGCGGAGCTTACAAATACTCGTGCCCCAGTTCCGACTCGACACCGAGTCGACGTCGACTGCACGCTAAATGCGGTAATAGAAGTGCATACAAAGCCTTATGCTCCATCTCTTTCGTTTCTTTTGGTAGTGAGCGAGCGAGAAGATCGCCGTCTCGTGACAGTGAAAGGGGCCGTTGTACTGAGTGGTTAAAAATCTTAAAAAGTTTGTCGAGGACTAGGTAGACAAGTTCATTTGCTGGTGAAAAATTCTCGAGTTCGGAAAACAGTCGCCAATCGACTAGCAACACATAATATTAAATGTAAATTGAGAATGTATTCAAGTAAATAGTTGCTCCAAAATCCCCCGTCTACTATTTAATCCTTATGGAGGTGTTTATGCACGTAATACCACAATTAAACGCTCATACGTGTTCCAAACTCGTGTGTTAGTCGTGCAAGTTCGGCTAGTTCCCCTTTAGTGCCGTTTGTCACCGCAAGTAGGTGTCGCTTAGCGCGGCCCGCGGGTGACTAGTGAGTTCTGACGTCATGTCACCGCCACATTTCCTGAGATCCATACAAATTGCCCACGACTTGACACACTTGCTACTGCTAACAGAGCTGGATGAAACATGTCGAGCTAATTATTCATGTCTGTTTATACAATTCTGTTCTCTGTGATGTGAAATTTTGTTTCTCAGGGGAAGCATATTAATGCTTCTCCTGAGAAACAAAATTTATTTCTCAAAAAATTAATAGTTTTTGAGAAATAAATTTGATTTTAGGTACAACTGCTTGTAATCTTTCAATCAGAAAAAATAAATTGCTATAATTATTCGTAACTCGGAAAAAAGGGTCAAAACTCTGCACCTGAATAACCTTCATTCAATTCTGAAGACACACAAGATTAATTCGCAATCAACTTTTTGTGTACATACCTACTTGTTTGAAATAGCAAAATTGCAATCGGAAAAAACAGAAAACAATAATAATCAAGTGGGTGTAGACTAGCAGAATCCGGCGCGACGCGACGCCGGCAAACTGGTTGTTTTGCTACCACTACGTGTAGGCTCTCGAATTCCAGCCACCATTTTGAATACCACAGTGACGTCACGCAGCTGGGCGCGGGCGACTCTGCGCCTGCGCACCGCCTGTGTCTGACATTTGCGTCGCGTTCGCTTCCGAACGAGGCAATGCCTCCGAGCCATCAAAATGCATTACCGCCGCGTATTCTGTCGCATATGTGCTAATTACTAATACACGTAACACAGTGCCTCTCTGATCTTAGCGTTGAACAAGAACAGTTGAGCTTGTCTTCATACAGACTCCATGGTGTGGTGAATGTTCTATGAAAGTGTTATTGTTGTGATTTCTTTTCGCCTGGTCAGTGCAGTGCCCTACATAGTTATAGCTAGGGGGACGCGAGTTGTCTCCGGAGGTCGTGTCGCCCTCGATAAGTGAGTTTATTTGCATACCTATAATGTATTCCTACATCCGTATTGTAGTGTGGGCGCGACACGTCATTCGCAACCTTTGCGCAACCTTTTTGGACTAATTGGTTCCTGCAGTACAACCCTGTGTTAAAGTTATGATTTCATCTTATATTACTGTAGCCAGTCGAATTTAAACGTGGGAACGAGTACGGCAAATACACAAACTTGTTTCAAGCTCCATTAAAGTAATCTAACTAATAACTAAGCGATCGCCCACACAGTTTTAGACATTTAAATGCGAATACGAACGGAGTTGGTAGATTAATGTTCAAGTTAGAAACAGAGAGAGCAGTTTGATGATAAGGCAAAGTTGTGTTAACATCAAAGGGTAAACCTGACCTACATGGCATATGTAACAGCGGATTAATTCAGTTGTACGCATTCGATGTACGATTAGCGACAATGACAGTTAGATGCACCCTGCCAGGTACCTATGGGCATGTCCGTTCGGGATCTAGGCTACGTTTCGCGCCACTGGGTACATACAAAGCACGCACCGTGCGTTGAACTCTTTTATAAGGGCCGCTTCTCACGCACACCCCTCGGTTAGCAGAACATACGCATCGAAAAACACGCTTTAATAGTATGTAGGTTAGTGTATATTGAGTAAAAATCTCTTGAAGAGATAACGGATGTTAGGTTTTTATGGACGACACTCGTCCAAGTGGTCGCACGCTCGTCCGATGTTGCGTGACTGTAGCAGCTGTCTGCAATAACTACCCACAAACATGATCGTTATCTGCAAATCTAGTCTGAATTGAATTGCAAGTGTAGTTTGTATTGCTCTTACTGAAGTGTTATTGAGGTTTTGACTATTTTGAGACTTCAGGTCTTAGGGGAACTCTTTGCTTTTGTTTTTAAAGTGAAGGTAATCCTATTTCTCTTAAATCGACTAGGTACCTCATTCAGAATCTCATGTTAAATATGCTTCATATTTGTTTTCTTATTCTATTCCTCCTCCAAAAAAGCCTCCAAATTGAAGCACTAATGGGAAAGTGAAGTTATACTGATTATGCTTCATAGAATCTTCATTTCATGACTAATTATAGTCAGGTTTGAAAAACAGAATTGATTTTTAATTATTTTTTTGTCATAATCCAAACTTCCTAACCCTAACTAATATTATAAATGCGAAAGTACTTTTGTTTGTTTGTCACCTTTTCACGCCTAAACCACTGTACAGAAACGGACATCATCCCGAAAAAAAGTACTGTTCCCGAGGAAACCAACAATAACGTTCTTATGATAATTGATAGCGCCACGCGTCTTTCAAATCATGATTGTATATTATTATAGAAACTTAAGTTATGTGTTAATAGTTTAATTGACTAATTCTCAATTAACGCGAACGAAGCCGCAGGCAAAAGACATCCAATATAAATAATTCTTATAAGATAATTTATTCAATAAAAATACTTCTTTACGCACGGTTACCCATCACAAGTTAACAGTAACCACCTTCCGCCCACTTTACAATAAAACTTAGCCGCCTAACACCACGGTTTTATCTCGCGTTACGGAGTGAAAGCACCGGCCAACGTTAACGTTAGTTACTTGTATAAGTTATAAACCCAAACATATAACACACGTGCGGGAACTATCACTTTCTTCTTATGTAATTGTGTTCAGATCTTGGAACTTTAAAATGATTTGATGACGGATAGATAAAATCATTCTTCTACTCTTTTATAAAGCCTTTGAAATATCATCATGAACTTAGAATAGAATAGAATATACTTTATTGTAAAGACGCCAGCACATCAAGTGAAGTACCTACCAACTTAAATTACGATAATTGTCTGAATTTGTCTGCAACAGTTTGCGCGCACTAGTGCGATATCTACATTTTTTTATTATAGGTAACTAGGTTTTGCCCGCGGCGTCGCCCGCGTAGATGTCGTAAATATCCGATTACTTACCTTCACCCCCCTTTTTAACCCTTCGGGGGTAGAATTACCAAAAACGCCGAGACACGTATAAATTAATTTTCAATCGTCAGCCTAAACACAAAATTTGAAGATCCTAACTTCAAAACTTACAAGACTTTCATACAAACATCCATTCCCTATTTTACCCCTTTACGGGTGGAATTTCCAAAAATCCTTTCTTAGTGGGGACCTTCTCTTCACAAAGAACATACCCTCCAAGTTTCATGTTTCTAGGACCAGCGGTTTAGGCTGTCTGTTGATATATCACCCAGTCAGTCAGTCAGTTTACTATTTTATAAATATAGATATCATTGGGTTCAAGGTTGATCGGGAAAATTTGACAGTTTCGGGAAGCTTGATGTGCCGTCTGTACGCCAAAATTGAAACATAACTGGTTTTTTTGGTTACAATAGCGGTCTTATCGCTGATAGCGATATCTTCCAGACCGCCTTTGGAAGGACTGTAAGAACACAAAATATAAACCGGGGGAAGTCAAACATGACGTTACAGTTACGTTGGTTTTAATGCCATAACATAATATCACTCCTGTAATTCCCGAAGGTTTGTGGTGAACATTTAGTTACGAACACCCACATTTCGCCAATAATGTTTAAGTCCCTTTAAAAGGTGCCTATTGCCATCAAAATGTCCACAGATATTTTTGATACTCGATCATCAATATTTTTTTGAGTATTAGTTTTCAATCGCCAATACCACATGAATAAAACATTATTTTATCAAGATCAAGATATGCACAGGACCTAGAAAGCGAATAAAATTCTCCAAAAATTATCAATATATTGAACAAGAACATCTTTATATAATTTCTATTCTAATATTATGAAAGATTATCATTTAAATTGATTTAATTTAGTATTTCAAAAGTGATAAAAACTCAGCAATGAAATAAATTAAGAAATATGTGCTCGACGATTGTATTCGATTGTGAATATATCATAGAAGAATGAACACCATAATGGAATACACTTAGGTGCAAAATAATGCACGTCCACCAAACCCTTCGTATTCTCAAGCGTGACGGTTATTACGTGAAATTACAAGTCGTCTCAGTCAGGTGATCACAACGTTTAACGTTATAGACGTTGTATAATAGAAGAGCTCTATGAAGTTATAATTACGAAGAGGCATAAAGAACTGATACTTTAGAACCTCCTTGGGTCTTACAGGCCAAGACATTCAACAATTCAAATGCATTTTATGAGCAATCCTTAAAAATAGTTTTTTTTATTTATTATTTTCAGATGGCGTTGCTCTTTAGCATATACCTCCCCAAGGCCAGTCATTGTCCAAGAAATACCTAACAGTAAAACAAATAAACATTAATTCACATGTAAATTATTGCACATTCTAAAATGACGATTGCCAATATTTCAGTCATTGCGGCTGCAACTCATTCAGTTAAATTATGGGAGCCACCATATTTGTCAAAATAACCGCTTCATACGATTTGCACTGAACGCAGCGTGTTTGAATTCGGTATGAATAATAATCCAATCGTTAGTTCATTAGTTACGTGCAGTATTTGGTGATACCTAGTGACGAGTAGGTGACATGTTACGTAATTATAATGTTAATTACTGAGTAAATATTTGCTACTCAATATTTATGCAGTGTTGTGTAAAGCCCTTACGGAATATCAATAGAAACTTAGAACGCGTGCTAAATAACTTGCTTTTGCAATTTCTAAATTCCTTAAATTGAAGGTATGGGGATACCTACCTACATGAAACACACCATATTCAAATACATTACCTTGCCGGTTCTTCTCCATAGGAAACGACCAACCCGAACCGTGCACCTTTTTGTCGACGTTTTATAAGTGCCCATCGAGGCCTATGTGAAATAAAATATTTTGATTTTGATTTTGATTTTGACATATTTAAGTATTGAACTATACAAACAAAATTACGAATGTTATCGTCTCTGTATAAATCTTATCGTATCCTAGAAATAGGCCCTCCCAAAAATGACGCACGACTAAATACTGATTTCAGGATTGCCTAATGCCGCTATAGGTACCTACTTAGTGCGCGTTAATAAAAGAAGAAAACCATATAGGTACCTAAGGAGGATGCGCTATAGTAACCCGTGAAATACAAATTTTCTTAGAGCACGCGCGCACTAGCGATTTGAAGTTGGCCGATAGTTTGATCGGTCAGAGGATCAGTATAGAGTTATATGTGTGCGCACTTGAAGATTAATAGTTGTACGACGGAACTATATAATAATAATCTTTTTACGATTGCGACTGAACTATCGGCCAACTTAAATCGATAGTGCGCGCAGGCTCTTACGTTTTTTTTTGCAATTTGCAGGTCAGTATCAGGTTGTATGTTGCTCTGACGCTTCCACCTTAACCTTACCTTGTTTCCAATTAATGTGATTTCCTATTAACACATTAATATCAACTTTATGTTAGTAAAAAAAAGTATGTAAGTTAAGTTAATTAATAGGTAAAATTAAATTTTAATAGTAATATTGAAAAGTCATGAAAATAAACTTATACTGTCACTTACGGGATATCGGGAGCTCAAAATAATGAACAATCACGGAAGATATCTCGTAAGTGACAGTATAAGTTTAGTTGTAAACCGTGAAAGCTTAAAACAGTGTTAGTCATGAATATGTTAAAAGATATAGCGCACACTGAACTTTCTGCGTGAATATCATATTTATTTCTTCCAAAAAACATTTGTGGAAACCAGATTGCAAATACAGGTCACATAAATTCAAATAATTACAGGAACTTCTATGTCTTTAAATGATTGTACATAACAGGAATATTGTGGTTAACAAGCAGGCCCGCAAGGCAAGTAATCGCTTCTCTCGAGTGTCGTGTTTCGAGCCACGGATGCAGGAGTCAGGTTGCAGCGTCACTACTAGATACCGTCTCCTGTTCACGAGAACCCTTGTTTTTTACACGGTTTAAGGCGCTGTAAATAGCAAATCTTCCAGTATTTGAGGAGGTGAAGCAGGGGAAAGGGGCGCAGCGCGTAGCTCCGCCCCTACGGCCCAGCTGACGTTACCGGCAGCGCGTGGCCTTCGCGGCGCGGCGGGATTTTCAAAATAAATGTTTTTAATAAAAAACCCGCGATTACGGGATCGATAAATTTAGTGTTCTGTTGAATCAAATCATATTATTTACCCAAAAATTGTATTCATATTTTATTAAAATTTACCTTCCTAAAGATTTAGAGCAGGACAAAAATAAATTATTTCTCTTACAAAAATCGGTCAGAAGGTGCGTTTTATGTGTGTAAGGTTTGATTTTGAAATAATATTTTAGGTACATTTTTAATAGGATTGTAGCAGGTGGAATTATGTAGTTTCTGCCTACCCCCACGACAGCAAAAAAAAAAAAAGGCGTGAGTTTATGTATGTGTATTTTAGAAGCCGCTTCTTTACTTTTGTAAGAAGCAACTATTTGTAGGTATAATACCTATGCATCCGATTATCCGACCTCTGAATATGACTTACAATGAGTAAAACATTATTCTCATAATAGGTACCTACAGGGTGATAAAAATCTTTTGGGCTTGAATTAAAATAATAACTAGCTGTTGCCCGCGGCTACGCCCGCGTGAGTGTCCATACTGCCTTATTTGAATCGGGTTTTATGTATACTTCACAGACGTGATAAAACAGAAAAAAAAGAGGTAGCAGGTAGGTATTTAATCATATTTTAAATTGATGGTTTTATTTATCTTATTTTAATTTTGAATGAATTTTAAATTTTATCTTGATTTTAATAATTGATGGTACTTTATTTTTGAATTTTTATATTTGTGATAATTTATTTTATTTTTTTAATTTCACTGTATGGATCATGTTATCTGAATTAAATGAATTTTATTTATTTATTATTATTATTAGGTAGGTGGTAGTTAGGTGGTAGGTAGGTGGTAGGTAGGTGGTAGGTAGTAGGTAGGTAGTAGGTAGGTAGTAAGTAGGTAGGTAGTAGGTAGGTAGTAGGTAGGTAGTAGGTAGGTAGTAGGTAGGTAGTAGGTAGGTAGTAGGTAGGTAGTAGGTAGGTAGTAGGTAGGTAGTAGGTAGGTAGTAGGTAGGTAGTAGGTAGGTAGTAGGTAGGTAGTAGGTAGGTAGTAGGTAGGTAGTAGGTAGGTAGTAGGTAGGTAGTAGGTAGGTAGTAGGTAGGTAGTAGGTAGGTAGTAGGTAGGTAGTAGGTAGGTAGTAGGTAGGTAGTAGGTAGGTAGTAGGTAGGTAGTAGGTAGGTAGTAGGTAGGTAGTAGGTAGGTAGTAGGTAGGTAGTAGGTAGGTAGTAGGTAGGTAGTAGGTAGGTAGTAGGTAGGTAGTAGGTAGGTAGTAGGTAGGTAGTAGGTAGGTAGTAGGTAGGTAGTAGGTAGGTAGTAGGTAGGTAGTAGGTAGGTAGTAGGTAGGTAGTAGGTAGGTAGTAGGTAGGTAGTAGGTAGGTAGTAGGTAGGTAGTAGGTAGGTAGTAGGTAGGTAGTAGGTAGGTAGTAGGTAGGTAGTAGGTAGGTAGTAGGTAGGTAGTAGGTAGGTAGTAGGTAGGTAGTAGGTAGGTAGTAGGTAGGTAGTAGGTAGGTAGTAGGTAGGTAGTAGGTAGGTAGTAGGTAGGTAGTAGGTAGGTAGTAGGTAGGTAGTAGGTAGGTAGTAGGTAGGTAGTAGGTAGGTAGTAGGTAGGTAGTAGGTAGGTAGTAGGTAGGTAGTAGGTAGGTAGGTAGTAGGTAGGTAGTAGGTAGGTAGTAGGTAGGTAGTAGGTAGGTAGTAGGTAGGTAGTAGGTAGGTAGTAGGTAGGTAGTAGGTAGGTAGTAGGTAGGTAGTAGGTAGGTAGTAGGTAGGTAGTAGGTAGGTAGTAGGTAGGTAGTAGGTAGGTAGTAGGTAGGTAGTAGGTAGGTAGTAGGTAGGTAGTAGGTAGGTAGTAGGTAGGTAGTAGGTAGGTAGTAGGTGGGTAGTAGGTGGGTGTAAATCAAGAAAACAATATTCATAATTATAATGATTTTACTATAACTTCACAAAGGTAAACATTACAATTACTTTGCCAGTCTCACGTATTTGTTACATTTCATCAAAACTTAGCTGTTTGCATATTTTCTTTGTTAGCACCTATTGCAGTAGAAAGGATTGTTGACGATTCTTCAACAGTTAGGCGTCTCTTAGTACGACAGATATTTTTCTTTATTATCATCCCTTGAAGAAGAAAGAACTGTTGGCGATCCCTCAAAAGTCAGTCTTCTCTTACGACAAGGATTATTTTCTTGATGATCGAGCTTGGGTGATTCTTTTTCTCTAAGTGGCATTGTCTAGTCACTTATATCTGTACATTAACCTAGGATGTTGTAATTTTTATTGTAGGTTCCTACTAATATATTAAAACGATTTGCCAAATTTCAACCGTCGGAAATGAATAGTTTCGGAGATATTAATTGTAGAATTATTGATGGCATTGTATTGAAAACGACGACATTTCACATGACAGACTATTTTGATTCACACCACAGACTATTTTGGCATAGAGTATAACGTACATGTGGAATGTGTAGTGAGCAAAGTACCTATACATAATGCTATTACAAAAAAAAAAACTATAAAGAAAAACACTATAGAATTGGTTCAAATGTGCGTGTAATTTAAAAGTAAATGTGGCCTTACAACGAACTTGAATTCAGAACCGACTTTGTCAACCCCGACACGCCGTGGTCTTGGTATGTCCTACCCCTAGAGTATTTTTTAGAGCCCGGAGGCGCGGAGGGAGGGCAGCCCCAGCCTGCCGTGGCAAAGGCGCAGACAAGGTGATCGCCTGTGACTTTGTTACGCAAAGGCGAAGGGGCTGCTATTCCCGCAGCGCCGGAGATAAGGCAGAAGTACTGGTTCTTACTCCCCTACCCTTTCCTCCCTGAAAAATAGGGACAGAAAAAGTAAGGTTACAATTTAACAAAAAAAAAAATGGTAACCTCGAGGTACTCCTCTCCCCCTCCGCCCCCAGCAGCAGTTGTATTAGTATAACTCAAAAATAAATATTTCCCTTTTAAAAACTCATTAAAAAAAAACTGTGCATTTCCGACGAATTCCTCCCCCCCCCCGGGAGTTCCTATGACCCTCCTCTCTCTTCCCTTCCCTCCCCTCCCCCTCCCCCTACCTACATGTACTTATATAAGTGACCTTCCCTCCTATCAGTGTCATATCTTTTAAATTGCAATTAAATAAAGAGCTATGACTGGAAATTTTTTGTAGTTGTTGAATGAAGTACATCATAGTAACGATTCTTCGACCCTGTATTGGTATGTATGAATTTTCTTGAGAATCGCTCTCAACAAGGTATGGCTCCTCTTCGGTGGTTTCTCTAAAAAAAATAGATAAATGGGTTATTTTAGTAACATTGCAAAGGTAAATGTTTGTTTGTTCGTATTTTAATCGCGCTGAAATGGCTAAACTGATGGTACGAAGCTAAACCATGTGATTATATGATACATACCCATAATTTCGTTCTTGTGTAATTCCGATATCTGTTGAGGTTGGATTAACTGCAGTAAGAGGTGCGAGTAATGTTGCAGAGGTACGCTGAGAGTCCCTGGGTTCTCTGCAATTTAACAAAAAAAAAACTTTATAAGAAATTAATTTCTGTTTATTAGGTATTTATTTTATAATTTTTTTATTTTATTAAATATAATCTTTCTATTACATTTAATACATGCTCAAAAAAAATGAGCTAACGATACCTCACAGACGTGGTAGGCAAAAAAAATGATTTGATGAGTGTTTTGCGGATCATCTACCGCAAAAAACAGGTAGTCAAAATTTTTGTTATTTTTCTTAACTTCACTGACGTGATGGGTACCAAGAAACACAGATTTTCTTAACTCGTAATTCACAAGTGTTCGTTGACCCCAAAAAAAAAAACATTTTTTTTAAATCATTTATCACCCATCGTATCTACGGAGTTTCGCTATCTAAATTGATTTCTCCTTGTATATTATTTTATTTACATTATATTATACAGGGTATAAGGGACAGCCCTCCTCAAACTGACGGGGTGCATTCAGCTCCTTATTTTGAATCATATTCCACCGGTTTTTTGGTTGGAGTGTAGCCTTAGGGGCGCTATGGCGCGAGGACTTAGAAAATTTTTCAATTTTTTTTTCTGATATTTTACAATTTTATTGCAGTTTCAGGTTGACCTTGACCATAGAAACCATTTTGATTCTGAGAAGCATAGCCCTACGACGCACCGTTTCCGAGTTAGGAGGTTTTATTTTTTTTCTTTTTTTTACAAACCGCTCTATATTTCCAAAATGGTAGCTCGGATGAAAAACTTTTCAGGAAAGAAATTGTTGCTCTAGTTCCAAACCATGAGATGATATAAAAAAAAACCTAGGAAATATTGCAAAAAAAAAAAACACGGATAATTTTCTAAGTGTCGGACGACGATCTTTTACCTTGTGTATCCTTAGAGGCGCGGACTTAGCCAAATTTTCAGAATTTTTTTTTTAATCAGATTTCGGCCATTTTTCTTGCAGCACCTTATTAACCTTGTCCATAGAAACCATTTAGGTTCTGAGAAGCATGGTCCTACGATGCACCGTTTCCGAGTTAGGAGCTTTTGAATTTTTTTCTTGTTTTTACAAAACCCTCTGTATTTCCAAAATGGTAGCACGGATGAAAAACTTTTCGGGAAAGAAATTGTTGCACTAGTTGCAAACCAAGACATGGTATAAAAAAACCCGAGAAATATTGAGGAAAAAAAAAATTTAAAAAATTTCTAAGTGTCGGTCGATCTTTCAGCTTGTGTATCCTTAGGGGCAGAGGACTTGGCCAAATTTTCAGAGATTTTTTTTTTTCAATATTTCTTATGTTTTTTTATATCATCTCATGGTTTGCAACTAGAGCAACAATTTCTTTCCCGAAAAGTTTTTCATCCGAGCTACCGTTTTGGAAATATACAGGGTTTTGTAAAAACAAGAAAAAAATTCAAAAGCTCCTAACTCGGAAACGGTGCGTCGTAGGACCATGCTTCTCAGAACCGAAATGGTTTTTATGGTCAAGGTTAACCCGAAATTGCAAAAAAAAAACAGTTTTGGGCAAATTTTTTTTTGGAAAATTGATGTTCCAATTTCTTTAAACCAAAAATTTTTTTTTCGTTTTCTTTGCTGTTCATGGTGCCCCTAAGCGTATACTCCAACTCCTAAAAATCCGCCCCTAAGACGACCCACTGACCGGTTTTTTTTTTTCAGTTACTATTCTTCTATTTCAATGTAAAATTACATTCCCTGTACGCAGCACTCCATTAATGTAAATAATACGGCTAAAATAAAAAATCCAACAATGGATGTTGAAGTACTCTAACGAACGACGCGTGAAATCAGCTGTTCATTTCCTGCCTAGCTACAGAGTTCATCAAACTCGTCATCGCGCTTGCAGTTCACTACGTGCGTTTTGACACGGTAACGATTCATAGCGTATGAGGAAATAAAACAAATCAAATTTATTGGATTCCCATAACATTCCTGATATAATTTCCAGTACCAGTCAGCTTAGTAATACTGTATTCACCCCATCAGTTTGTGGAGGGCTGTCCCTTACACCCTGTATTATATCATATCATATACAGAGTGGAAGTGACACCGACGCTAAAACGGCTGAAAAAAAATCAGCTGTTCCATATATTTTGACCGTGTAGGCATAGAACTTTTGTAGGAAACAGCTGTTTTTTTTCTAAATAATGTACGAAAAATTTCTATGTGACTCGGCTCAGATTCATGTACTGAATACGTGGTAACCGTTTTCGCGTCGGTATCCCTTGCACCCTGTATGTGTATACCCCTACGGGAAAAAGGTGCGAGTTTATGTATGTACGTATCACACACAAGACTTGACGAGATCGAATGACCTAAAAAAGGATACCAGTATCACAGCAAAGTCAAACGTCGAACATCGATCTGCGTGATTTAATTCATAAATAATATATTATCCCAATATAAGTGGCCTAAAACTACAGTAATACACTCTAAATAAGTTGTAACTTCAGTGACAGTGTTATCAAGGCTAGAAGCTGCAAATATGCGTTGAAGGTGATAACAGTGCATTTCGCTTAACAACACAACAACACCATTAAAACAGGTTTGGCTGTAAATTATTAAAAACGATAAGTCTGCGCACGGAATACTGGGTCATACTAACAACAATCATCAACAAGACACAGTCGTAGATGTTTTTTTTTTATTTTTGTTTTATAACGTACACAAAGAACAGATGACTCATTAACGGTGCATTTAAACGAAATGACAAACCATTGACCAATCTGGACCAATCACACAAAGTTGACAGTGACTTGTCATAAGAATCTACGTTCGGAAACCTGACTTGACTGTATTGAATACCAGCTTTTTGAGACGACGTTCCATTACACGAAGATTTATAAAATTTAGAATATTGATATTGTTATCGAGGTATAAAATGGAGGTATGCAACAATATAACATATCGTAAAATTCAAAGAACCAGTTCATTGAATGATATCAGCAGAGACAGTTCAACACTATTCGATGCGACCATGACCAGTTTGCCAAACACCTCATTAAATACTAGTCAAACTGTAATGGACTTAAACGAAAAAGTTAAGCAATTATCGGACGATTTGTTAATAGCTCACCAAGAAATTGAGAACCTTAATTCTGAAAACTTTCGTTTAAAGTCAGACCTTCAGAAATATTTTAAAGTTATAGATGCATATAAAACTATAAATCTAATAGACAAAAATAAGGCTACACCTCGATCTGGCCAAAAAAGTAAAATTAAACAGAAGACTGACAGAACACCGAGACTAAAGAAAGTTCCATATGACGATGAAAAGGCTACGCCCGAAAAAATACAATGTAATCAGACTTCAAGGGCGGAATCAAATTCAATAAACCACGACATAGCCACCAATTCGACGCCGCAAAAGGAAATTATACCTCTAAACACCAAACAGACAATTCCAAAAGATATCAAGCATAGAAAATTGTGTGTGCTGAGTAACAGCTCAGAAAGGGGGAGGCTGCAAAGTGTAGAAGATAATTTCGCCACCGACTTTAATTATTGTAGTTACTCTTTACCTAATTGTAATATAACGCACCTTTTAGCCGGCATAGAATCAAAATTAAGAGATTTTAACCTAAATGACTACTGTATAATTGTATTAGGAGAAACTGACATTAGAGACAATGATAACTTCATTGATGTAGTGAGAGAAATCAATGAAGGTCTAGCAAATTTAACACACACTAATATAATTGTCAGCGCGCCCACATACATACGGGGGGCACTCATTTATAATTACAAGGTGGAACTATTCAATAACCTCCTTTGCATGGACATACAATATAATAAATACGCACATTTTTTCGACTCCAACTATGGTTTGACATTTGACATGTTTTCTAGCACATCTGGTAAATTAAATAAATCTGGAACACTACAGATGTTTAAAAGCATTATGCATAGAATTAAAACTGACATGAAATTATTCCCCGTAGACCACCCACCAAATGGTCATCTATTTGGTCAGAATAATAGGAACATAAAAGACAGTTCTTCCGACAGAAACGAGCAAAACGCAAGCCTCACGGAAAATTCAAACTTTTTTCGTCTATAAAAACATAAATGTCCTACACCAAAATATCGCCGGACTCCTAAACAAAAGTGACATCCTAAGTGTCTGTTTGGAAGAGCTACAAAGTAAGAAAAAATCTATTGATGTTGTATGTATTACGGAACATTTTATGACGCCTGAGCAAGAAGAATTTTTAAATATACCTAACTATAACATAGCTATAAGTTTCTCAAGAGAATGTAAAAGAGGTGGTGCATGTGTTTTAACAAAAATTGGACATCACTATAAAGTGGTAAATCTGAACAATTACTGTATTAAAAATTTGATTGAATGTTGCGCAATTGAATTAACCGAACATGGTATTATCGTTGTGTGTATATATAGGGTCCCAAATTCCGACTTAGACACTTTCTATGACAAATTGGAAAATATTCTCCATCTAGTATGCATTCAACATAATAAAAAGGTTATCGTTTGTGGGGACTTTAACATAAATACATTAAAAAGAAATAAACAGACCCTAGATTTTGAATATATTCTTTTAAACTTTAATTTACAATTGCAATTCTCTCAACCCACTAGAATAAGTAGTGGGACATGTTTGGATAATTTCGCTCACAATATCAGAGGTTGCAAGGGGGAAATTATTGAATTTGGATTGTCAGACCACACCACACAGGTTTTAAGATGCCCGGTTAAAAAAACATGTGCTATTAAGTCATGGCGTGTTAGACGAAGGAACTATTGCCTAGAATATTTGGATAAATTCAAAAATTGTATAAAAACTCTCTCATTCTCAGACATTTACACTACTTCGGACCCTAATGAGGCTTATGTCTATTTTTTGGATCTATTTCAATGCTTTTACGACCTCTGTTTTCCTTACAAAACTATTACCAAGTCATTAACTAAAAAATCTAAGTGGATCTCGAAGGGAATAAAAAAATGCAGTAAAAGGAAACGTATGCTTCTGTGGCAACATAGAGGTAATCCCACTCTCGAGAACAAAAATGCATTCAAAACATATTCACGTAGACTTAAAAAAATTATATCTTTAACCCAAAAATCTCAAAATAATTATTTTATCAAAACAGCACAAAATAAATCTAAAGCGACATGGACCGTAATTAACAAGAATAAAGCCTATTTTCCTAAAGAACCTATAACTGAAATAAAAACTGACACAAAGATCGTCACGAATCCTACTGAAATAGCAAACTCCTTCAACGAATATTTTATTAACCAAGTATCTAACTCAAATCATAGCATAACACAAGAAATCCCCATTCATTCAAACACTTTGAACTCTTTGTTTATGGAACCAACTTTGCCGCATGACATCATAAATCATATTAGGTCTCTTAGAGATACACACAGTGTAGGCAGTGATGGAATATGCACAAAAGTCATAAAAACAGTCTCTCAATATATAGCCCCACATCTCAGTTATATAATTAATTTAAGTATTGAGAATGGTATCTTCCCGGAGAATCTCAAAACCTCCATAGTTACCCCACTATATAAAAAGCAAGACAAATGTCTAATGAAAAATTACAGACCTATTGCCTTGATACCCATATTTGCAAAAATATTTGAAAAGGTCATATATAAAGCACTTTATACTTACCTAGAGAAATCAAACATTCTACTTGATGAACAGAAAGGATTTCGCAAGAACAGGTCAATTAACATGGCTATTCATGATCTGATACGCCCTATCTTATCAAATGTAGACAAAAGAAATGCCGTATGTGCTATATATATGGACCTTACAAAGGCTTTTGACTACGTAGATTATAAAATACTATTAAATAAATTAGAGAAATATGGTATAAGAGGCAACATTCTGAATCTTATTGAATCTTACTTACACAACAGAAAGCAGATCTTAGAAATAACACGTATAGGCCCACGCACTGGTTACGAAAGAAGATACAGATCTAGTAGTAGGATTATTAAATACGGAGTCCCACAAGGTAGTGTTTTAGGACCTCCACTATTCTTAACTTATATAAATGATCTGCCTAGAGAAATAAAGCATCCGATGGTATTATTTGCTGACGACAGCACGGTAGTAGTAAAATGTGACGATCCTAATACATACGAAGCAGAGATAAATTTGACATTGAATAAAATAATTACTTGGCTAAATAATAATAATCTTGTCATAAATCTAGAAAAAACTAAAATTATGCACTTTTATCAAAGGATTCCTAATATAAACCTTGACATTAACTACTTGGGCACTAAAATAGAGTCGGTAACTATGACTAGATTTCTTGGTGTTGTTATAGATAACAACTTGACCTGGAAACCTCAAACGGAAGATATTTGTAAAAAAGTCAATAAATTTGCATATGCCCTCTATAAACTGGCTAAAATTGTTAGCCAAGAATCTCTTTTAATGGCTTACCATGGCTATGTGGCATCCACACTAAGATTTGGCATAATATATTGGGGCAATTCAGTAAATAAGGACTATGTCTTCAAAGCCCAAAAAAGATGCATCAGAGCTATGTGTGGTTTACAAAGTACCGACAGCTGTCAACCTCTATTTAAAAGTCTCAATATCTTAACCTTGCCATCTCTGTATATTTATGAGGTAAATATATTTATTAAAACAAACATGCACCTTTATGAAATAGCTTTTAAAAGTCAATATAGGAAACTACGAGACAGAAACAAGTTAGAGCTTAAAGTACCAAATGCAGGTACGGCTTTAATGAGGAAAAGCTTTTTTTGTATGGCCCAAAGGATATTTAATAAGTTACCTTGCTCAATAAAAGATCTAAATTTAGTCAATTTCAAGCGTAAATTATGTACTATTTTAATACAGAAATGTTACTACTCTCTCAGCGACTACTTTGATGACATCGCTTTGACATAAAATATTTGTATGTTCGTAACATGACTATAAAAGCATGACGACTCTCACAGTTCTGTGGACAATATCAATTTTAGACATTTTTCTTAGCAGTAACTTATTGACATCATGACCATTTATTATTGACATTATAGTATTTAATTAAAGATTGACATTATAGTATTTTATTAAAGATTGACATTACCTGACATTACCTAATGCATTTTATTAAAATTGATATTGATGATTATTACGAATTAAACTTTTACTTCTTTATAATACTAGTACCAATAGATGAATTTATGTAATTGGCGAAAGCCTCCTTGAAATGTATATTTGTACGCCAAATGGCAAAACATAGAGATACTATATTATGTATGACAATTATTGTAACATCTTGCACACTGTTGTAACCTATGTTTACAAATAAAGACTATTGATTGATTGATTGATTGAGCACTGGATAATAAATCGAATGCATATCTTAGGAAAACTTTAGGTAGGTACCTATGTAAATAAATGAATTTGCTATAAATGATACAATTCTAGGTAAGTAAATAGGTAATATGGTTCTATTCAATAGAACACTAAATTTGTCGATCCCGGAATCATTGGATTTTCCCGTACTTGCAAAAGTGTAAGTACATATAAGTCAACACCTCAACTTTAGATCAATAAGCATCCTATTATTCCATCTCTGATAAAATCCAGATTATTATTTAGAAATCTAGTACCTACCTAACTACTGAAATATGACTGTTTTTGAATTGCTTTAGTTTTGATCTAGCTGTGCGATATTTTTATTACTCTGTACCTACTGTTGTTATCAATCGAAGCGCGTTCGAGCGATCTTACCTATTCTGTCGCTGCAGGCCTGCCCGCGCCGCCGCGCGCCGGCCCGTAGCCAGCCATGGCAGGAGGCGAACATTGTGATAACTATCAAAATTATTTTGTTTACCTATGTCCCTACTTATCAATCCAGAGATAAGTATGTTTCAGATATTGAGAAAATATGACCACATAGTACTTGATAATGATTGTAATTTTTTACCGTAAAGGGTTATGAATTTATACGTACTTACCTACCTACACACGTCGACACATTCCAGTATGAGCTAATCTCGCGTTGTATAGGCTTGTCGATATACAATAAGAGGTCAGCTTATACTGAAACTATATGGCTTGATAGTGTCATTTTGCTTACTATCTAACTATAATTCAATTTTTTATACTTACTCAGAAACAGTATTTTTTTGCGTTGATTTCTCCGTTTTCTCGTACAAATCCGTCGCAGCACATACTTCTTTTATTTCCCATTGTTTTCATCACACATGTACGCACAGAATCACGAGTCAGTCCCAAATATAAATAGTAAACAAAACTTGTAAACTAAAGTGTCCAATTATCACACAAAACCTTATAAAAATAAAAACCAAAAACAAAGTGTCAATTTTCACAAAATAACTTATTTTACTAAATGAATTTACGTAATGCTGGAGCGCCGCATGCGTAACGTGACCTATCTCTGAGAGAGTTAGCCGCAGACTGGGCGTGTCGCTACCAAGTAGTACCAAGCGCGCAACAGTAGTGCATCGCCGTAAACAAATAGGGTTGAAAATGGCGATGCGTTTGATTTCAGTTGAATCTCGTGACCGCCAATTTGAAAGACTTTTCGCAGTAATTAATTGTTTAAAAAAAAAATACGCCGTTTTGTTAAAATATTTTTACATAAGTCTTTAGTTGATTAAATTTCCTTTTTGATTGTTACAAAAAAATGTATAGTTATCGCTCAAAATATTGAGCAGTTCGAGACGATAAATTTTTTTCGTGTTCTTTCTTGCGACTTTTTTTTTCAAGATTCTGTTTTATTTTTAGAAAATATTTTTGCATTTGTCTTTTACTAATACATTTGACTATACACTGTATTTTTTTTGGGCTTGTAATATGTTAGCAATATGGCTAACTCTGCGACGAAAAAGAGTACGTTTTTACGGTGTCCCCGTATGGGTAGCGCCTTAAAGCTACTTGATACTTCCTATTATTTAATATGGCAATTGGCATTATGCTTACAAAAAATAATGCTAACGGTAATTTTAGGCACAGCTCAATGTAACGGCCATTCAAATCAACATTTTTCTTAAGTTAGTAATATAAGGAATTAGCATATTTTGGCCTTTAAAGGTACCCATAAGTTACGACCTCAGTCTCACACTCATAGTAACGAAAGTGAAGATTTATCTTTCATTTACATAATTTAATTTTTAATTGCATCAAATATGAGTTATTTCATAAATATGGATAACGTTACTGCATAATGCATGGGAATAATATCATTAAAAAAATATATATTAATAAAATAAATGGTCCAATAAATAAAAATAACTACAATTTTAATAGAATCAATAAATCTCGTACAAATGTTGCCCAGACAAAAATGTCTGCTCATCTTCTGCTGTAATTTAGTAAAAGTACATCTCATACATGTTCTACACCGATGAAAAAAAACAACGCATTAATGAAATTCCGCATGTTTCATAACTACTGACATTCTCGGTACGTAAGCAATACACCAGCCTAATGTGTTTCAAGTAAACCAGCACTAAACGGCAGGAAGTTGATAGTTAACAAAATTGTTAGAGTATTAAAGTTATTACGTCATGTTGATTGCGAACCATGATTGGTTTTTCCTGTATTTTAGCGCTAGCTTACTTAAACCGCCTAGTAACCCCCCCGACACCTGCACGAAACGGGTTAACACTGCACATCGCTTTCGAAATTATACGGAGAAGAAACAAGTTTCCGAACGAACAGTTTCCCGCCTCTACTTTTATTGACTATATTCAAAATGAGAATGACATCCAAGGCCCACCATCATGTGAATTAAATCAGTAACGGTCCTAAGATTCTCTAGGAACTAACTGTGAATCTTGATTATTAATGTCGACTGTGAAAACCACAAAAAACGGCCCAGGCCGGTCCAATTTGATCGGCATTGTGCCAATAGGAGTCATTTCACTGCATGTTAAATTCAATACTTTGCATACAGACATGTTATAGCGTCAATAAACTGTATTACAAACGATGCAAATATTTGGTAAAATATTGAGGATTTGTTTATGCAAGTTGATTCAATAATTTACTGGAGCGTCTACATAATTCGCACAAACTGGACCGCAAATATTCATCATTCATAATTGAACGTTTCGTAATATTTGTCGTCGTAGGTCGCTCACTCGCTCGGTGAATGCGGATGCGATGCAGGCTGTAATGAATAGGTCCATCAAAGGCGGAGTAGGCACCAAGTTATCGGAGGTTGTGAGATCGTGAGCCGGCTGGACGTGTCGACAACCGAGGACAACGGGCTGCCCGCATTAGCAGTCTAAATACCTTTCTACTTGACGCTGTCACGCGGTGTCCCGATACCGCACTGCGGCGATACGCGGAAATCACCCGTCTCACTGAACAATCGCTACCTCTTGTTCATAGATTAGTGGAGACGCAATCCATCCATTTTCAGACACAATAGTTATATCAGTATCGTATGTAACATAATCTGTTGCGCATCATTGAGCATATAAAGTCAATTTACACCTCTTTGATCGAACTGCGAAGCATTGTGTAACGTGGTTATAAATATTAATGAACGATATTTGTTGGCGAATGATGTGCAACGGAAGCAAGCGAATACTTCGAGTTTGAAATACTAACAAAAGTTTACAAAATCTCTTTTGATCAAATTACATTCTCGGCTTACACGATTCAGTGCGCGGCCTTCTTTAATAAAGAATTGCACACTTCTTTATTCGAAACTTCTTTTAGAATTCTCAGGGCTTTGGTATTTAGGTCTAATGAAAGTTCGTTTACATTATACAGCTGGTGAGTTAGTGAAGTCGTACTACTTGAGGCGCGCTGCGTACGCGCAAGTTTTACACATCGACTAGGTAAAGTGTTCGAAACCGTTGATTGCGCGAGGTGGGGTGAGGCAGTGAGCCAGTGAGGCTGGAAGGAGGTCACCAGACGAGCGCTGAGACGTGCCAGACGGGGCGCGGGCGGAACAATACCAAATCGCGTGGATACAATACCTAACAATACGTGAACCAGCAAATTGAAGGAAACTGGTAAATAGGTGTGCTCGTAATCGCTATTATATTCGGATAGCACGCCTTCGATTGTGTTGGAAAGGCTTTGTCTTAATTTATCAAGTTTCTAAACTCAGCTGATTCATTATTTATGAAATGATAGCATCATTCGCATATGGCTGGTAGCATTATACTCCGACAACTTCATTTCTGTATCTGCAACCTTATAACCTTAACACATTGGTGAAACGCAACATGTAATGTAACACACGCTGAAACAAAGTCGCCTGTTGTTGGGTTACATTTCATGTTGCATTGCATAAGTCTGGACGGCTCATTCATGTTACATTTCACGTTACGTTACACCAATGTGTACCCGGCATTAAACTCGAATAGGTAGGGGTACCGCAATATTCTTCTTCCTTTTTAACCTTTTCACCGCCACGATAGAAGTTCCAGATTTCCGTGCCACCAGCGTCACGACTTCATCAGAAACTCTTAATTTTTAACTACCTATCAAACATAAAGTACTGTATTTAAAGCGTGTAAATCTCATTCATCGATATGACGATACCCTCATCACTACTGTTTACTGTATACTTCGTTATACAATTATAGCTTGGCGCTGGCGAGGCATCGCGTTCTGTGTACGTTGGCGGTGAAAAGGTTAAATACTAAATAATAAGCAAATCCTTATAAAGCGCGTTCCATGTTGATCGGTCGTGTCGTCCCGAAGGAAACGTCGATGGTGGTGAAAAAATAGCAGCTGAACTCGTGACATCCGCCAGCACTCAACGATTTAAACAAAGAAACTGATAGACCACATTTGCGATGAAAGGGTCAAAATTCTATTAGATAATAGAAAAGTTATACACAACAGTCATATCTTTTCGGTTGATTAGGAGAGGCCAATTGCCGAACTTTCTGCGCTACTCGTCAAATCCCTAGGACTCATCCAGCGATCTTATTCGTATTGCATCATATTTTGTAAACTAAGTACGCACGACGCGACGGCCAGTCAAGCTATACAAAACCAGTTTATGCGGATATCTCATTGTATAGGAAATCTAGACAAAGCGAGGCCAAGTTATACTGGAAAGTTACAGCTTCATGAGCCGCAGTGTGTACCTCATAGTAAAATCTTTATCTTTGGTTCAATATTTTAGAATAACTATCGTGAATTACTTTAAAACGTTACGTAAATCCGTATTTTTTGGGTTGTAGGAACCCAAAAAATTAAAGTGTTCACCTACCTGCAGATCACAGAGTTCTAATCTGCTCGTAAGTAATGATTTAATTGCATACAATATTTGTTCCTGGTGTAGGTAGTGTATAAGCATGTGACAATTATTTCTACGCCCGACAACCAACCAAGCTATTAAAACCAAATTAAGCTGATCTCTCATTAAACGAGAAACGCATATAAAGCAAGGTCAGGTTATACTGGATATGTATTGCTTGATGGGTCGCCGTGTGTACTCACCTGAATTGAAAACTGAATAAATATTGAAGGAATGTAAATATTAGCCTACTGAGCGTTCTGTTTAGTGTCTTTAGAGCCTCGTAGGCCGTAGCCACATTAAAAATGACCTAGATTAGTCACTTATAAATTACAATAGTTACAGTTGCTTGACATCATTTACAACAAAAAAAGAACATTTAAAATATCATAGACATCCTTCTACGCCTAGAAAAAAGAATTTAGATCAGCTATATTAATTATCAATTTGAATTTATCGCGCGAAGCCATTAAGAATGAATTCTCAGTGACCTCATTCTATTAATTATTATCTTTTATAATTACTTTGCTTATTAATACAACAGTAGAACTGATACTTGTAACTAATGATAACGAAGTAGCTGTGGGATTGAAACTTTTAAGTGTAGGCGGCCTACAAGGAGTTGTTTTGTAAGAATCTAAAGCACATTAGCTAAAAACACTCTGTAACAAATTCTTCCCTTTTCTTCAATAACACAATATCTGCCAAACTTTGGTTATTTAAACAGGCTGTGAAATATCGTGTAGGTGTTACACACCTTCCCTTATTAGGGGCCCGCTTGCACCATGAATCGCTAAACGCGTTTAACGCTAAACATTTTAAAACCTCAGTCTGTCTCTGTCATCCTTAAACAATTGATATAAACAGAACGATGTATTAAATGCGTTCTACGTTAAAAGCGTTTAGCGATTCGTGGTGCAAGCGGGCCTTGGTCTACAGTTTCTTCGTTCGTAATAGTAAAAATGGAGAACTAGAGAGAGACAGGAGAAATAATAAATAGTAGGTATTTGGACTTGTAACCGTATTCTTCAAATCAAATTAATCAAATCAAAGCATTTATTTCAAATAGCCCAGTTACAGGCAGTTTTGAATTGTCGAAACAAAGACAACAATAGCTACAGTCCCAGTCACAAGGCATAAAAACTGTGAAAGTGATCTACATTAGGGAATGGGCAACTACAGTATAGTTGCCCATTCCCTAACGTAGATCTCTATGAAGAAGAACGGGCAAGAAACTCCATGGACACTCTTTTAAATCAGAATACTTTTACAAACTCTTGGTTACATCATTCATGTTGAGATGGTACATTTTATGTGATAACGATGTAGCAAGATGTGTACGTTAAAAGTGTCCATAGTAAACAATTAAAAAATAAAATAATCAATTCAAATAAGCCGTGGTAACCAAGAGACAAGACACCTTCGTCAAGACACCTTCTGATTACCTCTGTTTATCATCATAAATCTTAACAATAGTAAAGCAAAAGTCTTGTAGTTGTACCTATTGTAAACCATACAAACCGCACTCTGATTTACCAACAGATGTAGGTACAACAAAGCTACCCAAGAAAATATCAACGACTGAACTCTGCTATTGTCTTAAAATGATTATAATACGATGACTTGTTCACCTCGCAGTTATCTTGATCCTACGCATTATAATTTATTGTAATTATTCTAACCACTAAGCAGTTGATTATATCAAGTTTAGGACTTCAGTGCCATCCGCAGGCGGTAGGAACGTCGTCACAATGTATCGCTTGAAATTATAATTGTTATTAAAATCTTGATAATGTTCGTACAAATATATGTAAAGAGAACTCATATCCTGTCCCGTTGTGTCGAAATTACATTATTATTTGAAATTTGCATCACTAACGAGTAATTTATAATTACTCAATAACTAAATGTTTCATTGTAATTTGTTTACTATCAAGTTTACACATTCATACATTGTGTTTACGAATTTTACCGTCGAATTATGAAGTGGTAACTTGAAATATTAAGTAAACTACTTTCAACTTATCACCATGTATGAACGCACGACGGCCAATCAAGCTATACAAAACCAGTTTATACGGATCTCTCGTTGTACGGGAAATTTATTCAAAGCGAGGCCATGTTATACTGGAAATGTATAGCTTGATATGCCGCCGTGTGTACGTTTCCTCGGTTGAGAAACATATCACATTTTTACGGTTAAGTTGCGATAACTGTGCTTAAGAACCTGTCCGATAATCACGTTTACTTTATAAATTACTTAATCATCTAGCATTTATATATTTGATTTCTTCGAATACTGATATATTCGAATTATCCAGAATGTAATAGGCGAACGACCACAGATGTTTAACTTCCGTAATTAACTAATTGAATAATTAGAACTGTTGATGTGATGGAAGGCTCCAGGTAGCAATTAGAAAGTCGTTTGGCAGTAGACACGTTTTTTTTTTTTTTCAGTTTGATGATTCGGCTTACACTAAATGGTCTAAGTGATTCCGACATTAATACTCTAAAGCTTCGATTCTTTATTTGAGTATTATAAGAACTTAGCGTCGGTCTCCGAATACTTAAAAAAAAAAAAATTCTTTCAATTTCAGCGAATGTTACAAGCCTTAAACTACAGAGTATATAACCCTTTTTTTTTTTTTTTTTTAACGTGGTAAAATCATCAAATGAATCCTCCCACCCTGGGCAGAGCGGAAGGGACTGTCAGAGTTGTACTGACTAAAATCCACGGTGTCCTTCAATAATCCTTTATGTTCCAGGGTCACGGTAATTCTAAGAGTCCCGCGACCAGCGTATAGAACCCTGTAACTGAAATAAAGAACAATGGCAACATCACAGTTGAAAAAACATTAGTAAACAACATCTACTATGCAAGCCTGAAGCCACAAACGTATTATGTAACGAAATTGAGATGTTATATCAGCTGCTGTAACAAGTGTGATAATACTACCTAATACTACAGTTTGCGAACAGTCGATCATAGTCCGTTGTACTAAGTCCCTCGAGCGTTAAGATTTAGCGATAGTTTGTTAAATTGTTACCGCCCCGTATCGTATCGCGAATAACTTTCCATTGACTTTCGTAACTACCTCGTTGGTCTAGTGGTCGCAAGCACGACTGCTAAGCATGAGGACCTAGGTTCGATTCCCAAGTCAAGCAAAGTGTTATTGGATTTTTCCTTCAGGATTTTTTCAGTTGCAATGACGGTGTTTAGATTTGTGTCCAGTTGATGGCTCGCCCCTTATTACATGGGAATGGGGCCTACCTAAACATCACTGGCAAAATGTATCTCTGCCTAACCATTCGGGGATTACAGGCGTGATGTTATGTATGTAACTTTCGTAACTAAGGTGTAATAGCAACACAGTAATGTAGCAAATCGCTTCTCGCCATATTTACAAATGTCTTCCGTTTCTAAGCGAGTCTACACGATTGAATGCGTGCACCTAAATAACTTGTATGTACTACATACACGTATTTCTACGGAAATTGTGCGAGAGCTAATGTCCACACATTTTCTCTTGCGATATTACGCTTGACATTCTTTAGAAGGGATAGGTAGAGGTGTACTGTAATGTTAAAAAAAAATCAAATCAAATCATTAATTCGCATAGAATGTAGGTTTTGTATAATAAAGTTGTTATTAAATATGTTGTTGTTGTTAAGAATGTTGTTGTTAAGTATGTTGTTGTTGTTAATGTTAAGTCAATATTATGGCATTGTAATCTGCAGTATGGGCGTTTACTAATCACTCTCGAAGTTAGCCCAATTAAGCGTGTTCTTGTTAAGTGAATCAATATTTTGATCAAAAACATCAACGTCGAAATCGTGATAAAACCATAGTGTTCGGAAATCCATACTTAATATTATAAATGCGAAAGTAAATCTGTTTGTTTGTTTGTTACCTTTTCACGACTAAACGGCTGATCGGATCGTAACGAAATTTGCCAAGGAGATGGATTATATCTTAGGGAAATTACCACGCGAACGAAGTCGCGGGCAACTGCTAGTATTCTATAAATTTAAAAACATATAAAGCTAAAATTTCCACAAACATTTTAAGCCACTTAACGGAATTAGAGCAACCAAAATCAACACGATCTTCATAGTAATTTATTAGACATTTTTATTTCTCATAAAACCAAACCATTTTCTAGCCTCAGCTATGCTAACAAACATGGAAGCACCACTATTATCTATCACTTAAAACAAGTTTGCACCGTTAGATAGCTGATTCACGCATTAATAGGCGTGGACACAGGCTGTTATTGGCGATAACACGGTATAATCCCACTAGTGGACCCATTTTGCAATAATCATCAATTGACTGAATACATAAACATTTCAATTTTAGGTTTTTTTTCTTCCTTGTTTTGACTGTTATATGTGAAACTGCTTGAGCGAAAAAATACCAATTTGAAGAATAAATCGGTAGCGTAGTAGAAACTATCTTTGATAAATGCGTGATGTCTGAGTTAACATTGGTTTTGGCAGCTTATTACCATCCGATTTACTGAGTTACGATGGATTACTTTAACTCGTGTTTATCCAAATGTGTGCTCTGGGAGGAGTTAGCTTCTGTTTCTAGACCAAACAGACTATAGACTCTGTAAAACAACCTTCTTTGTCAAAGCCTGGATTGCAAATGTGGTGTTATTCCACAAACAATGGGACATATGGTATCATGACCTAAGTGCCCTGATGCCTGCACACTACAGGAATGAATGGACGATAGTCATCATCTGCCTAGCCTTTTCCCATCTATGTTGGGGTCGGCTTCCAGTCTAACCGGATGCAGCTGAATACCAGTATTTTACATGGAGCGACTGCCTATCTGACCACCACAACCCAGTTAGTACAGGGTAATACGATACCCCTTAGTAAGACTGGTTGTCAGACTTTTTGGGCCACTGACTACCTGTAACGACTGATAATTAAATTAATTAATGGACGATAGTGATAGCGCCAAACTCATAGCTAAGTTTATGACAATAAAGTACAGATTGCCGTCGACAAGCTAAGAAAGAAGAGGAACTTACCACAGTAGCGAAGGGTCAATTTTTGTAAGAGGTAAGCCGGAGTACCTATCTTTAATGTGATTATATTATTTGTCTATAAGAATACTGACTGTGCCATTTTTCAAGGGGAATCGGGAAGTAGGAATCGAGTTCTATGGAACCTTCGCCACTGACTTACCATTCCTTCACCATTGTAAACTGAACCTAATGAATCTACGGAATGCAGAATATTTAATTTGCTACCCTTGCTATAACTAGTCTCTAGTCGAAATACAATTAATCTTACTGTATATGTTACAAATTCAAGGCCGACTGCCTTGCTTAATATGCAAAGGAATGTGTCAGACAATGCGTTAGTAACATGCCAGTTATTTTAATACCACACATTATGTACCTAATCCATGTTTATAGGCAGATAATAATGTAACACGGTCCATAGATCAGGTTATAATATTTGCTATGTTAATTTATCAATTTACATAGTGAAATATGGATTGATAATGATGATCCGCCATCCGTTTATAAAGTACATAAATAACTAACGAGTTTTATGAATCATATCGAACTGCGTGGCAGCTGGCATTCTCTAACATTGTAAATGCTAAGGTTTATAACTGTTTGATCAGTTTTAGATTAAATATTACTAGAGAACGGGATAAGGGCTCGTACACATAAACACGATACGACGTCACATGGTGCTACGACGCGGATAATTCTTTAATGTTTGTTTGTGTTTGCCGCGTCGTAGCACGATGCGACATCGTATCGTGTTTATGTGTACGAGCCCTAAAACAGAAAGGTTGGATAATCAAGAAAACTACAAGCAAATGTTCACTCTCATCATCTTCTTGTCCTTATCCTAGTATGTAAGGTGTAAGCGGACCCTTGACGAAACCGTCAACCAAGCATTCTGTACATCAAATTATGAGACTCTAAGCAAAAAATATTGATTAGTCTTTTTTTTGGTGTGAAAAATCACGCTTTGCTGTAGGACTCAAAACATTGTGCTGATGGATGAATCGAATAGTACGGGGGTCGTGGAGGTATTTAAAGTAAAGTTATAACATTAAAAACTTGTGTAAAAGTTGGTACTTTGACCCTCAATGTCTCCGTAACTAGAAGGTTCCCAGGTATATTCTAAAACAAAAAAAATGATCGCAATGACAGGGAGAACAAATGCCTTTAGGCTTCGTTAAGAGTACTTTTACACCCATTATTAAGATATGTTTATTTCTGAATTAACTTCATCAAAACAAATCCATACCAACCTAACTATATTATGTACATTATAGAACTAAAGTAATGATAAAAATAAGACTAAAAAAAAGTAAATATAAATATATAGGTAAACGACGAAGACAATAGAACACTTAAAAGGCGTCAAAGTATTCCTCCGCATCGCTGTCATCTGGAAACGTGCAAGACTGGCAGCATTGCCACGTTGAATGACAATGCTAATTCTTAGGCCAAAGAAAGAGCCAGCGTTCTGGTCACGATAACTGTATTTTTTTTGGTCTGCCGCCGAAAAAATTTGTAAAAACCTGTGGTTGATATATCTGTGCCTTACTGCCATGAAACCATATTTAATAATACTTTATTGCCATATCTATCGATCTACATAAAACATGGAAAATACATAGAAGCCGCTTCTCGAGCATCGAGTCATTCTATTACGTAAATATTGGTCACACCAGAAGAAGTCACTCGGAGCTGTTAGAGAAAGTTGACAAAACCAATTATTACATAATTAAGTGTTAATCTATTACATGGCGCGAAGTTAATTGTACGATAACGAGTCATTCCTTCTACGCTATTTTAATGGAATTTTATTTTTTAGAGAGAAAGTCGGCCGAAATCTACAGTCGGCAAAAGCCTTAGAATATTCTAAGGGCAGTTTAATAAATTCATGTTTTTTTAAATTACCTCAGAGATTATATAAATATATTGCCTCGTTAGTCTAGTGGTTGCAAGCGCGACTGCTGAGCATGAGGTCCTGAGTTCGATTCCCGGGTCGGGCGAAGTATTATTGCGTTTTTTCATCAGGTATTCCTCAGTAGCAGCCACGGAGTCTGGATCTGTGCCCGGTTGATGGCAATAGGCTCTCCCTCTAGTACATAGGACTTAAACATAACTGGCAAAATTTGGGTGTAGGTACTATAAGGTACACCTCTGCTTAACTCTTTGGGGATTACCGGCGTGATGTTATGTTATGTCAAATATAAATATCTATTTAATTTCTAGAATAATCGAATGATTTATGATTGCTGAAACAAACACAGGATATTTTTGAATTCAGAAGATATCCATTCAATAATATCCTGCGTTTGTTTCGACACACCTCATTATTATCGCCAGAACACCGTTAGAGGATGTTCCATTCCATAACAAATACACCTCTATAAACCAAAGACAACTTGTAAATCATAGAAATGTGTTTCATAATGGACCTCTTTTATCCCGGCTGAATCTCGGCACAAATGAACAGCACCTCTCACGGACCGGTCGTGTTTGTAACGATGGTCATGACCATCTCTCTCGACGAATAAAGAACTCCTCCAATTTAATCACTCACTTAAACTCGAAATTCTTTTGTATCTTTCCAGTTTTTGGAACAAACGTCTCGAAAATATGAAGAGCCTTGAAATATGTTTTTATTTTCGAACTGAACGCGATGATAAATTGATGAGAAAACATTGTTTGTTTAACAAGCGACTGTAGCGACAAAATTTTATTACATAAACCCGAAAATAACGTGTTACTTTACATACTACAAAAAGCAGTCAATGGAAGGCCGCTGGTCTGCTATAGAATATTGAACACTAGCTTATGCCCGCGGCTTCTCCCGCGCCGAGTTCGGTAACTATCCCACGGGATCGTACTACCGGAATAAAAAGTATCCTATATGTTAAACCAGGTTATAAAGTATCTGTGTGCCAAATTTCACCCAAATCTGTTCAACCGTTTTTTCGTGAAAGGGGAACAAACATCCATACATCCTCACAAACTTTCGCATTTATAAATAGTAGTACCTAGCAGTGGCGAAGGTTCCATATAACTCGATTCCTACCGGCTTCCCTTTGATAAATGGCACAGTAGTATTCTATAGGCAAATAATATAATCACATTAAAGATTATGTACTCCGGCTTACCTCTTACAAAAATTGACCCTTCGCTACTGGTACCTAGTAAACTTATACTGTCACTTACGGGCTATCTTCCGTGATTGTTCATTATTTTGAGCTCCCGATACTTACGGGAGTAAGTGACAGTATAAGTTTAGTTGTAAACCGTGAAAGTTTAAAACAGTGTTTGGTACCTAGTAGATTCATAGTAGGTAATTATTAACTCCACTCGTTAATATTTATTGTTGAAACACCAATTCACTTAATTACTAACATCAAAACATACCTTCCCATACGAAGGTTTTAATTAGGGCAGCCGATTTCAATTTTTATTGACCGTTTACCTTTTACCGTTATTTATATTCGCATGACCGATCTTCAGTACTATGTAACGAAGTAGTATGGGCCAATAACGGCCCGGCCCGGCCCGGAGTTAAGCAGGTGCGTCCATGGGCTAGCTATGTGTTCTTTAAGTACGCAATTATACTCAGTATAATCGGTCATGGCCGTTCAATGATTATTAATTCCTAGAATGTGTAGGCCAGTCTGGTTATAGGCTTCATTTGTTGTTAGTTAGGGTTTTTCTAGAAGATGCGACATTAGCAGCCGTAGCCTTAGGTATGGTAGTCTTTTCATGTCTCTTAAAGTTTGACTAATAGAGAATGAAATCACTGAAGATGGGTAGTATAATGATATCCCAAAGTCCGCCACTCTAAGGTTAAAATTCCTGCAGTTATCAGAATATACTGCAAATGATATCTTCATCAAAATAATCAACTCGACGATCAGTTCGATAACTAATCTAAAACAAAACAATAGCGCGGCGAACTTGTCTATATTGAAGCATCTTCCCACATGTATTATTGTAGTCGAGGCCGAGGTCGCAACTAATAAGGAAGGGTTATGTCAGACAATCATTGCGATAACTAACCTCGCGATGTATTAGAAACTTTAAAACAATATAAGGAACCGCTCAGGGGGTCTAGAGAGTCAATTCTAGAGGGTCTTGTCTAAACGTATTGACTACTTTCAAAAGGATTGTTGGGTATAAGTATTTCGGTATGTTATGTCAATCCAATGTTTGATATTTTTTAGCATTGTTTTCTCTGATAGAATGTCATTTTAATCAGAAAAACATTTCTTTGTGGCAAACTACAGAATCATGATTCATGAGGCATTTCAGCTTCGGGATAGCAATAAATGGCAACACTTTTGTGAAAACTTTTAATTTTCTAATAAATGCAGATATTACGACGATGAAGTCTGACAACCAGTCTTATCGTATCGTATTAACCAGTACTAACTGGGATGTGGAGGTCAGATAAGTAGTAGCTCCATGTTGAATACTGTTATTCACCTGCATCCGGTTAGACTGGAAGCCGACCCCAAAATAGCTGTAAAAGGCTAGGTATGTACGACTAGCGGTGACCATTTCAAAAACATAAATAAAAATATAGAAAGAAAGAAAAAATATTTATTTGTCGCAGGGACATGACGTGCATCATACCTACATAATTACAAAAAAAAATAACTATAAATTCAAAAAGTTAACAGCAGCAGTATCTTGCTTTAAATGTTGGGATCGGTTATAATCTGAATCTGATGTAAGAATGACCCCTGACCTCCACAATACGGATTGGGGAATACGACTCAGTGTAACGATTGGATGGAATACAAATGTTCTAATTATAAAAATTGGATATCACCTACCAGGAGAGCAGTTTTCTGAAAATATATTGGACACGTTCATAAGAAAGAATATTATAGAAACAGATGAAATTATAGTGCTGTGCCCTCTGTGTAATTAATGCCAATTACGCAGCACCGATTTTGACTAATAAAAACTATAAATTCTGGAATAAGCAGCACGCTTTTCCTCTAAGTCTAAAGCATCACATCAATCAGGTCAGACCGGTTGTTAGGCATTCGGTCCCCCAACTGCCCGACGACCAACGGTCATAGGTATTCGGTCCCCCAACTGCCCGACGACCAACGGTCATAGGTATTCGGTCCCCCAACTGCCCGACGACCAACGGTCATAGGTATTCGTACGACAACCTGGACCGACCATTCAAACTGTCGCTTCCGTCTCGACAGGATTTATGTAGCCACATGAATGGCGATCCGACTATGTAATGGTCCCAAAACATGCTTAAACCATTGCAATCCTTTACAACGAATTCTGTCTTACAAAGTGTATTCTCACCAATAAGGTGTGCCACAGGCTTTGTCGGTCGGCACATTTAATTTGGCAGTATTTTGTTGAACATCAAAGCGAACCCGAAACACTTACTACTCAAGTTCAGGTCATGCCGATCAGCAATCTGTTCGACGTCTATCATCGCTGAAATATTCGGGTCGGTTCGGCAAAATTCGAATAAGGTAGAGCGATTGGCTTTTTCCGAACGCATATCTGATCTACAAAGGTTATTTATAAATTAATTCGACTTTTCGCCGAGCAGTGCCGACTTAAGCCGAACCATAAATGTATTTAGCACCTCCAAGGTGTGCCTGCATACTGCATGGAATGTGTCCACAGGTGATTGAAAAGTTTAAACTGTCCATTTTCTAACTGAACGACCTCGCGGCAATCGGTTCCGCCATGCGCCATGCCGACCTTTGAAGTTTCGTAACACATTTTACATTACACACGCCTATTGTTTTAGCGAAACTTTCATATGGTATCAGTATATGGCTGGCTTTAAAGTGTAACCGTTTGATCGTTAATAAATTTATGCCATTTATGAGAAAGTAACTTTGTCTGTCTCTCACATTTTCCGCATTGACAGCTAAATGGATTTGGATAGAATTTGGAACACAGGTAAACCATGACCTGACTTTTTGTTTTCATTTTCTAATTTACCCCACAAAAGTAGCCCCCATGTTTAAAATTCATTAATTTACGTTACACGTCTGTCTTTGGGTCACCGACTTACATATGTGTACTAAATTTCAACTCAATCGGTCCAGTAGTTTCGGAGTAAATTGGCTGTGACAGATGGACAGACAGACAGATACCCGAGTGATCGTATAAGGGGTCCGTTTTTTCCTTTTGGGGTACGGAACCCTAAAAATAGAGATAGTTCACTAACAAACGTTCGGTTCGAAATCCATCATCAAGTTTTAGTATCACTTTGCATCGTTGTGGCATCGTGGATATTGCAAAACGTTTACTGCTGGCTCATACTTTACTTCTAATTTGTACTTGGAAACATCTGCAGGAGTATTAGTTTAGTAATTACTGCAATTAGCACCTTTGTACCTATGTTTTTAAGTAGGTAAACACGGCGAAAATGGCCTCGCTCGTATAGTTTTCCAGAATAATGAGAGATCCGCTTATACTAGATTTGTATAGCTGGATTGGTCGTCGTTCGTACTTTAGTATTTATGTTTAATGCACACGTGCAAGAATCTGCAAGAATCAAGAATTGACGGCACGGTTGGCGCAGTGGCAGTGCACTGGGTGACGCGGGTTCGATCCTCGCACGGAACATATATTTGTATGATCTACAGGTAGTTATTCCGGGTCTGGCTGTTTGTATATGTGAGTTTAAAATGTTTGTAAACGCACCCACGATATAAGAGAAATTCCTAGTGCGGGGCATAGTTTAAAAGAAGAAAAAATAGCTATACATATAGCGCGTAGCGTACGTAGCTCGATTCAAGATGTGCACTGTGAACAAATTGATGAATCGCGTCTCCTTGCCTATCACCGTACTAGTTTTCATATCTAAAGAAACCATTTATTAATAAAATTACATAAGCCTGATTTACTCGCTTAAAAATAAGTAAAGAACGAATTTGGAATGTCTAAAGGTTAACTGCTTTCAATTCTGATGCACTGATGAATATTTTACACAGTTCACATTAAAATTATACCAACGGCAACGCATACCTTAGGTTGTGCAGACGACAGGATTGACTCATTGTGATAAAAAGCTACTAAATTAAGTTCGAAGCACACAAATGGCTTAATCAATAGGTAAAGTTGTCTAAACTTTAAGAGCCAAGTTATTTTTGGAAATCGCTCATTTTGGCGATTCACACACTGCCCCGCATGATGCAGCGTAGCGCGTGGATGCGTGTTCTTCCGTTGCTTGTAAGTATCTCCGTTTGTATGGAAAACACGCACAGTCTAACACACTGAAAATGCATCCACGCGCGTTCATGCGGATCACGCGCATACACGCGGAAAAACATGCACCCCCGTGCGTAGGTGCGGGGCGAGACGCAAGGTATGGCACACCGAATCCCGCAGTGCCGAGCGTGATTTTGAATGGGCGTGACATGTGTGTTTGAAAATGGATCTCGATATTGATCGATTTATATTCGAAATCGAAAACCAAACAGTTAGTATAATGGCAGCGTCCTGAATGAGTTCCACACTATTAACCATTTTTATCAAAACTATCGTGATGCTCAGTACTGCACGACCACCACAGAGAACGGCGAATAAATGAGAGCCGCCGTGCGTGAATCTACAAAACGCACCTACGCGCGTGAGTGCGCAAAAAACCCGCACGATGATGCAGATCTGCACTCCCGCAGGAACGCGCGTAGGTGCGTCGACACGCAATATGCAGCATGATGCGGGGCAGTGTGAAAATCGCCTTTAAAATCAATTTTTATAGATCTGCCGTTGTAGAGTACCTAACTACTCGGTACTAATAGTAAAAAGGCAAACCTATGGGGAAACGGAATTAGGTACCTAGAAGTACCAAAACTATCCATTTAAACATAACCACAAAACAATTTTTGCACCATTCTTTTTCTAAAACATTATCTTGTAAGTCACAATAAAAATATTCAGGGAATAGAAAAACATGGTTTATATGAGAAAGTTAGCCATAATGATGTCTATTACGCGCTACCCGCTAGTGCCATCAGCCAGTACATCTATCATGTCTTGTGTCATTATACCCGCGCTTGCGATCGTTCGCGCCCCACGCTGAGGGAGGCTTTATCAGTTTTCTTATGCTCAACATTGACATTTATTGTGTACCTATAAGCACATTCGATTTGCACTAAATAAGTCTCGGTTCCGTCAAGAAGTAGGGCATGCCTTTATTTTTATATGAATGCTAAGAAGGGTTAAGATTTTCGCGCGCATTTTTGTGGTGGCTTTCTGCTTATCGTTTTTAAGTCAATCATATCATAGTGTCTAGGATTCGAAAACGGTATTGAGTGATACATTGAACAGAATAAAAACATTGTTTTCTAAATAATAAGGCCTGGTTTCCACTGAAGTGGAGACAGGAGATCATAGGAGATACAAGAGACAGATGCGGATTTCAATCAATATGATTGGTCGATTCCTTCATGTCTCCTCTCCGCTCCACTCGTCTCCTCTTTTGGGGAAACTTGGCCTTTTTCCCTCTCCCATCCAGCAAGATTGATTGTGAAGTCCCTATTTTTGCCAGATCACTGTCATAAAGTTTATGAATCATCTTTTTAAATGTAGACTTTTGTTCTTTCCAGGGTCTCCGTGGAAGGTCGAGGTGATGGCGGGGCCGTTGGGCGGCGGCGGAGGGGAGCCCACTCGGCTGATCCCTGCCAGAGTACCAGCCGTCTTTGAGATCTCCACCTCAGCGGGAGAAGCTACCTTCAGCAAGAACGAGGTAGGTTTACTAATCACTCATTTTGGACATTTATAAATTAGGAGTAGAATATTGTATTGAATTCTTTTTTCTCGAAGTTTGTTTACCAAAAAATTGCGGAGGCAGCTCTCGTCACCGTCGTGTCCTCGTAGCGGCAATTGGCGGCGGCGATCTCTCGCGTCCGGCCCTGGTTCAAGCCATGGTGCAGAGCGAGAGGGAATGGGAAGCCGTCACCTCTTTCTGCGAAGCAGTCATGCTAGTGAAGGAGGTGGCGGGACGTGAGAGGGAAAGAACCTCACGTCCCAGCCGCCGCGGGAGACGCCCTGGGCGTCGGGGGTCACGTGGTGGCTCCCGGCCACCGTAGGCGCGGGCCTGTGGACGGCGAGCTATGGGCTAGCTCGCCGTCCGGCCGTCTTATGACGACAGGCCGTGTCGACGGCGCGTTCGTGTTCCACGCGCGCCTCAAAGAGATGTCAGCAATGATGTAGGGGCCTGCAAGGGCCGATGCCTGCCAGGGCTGCGGGACTGTTCGAAAGAGATACCGTGGCCCTGGAACACAAAGGGCAAAGAAGGAACATGGATGGGTTTTAGTCAGTACAAGTCTGACACTCCCTTCCGCTCCGCCCAGAGTGGGGGGGATCATTTGATGATTTCCAATCCGAAAAAAAAAAAAAAACGACACTGGACTCCGATAGATAGGTAACCTACAGAAGCATCTCTCAGAATCCGGTCCGCAAACCTTTTGTCCGGTCTGACCGAACCCTAAGTCCGCCTCTGTGAAGAAATTAATTTTTGTCACCCATGACATTCATTTAGATAGGCCATGGGTCATAATCGGCCTCATAAACGCAACATCACATGGGAATCATTTGAAACTCATCGTTCTATTGTAGGTAGGTACTTGAACCTACCTTTAGCTCAATCATTGAATTAAAGAGGTGCGATATAATATTTTATCGAATGCCAGTATTTTCGCTCAGTGCCCGATGCACTCGTCCCAATTTGTTTCAATTTAACTCTTCATTCAAGGATTGCTCGACATGTTATCCATTCGATGGAAAGCTCTGAAACTGTAGGTAGGTAATTAAATTATTCAAATTTTTGTAGATTTGTTTTACCTGGACTTTACAATACAATTGCCAAATTACTGCTGAAATGTAAATTCATTTCAAAGATTACATAAGTAGCTACCATAGCAGTTTGTGACAGTACTCAGTTGAAAATAACGTTATGACATGTAAAAAAAGCTGTTGCCCGCGACCTTCGACCGCGTGAAATTATTATAAAAATGCTTTTACCCCGATTTTCCATCATTTTTCATTGATGCTCAGCTCCTATTGATCGTAGCGTAATGTTATATAGCCCATAGCCTTCCTCGATAAATGGGCTATCTAACACTAAAAGAATTTTTCAAATTGAACCAGTAGTTCCTGAGATTAGCGCGTACAACCAAACAAACAAACTCTTCAGCTTTATAATATTAGTATAGATAACAACAAATGCGTTGCGATGTATTATTTACAAGGCATTAAACATTTCTTAATTTCATAGAAAACTGTTCTTTTGACCCATCATCATCTAGACCAAAGGCAATCACTACAACCAACAGGGTTTAGAAGACAAGTTCATCAAACATGCTGCGTCGATGTCTTGCAGTTGCCCATTGATGGGCTAATTTGTCCAGCACATTCAATCAACTCAGCCTATTCCAGCCCCCTCCTAAGCTGTGCCTTAAGCCCAGAACACCCCATCCTCCGCTTTCTACATCCTGTTTGTACCAGCCACCTTCTTAAGGTCGTCAGTTCACCTAGCTGGGAGGCGAACCACACTAAACGCTTGCTGGTCAGATACAGGGTCTCCACTCCAGGACTCTAGCTCTTCGGCCATGACTCCTTTAGCTTGCTTGCCAGTATATTATAGATGGTTGTGTATTTCTAGCTAACCAATTGTGACGTTTTCTTCAAGGTCGGCGTAACAGTAACAGCTCCATCCAGAAGGCCGGTGACTTCGCGGGTGCTGGACGTGGCGGAGCGCCCCGGGGTGTACCGCATCGAGTTCACGCCTGAGGAAGTCGGAACTCACCTTATCGATGTAAGTAACTACGTAACCTATCAAACGCAGACTAATCAATGAGACACAATTAATTTGTTGCGAGGCGAGGGACTAACACGCTTCCATGGATTGATTACTAGAATCAAGATGCTTAGTTACAGTCACAGGCCCTACTCAGGTGGTCTCGTCTTAACTATTCTTCTCTATTTTGGTCGAGTAATGCACTGATTGTGGTCAACTGATTTGTGATGCACTTACTATCACAGTACCTGGGCCCTTAGAATAATGAAGCCCAGGTGAATCCCAAAAAAAGCATTCAGGGAGTCTAAAAGTGCACAACACGAACAAAACACAGAATTGCATGCCAAAAGGAAAGTGCCGACGTCATAGTACCTGGGCCCTTAGAATAATGAAGCCCAGGTGAATCCCAAAAAAAGCATTCTGTAAAAGTCAAGTCTGTAAAAGTGCACAACACGAACAAAACAAAGAATTGAATGCCAAATGGAAAGTGCCGACGTCATAAATTGTGATTTAGGAAGTCGATTTCAAATTCCAACTTTTGCAAAGATCCAATCTACTTTCAATAAAAGTCACGGTTATAAACTCTTAATCTTCTATTAAATTAATTGTCATTAAACATGAAATGCACTGGTCTGAGCTCGCTTATATAATTACGTCGTACATAACATATGTAGCACGTACATAATTTACAAGAAACTGGTAATACCCATTAGGTAAATTCGCTCTAGCATCGATACAAATGGCATTTATAAGACCCAGCTTCTAAATAGTTAGCACATGACTGATGAATCTATGATTAAAATGTAATAAAATAAAGATCGTGAGCTGATTAAAATTCTCGCTACGTTTACATAACGACTTTGATAATGTACTTATTTAAATTTGGTGAAAACCCGTCCCGTAATAGCATCTTTATACTCATCATATTTTCACGCTTGGTTATCTAAGCATAAAGGTATTAAATAAAAAGTTATCCAACTTTTCCTTATATTAGTGTTTTTAGGAAAACACCGCTTTGAGTTTTCGTCAATTAACTAGTGTTATAGTGTACCTCTGGATGGAACTAATTCTTTCCTTATTCGACTTCGGTATACTACTTTATGGTCTAAGTATACCAAGTAACTAGATGCGCCACAACTCCGAATTCTCTACCATAACTATTAATACTAACGGGATATTTACCATGTTTACTGTTTGTTATGAGTTCCCGATATTTCGGCGCTGTTGCAAGCACCATGATCACGGATAAACTGAAGTTATTGCGGGTGGGTGTTTATGAGCAGACAAATCGGTCTACCCTCTTTCTTGACCATGATAGTTTAAAATCTTATATCTCTACCATAGACAACTAAGTAGTCACCTTTATTGTTAGTCTATGGGCCGTCTGGCTGGGGACCGCACTAAGCTACGTACTTATGGGCTATTCCGCGTTAACAACCATCAATGATTTGAATTTATAATCAACTTGATTGTGAAGTTAATCAACTAAGTGGTTAATCCAGTATATCAATAATCTAAATCTATAATAGTATGCATTACTTATGAGTAAGACCGGTATTAACATGTTCATACATAAGTATTTTATTTTGATTGCTTTGTTTCAGGTCTCAATCGCAGACGAAAAGCTAGCAGCAGCGCCACTGGTGGCTAAGGTTTATGACGCCAGCCTCATCAAAGTGACAGATGTTGGCAACGCGGTGGTCGGCCAACAATGCCAGTTCAGAGGTAAAACCATCGACTACTAGATAGACGGGCAATAAGACAAACATTCCATAACTTACCATACATAGACTTCGGTTAGGACAGATATCTGTAACCGTATTGCATTTATGACAGTCACGAAAACTGACCGAGAAAACAATGTTGAATTGTGATCATCTTTATTATTTACTATATGGAACTAACATAAATCACTAACAATTTTAGGTATAGTGAATTCGTCACTTTTAGAAGTGCACAGCACTCGCAGAATAATAAAAGGGCAAGTAAGATTAGGAACACACACTCTATAGAATTTATGTTATACAAAAAAATATAGAAAAAAATATATGTATATTAATTCATACGTAGCTGCCCGTAATAAACATACAACTAGAATATCCATCCGCAAGGATCCAAAAGATACGTCGTTAAGCAAACAAAATGCAAGGCAACACGGAAGGAACAGAGCAACATTCGTTGCAGATATAAATACGCTGCAGCGAACTTCAGACCAAGAATTAGCAAAAAATTGCACGACTTTCTATTGTAGGTTCAGATTTCAAAAGCAAAATTCTCCACTTCAACGTTAATCCTCCGAAACCCACCAAGCACGGTGATTATGGTATTATCCCCCTTAGGACATAAATTATAGCGCCATGGGCATGGGAAGAAGGGGACATTTTCCCCATTGAACATTCGAGAACTAAGGGGCCGTTACGTTGCCTCTCTTAGCATAATACCCCTCACTTCCACAATTGGTTAGCTATCTAGATTTTAATTTAATTGGCTATAATAAATTTTCTTAATTGCCCAAAAGCTGCTTTACCGGAAATTGGTACCTGGCTTAATCTACAACGATAGCATAACAAATTAAATTGATGTGGGATGAGATTGGTACAGAAATATTGATTATATTTTTATTTAGTATATGAAAAGCAATTTAAGTTGATGAAATGGCATAGAACGGCACAAAGGTTTGTAGGTATGAAGTCAACCTACAAGTAGTGAATAAAAAATAGTACTAGTAATACCTTTAGTACAATCAAAGATTGGAAAAACGTCGTCGGTGGATTAGATTAAGTCTAGCTAAGGAAAACAGTTAGTAATACCTACCTGCTTACTACTTATCTACACGTAGTATTTCTTTTAGCCTGTACTGTCCCACTGCTGGGCAAAGGCCTCGCTCAATTCCTTCCATGACCTCTTTTCCCGTGCCTCCTCGAGCCAGCCCTCGCTGGATACGCTTACATATCGTCTCGCAACCGCTTTCTGGGCCGGTACCACACGTGGTATTAACGGACAGTTTATTTTTTCAGTGGACGCCAGCGCTGCCGGAGAAGGACAGTTGGAAATTTCAATCAACGAAGGAGAAGTTCCTAATCACGTGCAGGTAAAGTCACGTCATTATATTCGTAATCTCAAACTTTAAATGAGGCCCTTCATTCGCTTTTCAAACTTTTAATTGGATTTAAAAAAAAGTTTTTATTCTTTATCTGTGACTATAATTCGATAGCACAGATTTGTGATAGTTTTGCCTTTGGCAGGAATTTACGGAATGTCTGTTACCAACCTCAAATGCGGCAAAATTATTTTAATAATAATGGTAACGAGTTCCTAATGGAATGTCGAGTAAAATGCCAGTATAATTCTTATCCTTAATAAATATTCATAAGATTTTTCATTGATATTCAACTATTTTATCCTAATTGCGAGACTACGGAGACACTGCAGAGCAGAGAATGACGTGTCTCCCCATTATTTGGGGGAACATTAGATTAGAAGGCTGTTGAAGACGATCATGACTTGACATGACGTCACGGTGATAGACCTCTAACTAAAAGAAAATTCTAAAAACAATCATTTTACTCTAACTTGGTATTCAATTAAGTATTATCAATCTATTTATTTGTACAATCACTAATAAATAAAATGCTGTATTTCATGGAATTTTGCAATATTCTAGGTGGTTGGTGGAGGACGATGCCTAGTATTTTGGCGGCCAGAAGCAGCGACACCTCACCGGGTGGACATTAAGTTCAACGGAGAACCTGTACCATCTTCTCCTTTCATCTTCCATGTAGCACCAGCTCAGAGAGTCACTATAGACACGTCACAAGTTGGTAAGTAGTCATTTTAACTTGCGTCTAATAAACTAATCAGAACTAGTAGGCCAATTCGGTGTAGGTATAAACAGACAGGCCTATTTATATTGCGTACTATCTATACTAATTGTAGCTTTTGTCACCGTTGTTATATTTAATAAGTACGTAAAGAATAATAATTTATTTCTTCTGACCTAATAATAAACTATATTAAACAGTTATAAACCAAGCGCCTCTACGCCTAGAGAATCAGAATCTCGTACGAGTTTAATTTTATTTATCTCCGCATTGCTTTTGGGGTGGCGCTGCGATCGAAAACAATGATTCTAAACGATCGACTTCTTTTAACTATTGAGGTTCTATGGTCTAATTAATGTGTAACTGGTCAAATTGCTTCAAAATATTCAATGTAAGGGCTACCAAAAACATTTAAAAAACTAAAACAATTTGTTTTTCTTGCTCTAACTAGGCTTTCTTGCCAGGATGAAGATTTTGTATTTTCTAAAAATTTATTATTTTAGCCAGGTATTATGCACAATAATTTTTTTTTTTTCGTAATACATTTAGTTACGCACTTATTTTTTAAATTAAATATTTGCAATTAAAACAAAAAATAATTTTCTTGCTATCCCCACTGTGTGTTAGATTTGTGACACTTTCATACGATTGTCAAAGATTTGACTGCATGCTGTCAGTACGATAAAAAGCGGGAACTTAAATGATTTAATCAAAACATTTTGAAAAGTAATTGTAAATAAACGTCTAAACGCAGTTGCATTAACGTATTATATTTTTCTTCCAAAGAATTGATCCCCGTGGGTGAATTGGCATCATGTTCAGTTCGAGTGGAAGGCTCTGCGGGCGGCGAATTAACAGTAACAGTTCGAGGTCCGAGGGGCGAAGTTCCTGTGCGATTGACTGGAGACGCTGTCACCGGTCTGGTCGCCAGTTTCACTCCGAAGAATGTTGGACCTCATACACTCACCGCACAGTACAATAACCAAATAGTACCGGTATGTTTTTCTTCTGTTTGTTGATTATGTTTACTCCTATTTTATAAACAATTAGAAAATAAAGTGATATTTTAATAGTTCCCTAAAAAAGTCTTCTGAACAATTAACGTCAAATAAAACCAAATACCGCCCCTAAGACGACTATTTGGCTTTCATGCTACTATATTTTAGCCATTTTTGCAACAATGCTCTAAGTCTAATCTCTAAAAATCCGTCGTTGTTTTCAGGACACGCCATTTGTTTGCAAAGCGTATGATAGCAAGCTAGTAAGCGTGAGTGGAGGTAATGCTGCAAGAGTTGGAGTACCAGTTCAGTTAGCAGTAGATGCCGCTCAAGCTGGTGAAGGCAACCTTGAAATAACAGTTGCAGCCCGTGGACTGAATATTCCAACACAAGTACATCCACAAGTGAGTACTTTTTCTTCCTTGAGCATCCTCTGATTCAAATTTGGAATGGCAATAATGTTTTGCATTGATTAACCTAATAATTTCTTATTTTGTTTTCAGGGAAATGCTCGCTTCATGGTATCTTTCACACCAACAGAAGCTTGTGAACATGTGGTCAATGTATCTTTTAATAAAGTGAGTAATTTAACTTGAGGTATACCTATATTGTTACTACTTTGCAATGCCTCCTTAATCTTTTTGGATTATCATGATATAATAATTGTATTGTTATGTGAACATAAAACTAATTGCCATATTTTTTATAGTAAGTGATATGAGTATTGCCCCAAAATATAAAGGTAATATGAGGATTGATTCTTAAAATCATTTAAAAGTAAGCTGGTCTATCTTCATAACTTAGTCACCTTATAGCTTCAGAGATGTTGTAAAAGAATATTAAATAGTCCTCCTTACTAAGTTTTTTGTGAATATAAAGAATGCCAAAATCAAGAACTAAGGCCAAAATGTCCATGTGCCATCTAAACTATCTCCTAATATTCTAGATGCGGGTCCCTGGCTGCCCTCTGGTCATCCAAGTATCAGAAGGTGGTGGCGGCGGGGCTCGAGTCACCGTCCCCGGGCCTGCGCCCCTACACCAAAGCGCCGCACTGACACTGCATCACCCCTCCGCCTCTCTGGATCAGATTGAAGTGAATGTTGAGGGTGAGAACTTGCACCTATTATAGGAAAACTAGATAATGTGAGCTAACAATGTTTGTTGAGAAATCAGTGATGATCAGGGTCCCAAGTCTGCTAGTGAAATTGTGCTGGAATGGCCGATCATTTATCTCCTAATTGAAATATATTTTTCCTACGCTATGCCACTGACAAGGTCATGGCTTGTTCGATAATCTCCTATTCTAGACAGAACTTTTGGAATAATGGTCTTCTTTTTATTGTGTGGTTAGTGCCTAACCTGGGGGTTACTATGACGTCTTAAAGCAGGTGTAATTCCAGTGTGGTAAAGAGACAGAGCTATACAGGTCGTCTGGCGCCATCTCTTTCCCACACTGGAATAACTAATGGGGGGATACAATAAATTGGAAACAAGGAGGGACATAGCTCTTGCGACCTTAAATTATTGCATGGCAAGACTTGAAACCCAGGTATATTAAAAGAAATAAACCTGTGTGTGCCCGACAATTACGTATTGTGAAGGCGACGGCCACGTCTATTGGCGGTGCCCAGTAGTAGGACCAATCTACTGACTAAAATCCCTGTAACGCGTACCTTGCGTGTACTTAATGACGTAGCAGACAGCATAGATCTTTTTACTTGTTCTCTGAGTGAGTTCACAAAAATCACGATGTACAGAATATGTTATGATAAATAATAAAACTGTAATTATGGCCACACTATTGAATTAGGAAATACCTGTAATGAAAGTGATGATGAGTTTATAAATAAAAAATAATAACTCCTGCTTTAAGACATCATGGTAGGCCACTTGGTGTCAGAGTTTTTATGCCGCCTCACTGGTAATGACGTGGTATTGGTATAATTGGCAGACTTGGCCCCCAGAATTCATGTATATAAATTACCCTGACCTTATTCTTCAAATGTAGTTGTCTAACCATTGTTTTACATGTTATCTCAAATAGTATTTTTGTATTCCTTTTATGTCTTGCTAGCTGGGTAAAGTAAGAAAATGAAATTTTAATAAATGCACAACTACATTAGCTATACATAGAGGCATGTTGATGTAACAGTAAATACTTTAGTCTGTGTGCTTGTTGTGTTGAATTTAATGGTGATCTCTTTTGGAGTTAAAATAACTGATAATAAAGTATGTTTTATGTAGAAATAAAACACTTTTGTTAACTCCTTAACTAACACAAAAATACAGGGTGGTGGGATAACAACACTAAAATGGTTACCATATATTCAGTGCATCATTCTGAAATTTTGGGCATATCGAAATTTTTCGTAGTTTATTTAAAAAAAAACACCTGCACCGCACGCCACGCCACGCCTACACAGATGCAACAGCAGATTTTTTTTTAAATAACCGATAAAAAATTCTATGTAGGCCCCCCTACATAGAAATTTTTAATCGGTTTAATTCTATGTAGGGGGGAGGGGCTTCAGAATGATGTTAATGAATATGGGGTAACCGTTTTAGCGTCGGTGTCCCTTCCACCCTGTATATGAATACACACATCTACCAAGCACACACATAACTCCCAGACATAGTCCACTTATGCACCATGTGGCTTCTCCCTGTGTAACATTACCTACCCTCTTGCTGTTTGCTTTTTAAGCTAGGAATTGTATCATAATTTAATTGGTTCTTTTTTCCAGGGTGGTATAAATGAAAGAGATACAAAAAAATACTTTTTGGATACCTATCTGAAAACGATTAGACAAAGAATGAGGGAATAAAGTAGGGCCTGGGGATCAAAGGAGTTTTTATAGAGGAGAGATCATAGTTTATTACGAAGTTCTTAACGTTAGAAGAAATATCATAAATGCTTAGCCGCACTAACAACTTCACTTATAGAGCTTAGTTATTAGTACTAACAAAACTAACATCAATAATTATTTTTAAATAGGGTAAACTAACGGGTAGCCAAGTAAGTTCATAAGAGACAAGTAATAAGATTTCAGTTTACAGAGAATACTCAAAAATAACATGACGACGTAACGTAACATTCATATTTTGTAAGCTCATCCGCTTCGCCCTAACTCCTAACATCCACGTTCGTGTCGAGTGGGGTCGTGGGGGTAGTGCGTTAGGGCGGGGCGGTGAGCTGAGCCGGCTGTCGGGTGCAGGGCCGAACGGGGCGTCCGTGCCAGCGGCCGTGGCCTCGGCCGGCGCCGGCGTGTTCCGCGCTGAGTTCGTGCCCAGAGCCGTCGGGGAACATCGCCTCAATGTGCTCGTGGACTCCGTGCCGATACCGGCTAGCCCGTTTCATTTGAAGGTAAGTCAAGTTCTAAAGTTACGCGTCAAACAGAAGGCAACGCTATACAACGTGTAACATAATAAACGCAAGACCTCTCGTGTGGTGTCTCAGACCATGAAAGTGAACAACTTTTGTTCTATGACTTTTGGAAATTCAAATTTTTTTTTTTAGTTTTACCATACATGTGGATCAGCTAATTGCGTCCGTTCCTATAGAAAGTTTTTTTTTTTTGCGAATTTCAAGAACTCGTAGAACAAAAGATGTTTAGTTTCATGGTGCGAGAGACCACACGGGAGGTCTTGCGTTTATTACGTTACACCTTGTATAGTACCAGCTAAGGCAAGCAAGGGTCTGACCAGAAAAAAATCAATACATGGTACCAGCTATAGTCACGCCAATTCTTTTATGATCTAAATTGGTTAGATAAGTGTTTAAAGTACGAAATTATGACATTTCGAACTATTTACAGGTGTACGACGTCACCGCCATAAGAGTTAAGGATGTCACACATGGCACTGTTGGAAAACCGGTTACATTCTTGGGTAAGTCAAAACCAAACATATCCTGCTATCACGAAACAGCCACTACTTAATGGTTACCTATTGGTACCACCGAAATCAGAATCATCAACCCATTTTCCTAGGTAATCCTCGGTTGGCAATTCCTAGAATTTCAAGGTCACAAAGCTCTGAGATGCAGTATGTAATATTATACCCCGTTCTTCACTTACCTTACAATGATCATAACCCTCTACACCTCTCCACAGTGGAGACAATGGCAGCTGGCCCCGGCAACTTGGAGGTGACAGTGAACGGAGGCCGTGTGCCAACCGCAGCAGCGGCCCAAGGAGCTCACACCTATGCCATCAGCTTCACGCCGCGTGATCCAAGACCACATACTGTCGAGTTGCGGTTCAATGGAGATCATGTGCCTGGTAAGTGCTCACTATTATTAATTTTGGTCAATAGTTATGATGTGTAGCCAGCCAGTAGTCAAAGGACAGTGGTGTAAAAATAAATAGAAAATTTGGATATAGCGCTTTAGCGAGCTTCTTATCGTTCTACCTAAACATTATTTGTTCTTCTTTAATAACTATAAGCTGTCGTTTTTAACGTCTGGTTCGTAACACCTGGTAATGATAACTATCTTTTTCCACATGCAACTTAGCTACGTCTATCTACATAATATCCAATCTGCAAATTCTCAGAACTTGGCTATCCTAAATGGGGCACTATAGTAATCTCTTTTTACTCCCGCAGGCAGTCCCTTCGTATGCCATGTGTCAGCACCAGCGCGGGTCATCGGCGCTGGTTCAGGCGAGTCTCCGGACAAAGTGTCAGTGGGAGAAGCGTACACCTTCAGCGTGGACTCGCCCACCTCGCCGCACGTCGAGGTGCTCGGCCCGGCGCGACGACCCGTACCTGTGCAGGTTTGTACCCAGCATCTGTAGCTAGAAACGATAAGGGAAGAAAACCGTGAAGAGTGCGAAACTTGTCGATAGCTGAATCGTCAGCAAAGCAGTTGGCAATTCTTTGTCGCTCTTCATCTTCTAATCATAAAATTGACCCGATATACGAACAGTTCAATTTCGTTTCGATAGCCATAAATCTTCCGGTTCGTTCCGTTGGAAGGCCTCCCACTAGGTGAACCGATGACCTAGTGAAGTTTGCGGGGATCCGCTGGATGCGAGACGCACGGGACCGGTCAATGTGGCGACAGTTGGGTGAAGCCTATGTCCAGTAGTGGACGTCTTTCGGCTGAAATGATGGAAGATGAGCCATAAGTCAACAGCTGGCAGTTTATTGTTTAGTATCACATTAAATTCTTGTTTTCTAATCTGTTTTAGGTATCTGCCGAAGAGACTATTGGCGAAAATGAAGCCAGCAAAAGGTACACCATCTCTTTTGTACCCGTCGACGTTGGAGATCATAGCATTGAAGTAAGTACTCTATTTAATTAAGCTGAGGTATGTTCTTATCGGAAGCGGTCAGTTCAAAATTATTATGAAAAGATACTGTATCTTATCTTATCAATCAAAACAACCGAAAAATACTGACGTAGAATAAGTGCTTAACCAGTTATACTAACTACACTCGTGTACAGGTGCGAGCCGGCGCAATGGGTGGCCACGTAGAAGGCAGTCCGTTCCTCGTCAAAGCATATAGCGCGGCTCGTGTCAACGTTACTGACATCTCTCCGGGAATCGTCGGCAGACCTGTGTCTTTTACTATCAACGCTTCTCATGCGGGTAAGGACCTTCACCTTTCGTAATATTCAAAGATTATTGTCTTTGTCTTTAACCTTTTGAACGCCAGAGCATAAACGTACGCGCGTTCCCTCCACGCCAAGTTTCACCTACCATTTTGTCACATATTTGTGTCGTTTGGCGTACAGGGCACGCGCATGCTTGTCACGTATATGTGACAATAGCGTTCAACAGGTCAAAATTTAGTTGCATGTTACCTAATTTGGTTATTTGTTTCAGGGGCCGGTAATTTAGAAATAATCGTGGCTGTAAACGGAAGAAATGTGCCAAATTATGTACAAAGTGAAGGAAATGCCAGGTTCAAAGTAAGTAATAATCTACTAATAATGTTTCAAGTCACATCTGCATTGTTACGTACACAATCATTCTATATCTAACAGTGTTCAGAGTTATTTTATAAGCTGGATTTATTTCTCACGAACTTATTTATTTTTCTCAAGAATCTAAGGCCTTTGCAGACGGCGCATATTTACACGCTGCGTTTGCGCGTTCACACGCTGCAAACGCAACTAACACTGCTCTTTTCAGACAGGAAACCCGCCGTCAGTGTGCTTTGATGGAAACGCGTGCACGCTTAGGCCCTTACGACTTCCTAATCTTTTCTTATACTTAAGTATGTTATATACTGTCTTACTACTTCAAGGATGTATGTGTAGAAATAATCTGGCCAAATGGGGTATCATCGACCCGTCCTAAATATAGTGCCAGTGAGGAGCCCCTCTGCACGATATGCCCCACCTCCTTTCTTACCCATCCTGCACAGCCACCTACATCTAGCCAACGAAAGAGCTGTACAGGTGGCTATACAGGGTGAATTTTTCAAGTGGGCGTGGATGGCCAAATCCGAAACTATGAGAATTATTTATCCTTTTTTTTTATCTCTTTCCTTAAGTTTTCCGTATGTCATTACTTCCCAGAATTTGATCCTTAGTAGCGACACAATCGAATGGTATAATAAAACAGTGTTTTTTTTTTCCAAAATCAATGGGTTCGATTCCTGGCTAGGAATATTGATTTTTCAAAAATCTAATGATGCAGTTTTAATTAAAAATTAAAATCGGGCTCGAGACTCCTTTGAGCATTTTTCGCTATTCCTCATAGTTTCGGATTTGGCCATCCACGCCCACTTGGAAAATTCACCCTGTGTCGATGGACTCAAAAAATACTTATACTCTTTTTTAAGTCCATCGACACGCGAAGAAGAAGTCTGTGTCTTAACCCTATTCCATCTTCTCCCAGGTAAACTTCAAGCCCGTAGAAGCAGCTCCGCACACGCTGTCGGTCCGGTTTAACGGTCAAGCCGTTCCCGGCTCCCCGTTCACGTGCGCCGTGTCTGCGCCGGCGGCGGCCGCGGATGCGCGCGCGACCGGCCCGGGGCTCGTGTCCACGCCAAGGGCCGAGCCTGCCGAGATACAACTCACTGGCTTCCATAGTAAGTTGCTTTTAATATTAGGGAGAATTGGGTTGTGTGAAGTGTGAGGCTGGCTCTTGAGAGTAAACGTTTTGGATGTCGCCTCAGTAGTAGTCTATAAAATGCGTAGATTGGAAAGCCCTCTCCCACATCAACCATGACTATTTGTACACTGTCGCTTTGTGCGGAGTTACAAATGTTGACGCAGCTTGACTTTAACTGAAGCTATATAGCTAGGAGCTTCGCTTAGTGCTATACTTTGTGTCATAATTCGAAAAAAAAAAAAGAGTGACAAGCAACATGGCATTGCAAAGCAAAACCATATGTTAATAAGCTACGAGCACGTCAATTAGCACAGAATAGAACTTCGCGAAGCTTTTTTGCTTTTACTCTGTTTTTCATTCGTAGAAGACTTGTCACGAATTTCTAAAATATATCTTGCTCGTCACAAGAGCTGCTGTTATAAATTTTTCATCTCTAGAACCACTACAAAGTCATACAAATGTGCTAGTATCTAATACAAATCATTACCAAATCTAAAATTATAAATCATTCCCTTGTAAAGATAGTTTATGTTTAGCAACTAGATTGAATACCCACAATCAGTCATTGTTTGTGTGTCGCAGCATTGTCTATGCGAATGTTTATTATTTAGGAGTATTAAGTCAAATAGTAGCAGGCAAATGTCGACGCGCGTTCGACGTCGCTTAAGTGCATTACTTTGTGGTTGTGTAAAATGTCGCTGTACGTTTCTTTAATCAAGGTAGCATTGAAACTGAAAGTTCCTAAGTGACTAACCCTTCCACACGGTAGCAAGGGAAAGTATGTGGAAATATTCTGACGAATTCAAAACATGAAAATATTGAAACAGTGACAAACCCTTGTTATTCGAAAGTTCAGACGTGTTGTACCGGTTGATTTTGAATTTATTAGCATCAGGGAGGTTAAGTACTCATAAATATGAAGAACTTAGACTGTGGGATCAACTCCGAAATAGCCAGCATCTGAATAATTCCATTTGATTTTGTGTAGGTTTCAATTTACGGGAAATTCTAGTCAAAAGTAAACAATTACGGTGCAATTTTTAAACCCGAAAAGTTTTTTACATCCATCAGCGCATTCCCTACAAATCTGTACTAATATTATACAGCGGTAAAATGTGTTTGTAAGTATGTAGGAGGTAATCTTCGGAACTACTGATCCGACTCCGAATATTCTTTCACTCGCGGAAAGCTACGTTATCCCCAAGTGTCATAGGCTACATTTAAAACTTTCCCGTGGGTTAATTTCGTACATAGAGGGAGTGAAACCGCGAGCAAAAGCTAGTATGCCAATAAATTCAAAACCAACCCATATACTTCAGTAAAAACTAAATCACACCTGCTACAACTCCTTATTTCCGTCAGCTGGCGAGCCAACAGTGTACGTAGCGGGTCCCGGCGGCACCACCGTCCGCTCCCGTCTGTCCCCGACCAGCGAAGGCCGGTACACAGCGACGTACACTCCGGAAGCCGTGGGGCGGCACACCGTGCAGGTGACGTGCGCGGGCCGCCACGTGCCTGGATCACCGTTCACGTGCAACGTGTATGATGTGCGACGGGTTAGAGTCACTGGATTGGGGCCTGGAGGTATGTAACTTTTGGGTTAGATTGTGAGTGCTTGCTACGTCTCTCTCTTGTCCTTTTAAAAGTCTGTATTGTATCTAGTTTATACTTTTTTTCTTCTTTTTCTTTTTTTATTACCTGTATTTACTCCACTAAGCAAAGTCTCCCCATAACTTACCACTTCGTCTTATGTGTGATCCTCTTCGGACGATATTTTGTCGGGGAATTCTATGCCTACTTCGGCGTCGACCAATTCGCAACCATTTCGTTCCATGGTAATGTAAATTAACCCTAAGTGGTAGCTTTTAGCAATAAAACTTACTTTATGACCGGTTCATGCCTAAATTTTGTCCGTAGCTACGGGAACTCAAGTAGTCCGTATACTCAAATCACAACTGGGATTCTTTGACAATGACAAATTGACGCAGTAAATGAATATGCAATTTCTTTGACCGTACATGTGACGTCACCAAGATATTAAAATAACATTTATCTCAACTCCACAGAACTGGAAGGCACACTAGAAGGCCTCAGCCTAGACGAAGGAGTGGACGAAGAGCGAGGAGTGGAAGTAGGCAAGCCGGTGACGTTCAGCGTGGACGCGGCCGGCGCGGGAGAGGGCACTCTCGAGCTCGTCGTGTCCACACCCTCCACTACTGTGAAGGCGGAGGTATGTAGCATAATTTCGAAATTTTTATTCTAAGGCATGCATCAGTTTCCTTAAGGTTCCTTCACCGCTTTGGAAGCAGCGGTGATTAAATAAATTACACAAAGTAATAAGCCAATTTACAAAACGCAAGCTCCTAGCAAATCAGCATCGACATCATCAACGTCATCTTGAGATGTTAGTTTAGAAAATCTTTTTTATTTATTTATGATTAAATATCGATACGAATTTAGAAATCATGTAACTTCTGAGAAGTTGCGCTAGCTAATTTATGTGCATTTAGATGCACCTATTTATATTGGCTCATCCACACAGGTGGTAGCAGTCGCGCGCGGTCTGTACGACGTGACGTTCGTGCCGGTATCGCGCGAGCCGCACCGCGTCTCCGTCACGTTCAACGAGCAAGGTGTCCCCGGTAGCCCCTTCGTGTGCCGAGTCAGCGAGCCACACACTTATGTGCAGATTGGTAAGAAATTCATCTATGTTCAATGCGGTTAACTAAATCTTATAAAAAGAAAATCTTTTCTTGGAAAAGTCGTAGTCGTAGTTCGCCCGCTCAGCCCGCCCGCCAGCTGGCGGTGTGGCCTGCGCTTTAGGAATTACGAGTAGATGACACTAGCGAATTTTATTTCTTTAAGAATTCTAAACACAAAAATTATTAGAATGCCTTTTTTAACAAGTTTTTTTTGTGTTAATGTGATGACGCTTATTTAAAATCATCATTTTATTTTTTCAACTTTTATTAAAAGACGCCGAAAAAAAAGCGACTATCAAATAACAGTCAATCAGCATATTTCAGTTGACTATGCAAAACAATTTTATTGATTGTAGCCTCCATTCTCTTCGAAATTATCCATAGAGTTTTTCTTTTACATCATAAATTATTATTCTTTTGTTTTTATTTTCCCTCCAGGCGGCATAGCAACAGTAGAAATAGACGAGAACCTATCGGAAGTGGAAGTCATCTCACCAACTGGTGCTCGCGTCGCCGAAGCGCATTTAGAAGACACTGGTCTTCTCACCTTCCCCGCCAGTCGCGTCGGCAGATATGTGGTGCGCAGTGCTAGAGGACCAGTCGCGGATGTGGAGGCGCTAGACGCGTCTGCGGTCAAAGTGCTGTCTATTGGAGACGCGGTGGCTCATCGACCGGCTATACTTACTGGTGAGTGTAGCGGTATTCTGAGAATTCTTTGCTGGAATAAGTAAAATCCTAAGCCTTACGCTTTCAGCTGTCCATCAATTGTGGACGAATTTTAATTCGTACATTATTATGTGCAGTGAACACCAACGGCGCCGGCAACGGGCGCCTGTCGGGGCGCGTGACGTGCGGCGGCGCGGGCGTGCCGCACTCGGTGCGGCGGCGGGGCGGCGCGCGCCAGGAGCTGGTGTGGCACCCCGCGCGCGCCGCGCCGCACCGCCTCACGCTGCTGTGGAGCGGCGCGCCCGTGGCCACCGAGCCGCTCATCGTTGACGTGCAACCCGCGCATCACGGACAGGAGGTACTACATATAAGACTCGTAATGTAAACTAAAAGAGCCCAAACACAAAAACACGTTACGACGACGCAACGTGCCACCGCACGGCAACGTGACGTTGCACGTTGCGTCACGGTGCCGTGACGTGGAAATCCACGTCGAGCAACGTAAATAATCACGTTACGACAACGCAACGTGCCACGTTGAACGACGTCGTATTGACGGTGGCGCATTTGTAGAATTGCCGCAGTTACGACGTGCTGTGCAACGTGGCACGTTGCGGAACCAGACAATATTAAAAATATGCCTCTAGTAAAGTTTAAAAAAGCTCTCACATTATTGCTAATTGACAAATGTTTTTATAAAATTGAAGACTTTTTAAATGATAATGTTAATTAATATTGAAATTAAGTGTAAACCAACTATTTAATTCATTATGTTAATATATATATTTTTTTTTCTTTTATAATTGATAATTGACTACGCATGTTTGCTCTAAAAATATTTGTATGTCAAAATTGACAAGACATAGCGCACTATTTAGTTCTTAAGATCCATTTATCATAAAACCTATGTTTCACAAATAAATTGATTTGATTTGATTTGAACGTGATTATTTACGTTGCTCGACGTGGATTACCACGTCACGGCACCGTGACGCAACGTGCAACATCACGTTGCCGTGCGATGGCACGTTGCGTCGTCGTAACGTGTTTTTGTGTTTGAGCCCTAAGGTTTCTTGGAAGGGGTGCAACCGTACCTCACTTAAAGTAATCTTAGCGATACATTCAAAAAACCGAAAGAAAATCGGACAATCTGTCCTAATTCACGTGTTTAAGTATCGGTCACTAATTACCGGTCACCCTATAGTAGTATTGAAGTGCTAAAATACAAACAAAAAAATTTCTACATTCATCATTTAGAGTAACTCTCACCAGCATTCTTTGACTCCGTAGCAGTATTTACTTGTTACGAGTGCAGTGTAGATCCGGTTTTATCATCTTTAGATATCAATACCCATTATTTCATTACTAAACAACACATTTCTCCTCTCCAGGTGGCTGCCTCCGGGCTAGGACTGTACCAGGCCCAAGTGAACAGGGTAGCATCCTTCAGCATCGACACCCTCGGTAGACCGGCCAGAGAGTTCGACGTCGTAGTATCCGGCCCCGGGTCTAGGGCTCTGCCTGTACGCTGTTATCAGACCAAGTCAGGGTTGTTGCAAGCGGAGTATACTATCACTGATGTTGGACAGAGCACTATAGGTAAATATGTCCTTGATTATACAACTGAACTAAAGCAATAGAGATAAATTACTATATTATGTATTGTAAAGGATATTAAGCTTGACCAGCATATAACGTTCCCACTGCTGGGACTCGGTCCTCCTATCAGATGTCACACGTCTTCAATATTTTGGAAAAGTTACAAAAAAAAAAAAATCTGTTTCAGAGGTACTACACTTATCAAAGCCGGTGTCTGGCAGCCCATACACCTGCGAATCGTTTGACTCTAACAGAGTCATCATTTCTGGATTACCTACTGGGAATATCATCGCACAAACACCCATCAATTTTACAGGTAACATACACAATTCAATATTACTTCAAATGAACAAAATCCAATGGTCATTTATGATTAAACTAGTGACCCGCCCCGGCTTCGCTCGGGTGCAATATACATATAAACCTTCCTCTTAAATCACTCTATCTATTGCTGAAAACTGCATTAAAATCCGTTGCGTAGTTTAAAAGATCTAAGCGAACAAACAGCGGGAGCAACTTTGTTTTATACTATGTTAAGATAAAGATGACTGAGAATCATTACTTTTTTGATAAAGATTTAGACTGAGAATCATCAATTTTTGATAAATGTCATAATTCTCAAATTGCCATCCCTTAACGTCTGCTGGGCTGGCTGTGTGTGGAGAACATGTGGCGCATCATACTCCCCACAATCTCCTCTATCTTCAATTAAGTTTGAGTTGCTTACTTGAATATAGAACTTATTCTCATCATCGTTTCAGGAGGGTTACCATGACGTCTTAAAGCAGTAGTTATATTATTATTCTTGAGTGGGAAAGGGATGGAGCTATAGAGGACATCTAGCTCCATCTCTTTCCCACTCTGGAATAAGATTAAAATAATACTGCTTTAAGACTTCATGGTAACCCTGCCTTCCTTAACCACCAGTCCTTCGTAAAAGAGACGCGTATAACGCCATCCTTTTTTCGCATAGAAACAATGATAACTGATCATTTTAATTTTAGCCTAGCTTGTTATTTCAGTACCTTTTTCATAACTTCTTTTCCATTCAAAAAGATAATGTATTTTAATTATAAATTGTTACATTTTATTTCAGTTGACACAAAAGACGCAGGTGTAGCGGAACTAGAAGTGATTTGTGAAGCGATGGGCGAGCGCCGCATTCGTCTGCCAGTCGATATCCGAGAGGACGGCAATACCTACAGAGTTCGCTTGCGACCTTCAGTGCCAGCACACTACAGAATCTACATCACTTATGGAGGTAACTGGTTTGAATACACTGAATTTAAACTTAATTAAAACAACCTTTGATATAAAACAAAAGATCTAACGTAGATATAATATTAATATCACCCGCTACTGATTCTCGCCAATAAAAATAGAGTTTTCGGAAACTCTCATAATAATTTTGCAACATAAAATATTGGTTAACTAGCTGTGCCCCGCGGTTTCACCCGCCGCTTCTGACTTGTTTTCTTTTTACGAAGCGTGATGTTACATAGCCTTCCTCGATAAATGGGCTATCCAACACTAAAAGAATTTTTCAATTCGAACCAGTAGTTCCTGAGATTAGCGCGTTCAACCAAACAAACAAACTCTTCAGCTTTATAATATTAGTATAGATTGAACACCTGCCCTATTAAATTAGCATTACCAATAACTATTTTAGACACGATATATTTGTACTTACAACTGAATATACTGAAAATTGACTCCAAAATTATCTCAATTGCTAGATTTTGTCTTTAAAATTAAATAATTCTGATACAAATGCAAACATAATTTATTAATTACAGGAGCAAACGTTTCCGGCAGTCCAGTATCGCTCGGAATTCTTAGCGGCAAAAGCAGCAGTATAGCGCGCTGTGCGGGCACGGGCCTGGCGCACGCGCACGTGGGCAAGGAGGCCGCCTTCACCATACACTGTACTGAGGACTCGCCGCCCGTCGTACAGGTAAGAGAAAAATATCGTCGTCATTGTTCTGCCCTTATCCGATTTCTATGGGGTCTGCGCCGACCATGGCATATCTTCTTTTTCCATACTTCTGCATTGGAGTTATTCCAGCAGTTACCTTCTGTATCATCCTGACACAGTAGGGGAAGAAATGGATGGCCGTTTCTACCCCTACTCTTTTTATTATTTTTTTTTTTTTTATTTTTTTTACTCTTATAGGTGAAAAGAATGAAAATTTTTTACTCGCAAAAGAACAGTCCTACTTCCTATCCTAGTCCTAGTAATATAATAAATGCGAAAGTTTGTGAGGATGGATGGATGGATGTTTGTTGCTCTTTCACGCAAAAACTACTGACCTGATTTGGATGAAATTTGGCACACAGATAATTTATAACCTGGATTAACACATAGGATATATTTTATCCCGGTAGTACGATCCCGTGAGACATAACAATACTCCACGCGGTCGGAGCCGCGGGCTTAAGCTAGTATTTTCATAAACTAAAAAAAAATGAAAAACCCAAAAATGTCTAATATTTTCTCATATCTTTTCATTTCACGTTCTGTAACTGCTTGTGTCATTTGTAGGCCTCGTATACGGTTACACTGTCCCCTTAGGCGCGAATTATACAGTAACGGCGTAAGGTGAAGGCGCGGCGCAGGCGCAACGCAGGCATGTTGCCGCTTCAAAACGTTTTTATACAAAATATACGTAGGCGACGTGTCGTGAATTACACTCAAGTGGCGCGGCGCGGGCACGCCGTTCTTTCGTTTCGTTATAAATTCCACGCCTGCGCCGCGCCTTCAACTTACGTTTCTGTATAATTCACGCCTTACAGGCACATAAGCATCGTTTGTTTTAATTTATATCAACGCCTTGTTAACCTTAAAAATATTACTTTCAGGTCGAAAGACTAACGACGGACGACAAAGACGACAGCACAGAGACTGGCCTCCTAGAGTGTAGGGTGGTAGCCGGCGCGCCTAGAGAGTGGCTCTGTGCGTACATCCCGCTCGTCGTGGGGCTGTACGAAGTCAGGATATTCACCTCGTCCGGGCCACTGCCGGGGAGCCCCTTCTCTGTTAAGGTGAGCAATATTACACTGATATGATGTTTTTTTTACAGAAGCAGATTGCTCAAAAAATATCATAAAAAAATAAATGGCGATAATGCCTAAATTTTTCTAATCCTGCACGCGAATTGTGGCCAACTTCATATAGATCCCAACATCTGTTTGGTAGTGATGACCTGAGGGCTTAGTCAAGTGCCATTCTATCAGCGGCAACTACGATGGAAACGAAATGTATCGGATCGACATAAGCTACCGAAACACTTATGTCAAACTGGTTGAAAGAGCGAAGCCACGATAGCCACTATTCTTAAAAGTGAAGGATTGTAACACATATTCTTTTATTACCAGGTGATAGACACATCAGCAATCGTGCCAGTCGGAGGATGGGGCACAGACAACTCGGGCCGCGTGCGAGCTCCTTCCAAACTAGTGCTCGACACTAGCAACGCGGGACCTGGCACGTTAGAGTGTCTGCTAGCGGGCAGGCATCAACGTAAGTCCTTTATTACTTAGCTTTATTGTATTTATCTTTTCCTCATTTTTAATTCTGGTCTGCCAGGGTCGGGGGCTGGGTGAAAGCTCCCCGGTGATTAGGGCTCCAGAAACAGGAACCTCGCAATGTGGGCCGTATCGAGGAGTACCGCCTTCTGAATCGGGCCTTGATCCAACCGATAGAACTTCCAAAGATGTTTGTCGTGGCTCTTGGCCATCAGGTTATTGGCCGTACCGACAATCGGCACAATGACAGCCGAGGTCACACTCCACATGTCGACAACCTCGTTCAACACTTGATACTTATCTTTAAAGTGATTGTTTAAAAGAATTCGCATTACAATTAAAGATAGCATTTAATTGAAGAACGCCTGATTACTCGAAAGATACTGTTACTGTGGCAAAGTTTCTGTCATCAACGACATGATGATGCCAGAATACTCGATGCTATTTTGGTCATTGAAACACAGCAACCAAGAAATATGTATTGGGAAAGATATAATAATATATTGATCAGTTACCTGTGAATACGTTGACGATGAAGTTGTTGTATCAAGACAATAATGAATTGTGGTGTGTCCATTTTGACGTAGCCAGCAATTGGTCAATGTCGCATATAAATTCAGTCGATCATTACTACTATCTTACTTTCTATGATTATGGACAAAATTAACATCTTCTCGTAACCTTAACAGGCGTAGAAACAGTATCCGGTCGTGCAGTAGTGACGCTCACAAGCGGTGAAGGCAACCCGGGCGGCGAGGCAGAACTAGAGCTGACGTACAACGGCGCGCTGGTGGGCGGCGCGCCCCGCCGCGCGCTGCTGGCGCCGCCCGCCAGCGCCGACCGCGTGACGCTGGCCGGCCGGGGGCTCGCGCACGCCGCGCCGCACACGCCCGCGGCCTTCACCATCGGTGAGTAGAAACAGTTTTGTTATATTTGTAGAAAAATTACAGAAAATCTGTAGCTGAGTTCGTCTGGGACGTTCGCATGCAGCAGAGATGAGAATGTTGAGATAAATGTGTGGAGAGACTAATCAAATTGAAATATTACGCCAATTTGCCGTGTTACAGCCGTTTCAAATAACTGGTAGTCGTTATTTGAATATCAATTATATATAGTAGTATCGTCAGTAAACAATGAAGTTCCTGACTTTACACACTTTTTCCATTGTCAAAATAAACCTTTTTTCAAAATTCTAAAGAGCAGTCTTACGTTTTAATCCAAATTGTATAACAAAATTTTACATATCCGCAGACAAGGCCAAATGGGTATTAATAACTGAAGCGTTTAAGTAGGCACTCGATTTAATTGCTTTTACAAGTACTTTTATATCATGAAATAATGATAATTTTGTGTGTGAAGAATGCTTTCATTGATAGCACTCTGTAAATTCAGACGTATTTCCATAAGACTCCGTGGCGCAACGGTAGCGCGTCTGACTCCAGATCAGAAGGTTGCGTGTTCAAATCACGTCGGGGTCAAATATATTATTTTTGTAATTTTGTGTTTTTCTCTTTCATCTTCACAATATCGATATATTAAAAGCGATAACAGTTATTTTTAAAATAAATCCGAAACGAATATTTTATCATTATTTAAAAATCATAGTACATCAGCAAAGATAATTGTCCAAAGATAATCTATTTCGCATTACTTCTAACACCTGTTTACAATATACATTTGATTAGCAATATTTGCGGTACCTATTGTATAACCAAGCAGCAATTCAGCTTTTGAAATTGAAAATGTTTTTTTTATTATCTAGGTAATACATAAAGGTAGCTGCACACCATTATATTCAAGTTGAGTTGTCATAAGTGACTCAAAATATTACAGTCAACGTATAGTTACTAGACTTCTTCTTCTTCTCTTCTCTTCTTCCCTTTTCTTCTTCTTTTTATCTTGGCGCTTGGAATTCGATATCCAAAATTATGTAGAAACTGCTTACCATGACGTCAGGCTGCATTTTTTTTTTAAATCTTTTTAGTTGAATCTATGATCAAACATTTCTACTGACAACGATATGTTGTAGCTTTTTTTCAATTGTTTCTTGGGATTGGAAAGAAGATTTATTCAGAGAGGATTAACCATAACTTAGAGGTTTTCAAAACTTTCCTCATCATCTTCTCGTCCTTGCCTCGTATAACTTGTGGAAGTCCCATGTAAGGGGCGAGCTTATTGCCTTCAACTGGACAGGGATCCATACTCCGGGCTACTACTGAGAAATTCCTAATGGGAAAACTCAAACATATTTTAATTCATGTTTTGTTTGGATGCCAATGCATGGTTAGCTAAGTGACGTCATTCTAAATTCAATATAGCGGACGGGTTATTTTTTATGCATCCCCATGTTATGGGGATTCATAAAAATAATATGAGAAATAAAATGATGTCACTCTAAAGCGTGTTTTTGAGTTTTTTAAACTATAATATTTTCTTGTTTGAAACTTTTCGCCATGATTACTGAATTGTGGTATTTCGTCTCAGACGGCAGTGCAGCTGGCCCCGGCGCCCCGGAGGCGTCGCTGACGTCGGCGGAGGGCGACAGTGTGGCCGTGGCGCTGGCGGCGGCCGGCCCGGGCCTGTGGCGCGCCAGCTACACGCCGCGCCGCCAGGGGGACCACCAGCTGCGCGTGCTGTGGGCTGCCCGACTTGTTAAAGGTATTATACTTTTTTATTTTTTTGAGACCTCATCAGTGTTCATCGAAGATTTACAGAACACTTCGCATGATGCAAAGTGTGCGGGATGAAACGCCATACTGGCATTTGGAAATCATTGTTCGGCAGTTTGTGAGGCCACCAATTCTATCAGTGTTTTATTGGTGTTATGATTTCTAGCAGCTATAATAGTTTCCACGAGATTTGAGGACACTAATGCCAAAAATGTGGTTCTCATTAAAATGATAAGTTAGTTTTAAACTATTGTCGTGTAATAAAAAGATCACATGACATCGTCACATCACAATACCCAATCTGGACATCTAGCCAGTCAACCAACTTGATGAGATTGGTTAATCTTTGAATAGCATCAAACAAATGGTAATTAATGAATGTTTTTTTTTCTTTCATGCAGGTTGTCCACTAACAGTGAACGTATCAGCGAGCTCGGAGAGCGGCGACGCGTCGCGCGTGGTGTGCTCGGGCGCGGGGCTGGCGGGCGGCGTGCTGGGCCGCGACATCCGCGCCTGGCTCGACACGCGCCGCGCCGGGCCCGGCGAGCTCACCGCGCACTGCACCGGCCCCAACAAGGTAACTAGCGTTACACCTGCCGACCTAGCAAGCACACTGACTATTACAGGCCCGAAGACACCTAAGAAGCGGATTCCTACCGGCTTCCCTTCGGGAACAAGGCACTACGTAGTGTCTAGGTGTCTACAGACTGTAGTCAAATAGTATATTACGTACACATCTGTAGATATCAAATCACAGTACAGCCATTTAATTACATCATAGAATAAAAAACATTACAAAAATGGCAACATTTTTCATTCTTTACTTTTTTTTTCGGTTTTTTCATCATGTGTGTCATTTTCGTGGTTTTTGGGGTCGCTGATAACGAAAATGAGGTCGAAATAAAAAAAAATACAATTCTCATGTTTTCTTCGGCTTGTGACTCAATTTTGACCACTGCTGGCAAACATGCGACAGGGTAAGGGACTAACCAACGACGCAGAGGACGCTAAAACTTTTTCTTTTTTTAATAACCGATGGAAATTTTCTATGTGGCCCCCCCACAGAAAATTTTAGAAAGTTCAGAATGATGTACTGAACACGTGGTAACCGTTTTAGCGTCGGTGTCCCTTCCACCCTGTATCTAACGCCTCGAGCATTGCGCAATGTTGCAACTTCAACATCTAACCATGTAATCTATTCCAGGTCGCATACTGTGAACTATACGAGCATGGAGACGGCACGTTCACGCTGAACGTGAAGCCAGCGGAAGCGGGCCGACACATGCTGAGCATACAGTTTGCGGGGGAACACGTGCCCGGCTCGCCTTTTGTGCTCAAAGTGGCCGGCGCTCCCGACCCTTCGAAGGTAACACTTTACTGACAATTCAAATATAGAGCTGCATGATTCTTTTGGCGTCTACATGACATTGTTAGGAGGACTCTAAGGGTGTTACCATATCAATCGATCGATCGTCGATCGATGGTAGAATGGATTAGCCGACGTCAGCCAAAGCTACCCACCAATCTATCAACGTCGACCGATGTCGATCAATCGATTGGTGGTAACACTCTAATGGTAAACATTTTGTGAAATTGTATAGAAAAAACAAGATGGCGGATTTGTTCCGACTACGGCCACGCACCAATAGAACCTTGCAGCACTATATCATTGGAAAGAGTCATCGGACATGTGTATTTAGTTAATTATATTTATGCTTCACCTAGTGGTACATAGGCGTTCTTGAATTTCCAACGCAAAGAGCAAAGCAAATGGGGGCAAATACCTTTACTGTTCATTGTCAAGTGCCTAAAATATTTTCCAATAATTGGACGTAGCTAAGCGAAAAGGATCCCATCCATCCACAACATGGCCAAAAATGACTTTAGTTCACAAACTGATGCTAAAAGTTGATACTATAAGCCGCACGTGTGGGTTGGTTCTTATGTTGGTAAAAATGATAACCTTTTGTGTTTTGGTTGGATTTTTTTACTGGCTGATAGTTTCGATATTTAAGCACCAGTTTGATGCAATAAGTAATGTTTGGCCATGTTGTGGATTGGATCCTTTTCGCTTAACTACGTCCAATTAACTCCCTATAATTGCTTATACACGGGCAAATTTACAGTAAAACTTACTAACTTTCATATAACCTAATTTTGAAACCCTCTGTTTATGTATAGGTCCGTGTATACGGCCCAGGCGTGGAACCAGGAGTGCTGGCGACGTTCCAGTCGCGCTTCCTGTGCGACACGCGCGGCGCGGGCGCCGGCCAGCTCACCGTGCGCGTGCGCGGGCCCAAGGGCGCCTTCCGCGTCGAGATGCAGCGAGAGAGCCAGAAGGACCGCACTATACTATGCAAAGTGAGTAACCAGTGTTTTATTGAGATTTCAAACTTTTACAGAAGTATATTGGGCCACTATAATGCAGGTTGCAGGCCGAAAACTAAGCTATGCCAAAATAAACTAAGCCAGCTAACCTAAACTAGAAATATGTGCACACCAAGAACTAACCGAAAGCTCAGTCAGTGTTGTGAAGTTCAATTTGACGGACGATATCGCTCGCCATGATTATAATTGATGAACAAAATTCCGATGAAAGAAAAGAAGATTAATACCGACTTATTATTATCTAAAGAAAAGACATTCCGGACCTTGGATAAGTCAACACCTTCAATCTCGGCTATCAAGACACTGGACAGCAGCTACGCATCGGCACACCCAACTAACTTAGCATCGCATATTTTAGCTAGCTCACATAGCTAAGTTTGCAGTCTGTATAAAAGTATGAAAAACTGCGCCAGCTATGCGAGCTAAGCTGAACTAAGTTAGCTAAGTTTTCGATCTGCTGCAACCCGTATAAATATGTCGTAAGCAACTACGTCTTTATAATAAAGATAACAAACATTTACATTAGTAATGACGATAGTTTTGTCGTAAATGCTAGGTAATATATATCGAGATATTGATCTATTAAGCCGGTCAATCGTGTATCTACCAGCTTATCATTTTTTCATAATATAACGTGTGATTGCGTTGCTTGCGGCAAACATTCCTTTATCACGTGGAGAGAGAGTGCAGAAAAGGCATCTCTACTGCGTAGTTCCCTTTAAAAACTGAACTAAACAGTGATGCTATGCTTCATATTAATGTACGACAGCAAAATTCGGCACGGCCGAGCGGCATGATCTGTACAAATAAATAAATAAATTTCATTTTTGTCTTGTGTCTGTTTGTTCCGACTAATCTCCGAAACGGCTCGACTGATTTTGACGATACTTTTACTGGCAGATAGCTGATGTTGATGTTATAACGAGTAACTTAGGCTACTTATGCTTATTTTAGAAAAAGGCTTAGGGTTCCTTGCAAATAAATTAAAACCCTTTAAATTATTAACAAAATTAGATTCAAATAGGGAAGTAGTATTTTTATAAAATTTCACGGGAACGGAGGTCGCGGGCAACAGTTAGTGGAATATAATTATGTAGATTTATCTTCGGGAACAAGCCATTCGGCTTAGCTCGATTTTGATTGTGCAGAACCCACCCGAACACGATTCTGCAAGGGAAGATGCCGATCAGAGTTTGTAGGTCGAATATATGCAGTAATTACGAAGGGTCGGCTTTGTTGCTCAACAAATACTGCCGAATCGAATAATAATAAATAATTGCGTTCACGATAGTGCAAAGTTGTTGACCTCTTTATCACGATAACATAAAAAATGCATTAAATACGAGCTCTTTAATAAATTTGCCCATTGCCCACAGTTTTCTCCCACCGAGCCCGGCGACTACCGCGTGGAGGTGCGATGGGCAGGCCGGCACGTGCCCGGCTCGCCTTTCCCCGTCATGATCTTCGACACGCAGGAGGAGCTGCGCCGCTACATGCAGGCTTCTGCCGCTTGATACCACACCACACACTACTTGCACCTACGTATCTAATTGTTTTACTACCCAACAAGTTATAAACTTATCTTCTAATTGTATTATTGAGGAAAGTAAAAGATTGAATGAGATTTGGGTAACCATAATATAAATACGACATCTTTTGATCGTGAGGTTAAGGAAGTTAAAATGATAAATAAATTGCAGACTATCAATTAAAATAGTCCCGTATTCAGAACACAACTGTCATTCTTTGACAGTTGTATAAAATGGCTATAAAAATGGCAGATCGGTGTAAGGTGCCAATTTCTACCCAACCAGTAGGAAATTATAAAATTATGTTGTTTAGATTCTATATTATTTATGGAATTAAATATAGAATCGTTTGATTGTATCGTTGGCAGCTTATAACTAATAAATAATTTCTAAAAGTGGGTAGTTGTGCATTCACATTTAATCTTTTACATTTTTGATGGTTATACTGTTAACACATTTTATTTCACAAATATTGTCTTCAACGAATTAAATGCCTTATTTTAAGTAAGTTTTGAATACAAAATATCTTCATTGTTATTTCATTCAATCAGGAGATACGATTGATTCAATCTAACACTGTTTACGTGGATGTATATCCTCTAAAATATTATATTGTTATCTCTTACTGATATAACGTGCACGAATATGTTATAATCCGAATCGTACGCATTTACGATAAAATCTGAACGAACAAAACATTTTATATCGCAAGTAAAGTGAGGTTTTATTTATTGTATTTTATTTTATCAGTAACTTGATGAATTACTGTTCTAATGGTAGTTCCACAAAATGTAATAATCCGTCCATGTATTTTTTATAAGGTAGTGTAGGCAAACCATTAATTCCTGCATCTGTACGATTTTCTATAAAAACGGCGCCATCATCGGAATAAAGGTATTTAAATTATGAACTAAAATAGTCTAATAGAATCTCTGTATTTGTATAAGTACATAAATTCTAATGCAAAATTCTAAATGTAATTTTAGAGATAAATGCATAATAATTTGTTTGTTAATATTTATTAATAATGACATATTAGTTTTACATCATTTAACTTAACTATTGTAACTAACGAGGTATTTGTTTATTGTTATCGCGTGGTCAAGCTCGATAACCACACCGATGTGAGCTTGAACCCGTAAGCTGCTGAATTATTCAGTTACTAATTGTTAATAAATTGAACTTTATAAATATTGGAGTTTTTTTTTTTAAATCACATTTTCCGTCCCCACCACACATCACATTATTGGTCACCCAGTGTTAAGAGGAGACTATTCAAGTACTATTACTCCTTTCGACTTAAAATAGCTTGTAGTTCATTCATAACAACTGAAATTTGAAATAACTTCGTCGAGTTTTGGATTCAGTTCAGCTTTTTAGAATTATATTTTCCCCTAGGTGTGTACATAATTCTTTACAGAGATCACGTACCACGTTGGGGTCAGCTTCCAGTCCAACTGAATGTAGCTGAATACCTGTAATTTACATAGAACGGCACTGACGGCGTGGCACGGCAGGTTGTACTGCGGCATCCCGCGGCGTTCCGTGGTATCTGCTGTAGTTTTGCTCCGCGCGGATTCGAAGTTTGAGCCTTATTTCAATTAACTTAGCAATCATAATTCCTCGACACAAAGTGATCCATACGTCTCACGGGATGCAATGGCTCATCCCGCGGCACGTCGCGTCATTTCGCGGCATTGTGGTATCGAAATAAAGTAACATGAATTCTAAATCATTGAAATAAGATTCAAAATAACTTGATTAGTAATAAAATTCTTTGCCATAAAACGCCGTGCCGTGACAATAATGCAAGTGAATGCATAATGCAAGTCGAATCAAATCCATAGGAGTGACCTTGCTTATCGACGTGGAATCTGCTTGAGCCGTTCAGAAAGAGCCTTATGTCCATGCAATAAAAGCTAAAAAGACGTGATTCGCCGCACTAAATGGTGGTGGTACGTGATAACCTCACTGATTCTGTTTCGATATGGTTGGTGACTACCTAAGTCGAAATTCACTTCAAATAAGTGCAGATATCGGGTTTATAACCGTAAAAATCACAGTTGCTGATGATGTTGGTAAGAATGTGGAGTTTGGTATCTGAAGGACACTGAATTCCTAGACGGGTACATGTTATTGTTATTAGAACGTGGGACTCTGCTGGTGACGCTTGTGCGCAGTGCGTCCAAACTCTGCCACAGCTGCTGCATCTGACCGAAGATTATCACTTCCAGGCGCTGGATCGAGCTGTGGAGCTCTCCTGAAAATGGAAAATTAATTGTCTTACAATACCAACAACTTAAACCAAGGACATTGCACCCTGAACAAAAGGTGCAATCAATTCAAAAGCGGGAAACGAACCCGTGATATTTATATAGCGCAGAAGCGCTATTCGGCCTGTGTTTTAACTAAACTCCTTTGAATGATTCTAGATAAGATTAACTAACTAAAAGGAAAAATTATAAATCGACAGCGTTTTAATTGCTCTATCGAACCTAAGGGCCTTAGCACACGGTGTTCTTTACCCGGCGTCGTTGCCGCGTCGCGTACCGTTCAAACATAAACACTCTAAACGCAAAGGTTGCTGCTTTTTCAAGGCAGTAAATACACCGACGACGCGACGACAAACGCAGCGCGGAACATGAAATCTACGCCTTTATAAGGCGTTGTGGGAGTAGGCCCTAACTCGTACTTTTGAGAGCCAATTGCTCATTTTTTTTTCTCGTGGCAACAACTCAATGAATCAGTGTGTGTGTGTGTGGAAAATTGGGCAGACATGAATTAGCTAATGGTGGCGCTGACCTCTTCTGTCTTACTTTTAAATGAATGCTACCTCATGTGTTCTTCTACCATTTTAGGCAGTTCGATGCTCCAAAAAAACATATGTACTTAGTATCATATAACATTATGATTTATGAAGAAGATTATAGACTTACTGAGATGAAACACATGTGATTAAAAGAGTGACGAATATGTTGATAGATAGAGAGGGCCAAATGGAAAGATACCAGGTGGATTTTGTGAGGAATGATATGAAAGAAATGGCAAATGGCAAAAAGAGGATGATTACAAACTTACGAGAAGTAACGACTCCATGTAGCCTCCTTGTGATAGTAGCGTTGGCTGTGGCGTTGACTTCCTGTGTCTTGACTGAACACATGGCCCGCGCCTCCTCGCGCGGCCCGCTGCCGTGGTACGTCGAGTTCTTCACCTCGATGTAAGGCTTGCGCTGTATTTGTTCGGGGGCATTCGTCAGGGTATAGCTTGGGCCACGTACTGTGGAAAAGGTGAAAACACAATTTATTGATAGGAGCTGCAATTATTTAGAGAAATGACGACCAAAATGGTGGACAGACCCTATCCGTCGGATCTTATAAACTTTCTTCTCTAGTGTGAGCCAGCACTGCCAACATATTTGGCGCCAAGACGGGACACTAACAAGGTGGATCTCGATCCTGAGCACCGAGGAACCGCGTGTAAAGTAGACAGAACGAAGGATGTCATGCTATAGTAGATATAGAGATTGTACCTACAGTAGATTTAAATAATAAACAAAGAGCTAATATTTTACGCGTGACGAGATAATCTTACATACCTCATAAAAACAGTGCTCACTTGTACCTACCTACTTTAAAAACTGGGTCTGTTCAAAAATTGCGTGCACACCTCTTCTACAAAATACAACAGATTTGAGTCAGAAGCTAAATAATCTACTTTGCCAAGGTATTATGTCTTCCAAGAGTTTCCAAGTAAGTAATTGTAGACCCCTATTAGGTTATCAAGTGCTTGGGTTTCATAACTTATCTTAGTTTTGGTTAGCTTACCTACCGACACAAGTGGATCAGTACCTCCCTGAACGAATGCATTGTTACATTTCTGAATGAGTAGTCCTTAAAGGCAACAAGAAGTAAAAAGGCCATGTCCATTTTCACTAACTTTACGCAATTTCTAAATAAATACACAAAAAAATATTGCATATTCAAAATTTTAACTCTCAACGCTATGTCGAGTGCGCTTTTATTTAGGCAATTTTTCTTTTTTTTTTCTTCTATTAACAAGTATTTCTTGTAGGTATCAGCTAAAATATAATACCACGGGGAGATTCTTTTAATAAAGCACAGTGGTCTAAATGATCTCCAAAATATAGTTAGATAAAAAAGTAGGTCAATCACTTAACAGGCATCTGTAAATTGATCCTGAATTCGATTTGGATAAGAGTAATAGACACCTATTTGTTCCGCTCTTGAACATGATCGCGTGGAGTCAAGAACACGATGATTTAATCAGTTAAACAATCATTATTTATCATTGTTAAATTGAGTGTTTTGATAAAAAATAAAGCGTTATGATATGACTAGACTGCTTCCATGATTGACTAGATACAATGCACAACGTACTTAAACGTACACATGTTTTTCGACTGAAAAAAAATGATCCCTCAAAGCCTAAAAATATCTAGGTACCCACATTTGTGAAAATCAACAACTAAAATAGAGTGTACCGTGTCACGAAGTCGGCATCTTGGGCATCGTAGACAAGGTAAGGCAGCATCTCTATACCAATTTTAAAAACCATTCAGATGTAGTGGATCAGCAACGATTCTTTAATGTTTATTTAATTACTAAAATAACAAGACTCATTAAAAACAAATACTTACCAGCGTGTTGGTAATACGTCGGCGCAGTGGTAACATGCGAAACTATCGCATACAAGAAAACTGAAAGTCCCAAAACAGTTCGCAACATTTTCGATTTTAAAAAAAATCACCAAAAATAAATCTTCCAAAAAGTTTGTCACCAAACATTCATATTAAAACTTTTTTCAGTTTAAATTTCGAATTCGTTTCGCGCGTTCTTAGGAGAGGTCGAACTCTATGGTACCACGGATCAACGTGTACTGCATGAGATGGAGTGGGCTCGCTGAGAATAAATACTAGCGTATACATTGGACGAAATATTGTCCAAAAGCATCACAATACTCTAGATTTAATTACTTTTAAGTGCACACGGTCTATGGTAGTCTAGTCCATATGTTGGGGTTAATGGCCACTGGCCAATATACTTTGACAGTACCTATACTTATTTTTATAGGACTTATTATGCACTATCAATAGCAAACTAGCTACTATTATAACTTCTGTAATGTTAATGCAATTGCAATCCAGTCACATTTTCAAAGGCTACAAAAGTTCCATATTGGACTCTATTGTATCTAAAGTTGTTCACCAAAGTAGGTATATCGTTAACACAATTTGCTGATCAATACCTTAAAAAAAAAATCTGTCCGTCCCACAGCAAAATTATCTGTTGGGAATATTTGGTTAATGAAAAAGTAAGTCTAAGAGAGTAAGACTTACAATCTGAAATAACTGTGTGTTCATGCTGTTGGAATATCTAGCTACTTTTTTATAGTATCTTTCTTTATCGTGTGGTTAATGTCTTTGTCTAACCTGGTGTGAGGTGTCAGTGTTTTTATGCCGCCTAAGGGCCTCTGATTTGGCTTTACATGCCGTCGAGAAATAACTCTCAGGCGTGCTGGTTTCCTCACGATGTTTTCCTTCACCGAAGGAAGTGATGATATACAATACTAGTGACCCGCCCCGGCTTCGCAAGGGTGCAATATACATATAAACCTTCCTCTTGAATCACTCTATCTATTGCTGAAAACTGCATTCAAATCCGTTGCGTGGTTTAAAAGATCTAAGCGTACAAACAGTGGGAGCGACTTTGTTTTATACTATGTAAAGAAGAAGCACATGAATCCGAAAAATCAGAAGTGCGTGTCTTGGGTTCAAACTCGAGACTTATGACTTGTAGTCCGACGGTCACACCACTAGGCTGTCACTGCTATAATCACTGCTATTTTATAGCATTAAAAGTAGCTAGAATAATTCTTTTTTTTATTGAAATTTGAGCTTTTATTTCTCGATGTTACAATTAAAGAAGTTTTCGTGGCACTAATTCGTAGCAACCTTTTTCTCACCCTCCACATAACCAGCGTAGTTAGGTACCGTAATACTCTTCCTCAACGGCCTCTATGGCATAGTCACAGCTTCCGTTTCAATAAACAAAAACCTATCTATACCTTTAGGGCCCGGCAGCGCCCGACCTTGACCAAAATAGCTCGGACACGGGAAACAGATACGAACTAAAAGAATTTATTGTTTCCACAACACCTGCTGGAAACAGCGAATGAAGTGTCTGGATAAGCGTAAAAGCTGATTAATTGTAACCACACATTTGAACTCAGGTATTTTTATGTTTGTAGCATAGACATCTTACATCTATGTACAAGTAGATAGCAGTGGCGAAGATTCCATACAACTCGATTCCTACCGGCTTCCCTTTGAAAAATGGCACAGTCAGTATTCTATAGACAAATAATGTAATGTACTCCGGCTTACCTCTTACAAGAATTGACACTTCGCTACTGGTAGATAGACGGCCTTAGTAACTAAATATTGTAAATCTAGACTCCATACATACATACAAATAAATAAAATTGAAGTCTGTTTGTAATTTCAAAATAACAGATTTTTACTGAATGCGTACATAGAACAAAAAAAAACATTATTTAAATTTTTTTGTCTGTCCATCGGTCTATTCGTCTGTCTGTTTGTTCCGGCTAATCTCCGAAACAGCTAGACCTATTTTGATGGGACTTTTACTGGCAGATAGCTGATGTTATAAGGTGTACTTTTAGAGGACTTATCTTTTGAAAGAAAAAAAAAAGAAAGAAAGAATAAAGTTTAGTTTAGTTTTGTGTTTTAGTTTTTTTTTTTTTTTTTGTTTTCTTTTGCACTATGTTCGATTCGATTACCACTTGGAGTCATGAAACACTGGCATGTTAACTAAGTTTTTTAATAATGCCATGACAATGACCTATTATTACGAAATGAAACTATGATGAACGTATAGACGTTTTAATGACGCCTTATCTTGAATTAAAAAAGTGGAAAAGTTAGTTAATAACTTCAGTTTCTATGGATACATAACATAATACATAACAAACTAGTTTTGATAAGTGGCCTCTATTTCTCGAGAACGTCTCTAGTCGAACAAAGAACACCCCGAGAGCTAAAGGCGCTACCGAAAAAGCCCTTCCTGATAGATGTAAAGAGCCTTTAAAAGTGGCTACTAATAATAAAGCTACATGCCAATACGTAATTACCATATACCTATGTTGGTACTTGCGTTTGTCTAAGAAACGGAAACATTAAAAAGTCGTACGCACAGAATGTTGGCGCCGCTTTGAAAATAATGACGAAGTCGGCCGTTTCAGACGTTTCATCATTGGCACGTTTGACATTGGTGCCAGAAAATCAGAAATGTATTGTTTTTAAGTACTACTAGGTACTTATGTACCTACGTTGACCTACGTTAACGTACTAACTACTCCATAGCGTACAGCAGTAGATTAATTAGTACCTAAGTAATTCGATTTTTGATTGTTGAGGGATTAGGTTCAACTCCTCGGTCAACTAAAAAATCTTTAGAAATCCAGGCTGACTGATTGACTCCTCTGGAGACTTCTAAAAAAACATGTACCTAAGGTGTGTCAATAATGCATCTCTTACGAACCTAACCTTTCATTGCATAAACACGACTAACTCTTAGAAGTGCCCTTAGAGCGAGTCGTGTCTTATCTGTGAATGATTTTCTTTTGGAACTACTGAATAAGGGTACTATGGTCTATGTGTAGAAGGCTAAATACCGTATAGTTTCATCATTCTTCAAATGTCATACCTATATTCGGTCAGGGGGTGTCTTAGGGGCGCCTCTGTCTCCAAAATACCTCATCTCAGATAATGAACAGCTTTATAATTTTAACTAGGCATAGTGCCATTTCCTTCCGTTACGCCCTACATCTAGATCTAGGTGACCCATATCTAGGAGCCCCAAAACCAATCACCAACGCCAAATTGAGCATAAAAATAATTTTACAGTCAACTGTCAGTTACTAATTGATTTACGAGTCCATGGCTCTCAAACTATTACAAATGTCAACGGGTATTTGTCCGCCATGATGTGTTTTTGACATCTGGCGTCGCGTGCGCCGAATCGGAACACAAATAATACGGAGCTATAAATCTGAGTCGTAACTATCAATGAAGCAATCGAGTCGACGTTTGTATGGATGCATCGATATCACTCATAGGTGGACGGACTTGACAGATGTGTATCCTGTGTTGACATGATTTGAGTAGGTTATCAACCTAGATACCTATGTCTTCCTGAAACTATCAGTGCCTTCACTGTCTTGCAGCTTGCTTGCTGGTCCGCCCGTGTAGTTTTTCGACATAGAGGCGGAAGGCGAAGGCGAATGAAAAATGGTCGGAAAGAGACCTTTGTGTTAGTTTTTTTCAAAATTTTGTTTGAATTGGCCGACACATTTGAAACTTTTTTTTGACTGAAATTAGTTAGTTTAAAGAACTTTTTTTAATATCGTCTAAGTTCTGCTGTGATTTTGCGACACAGCTGGCCTTGATAAAAGTGCTAATTACCTAATTTAGTGACCAGCATTCATTGGGGAATGTAAACACTCTGTTTAACACTTGTAACGAGTGAATGTCAACTAGCTAGTCAAATGGGACATAGTGTACTAATAACCTATGCGTAAGCGTGTGCTAGATTTTGGAACAGAACTAATATTGTTATGTCATTAGTTACAAGGACGAAACTGTTTTTACGTAATCAGTTCAAAATAATAAATAAAATAAATAAATATTTTTTTTTATTTCAGAAAAAACACATTTTAGCTTCACAAAAACAATTTTCAAATAAAAATGAGCATTTCAGACAAAAGTGGATCGTTGGAGCCTGTACTAATGATTAAAAATCATTGTATCACAGACACCAGAAATCTAGTGAATTCTATTATTAGTTACTTGAATGTAAACATTTTTAGTAGTTAAATGTAAACAAATCAGTAATAAAGAGCTTTCGGGCAGACGAGTGCCGTGGGCGAATCTTAATTGTTAGTTATAAAAAGCATATTTTCTAGACCGTTCAGGTCAACGATCTAAACATTTATAATGTCTATCGTAGCTTTCGACATAACTGACTCATGTGGACCATAAATTAGATTGCCTTTTCAGCGAACACAATCTGTCTCGACTTGTATGGTGATACGTTATGCAATGTCACACTCTACAATAGTGCTATAAAACCCTAGGCCAGGGATGGCAAATCTTTTCACAGCTGTGTTCGTATATGACCTACCCATAAGAAAAAAAAATGGCGAAGGCACATGGGCATTCCACCGAAATCAAAGAAAGGCTAGACAAAATAAACACAAAAGATACTGACTTAGTTACAACACCTACAATTATTTACGAGTTTTTTTTTTCAATTCAAATTTTAGATCTGCTTCATTTATATCAAAAATACCAAATCACATACCACACACACACACAACACACACACACAACACACAATTACACACACACATACACATAATTACACACACACATACACATCATTACATACATTACATGATATACAAAAGTGCAATACCTACACGGTCAAACGGGTCAAAGTGTATGGAACAGCTGATTTTTTTTTAATAACCGATGACAAATTTCTATGTAGGGGGGCTCAGAATGATGTACTGAATACGTGGTAACCATTTTCGCGTCGGTGTCCCTTCCATCCTGTATACTGTAGTCTGGATGGAAGATGGAGAAAGAAAGCGCTGGACGGACGGTCGGAGGAATGTGGGAAGATAATCGACTAGGTGGACAGACGATCTCATTAAAGTGGCCGGAAGAAATTTTAGAGCCGTGACACAAAACCGCCAAAAGTGAAGAGATTTGGAAGAGACCTAGACTCAGCATTGGATGGCCAAAGGTTGAAGAAGACCTTACCACATTTCGTACGTCAATCAATTGCATGCCTAGTATTTTCAGTCGCATACCACAGGTTGGCCATCCCTGCTCTAGGCTTACGAAGACGGGTGTGCCGAACAGCTGATCTACTCACAGATATGCATTTAAAACGTTTTCATCTTTAAATGTGTCAAGGACATGGTACAAACTACAATGATCTAGTAGTCCTCATGGGAAGTATAATTGAATTAGTTTAGATACGTTTCATGTACCATTCCACAAAGGTTGGCGGAGGCATAACGTTGATTGAGTTCTGTGCTGACCGTGAAAGACATTGAACCCTGTCGAATAACAACGGATTTTGATATAGGTATCTACCACTGAAGTAATAGCTTCGGATTCAGGATATTATTTGATAACCGATCAGTTACTTCCTGAAGGGACTGAGCCACATAATAATTACTTTATGCACTCCGCATAAGGTGAAGGCGCGGTGCAGGCGCAGCGCAGGCATGAACCGTTTCAAAACGTTTTCATGCAAAATGTACGTAGCTGGCGTTCACGTCGTTCTTTCGTTTCATTATAAATTCCACTCCTGCGCTGCGCCTGCACCGCACCTTCACCTACGCCGTTTCTGTATAATTCGCGCCTTACTTAAAAACTTTACATTATCATTTTTAACCTATTATAACCATAATCCATTATTTTAGGTGTGATAATATTACTTTAACAGCCGATAACCAAGTAGGTATGTCGCAATAGTTTATAAAATAATATTGTTGCAAAATAAATGCTACAGTCACTTATTTATCTAAAACAAACAAATCAAACTATAGTAATCAGATATCGAAATCCGGATTTCGAAACTGCAATGATAACGTTTTCAGGTTAAATTAAATTACGGGTTAATTCACTAGACATTGGTATTCTATAAATAGACGTCGCATATGTATAGCAGTATTCAGAAATTTTATATGAGCAACGTTTTAATTCGAACAAAGTTCTTATTATTTGAAAATAGATCTCCTGTCTGTGTCTAAAGCTGAGTTTTTAAAGTGCAACGTGTGAAAATGAAAATTCTCGTCTCATTTTTAGTGTTGGTGGTTTTAAATGAAAACATCAGTTGCTACGGTAGCGGTGGGTACCTCGTTAAGTCTCTTTTAATTTATGACGCCGTAATGTTTAACGTAATGGGTAATTACTCGGGTAAAGGCCAAATTGATCGTTGGTCAAGCTTATTGAAAAAAAAAAAAAACAATTAGTTGTGATATTTTTACCGTTTTTCTAGTACAGCAATATCATACAGGCACTAAAGAAAAAAGATAATAAAATGTAGAAAAACAATGCAGGACGTATGATCTGTTCATTTCATGCATGTCAAACAAAGATGACTGAAATAGAGGTTGGTTAGAAACGATTAACGATTTCTTGCCAACCCTGTATATAGGCTGTAAACAGACCCTTCACATACCCGTCAACCAAGCATTCTGTACATCAAACTAAGTAACTTTACGCAAAAATTATTGCTGGGAATCGACTTTTTTTTTTGGGGTGAAAAATCACGTTTTAAGGTAGGACTCCATGGAAAGCACTCAAAGCATTGTGCTAATGGATAGATTGAATAGTACGGGGGTCGTGGAGGTGTGTAAAGTAAAAATCTTACATTAAAACATGTTTTTTAAAAAAACTTTTTAAAATGTTGGAACTTTGATCCCCAATATCTCCGTAACTAGAAGGTTCCCAGGTATGGTCTAGAACAAAAAATGATCGCAAAGACGGAACAAGTGCCTTTCGGTAATGTTAAGGGTCTTTTCACACCCATTGGAATTAACAGAAATTAAATCATTGTAGGTATTTTGAGAAAATCTGGCTTTAGTTTTAGGCTGATTACCATAACCTGATTTTACCATAACCTGATTTTCTTACATAAACATGATTTTTAGCTAAAAGTTCCTCTTAATTTTAATATTTTTCAGACACCAGTCCCACCAGCAACAGGAAGTTTACTCCAGAGGGAATATTTCACCTACTATCAGAACAAGTCAGAAACCTGATCAGGACTGGTGATATTGACAACGGAGTACCAGTTCTGGACCCTTACGAGTTCCAGTGGAGGCACATGAACTTTGAAGCAGGAGAAAGGTTTACGTACGTATAAAAAAAATCAAATAATATAAATATTTACGAACTTTCTTCCTTCAGAAGATCATTAATCAGAGATAGACAAAATGTATAGGATGTTAGTGACATCGACACGCATAGTATTTACCATGAATGACCACACAACATGACCTAAAAGGGTCGAAATATTCGCCGTTATTAGTTTTTATTTTTTTTTAAACTTTGCCCCACACTAGTAATTTCTCCTGTATCGTGGGTGCGTTTACAAACATTTAAATTCACATACACAAACAGCCAGACCCGGAACAACTACCTGTAGGCCATACAAATATCTGTTCCACGAGCACACGTCAATCGCTCAGCCACTGCGCCAACCGTGCTGTCAACGTGTGCTGACTTAAAAATAAAACTGTCCCATATTATTTTGAATCCATGATTATCCCTTAAATCGTGTAGTCTTTATTTCAACGCAGCGCGTCGCATACCCTTCTTAAAAGAACGCAGCATAAGGCTCAGTGCAGACAGAACGGAGCGCAGCGGAGAGGATTTTATTAACGCACTTGAAAATAAACTTTAAAATTATTACAATAACGTGCATAAATGCTTGAACCTGACAAAAAATGCTCGCGCGTCCTCGAAGATACGCCGAGCATACGCGATCCGTAAAGAAAATGCCCGCGACCGCGCGGGGATTATTCCTCTCTGTCTGCGCTGACCCTTAGTCCTTAACCCAAAACCCCGAAGAAGGTCGACCTATAAAGCCCATAACTCGAAAATGTAACATTTTTGAAATAATACCTAATGTAATCCCTAATCTTTCAGTGCCAACGTCAACATAACCGACGGAAGATTTACTGGTTTGGGAGACTACCGACTACAACAGCTCAATTTTACTAAAAGTGAAATTTCGATACAATTCAACATTGATATTCCATCCTTGAATTTTTATTCAGGTAAATTATGTTTCGCGGGTTTATGTAATTGACATGTGATGCGGGGGAATGAAGAAAATATGAAATCTCGTTGAGAAAGTTTTGAGTATGATTACAAGATTAAGGGAGGTCAAAGACACTGGCTGGATAGGTGTCACGGCGTTCTGACCTACCGCATGACGCAGGTCCTCACCGGACACGGAAGTATCGGGAGGTACCTGTGTCATGGAGGTCAACGACACGATGGTTAGACTGAGTGAAAGATCCCCCCGCCCCCCCTTATCGTATAATTAGTGCCTAACCTGGTGTCAGGATTTTTATGCCACCCATGGGCCTCTGACTTGAATGAGAATATGGCTACAAAGGGGGTAAATTACTGAAAAGACGGGTACATAGAGAAGTACTGAAAAAACTATAAACTATCATTCTTGCTGAACCAGCCAATGTTGCTGATAGTGACGTTCCCTATAGATAAATTCCCCTAAATATCTATAGAATTTACTCATGATTACGTACCTAACTATAAAGTTTTTTTAACAGAATTTTACGAGCTGGACGGCAACATTTACGAAGGAATACCCATAAAAGGACAAGGCATAGCCGAGTGAGTACATCAAAGAGTTTAAATAAAATAAAATAAATTCTTCTAACTTATTTCTGATCATACTTTGAAAAAATAATATCTTTTGCAGCATTGAAATACAAAACATTTCGCTATGGGGGAAAGCATACCTGAAACAGTCTACAGATGGTAAATCTATACTCCTGGACAAGATTGAAGATCCTGAGTTCAGCATAGAACGTATTGTGGTAGGTGCAATTAACTCAGCCAATAGGGATGTTTCCTGAAAAAATCTAATTAATCCGTCAGATAGATTTCCAAAAAATATTGGACACGTATTTTTTTCTTTTTTCACGAAAACTAAAAATAGAGACGATACAGTGCGTCGAAAACTCGTGTGACGTCATTCTTCAATACACTTTTTACAGAAAAGTGACGTCACAGGCCCCCACTGAGCCCCATGATCTTTGATGCGTTTTATCTTCGTCAATTTTTATTGTTTTGATAAAACAAAAAATATGTATCCAAATTTTTTTCGACAATCTAACTGAAGGACTAAATAGAATCATATTTTATTTTTATTTTGGGACACGTACAGAATACTACTTTAAAAAACTAAAAATAACCAAACCTACAAAGGACAGGCAAATGTGAAAGATATTTATTTTTAGTAATCGTTTTCAGCAAGACATCTCACCTAGATACACAAAAATGGTCCATTTTTCCCAAGCAAAATAACATCTATTTAATCAATAGGTACCTACATCAAAATTTATGTGTTTGTTTGTAATTTCAAAATAACAGCTTTTTACTGAATGCCTATGAAAGTTTATACGGTAGTTATAACAAAAACACATATATTTTTTTAATTTTTGTCTATATGTTTGTGTGTTTATCTCCGAAAAGGCTGCACGATTTTGACGAGACTTTTACTGGCAGATAGCTGATGTTATAAGGCTACTTTTATTTTAGAAAAAGGATTAGAGTTCCGTGCAAAATAATTAAAACTCTTGAAATTGTTAACAAAATTCGATTCAAATCGGGAAGTAATATTTTTATAATAATTTCACGCGCAACAGCTAGTTGAAAATAAGTACATGTTTGTAGTAGTAACCTTTACTTTATCTCGTATTTTCTAAAATTCATTACCATGAAAAAGTTTCGTTGAACGCCATTCACACTGTTTCCTCCAATCCAGTCCCGAACCCAGTTCGACAACAACATAGACGGCATCATCAGCTCGATGGTGGAAGACCTCCTGGCTGAGTACCTGACCCGCTTCAACAAGTACATAGCCACGTCATTCAGTGGCTACATACCACTATACCTGAACCCTACCTTGGACAATTATGACAACTGGAACCTCCTTGCTACTTTACTGTATGATGAATTTGAATATTAAATGGTTAGTGGATTTGGTGCTTGTTTAAATTTCTCTTTTTTATAGGTATTTTATATCCCATTTTTTTAAATAAGTGCGTTACACCTTCTTTACTTCTCTTGCCGTCAAAATGTAACGCGCTTTTATTTTATGAACTGGGATATAAAGTACATGGAGCTGATCTGATGATGGAGCTGGATGGTGGTGTATCATAATATTGCATTGTCACGCGATAAACATATGCGTGCAAAATTTCAGCTCAATCGGAAACCGAGAACTGTGTCTAATTTAACTTATAAGATTTTATCACAGACAACGGGACAGCTGAAACTAAATAAAAGCTTGTAATAAAAACTTGTAAAAAAGAAAGTCTAACCTACTTACATACAGGGTGTAAACAGACCCTTCACATATCCGTCACCAAGCATTCTGTACATCAAACTAAGTAACTTTACGCAAAAATTATTGCTGGGAATCGACTTTTTTTTTGGGGTGAAAAATCACATTTTAAGGTAGGACTCGATGGAAAGCACTCAAAGCATTGTGCTGATGGATGGATTGAATAGTACGGGGGTCGTGGAGGTGTGTAAAGTAAAAATCTTACATTAAAAACATGTATTTAAAAAAAAACTTGTGGAAAAGTTGGAACTTTGACCCCCAATATCTCCGTAACTAGAAGGTTCGCAGGTATGGTATAGAACAAAAAAATGATCGCAAAGACTTGGAGAACAAGTGCCTTTATTTTATGTAAAGGGTCTATTTACATCCTACAATGTAAGTTTGACAGTGTCTTACATGTACATAGGAAATAATTCTGTACCTTTTCCACTACTGCCTCGTTGGTGTAGTGGTCGCAATCGCGACTACTGAGCATGAGGGGTTCGATTCCCGGGTCAGGCAAATTGTTATTGCATTTTTTCATCAGGAATTTCTCGGTAGCAGCCACGGAGACTGAATTTGTGCCCAGTGGATGGTATTAGGCTTGCCCCTTATTAATAAATAATATAATAAATCGTTTATTTATAAAAAGAGGCACATTTACAATAAAATATCTTAACAACTAAAATAGAGCACATTGGCCTGAACTAGGTGGAACCTTTGTTTCAGGCTACAAGGTGCATAAATACATACTTCATCATCATCATCATCATCATCATCATCATCATTTCAGCCGAACGACGTCCACTGCTGGACATAGGCCTCCCCCAAGTGTCGCCACATTGACCGGTCCCTAAATACCTACTTAAAATAAATAAATAAATTAACATGACAAGAAAAGTAAAGTTCTATAAATTTTAACTTACGAAAAATTTAAAAAACGTGTTAGCAGTTTATTTGCAGACAACAAGTAGATCTTCTGTCTGTGCATAAGACATGGGTTGTAAAAAGGTAATTATAGATTTTTTACAGCTAAAATAATTTAACTTTTAAATAAACACTGTTTTAAGATTTCACGGTTTACAACTAAACTTATACTGTCACTTACGGGATATCTTCCGTGAATATCGGGAGCTCAAAATAATGAACAATCACGGCCGTAAGTGACAGTATAAGTTTAACTTTTAAATACTTAGTTTTCTATTTAATCTATTGTACAGAAATGGGCCTAAAAATGACAAGAATCTTTCGACAAAGACATCTAATTTGGAGGTTGCATTACAAATGCACAAATCAAAAATGATGAAAATGCATAAATCATTCCGCCTCTTGTTAGTATTGTCAGCATTGCACGTGAGCATGGTGACGCTGTTTTAATACTAAGTGCTGAGGCACAGTCAACACGTTGCAGAATTTATGCAGCTGATCTGTGGGAAAAAAAGGGATGGAAGTTTGCTACCTTTAAAATTGCTCTATGAGCTATTTCAAGCGGAAGCAAGATAGTTTTTGTTTTTTTATTACATAGAATTGCCGAAATGTGGGTGTATCTACTATTAGGTACACCTCTGCCTAACATTTCGGGGATTACAGGCGTGATTTACAACACCTACTCATATCTACACACAATTTTCCACATTTGGGCCATGAAATTCTTTCTGATTGTTTGATTCAGAAGCCACATAAAACAAATTAAGCTAAAAATATTTTACACCCCCAGTCAATGGAGAGCTCATCTGCTTTTACTTGTTTATATTCCATAATTACTAGCACTACCTATTCTACCTAACCCATAACCCACAACTGTGGCGAAGGTTCCATACAATTCGATTCCTACCGGATTCCCTTTGAAAAATGGCACAGTCAGTATTCTATAGACAAATTAATAATACATTTATAATCTCATTAAAGATATGTACTCCGGTTTACCTCCTACAAAAATTGACACTTCGCTACTGACCCAGAAGATGAATAACTACTGAGCATTCCAAACTGATCCGCAAGAAGTAGACTTACCGTGAGCTCCCAACAAACATTTGACAAGTCGCCACAACGTGCCGATTTCTACATTTGGTTCCATAAGCTGGTCGTAAATACGTCGCCATCACGTTGGCTTCACCGAGAATAGGCCCATTTTATACGAATCAGTGTGTAACGTAACCGTCGTATAAACCACTTTTTGGTCAGATAGTGGTTGTGTAGTAGTCGCAAAACCCACGTTTTCGTCGAGTAATGGTGTTTATTACCGCTGCTTTGCGGCATTTTGTTGCAAATAGGTAGCGTAGTATTATTTTTAAACAGGATTTTGCGATAAAGTGGTGAGATAAACGCCGTAAATTATTATGCCTGCATGACTTCAATATTTTATTTGTGTCACATCCATCCATATTATCTGATGTGCTATTTTGTTGAAACGCATTGGGCCCATTCAATCTATTGGGAAATTAATTCTATCGGGTAATATGAGCTAATTATGACAATTTAATTAACGCGCCATGCAAATTCTTTAAATTAAGTGATTTAATCAAGTATATTTTTAGTAAACGTGCTAACAGTCACCTCTATACGGCTTAGAGTTAAAGATACAACCATATTACAACATCAAAACGACGAATTATTCTGTGCACATACTTTTTGTTCAATATTGTCAGCCATATTAACTGAAATAGGGTTCCTTTGTAGTGTTTAAAAAACAATTTCACCTACTTTTCCTGGTTTGAAGACTGTTTATTTTTTTATATTTGTGTCATGTGTCAGTAAAGTACGTTCATCAATTATATTGAAAACTACTGTCAAAAGCTGTTTTTTTTAAGTTGAAGTGATTGAAGTTTCTTTACGTACCTAATTAAAATGGTGATTTATTCATTGGCTTCGAATCTAATAAAAATGATTTGTGATATAATGGAAATCGATAAGTTTTTAACCAAATCTGATTTCATCACACTTGCACGTTGGTGTTTGAGATGGCCCTGGATATCTACTCACTTTATACGTTCAGATCGTTGTTTTGGTTGCGGATTTATGATAACAAACAACAAAAACAAACCTGCACATTTTGTAGTGTCAGAGGAAAATATTAAATATATAATAAATTAATTAAATAATTATTATTGTTATTTAATTATGATTTTCTCTGGTGCCCACGCTGCACCTTTTTTGTCATATACGATCATTATCCGGAGGATGAATGTGAATATTGTAATTAGAACAGATTATTTTCAAAACAACTGATCATCTATACCTATTTATATATACATATTTTAAAGAGGAGTGTTTGTGAATTTATAGCTTTAATCCAAAGACAATGTAAACTAAGTAAAATAATTTCTTTGTTACTACTATGTTTATTTTGAATGATAAAACTGTGATTGTAAAGATACGTTTATTAATAATAAATAAGACAAAAATCTTGGATTTTTTAAAATTTTATTTACACCTTTACTTCAAAGTATGAATAAGTGGTACAAAATAAATATTTGAGCCACATTCTGCAGTGACTAACTTGCACTTTATGTCAGTTATATTAAATGTAATTTCTAATCTTCATCGAAATCAATTCTTTTGTATTCATAAAATCTTGTACGGAACCAACTCCAGTTTGTACATTATTGTCGTTACGTGTAGAAATATTCGTTTTATCCAACATGACGAGAGAAGCGCAGTATAGTTCTTTTTCACTTTCCTTTTAAAAGCACCACTTTTTTTTACATTTGCCCAGGTTTTTTTATTCATTTTGAGTAAAAGAAGCGAAACTTGATGGTTATTTTTTTGAAGTTTGTAAGCACTATAATAGAACACTCAGTAATTTAACGGTAGTATAAAAGTTATAAAATTGGCTTAAAACCGTATAAGGGTGCAATTTATTACTCTTAAATGGTCGTTAGTTAAAGGTGGTTCTCGCGATTCTAATACGAGTAATGGTGGGATAAAAGTCATATAGAGGTCACTAAGATCACGACACTGGTTTTACCACTAAATGACGCCGTTTCTACATAAAACTGTATAATAGTCATAAATATAGTCGTATAGAAGTTAAAACGATTTCTATATGACTGTAATATACGACTAAAAGTTTTATAAGAAAAAGGTGCTCTAAGTCGTATTACACGCTAAATTACTTCAATGCGATGTTTACAACACTTTGAGTCGCATATTTCTTATTTATACGACTGAAATGTTTGTTGGGCTACGGCTTGCTACGCGTAACAAGGCGCTGCTTCACGCGTAGCAGCATGTCTACGCAAAGCGTAGAAAGTAATTATGTAGGTAGATTTGAACACGGCATATCGGTAACCTACAGCAGATTAAAGATTTCCATTAATATGCACTTAATTAATTATTTTAGAATACATATTAGGCACCTACCTATGTAAATCAGATGAGATAACTTGCCAAATCAAAGTCGTTACCTTGATAGCATTATCTAAGAATTACCAGCCTTTTTAACCGATTAGAGGTCTCTTTGTGTGTTCGATAATAATTACACCAACTATGAGGTAAAAACAATTTAAGGTAGCCAACTGTGGACGTAAATAAAGATTATAACTAGATTATTATTATAATGCGACACTGATTACTAATTATCACACTATTTAATAGCAGATATTGGTGATTGATGGAATAAATCAGTGTTAGATCTTCGAGATTAAGTTCCCTTACCAGGTGCCCGTGAAATTACATGGACAGTAGCCGTCCGTGAGTCGAAAAAACTACTAGGTGAGTGGTGAAATATGGGTCGTTATTGACAGCTTTATTTAAGTTTTAGATTTATTGAACCGAATTTGTTGGGTTTTATTTTAAATAAAATAAAAAATGAAGTAAGTTTATTTCATATCATTTTGGCTTACATTGCATGACGAGGAGTCTCCATTGAGGCATAGAAAATGCCTGTAGTTGAAGGCTCCTCTTCCCTTACATTATAAATTTACAAATAGATGAATAACAAAAAGAGATTTTTGTAATAGAAAAACACCAACTATTATATCAGCAAATACTGCAAGTTTTTACATATTCTAGGTAATTCAATATTACCTGTTCAATTCCTAGCTCAACCCCCACGACAATAGGTGAGCAACGTTGTAAATGGTCCATTTACTTTTCTGCAAGCAATTTTTATTACTGAGTTGAGGTTTCCAGAATCCGAAGGGCCCAAAACAAGTGGCAATCACTTGTAAAACATTGCATTTTCTACATTAACTTTCAACGTTATTAACAAGAGTTTTTCCATAGCATAAATTAATGAGTCAATCCACTACAGTTATGATTTTTTCATTAACTGGTATCGCTGATAGAATATTACCTATTACTTCGTCTAGTCGTTCTGGGTTTCAGATATAAACTCTACCAATTTTTTTTCGTAATTAATTGACTTTAACTCCTTGGGTAGTAGGTAAATTCGTAAGCAAATAGCCTAATCTCTTGACACACACACATATACAACACAACACATTTGACTTCAAACCATACATTACCCAATAAATGACGTAATTAATGATTTTACGAATCCTATTTCTAGGTTTGATCAATTATACTAATGTCTCAGCTACCAAAGGACCATATGCATTTCTATCGCAAACCTAACATGACTCAACTTACGAATCAAAATTGAAAATCAAGCACATAACATGTTTATAATTTCACCATTAATGATACGATCTGTATTACAAATACATAATTACGCTAAATATTAATGACCATCATTATTTACGCTACCATGTACCCAAAATGCGATGTTTTCCGTTTCAGAATGAAACTCGTAATTGTGTTGATGCTGTGCGCCTTGGCGGCTGCGGCACCCAAAGTTGGAAAGCAATCACCTGTACACAGTAAGTAATCTAAGCTTAAGTACCTACACCTCATCCACGTCCAGTAACTCATTTCAAAAATACTTTAACTGCTAGATATTTGGTGTCAAATAAAATGCTTGTTCTTCTGGAAATGTGGAATTAACAAACGCGCATTATAACAGTGACATGGCAAATTTCATGTCATTCATGTCAAACATCTATTGCAGATTGTATGCCTACATGTAATTATTGTGGGCAAGTACCCAACGGGAATATGGATACGCCTACAGGCGTGATTTTATATTTTTAAGCAGGTATTATAAATAAATCCATGTTTATGTCTGTAAGTGGATCTTCTATAAGTAAAGTACTTTTCACGGATTTTTTTTAACTGAGTTGTCGGCATTTCTTCTTCAGCATTCATCCATGTACAAAATTTAAATTGACAAATGATTAATACAGAAGGAGGTAGGGTAGCCCGCGAAATTCAAATTTTCTTACGTTTTCTGCAATTTTCCGGTCAGTGTCAGGCTGTATGTTGAACAAAATATGATTCGCGGCCGTAATACCGTTTTTTTTAATTTTTTTTATTAGCCTGTACTGTCCCACTGCAGGGCAAAGGCCTCTCCCAATTCCGACCATGTGCTCTTTTCCCGCGCTTCCTCGAACCAGCCTTCGCGGTACGCGTCCAGATCGTCTCGCCACCTCTTTCTGGGCCGGCCTCGGCGGCGCCGTCCATCTTCCGGCAGCCATCGTGTGGAGACTTTTGCCCAGCGGTCATCGTGCAAACGGCTGACGTGACCCGCCCAATCCCATTTTAGCCTAGCAGCCTTCTTGCCAACGTCCATTATGCCCGTTTTGGAACGCTGCGTCCCATTGCCCTTACAGAATACAGAATTATAATCAGTAAAATCATTAATAGAACCCTCTAAGTTCATTTAAACCCATAGGATGACTATTTCATAAAAAAGTCATTCAAAGAGGTTAAAGGAACTTAGAGGATTTATTATTTTAATGATTATAACTCAGTAAAGCCATATTTTTACGGTCGCGAATCATATTTGAATCACCATACAACCTGACACTGGCCTGCAAATTACAATAACCTAACAGCATTTCGCGGCCTACCCTGGCGCGCCCACCTTAATAGGTTATATTCTCGTTAAACGGTAGGTATCGAAACACAATGTCATTAATAATCATCATCACTAAATTCCAAAAAAAAAAAAAATTGGATTGTATTGGATTAGATTGGATTGGTTATTAATTGTCATCTTCACTTACAGGCCCCTCGGCGCTAGAAACCACGGCAGAAGGCCGCAACATCCTAGTGAACGCCCTCATCCGTCAGCTGATCGCGTACGTCCGCTATGTCATCAACAATGGTTCTAACCTCTTAGGGCTTCCACCTCTGGACCCCCTGGATTTGGAGGACTACCATCTCTACGTCCCCGCGGGACTTGTCAAGTAAGTGCTATCCGCATCAGCACGGTTTTTGAATGCCTATGTTCATAACATAACATCACGCCTATAATCCCCGAAAGGTTAGGCAGAGGTGTACCTAATAGTACCTACACCCACATTTTGCCAGTTATGGTTTTTCAAATCCCATGTAAATAAGGGCGAGCCTATTGCCAACAACCGGGCATAAATTTTATCCGGACTCCGTGGCTGCTACTGAGAAATGCCTGATGAATAACCTAATAACACTTTGACCGACCTGGGAATCGAACCCAGGACCTCATGCTCAGCAATCGCTCTTGCGACCACTCGACTAACGAGTCAGTCTCTAATCCATTGGTTCCCAACCTATGGTCCGCGGACCACCAGTGGCCCGCAGGAGCTTCGAATATGGTCCGCGAAAGGTTGAAATGTTATTCGTACTTTTTAACTTGCTCTGAAGATGCAAGCTCAACCAACCTAATTGAAAACTTATCAGAGGCAAGCTGCAAAATTTTTTTGATCTTGCTGTCTCGCTCTCTCAAGATTCATAAGCATTTCTGCAAAAATCTACTTAATACTCCTACTTCTGTATGAATGATTGCTCAATTTTTTGAGCTCACTTCGATTGCTCTTGTATCCTTCATTATCTTAATTATAAAGGTTTTCATCACAATTTCCAATTTTTTCATTGTCTGAGTTAAAGATTCATCTCCCCAGATATAATCCTGTCGGTGTCCATAATTATCTAGGACCTTGTGGCCCCTGCTAACAGTAAGGACACCACCAGGTTGGGAACCACTGCTCTAATCTAATCATTATATTTTCCTTTTTAGCTTGGACTTACAACTGAAAAAAATCTTTGTGACTGGTCTCGGCGGGTTTGTGGTGCACAGGAGTAACCTGAACCTGAGCGACCTGACCTTCGACCTGGACATCTCTGTGCCAAGACTCGAGGCTACCGCTGGTATGTACCAAGTTAGAATATGCAGAGAAGGATTACAACTCGTTCTAAGCTGTCTCTGTCAACTTCAAATTGACTGAAACAGCATCCGGGACTCATAGAATTACCGTGACTCTGGAACATAAAGGGCTACTGAAGGACACCGTGGATTTTAGTCAGTACAAGTCTGACAGTCCCTCCCGCTCTGCCCTGGGTGGGAGGACTCATTTGATGATTCCACCACGTTAAAAAAAAAAAAAAAAAAACAGCTTGCAAACGGGCCATTTGTTTGTTATTATGATTCCAGCTGATTGTTATTATGTAATTGTGTGCAAGAGGCTTATATTCATATATGGGATAAATGGGTCACGAGTGTATACTTTTTTTTTTTTTTTTTTTAACGTGGTAAAATCATCATCAAGCATTTTTTTGGTATGCATTTTAAGCAGCATAATAGGCTGTACAAGCTGTTGTTTTTAAGTTCGAGACTGAAAGGGCAGCTTCTCAGCACACTCGTTCCATCATGGACCTCATCCATCGCTTTGCATCAGGCGTGATCGAGGTCAAGAGCAGGCCCATTTCGCAATAAAAAAAAATATATACATATAAAAAGTTCGTTTTCATACTATAAGCTGTTTAGCAAGGTACATAAAGGTTGTATTAGTGCTTATACAGACATTATCGGTGCAGAAAAGGCCCATATTGTACATACAGCTTTTTGCGTTACTTTAGTATTTAGCTGTATTAGAAACCATAACACTCAGTTTATTATCTTATAAAGATTGGAGTTCTGAATACGTTTTTTAGAGATACAAAAGTAAAAATAAAAAGAACTATACTTTTTACTAGCGGCCCGTCCCGGCTTCGCACGGGTGGAAATTTTTTATTTTATTTATTTAATATAGCCTATGTTACTCAGGGATAATGCAACATTCTAATGGTGAAAGAATTTTGGAAATCAGTCCAGCAGTTTTTGAGTTTATTCGTTACAAACATACAAATCTTTCCTCTTTAGTGTAGATTATAAAATTAGTGTAGACAAGTATCTTGCATCTTGTTCTGAATAAGTTTTTTAGAGTTACAAAAGTAAAAATAAAAAGAACTATATTTTCGATGACAATAACGTCAAAGTACACACGGCGGCACATGAAGATGTACTTTCCAGTATAACTTGGCCTCGCTTTGTATAGATTTCCTATACAATGAGAGATCAGCATAAACTGGTTTTTTATAGCTTGATTGGCCGTCGTGCGAACGTTCGCTTATTGCCAGTACTTTGGCATTAGGTCTAATCTGATCGATAGATAGGTAGTATCTACCTAGGTATTATCATAATTCTGAAACACCTGTTTTTTTACAGATGAGTACGACCTTATCGGAGATTTCTTCACCGCTATCCCACTTTACGGAAAAGGAAGGGCTAAGTAAGTATTTTTAATCTATATACATTACAAAAATACCATACCATACCACTATAAAAATACCATTATAAAAATTTGATGCCCAAGTACAAAACTCATCTCATTTGACACACATTGTCTACCTAACCGCGTCGTAATTTGAGGGCTCCAAACTTGGGGCAAGACTAATCAGTCTTCCTTATCCTTGTTTTTACCTTTGTCTTGCGTATTTCTGATTTGGCACACAAAATATTAGTACCTAAAAAATTGTTTGAGACCATCCCTTATGGGTGTCTTGCCATGGCCTAGATTTTAACTGCGGCATGATCATCCAGCTAGTATATAATACGCGGTGGATGTTAGTGATCAGCAAGACCCATAAGTGGAGACAGAAATGTGTTTTACAGCATTGCTATACAAGACGTAAGGAGAATATAAGGTCGTGTATTCAATGTTACAGCCTGTATACTCGTATTTTAATTATTCTGACTGAAACATCGCAATTTAACGAGTTATTTTGTCCTTTTTCAGTTTCTTAGTGGAAGGCTTCAGGTTCCAAGCGAAATTGTACCTTAAACAATCCGATGACGAGAAATCTGTACTCGTTGACAAGATAGAAAATACTTCCTTCGAAATTCCTAGTTTCAAGGTAAGGCTAAATTTTTTTAATGTTTTAAAAGGTCCTAACGGCTATAACGAAGCCATTTCAAGGGATTATTTTTTTTATCTGAGGAGAGAGCAGCGTGATATTGGCCCAAAATTTCGCTTTTTACCACGGCGTTGTTTGCGTCAGCGCAAGTCACATTGACCGAATATTTTAGGTCAGAAAGCAGGATAGGAGGTGGAACATGGACACAGGTCCCACTGCGAAATTCTGTCGTCACCATCTAACGACGCGAAGAAGAAGATGGGTAATGTTATGTTGACTTATAAATTTACGTAGTCTTATCTTTTTCAATTACAGTCGGACTTGAGCGGAGTTATCGGCGGCGGTGATATCGACGGCATCGTCAACTCTATTATTGAGGAGGTGATCATCGATTACGTGAACAGGTTCCAGGGTGCCATCGCCGCGGAAGCTACCAAGCTTGTCATCTCAGGACTGAACCCCATCTTAGATCAGCTCGACACCTGGGCCTACATCGCCGTGTTGCTACCACGCTCTTAAGTTTCCGAGAACAATAGACTTTTGTAAATAATACTTACGCTTCCTAAATGACCAGATGGACGTGTTCCAGAGAGACGACAAAAAGAACTTGGTTTTTAGTGAATCAAGAATTTCCGACATGATATTATGACATTAAATAATGTTACGTTTTAGTCTGTGTTTATTAACCGACTTCAAAAAGGAGGAGGTTCTCAATTCGTCGGAATATTTTTTACCTGCCTGTTTTTTGCTTCTCGTTGAAGGCATTGTTTTCGTCCTACCTTGGAAAATATTGGATGAAAAGTATCAAGGGTGTTGCCAGCTTTTGAGCTAGGGGGAGCAGAAAGAAAAAGAAGATTTTTTTTACACACTGCCTTAGACAGGTTAGAATTGTTTCGATCCTTCATACAGGAGTTCCTCGGTGGACTTTTAGACAAAGTCAAGAGAAAGTAGTCTGTAGCTTGGACCTGTTAGAATTGTTTCGACCCTTCATACGGGAGTTACATGGGGTACTTTAGACAAAGATAAGATTCGCGATAAGCGAGCGAAGCGAGCACGAAAATGTTTACATCATGCCTTGAATTAATGAGTTTGAGATCAAAATATCTACCTACATGCTCCATTTTTTTGCAACTTTATTATGTATGACATAATTGCCTATTAAGGCCTCAGGCAAGGAGCTCCTAATTTATTTCAGCCTCTGTCTGTAACGGTAGATCATGCGTAAGTTCAACAGTAGTGCCAACCCAGAAGCAGAAAATAGGAGCCTCTGTGATGAAAGTTTTTTCCCAGGGTGCAAAATGTGTATGTTTGGAGAGGCAGTAAGATTACTCAGAGATTTTTAGCCTTAAAAATATAACACTTAGTGAGAGTGTGATTCTACTGTAGGCTACGATTTATTACGTACTTAAAAAGGATTGTAGGGAAAAGCTATAACTTAATAAAAATTCTGAGCCTCTACGCTCCACAAAGTAGGTATTTATTCCTGCATGATCAGCAATGCTATCTACTTACTTACCTATTTAACAACATCGCAATGTCAGTTATCTAATGATAAAAAACCAGATTGGCGTTTATCATCTTTAATAATTTTTTACCTACCTAGATCACCGAAATGAGTTGCGTATTCGAAGGAACTTACACGAGGATCTACTTAGTGTTTTTTATTAGTAAACGATAACTGAATAAATATGAAAATAATTAAAACAAAACTGATTTATCAGAGCAGATTTAATACAAAAAAGAACTTTTGAAAGTACATAAATATAAAATGTTGACTATTTATACCAAGTAGGTTACATTATATCATTTCTAGTGGCAATCAGCAACATATGACAGACTATAGGTTTCAATAAAGAACAAAATGTGGAAAAGCTTCTTCTCATAACGTAGTAGCACTTTATCTTTGTCTAAATATCGAAATCATCGTACCAGACTTCACGACAGGATCCAGAGATATCCATTTTGGTACCCTCGGGGCAGCTGCCCCACACTGGCGAGTCTTCAGCCACGGCGAACAAAACATTTTTCTTGTGTACTGCTTGAGGAAAAACTACGTTTCCCTGCTTCGCGACGTTCGGTCGAGAAAGTACATCCGCAGTACACACAAGTAACATGACAATCAAGAACCAACTTCGGAACATTTTGTATGTTTGTTTGTCACTAACTACTAGGAGACAAGCGAATGGACTGAGGATTTTGGCAGTTTATCACGTACAGATTATGTACTTCCTTCACCCACGCTTGTCTGGCTGTTTATGATGAAATATATCATTATCAGAGAACGTGTGCCCAATATTTTATATTTCGTAGTATTTTTGATGAAACTGATTCATTCCGTGAATTTAATTATTAATCTGTAAATACCCTTTCTCCGTTTCTCTTTATGCTTACTCATATACAAAGCCTTTATCATAAAACCCGTCATCTGATTGGTAAGTATGTAGAAATTCTATGACAAATGCAACACCGAGATAGCCTCAGTAAGCAGTTGGGAACAAATCATTTTACAACTAAGCAACTACCTACAAACATAAGACCAGCTGTCACCACAGCCGTCCCTCGGCGGATGAGTCGATGAACGGAAAAGTATTTTTTCTAGGACTTTTCTTTAACAGAAATCTGAGAGCAGTAGTCCAGTGGTAACGTCTTCGAGTTACGAGTTGCAGGTCGTGGGTTTGAACCCAGGTAGGCGTTACTTAGTGTAATTTATTTCATCTCCACTGCTCTCAAAAGAAAAACATATCGCGAGGAAAACGTCATGTCCTAGAACCAAAATTAAAAAGGTGTGAGTGACATCTACGTCTACCAACCCGTCCACGTGATGGATTACGACAGTCTATTGAGAGGTCGGCATCCCAGCAGCGGAAACACTCGAAGCTGACTTTTGATAACTACTAACTTTTTTAGTCGATAAGCCGTTCACCTTATACATTAAACAAGGTGTAAAACAAACCCTTCACGGAGCCGTCAACCACGCATGCTTTAGATTAAACTAAGTAACTTTGCAAAAGTTATTGCTGGAAAACGACTTTTTCTTGGGGTGAATAATCACGGTTTACGGAAAGTAATAGCGCGTTTAGATTAAGTCGGTCAAAAATGAGCCATTATGCACTCAAAACATTGTAGATACTGATGAATGCATTAAATAGAAGAGGTCATGGGATGGGGGTATTAAAAGTAAAGTTCTCGGTTTCCGATTGAACTGATATTTTGTATCCAAATGTTTAGTTTGGATGACAAAGTATGGTTTTCTAAGTGACGTCATTCTAAATCCAATATGGCGGAATCCCAAAGATGGCAGACTAGTTATTTTTTTATGCATTCTCATATGGGTACCTATCAAATGAAAGATAAAAGCTTTATTGTTTTATACCATAATCTTTTATTTCACCCATTATAATGTCTGGTGTTAGCTTCAGGAATATAGGTTACCTCTCGATTTTTTCGAATTAAAAGAATGATTTGAATTATAATCAAATTTGTTTTATATTTCTTGTCTTACAAACTATTTTAACAGTTATATAAATAAAACAGTTTCTTAAAATCAACCTTTACAAATTTGTCAAAGTTTAGTTTACAAAAAGAGTCGTTATTATCACATTGTTACCATATTATATGGATTTAATAGGTGGAAGGTTAAAAAAGTAAGAATAAAAGAATGTATTGGACACTACTGAAGCGGCCAAACTGGTAGCCCAGTGCTAGGCCAACCCAAATTAGGAGCATATATAGGTTAAGAATACTTTACACATGGTCCTCATCTTTAGCTCCATTTCCACAAACTATTCATCCTTGATTTCAACCTCAAAGAAATACAACATTATTCAATGTTTACAATTTAGTTAGCAAAAATGTCAACCAATTTCAATTTGGATCAAACTTAAAATTTCTGATGACCTTTAATAATAATCAATAGTTATTCTGAAATCAGCTTAATTAGTACAAGCATTATGTATGATTTTTCTTTAAATGGAAACAACCAAGACTGAATTTAGAAACTTTTTTTTTATAGTAATCATCACAGCAAGTACTATCCTACAATGTATTAATATTTATCATGGTAAAGCACCATAATTACACCTAATTTAGAATATATTTCTTATATCAGCCCGACAATAAGGCCCTCTGAAAGAAGAAGAAGAAGACCAAAACAGAATGACAAATATGTTTTAGCGCTCAACACATTTAGGTATTTGTGGTGCAAGCAGGTCTTAATCTACATGAGTAAGCTATATGAGTAGTTTATCTCTCTTACATTATATAGAACTATTAACAGGAACAACAGTTTACACAATAATATTTTTAACAACATTAATCACATTTTTTCCACTATGCATATGAGTCATGACATGATTCACGTTACTTAAGTATCTTAATACTAACACAAAATTTTTAACATGTTAAAAGTCCATGAGCTTCACAGTATTTCGACACTTTGTGTAAATGAACATTCACTTTTTGAACCATTAATTTGTGTGAATCTTCTGATAGCGGATTAGCACATATATCTAGGGATATTTTTGTGTAGGTTCTGACAAAAATAAATGATCGAGTGACTATTATGTGGACTGTATATGTGGCAGTGATCATGTAGCTGCCAGAACCAAAAGATCTGAGTGATTGCAGGTGACAGACAGCGGCGAGAGGGGTGACAGGGTAGTTTGTCTATCCATCCACACGTCTCTCCACCCAATGACGGAATCCCCAGATATTTCCACTGATGACATCACAAGTGCTTCGGTGCTGGTGGTGGTTGTCGCTCCCTGGGTGCGGGCGGAGCGCGGCGCTCCCGCGGCTGTGGCGGGGGCTGCGCACAGGCGCGGCGCGGGGCGGGAGGGGGCTGACGGACTCGAGGCTCCGGTGGCGGCTGCCGCTCACGGGGCTGCGGTGGCATGTGGTGCACGGGCGCAGTCTCCATTCTGAAATCACAACACGTTCTATTTTACAATGTTGAAAGGGTCTTTTGACGCTCGAATGACGTTGTTAGGGGCACGCTATTGGGAAACATTTGTGAAATTGTATTGAAAAAACCAGATAGAGGAGAGTACAGATTTTGGCCAAAATATTCATATTTTTTATTGGTCTATAACGTACACTCAGAATAGCAATAGACAAGTCACTAAATATTAATAAGTTCATAACAATGACGAATTTTGCGATTTAAAAATAAAAATGAAAATTTTGAATTTCGCGGGATTTCTTTTGACCCTAAATTAGAAGGTTAATTATACTTATATATCTAGCATTTACCTGATTAATTTGGATTCCTAGTACCTATATTTAATGGGGTGAGTTAACAAAAAGTTACGTATGTTGGTATAATAAATTAGGTAGGTACAACCCGTACAACTACACTAAAACTTTGACATACATACATTACTACTCTTAGGTAGATATGCAAGAAACAACCGTAATAACTAAGGACTAATGCCCATGACAAAAGGAAAGGTCAAAGCACACTTATAAGTTCGCACGGGAACAACATCGCGTCTGCTCACCGGCTTGTTGTCAACCAAGCGTCCACTCAAAGTAAGCATGCAGTTATTAATCTGTGGTATAGTCTCAAAATCGCTAAGGCGGCGCCTAGTAGATAGCCCAACCTATGGGTGAAGGTGGTGATGTTCTTACGCAACTCGCAAGCGAAGCTGCGCTGCGGCTCACTGTAAGCAGATGAGTATCCCGCCGTAAGCAGGTGCTCAATCTCCCGTAAGCGAGTGGTCAACCGCGGAAGTGGGGCGACATCCCACCATTCCCACCACCGTAAGTTGTACTACTAAGCTAGTAGCTAATAATAGGGTTGCCATGCTGTATAAGTAGGCTTACTTACAAAGCATCTACGGAAAGGCGTCGTCATACTTATGGATGTGGTACAGAGGATCATACTAAACAACTTTCTGCATGGGACCAACATCGTAATCGCAAAAAAATAATCAACAGTCCCATACGAAACTTCATTACCTACTGGACCCAAATGTATCGCACAAGGCTCTCTGCCCTACAAATAGGATGGAACTTCATCATTCCCCTGCCCTTATTCCAATTAATATACTTCGTCCATACTTCTCCTTTTAGTCATCTCTTGAGTCACCTTCTACCTTTCTAGTTAATTTCACACAGTTCATCCATCCATCCATCCATTGCTTGTTTGGTCTTCCAAAGACTTTTATAGATCAGATTTATATAAGAATAGCTTATACCCGCAGCTTTGCCAGCGTGAAGTTCGGTAATTATCCCATGGGATCGTACTATCGGGATAAACAGTATCCTATGTGTTAGTCCAGGATATAAACTATCATGTGCCAAATTTCATCCCAATCCGGTCAGTAGTTTTTGCATGAAAGAGTAACAAATATCCAGACAATCCATACATCCTCACAAAAGTCACAAACTTTCGCATTATATTAGAAGGGAAGTAGGAAGTAGGTTGACCAAATAAGAAAACTTCCTGAACGGCTCAGGTCGAGGACTTGAGGCTATACTGATTCCGTGCTGTGCTTACAAGTGTGCGTTGACCTTAAGGAGTACATAGCGTTCATCACAATAACACCGCAATGATAATTTGTATAGGTACTATGACAATATATTTTTGCGTTGTTTAATTAATATACATAACTAGAACTTAAAAATACTTACGCAAGAAGTAGTTTGCAATAGGCTTAAACTAGTATTACAAACAATTTTAAGCACAAAGAAGTAGAGAAATATAAGAATTTTATCTGATCATTTGTTTAGACTTGAAAACTTTTTTTACTATCCAATGACGCATGCGTATGTCAGATTCTGAAACCAAGTTTTTTTATCCTTTTGTCTTTTAATGTGAATCCCCTACTTGAGAAAAATTAAACTAATAACCTTGTTGTATACAGCCCATCCGACGTGAGGTCAGGATTGTTTTTTGTTTAGGCGCGTTGACACGATCAGAGCATACTGTGATCGTGTCTACGCGGTTTTATTTTTCCAAATGCGACATCTAGTCTACATTCTGTAAACAACTAGATCCCGTAATAAATGCAACAACATCGCTATCACTGCTCAACATTGGCTAAATTAAAAAAAATCGGTTGTCTGTAAAGTCGGTTTACTGACGATAGTTGAACGTGACAACGTCATAAGAAAATACTGATGGAATGGTTGCATTTTTCAAAAAATGAATGTGCGTTGAGCAATTTGTTTATGGAACGCCTCAAAACGAGGTAACGCCTCATACGTCATGTTTTTTCGTGCGTGCAGCCGTTTCCATCGAATTATAAGACGTTGTCACGTCAAAAAAATTGAGAAATGTTTTAATGGGTTAAATTGGTTGTAAATTCCACCATACATGAATACTTATTCATTTAAAAAGATACCCCGGCGGATATACAGACACCCCGGTGTCTATAAATAGGTCTTTATAAATAACATTGAATTGTTTCTAAAACTATTTTTTCTGAATGTTAATTGTTTGAAAGATAGACACTTCAAAAATGATAAAAAAATATGATAAAACAAATTAAAAAAAAAAAATAAACATTCAGATTTTAACAATGTTTTACTTCAATTTATTGAGAGCAATGGGTAAAGATAAATTAATTAGCCAAAGTAAAGAACAAATTGCCAGGATACTGTTCGTAAGTAGGGGCTGTAACTACGGCCACGGCACCCAGTACTGAATTGAATCAATTCGTATAATTATAAAATACTAATGAGCTATGAATTACGCCTTCTTTTATTGTGCTGGTTTCCTTTAAATAATGACAAAAATAATTTTATGTTCTTACCTTTTAGTATCTTCATAGAAAAACTAGCGTGATTGAAATATTGAATGTAATTGGTGTAAACCAAGCTTAAAGTTTTCTTTTAATTTATATAATCTGTGCTCTTACAGGAAATAGTGCCATCTATTGACAGGAAAAGAAAATGGAAGCGGAAGTGCTCTAATGATAAAACAGTTTTCATCTAAAATTACCCAGGAAAATGTTGCCAACTTATTTAATTTCCCATTTTCTATGTTTTATCTTGGACTGTATATTTTTCAGTAGAAGTTATTTTTATAATTGACTTTGTAAATCCTGTTTTTTTATTAATTATCTATTAAAATAATCACATAATTTATCTTAAAATAATACTTAAAACATCGTGTTGACCGATTAAAATTTACGACCTTGCAATCAAGTGGTTTTTTCGATTTAGATATGGCAGTATTGACCGAATGCGTGGGAGTGAACGAACGAGAATTGAAGCGAGATGCTAAATAATCAGTGAAGAACAAAAACTACGAATGAAAAGTGATTTCGGAGAGAAAAATTGAAGCCTTTTCATGTGATTTTGTGAATTTGTGTTTGTGCAAAATTCATTGTAGACTGTGTTTGTATAATATTTTTGGAGCAAAGTTGCCAAAAAAACGTACCGCTTGGTAGTAATATGAGTAATGTTACCAACCAAAATGGAACAGGTCTAGAGCAGCAGGTCTGTACCTCATGTACCTCATGCACTTAGTATTGATTTTTACAGAATTTGATGGAAATACACCTAGAAAAGACACTATTCAAATATTTATGCTCATAATATAAAACGCCTCTAATTCATGAAACGATCTCGTTTTTTGATGAAAGCATCGATCTTTAAAAATCGCAATGCTTTACGTGTCTCAAATTAACCAACATGGCGACTTAGTTCTTCTACTTCTATGGTATCTATTTCATTGATTTTGTGAAATTTTCATGATATATGTAGCGTCGAAACGAACTTGGTTATAACAGTAGTTTTCCAAAGGCACTTACGAGTGAGGTCATTGTCATGCTATATTTGCGTGTCATGGCGGGAGGAAATAAAAGGTTTCGCAATTAATTTGTACCTACACCGGAATACGCACTTGAAAAGATATCTAAAATATATCATAGCTGTAATTTGATCATCTTTGTAACAAATGTATGCTAGTTCATTGTGGGTTTATCATGCAGTATTTTGTCATGCTTGATAGTCAAGTTAGCATGTCTAATTCGCTATAGTCGGATGGCGATATGTAGTAACGGTGCTGATGTTGGTTAGCTAACCAATAAGTTATCTTGAAATTTCAATGAGTTATATTTTTACGACATGGAAAGTTTTGTGGCTATCAATCAGGTGTAACACTCAATGCACAAGGTTATTTGGTGACTAGTTACATTTAAAATGAAATTACAGGCTAATAGTTATATACACACTATAGGTTTATAAATATAACACATATACAATAACAATACTGTAAAACACTGTATCAAATTACAAAATATGTATTTTTAAATAACTTTGTGGAAATCACAAAGGCTGTGTTTTTGGTACAATTAGAAGGTTTTCTGTCTAGAAATTGTAAGTTTCGAAACTCAGCCTAGATATGACTAACTTTCTAATAGATTGTACTTTTAGTGCAGACAAAGCATCGTCAAATGATTTTCTTTTTTTTTCAATGTGCTTTTTTTATTTGAAGTTTCTAAAACACAATGCTTCTTGTACCTATAAGTCCTATAACATATAGAACAAAATTGGCTGATTGTATCAGCTGTTAGCAAACAAAGGGATTGATTTGTCCCAAAACAGGGTGCGGTCAACAAGTTCAATGACAATGCTTACTATCATCTACTACTGTAAAATTATACCAAAAATATTTTCAAATCATTTGTACACAGCCTCATCAAGTGGTTACCCCATCAAAAGACATGTGTGTTCAAATCCGTGTTTTTTTTTTGCGAAGTTGTTATAGCAAAGTTAATTTTAATACAACTGGGCTAACTTCGAAGTATTCTTTAGATTATTCGTAAAAAATTCAATGTAGCAGTGTAACATTTTAAAACTGGAGGGTTTAGCACATACTGATGCTGTGTGTACAAGTCTTGGATGTTGCATCTTATTCATTGACAATTTCAGTTAATTGCCACTTATGACTTACACAATTTTAATTTTAATTTTTCTTTTATGGTTTTGCAGCTTGCTGGTCTGGACTTGCAGCCTCAGGCTAATAAGAGTGCTGGCCGCTACATCCCCCCGCATCTGCGCAGGCAGTTGCAGGCCAGCCCTTCACAAGGTACCAGTAAGTGTTTCATTTACTTTATTTTACACTTATGCCTTCTGCATCATGTCATGTCCTTGGCTTATATCCTTCCTCTTGTACTAATAATAATGCTAATCTTATGATAATTTAGTAGGAGTATTTATAGCTTATGAATTGATTATTTACTTATTGTTTTGCAGATGTTTTATTTTTATAACTGGTTGGATACATAACAAAGGGCCTTATTAATCCAGATCATTTACACACAAATATGCAAAATAGCAATTGAACTAGTGTAGGAGAGTATAAATTGCTAATCATTCATTTGTATGAAATAACAGCAGAGGTGGACCCAATCGTACACCCACATTTCGCTGGTTATATTTAAGTCCCTTGTAATAAGGGCGAGCCCATTGCCATCAGCCAGGCACGAAACCAGACTCTGGCTGCTACTGAAAAAGCCCTTTGGCAAAACCCAATAATACCTTGCCCAACCTAGGAATTGAACTTAGGACCTCATGCTCAGCATTCGCCCTTGCGATCACTAGACCAACAAAGCAGTCAGTATTAAAATTGGCATTTTAACAACAAATCAAATTTAAACAAAAAATGAAAACCAATGAAAAGAAAATAATATCAATTTTAACAGTAGCAATACTCTTAAGTAGTATAGTATATCTGGCAAACCCTAAATTTATCTAAAAGGTTGAAAAGGGTTAAATATTTAAAGTATTTACTTATTTGAAGTACATTCAATGCTTCTTGTAGACAATCACAATTCCATTGTGATGTCATAGATAATATAACAATACAACAAACAAATTGGTGTCAAGTGTGTGCTCAACATTCTGAAGTTGAAGAATAAGGAATATCTATCACTTGACTTTCTCTAATTGACTGTGGCAAACAATCATAAGGACGGAGATACTATAACAACAATATTTAAATCGCAAGCAGTCAACACGCTTCCTGCATCACTAACAAATAATCATTTCATACTTGCTCATTTTATGCTTGTATTCCTCATTTATTTATTTAGTAGAGAAAGGTATCTTCACATTTACCACAATGGACGACTTTGCAGCATCTTTGAGGCATCAATTTAGTTCTAGATTGTTTGGTAGCAAGTGCACTTGGCATCTCATTACATCATATCAGCCATTGTTAACATCCATTATTCATGTATCCATTGTAGGTCATAGAACTACCAATTAGCGTAAGTGGAGACTTTGATTTCCTTGTCATATTTTAGCAGAGGAGAGTGATACAGTTTAAAAATCAGATTGTTGTGTATCATTTATGATGCACGTCACATTCTGGAATATGAACCCAAATAGGTACGATTTCAACGATAAAACATAGTAAATAACGTGCAGTAACAAGGTATTCGTTGTAAGTTTCTAGCTATCCAGGAACTTTGTTAGCTGCCGTTTAACGTTGCCAAGCGGTTCGCGCATCGCTTGTTGTCTAGCGCAAACGCCTGTTGCCTTTTTGCAACACCCACAGGAAGAGAGTGGGTGGACTAATCATTACTGGGAACCAAACGTCACTGCATCTGTTGTGTAATATGTTCTAATTCATCACCTAGCTAGGCTATACAAATATCTGCATGGTGTAAGTACACGACCGTGGAGCATTCATTTACGTTTAAACAAGAATCTGCGCGCGACACGGTTGCGGCTTTGCTTATGAGAACATGACCTGTTGCCTCAACCATTGCAGGCTCAAGAAATACGTACTAAAATGTTGTGAAGAACAACACTACCTGCATGACTTAACCAATTAACAATGACGCATGGCCAATTTACCCGTGTGAATCGAATCGACGCGAATGTCTCATTCAAAATTACCAATCCAAACATGGAAGTGTTTCCAAAACAGAAGTACCTATAAATAATAATATCATGTAGTTCCTGCATCATTATACAGCTTTGTCCCGGCGAGTTGAGTAGAGGTCAGCGTAACGTGGTATCATGTCCCTATTCATTTGCGAAACAGGAACATTGTACGACGACGTGATGTTAGGTTTGTTCTGAATTCTGACGGATATTATTTCTGGAAAGTAGGACATTACGATAAAATATTGTAGCATTGATTTTTATCAATTCTTTCGTATTAGTCTTATCAGGCGTGTTATCGCCGTGTTTATTGCGCTGTGATAGTGCAGGTACTAAAATGGCTCTATTCAGAGATAGATCAATAGACCATAATAGGGAATTTATAGGATATGCACTTTCTGCGTCATTCATAAGACGGTGATTCAGGATCGATTGTTATCACTTCAGGAATTATTCAGTACCTGCCTTAGTCATAAATATTACATTTACATGCATTTGAATGTCCCTTTGACGTCATTGTATAACTGCATACATTTTGTGTTTGTTTCACCAAATTTCATAACATTTAAACAATAACTTAAACATTTATTCAAAAAATGGTATGGTCTCTCGAGCTTATGATTAAATGATAACTTAACTGATATGCAGCTGTCTTTTTGAAAGCGCTGATAGTAATACGTACTCAATTCCCACGTTCAGTGATATCTTTCATTTAATTTGATTCAAAAGAACGTCGCAATGGAAAATATTTCAGACGTGGTCGTCAAGCTTTCTCTTTTCAATGAAAGTATTATCAAGTAAAAGATAAACGAAAGGTCGAGTCGTGGCCACAAACGACTCGTGCAATTGGTTCAGTAGATTACTATATGATTCATCTGTGCAGGGGAAGAGTCTAAGCGCCCAAGCTTAGACGCCCGTTCAAACGAACAACGGGACAACCGTTCATCATTCGGAGGCAACTCTAGAACCTACGACCGTGGTGGTCGGCGCGACGACCGCGACCGTGACCGCGAACGTGAAAACGATCGCGGCAACGACTCGCGATTTCCGCGCAGGGACCGCGGTATGTCCACATGTCTTAAACTACTTATGTATCTCATATGCATAGTTGTCATGTAACTCTCTAGATTTACGTTATCTACGATCTTATCTCAGTTTCTGTTGTTATCGATGTATTGATTGGTATTCGTTTCTAAGTAGATAACTTGTAAAATACCAAGCACTATGTTCACGTTTGTTAGAAGTGCTGGAGATCATAATTATTTTTAACTCGTTTTTTATAATGGACAGTAATTTTCGGTGCAAGGGTAAGCGCACAAGATCCGCCTTCCCCAATCGTCAACCGAGATTGACTCGGTGCACCCTGTATTGAATGACGAACTGGCGTTCAGTTAATGGCGATAAACCCATCCAATCATTTGCACTTAGCTAGTTTAAATACTAACTATAGTTTGGAACGGACAGAGTGACTACGTAGACATCGGCTGTGACGTAAATGGCGGTAAGCAGAGCGCTTCTCTTTGGGATGAGAAGGCTGCTGTGGGGCTCATGAATTTGGCAATGAATTCGTTTTCGTGTTATTTCAATGCTGTTTTTGGTTTAGGTCGTGAATCAGGATACCAGAATGGCGACTCAGAACCACAACGCTGGTCAGAGTCGTCTGAGAGATGGGGCGCATCTGGTGGTGGGGGGCGTGCGGCAGGAGGCGCGGCGAGCGGCGGGGGGGGCTCGTCCAGCCGCGAGTCGCGCGACATTCGCCGCGACGAAGATTTCAATCGCGACGAGCCACCGCCGCCGCGCAACGACCGCTGGAAGGAGCCGGAGCCACGTGCGGACGACCGCAACAACTCGCGCTGGCCCTCCGACGACGTGCGTCGCAACCGCAGAGACGAGGGTGGCCATGAAAGCAACTCAGTCAGTCACGCTTTTATTACTTAAAAAGGGGCGAGTTAAGATACTTGATGAGGACGGCGGGTCAGAAAGCTTTGCTCCAATATCGGTTATAACCTGCATCATGTAGATGCAGATTATGTTTGCAGCTTTTAGTTTTAAGTAACTCGCCCCCCTAACATTTTTCCCATCTGAACTAGATGGCTAGCCTAATGCAGTTGTAGGGCAGATTATAAGAAACCTTTGTTACAGAATGATTGGACTGTTCCGCTACCTCGCGACGAGCGGACGGAGTTGGAGCTGTTTGGCACTGGCAACACAGGCATCAACTTCTCCAAATACGAGGATATACCAGTTGAGGCCAGCGGCGATCGCGTCCCAGAGTTTATCACCAGTGTAAGTACATAAACTAAATTAAATTGGATTTCTCCAACAGAATTTGTCTTTTTCATAATACTCATCTTGAAATATTGTTTACAGTTTGAGGATGTTAACCTGACGGATATAATGCGCCAGAATATTTCCTCGGCTCGTTACGACAAGCCGACGCCGGTCCAGAAGTATGCAATTCCGATTGTACTAGGCAGAAGAGATGTGATGGCCTGCGCACAGACTGGTTCAGGCAAGACGGCTGCATTCCTTGTGCCCATACTCAACCAGATGTACGAAGCTGGGCCTGTCAAGCATATGGGGTGAGTATCAGTTGCCAATACATACTTCTCCTTTCCACATTATTGATTTATTGAAACATGTTCTTGGTTTGCAGACCATACAACCGGCGCAAGCAGTACCCGTTGGGTTTGGTGTTGGCCCCGACACGCGAGCTGGCTACACAGATTTTTGATGAGGCTAGGAAATTCGCCTACCGCTCCCGCGTGCGGCCATGTGTCGTGTGAGTACTTAGAATTTTTGAGTCAGCTTCATTTATACTAGTTAAAGTAGAAATCAGAGTAATAATGATAATCATGTACGATCAGGTACGGCGGTTCCCCGATACACGAACAGTTCCGCGAGCTGGAGCGCGGCTGCCACCTGCTGGTGGCGACACCCGGGCGGCTAGTGGACATGCTGGCGCGCGGCCGCGTGGCGCTCGACCACTGCCGGCATCTGGTGCTGGACGAGGCCGACCGTATGCTGGACATGGGCTTCGAGCCCCAGATCCGCAAGATCGTCGAGAGCCACACGATGCCAAAGACTGGCGAGCGCCAGACGCTCATGTTCTCTGCGACTTTCCCCAAACAGATCCAGGTGTTGGCGCAGGATTTCTTGTTTAATTACGTTTTCCTTGCCGTTGGACGCGTCGGTTCCACATCCGAGAATATCACCCAGAAGGTAAATACTAAATTATCATTACAGATACTGTTATCAAAATACAGATGTATGTAGTAAATGTAAATATTTATATTACAATGTTCTAATTATAATCATAAACTTCCAGGTGGTATGGGTGGAGGAAATGGACAAGCGTTCTTTCTTGTTGGATTTGCTGAATGCTTCCAACTTGCTGCAGCGTGCAAACCCTGAAGAGGATCAACTTATTCTTGTATTCGTCGAAACCAAGAAGGGTAAATTGATAACAATTCCAAATATTTTTGAAGAGAAGCACTGATTCTAGAAAAACTAATAAATATTCTTGAGAAAAATTGCAATAATGACACTGCATAAATTTTATCACATTATTTTTGTCACGAGAATTCAGCCACGTTATTGCATAGCTGAATTCTTTTAACATGCCTACTAAACTGTGTTCATGATTATTTGGTTTTCAATTCATGTGATTTTGGAAAACTGAATCCAATATGCCTGTTCATAAAGTTTAGTTTCGGCTACAACTTAATTTTTTATGCCTTTTTCACTAGCCATTCCAAAATCAACTTAATATTCACAAAGGTAAATTTTGTATTTGTTTAACTTAAAACATTGGGTCGTGAATGAAACAAGAAATTGTATTGGTCACATGACGTGTTGTACATATTTTTTAATAATGTAATTGCGTTTGTTATTCAGGTGCCGACCAACTTGAGGAATACTTGGACAATCTCGGCTACCCGGTGACGTCTATACACGGCGACCGGACACAGCGTGAGCGCGAGGAGGCGCTGCGCCGGTTCCGTACCGGGCAGACTCCGATCCTCGTCGCTACGGCCGTCGCGGCCAGAGGTTAGTCAATAAAAGTTTGATCTCGAGTATTAATTTATACGAATGTGGGAGCTTTAGAACTAAAAGTACTAAAATTCTATAAAGTAGGTATAACCTGAATCTGACTTTAATATCATCCAAACTCAATCTTAGAAGTAAATTCTCTAACTTAATCGAAAACAAGGGATTTTTCAATTTGTTTAAACTTTACACTAACAAACCAGTGAATTAAATCGTAAAGTCAATTCAGCGTGATTAAATAATATCGCAAAACTAATTCTCTGTTGCATTGTTTCGTGACAATAGAATTGCCACATTCAGCGTTATCATTTAGTGTGCACACATGCATGTGTCCACTTATAAAGCAACCACGGTGCAGTATTGTATGAGTTAGTTGCCTCATTAGTATTGTTGAACAACGGTTTTTGTTTCTTTGTTGGGTACATGGGCAGTGTGCTAGTTTGTTAGTGTTATGCAACAGACCAGATCTTATTCCATTCAATGCTTCATGAAAATAAAAGCAGGACTAATCTGTGATCGGCAATGGTGTTAGCCATAAAGAAGTTACCGCGAAATCGACTTGAGTCTGTCAGAGATAGCTTATCAATTAAAGCGAACGGTCCTGCGCGTTGCCGAGCCGCGGCGCACGAACCGAGACGAGGCGAAAGTCTCCTTCGCTTCCGCCGATAATTCTAGTCACTCCCTAAGAGTACGCCTCTGCCTAGCCCTTTAGTAAATAAGCTTACGCCTGGTAAAAAGATTTGCCTTTCAGCAAGTTAAGTAGTAAGGCCTAAGGTGGACACATCGATTTTTATTGTATTAATTTCGTGTACTAATATAATTTTAATTTCTCCAGGTTTGGACATACCTCACGTGCGTCACGTGATTAACTTTGATTTGCCGTCGGACGTTGAGGAGTACGTGCACCGCATCGGTCGTACCGGCCGCATGGGTAACCTGGGCGTGGCCACGTCCTTCTTCAACGACAGCAACCGCGGCCTCGCCGTGGGCCTCGTTGAGCTCCTCCTTGAAGCCAAACAAGACGTGCCCAAGTAAGTATTTGCTCTTAAGACTTTATACATCCATGCACAAACTCACGATTTTTTCCCAGGCATAAATCACAGAAAGACCATGGCCCTCCCATATTCTTTTTGATCTTTCTGCGTTCATACATCTGTTCCGTCACGCGCACCAATTGCACTATGCACCAATCATTAAAAAGCACTTTTGAACGTCAAACTTAACACGGAATTTGAATTGATTCTTGTTGTTCTTAGCGTTTTGTAACACATTTTATAAAAATACCTACATAGTGGAATGCAAGTAAATAAACTACGAATTTTACTAACTAAAACGTATATTTTCCAGTTGGCTGACAAGCACGGCAGCTGACGGGCGGATGGGAGGCGGCGGGCGTCGCACGGGCGGCAGTCGCTCGGGAGGAGGCGGACGTTTCGCGAGCAGCGGCACCGGCTTCGGCGCGAGGGACTTCCGTACGCAGTCGCGTCAGACTCCGCGGTCTGCAGGGCCTTCTACGATTGGCTCTGGTCAGTATCATTAAGTGATAATAATAATTTGGTGATCTGTCATTTCGCATTCGGGAAAATACGTCCGAATAACTGAAATATTTTCGATTGATACTAATTTTTTTTAAGGGTCCTTTGTTTTTCGGTTGATAGTTGACACGTATGGAATTATCGATTCACGAGCTGTTCCTAGCTTTCCTATGATTGTTCTTACTGAGTATCCAATGCAACTGACTGGTATGCCTTCCACTTGCAGGATTCGGGTATGGCGGCGGGTCATACGGCGGCAACTACGGTGGGTCGTACGGCGGTGGCGGCGGCGGCAGTAGCGGCGGCGGCCCCGACTGGTGGGACTCGTAAGCCCCGACTCGCACCCGCAGCTCGCACCGCACGCGACCCCGTACTCGACCCCCTCATTCGTAACTTAAGCGATGTGAAACGTTCTAGATTAATATATTTTATTTTAATTCGTAAACTGATAGTTGGACTGAAATTGACCTGTGACTATTTAATACGGTAATGTTTGTACAATAGAAGAGAGCGGTGCGACAGAGAGATGTGTTTGGGCGCGTTCGGCCGCGGGCGCTGAATCTCAGGTGCGCAGCCCGCAGGCGCGGACGCGCCTTGTTTCTTAACTTCATACTATCACCATGGACATGCTTAACAAATGTCTGTGAATATATTCAGCGAGAATGGTAGTTCGCGATCATTAATGGAATTAATCGACTAGATTAAATTTTGATCACATGTATCGTTTGCGTCACGCGCGTCGTGACTGGCACGCGTTTTGTCTTTTTTAGTAACGATTATGTGAATGTAGTTTATTAATATAGAAATATTTTTGATGTCCGATCTGTATCGTGAATTCGTAAGTGAACAATGTAATTGTGTATTTTCGATTTTCTATTTTCTGACAGTCTCATAGCTGACTCACTCATGACACTGGAATTTTGAAGCATTTACGCACTCTAAAATCGATGTAGCTAATAAAGCAGTAGATTTAGAAATTGAGAAGTACCGATACAGTATCATAGCAAATAATTACTAAATTTTGTCAGTAGAAATCCCATATTGTAATATCTGTCTTCGACGTGATCTATTATTTGAATGTGAATTTACCAATAAAAATTAAGAAACAGAATCATGTGGTTTTGTTATTTTTAGTTTAGCACCTAGTCCCAATATATGTCTGCAAATTGGCAGATAACCTTGGATCAAAATAGCATTTACTGAAAATACCTACCTAGTGAAGTTTTAAATCGTTTTAAATTATATATATACTGGTACACATTCTGGTCTGGTTCCGTAGCCAAATGGTAAAAAAACTGAACCCTTATATATATTATCAGTTTATCACTATTATGTCCGTATGTCACAACCATTTTACTCCGGAGATTGTTGGCACTACGGAAAGTAGGTGTCAGCTATGAAACGTTACGGAGGGTTGCAAAGAAGAAATTGCGTATACAGATGAGGTAAGCAAAAATACATCAGGGTATCTTTCGACCCCACTTCACAGTTTTTCCACAGAGAGATTTTTCAAAGAGAATACTATTATGGCAGCTATAGCAAGAAACATCAAGTAAAAACTGAAAAAGGTTAAAAATGCTAGGGTGTCCTTTATTTATACTACCATAATGCAAACGAGTTTTTTTCGGCGTTTTTGCTTGATTGAGAACTTTGGTAGGTGAACCTGTGGAACCTTCGTATGCGAGTCCGACTTGGCCGGATTTTTTAAACTAGATGTCCTAGTTAAGAAAAATATGAAAACATGTATACCTACCCTATACGGAGAAGCAACTCGTCAAGACACCGAACGTGAGGTTTGCTTGGCAGGCGCTGCTTAACATTGGAGAACGACCCGTGCTGCTGTATTGACGCGTTCCGCGTGCCGTCTGATTTTGCAGTACTCTTTATTTTTTGTGTTGACATAAGGTTCTTATCAGAGATAAACTACTCGCTTTTCGTCGTTAATCGCCAGCGGTGGGACACAAATCTAATTGAACCAAGAGCGTCCTTGAGCACCGAGGCCGTAAATCAACAAATTTAGTTTTAGGTAAGTACCTATATATTGGCATTGTTTTTTTTAATTATTTATTTATATTATATGTTTAGGTCGTCAAATATCTTTAGAATCTTAATAATTTAAATCAGACAGGTAATTTTTTACCAGAAGCTTCAGGTACTTATAAAATTTCGTCCTACTGAACCAAAAAATGAAACTCGCGAATAATTTTTTATATTTTTTGAAATCCACCATAACATTATTTTTTTTTATTTATTAAATTTTGAAATTATGGTGATTTACAAGTATATGAATATTTTTTATTTATTCAGTAGTACACATACATTTTATTCATTTAAGTAGAAAACTAACTAGTGTAGCCAACACTAGTTAGTTTCGCTACACTATGTACAGTCAGCAACAAAAGTCGATGAACAGATACTAATTTACAAAATACCTGAACAATAAAACGGACCATAAATCACTTACCAGAATAGAGTACACAATAAGGTTATCATTTCAATGTTACAAAAACCCTAAGCATTAATATGTTATAAGTCGCTAAACATCATTACAGCATAAGTCGGTAACTATCATTTTGCCGTAAGTCGCTAAACATGTTATGCGCGAGTTTTTTAACTTGATAATGCATGAGTTGTTAAATACAAGATACTGCAGGATAAACCATTACCTTTTTAACATCGTTCGGATTTATTTCACAATTAAACATTTGTGATCATGTGATTGTTTAGGTATATGCTGTTATTTTATAGTAAGCCTACAAATTGGTGATGTTAGTTTGAGTTGATTATTTCATGTTCTTTTTTTTAAACCACCCAGTAGTAGGAGCCCCGTAAAGCGGGGCTTCGTCGATGTAACCTCCGGAATCACTTGACCTTGACCTCAAAGTCACTTGAACTTGACCCTTATGTCATTTGACCTTGACCTCAAGGACACCATGAATATTGATCTATAACTGCTCCTGAGAATCACGGATTTTGATTTTCGCAATTTCAACCTTGATCTCAAGGTCAAGGACTATGAGGACAAGGTCAGTGACCTGAGGAGAATCGCGGATTTGTACTTTAGGAATTTTGACCTTGACCTCAAGGTCAAAGACAGTGACGTCAAATTTGGCAACTTCAGGAGAATAGCTTATTTTGACCTTCAGAAATTTGACCTTGACCATGAATTTGACCATGAGGTCAAGTTAAGTGATAATTGCGGAGTTCGACTTTTGGAATTTTGCCCTTGACCTCTAAGTCAATGACCTTGAGGTCAAGGTCAATGACCTTGAGGTGTATCCCCACCCTACTAGTCCTACATCCCACCGGGTCCCGAAGGTTTGATTAGACGTTGGATTTTGGTGAAATTTTTCTAAGTCTTTTTTTCATAGTGCCCCGTTTCGTATCCACTGACCGCAAACGGGTTAAAAGAACTAGCAATGTTGGAAACTAACAATGCTCAGCGACTTTTGTATTTATTACAGATCATACAATTTTGTCGGTAGTAATGTATAGCAATTAATGGTTTAACTGAGTTCAGCGACTTTTGTAGTTCAATTATGACAAGTTGTTTTGTAATTTACTTTAGTCAATAACTTATGATAAAAAATAATGATTAGGAAATATTGGAAACAAATTATGTTCAACGACTTCTGTTGCTGACTGTACGTAATAAATTGTATGTACAGTAGAATCACTCTCACACCAAAATATTTTTTAAAGGCTACAAATGAGCTTTTGAGCATGTACTCGTACTAAAAAAAAATATCACAAAGGCTCCTTTTTCCTGCCTCTGGATTACACTCCTATTGGATTTTCACATGATCGACCGGTACAGAGGCTAAAATAAATTAGGAGCACCTTGCCCCGAGGCCTTAATAGGCAATTTTGGCATACATACACAAGGTTGCAAAAAATGGAGCATGTGGATGTTTTGATCTCAAATTATCTGAATTAATTTGAGGCAAGATGTTACAATTTTCGTTTATTCAGACGTGTAACCACTTTTTTTTTTTTTTTTTTATCTTGTTAAAATCATCAAATGAGTCCTCCCACCCAGGGCAGAGCGGGACGGACTGTCAGACTTGTACTGATTAAAATCCACGGTGTCCTTCAATAGCCCTTTATGTTCCAGGGCCACGGTAATTCTATAAGTCCCGCGACCCCGGCAGGCTTTAGCCCTCTAGAGGGGGGCCCCGTCATTATGTTGACACTCTTTGAGGCGCTCGTGAAACACAACGCGCCGTCGACCCGGGCATGGTCCATGGTCGGACAGCGAGTCGCCCATTACTCGCCGCCCGCATGCCCGCGCCTACGGTGGCCGGAGATCGTCTGCCGTCGTCCGGTGCCGTGGGCGTCTACCACTGCGGCTGGGGTGGAGGGAGGACGCTGTCCTCTCCCTCACGCGGCCCGCCTCCTCCTTCGCGAGCATGACTGCTTCGCAGAAGGAGGCGACCGCTTCCCACTCCGTCTCGCCCCGCAGCATGGCCTCGACCAATGCCGGGCGCGAGAGGTCTCCGCAGACGTGTAACCATTCGTCTCATTCTAAAAAGGATAACTTGGAATCCACTTTTCGAGTTTAAAAATCTGTGAAAGCTAGATGTTCCAGGTTGAAAACAATGAAATGCATGCTGTTTATATGAGCCCAGTCCCACACACTGCGATGAGGCCTGTTTGCCAGCAGAGGGAATACTTGGTGCCTAACATTATAAAGGGTGTAACAAACTAACAAGACCCTAAACGAAGCTGAAAGGCACTTGTTCTCCCCGTCATTGCGATCATTTACGGAGATAGTTACGGAGAAATTGGGGATCAGTGCCAACGTTTTCACAATTTTTTTTTAAATTCATTTTTTTAATGTATGATTTTACTTTAAACACCTCCATGACCCCCGTATTAGTCAATCAGCACAATGTTTTGAGTGCCTTCCATTGAGTCCTAGCGTAAAACGTGATTTTTCACCCCAAAAAAAAATGTCGTTTCCCAGCAATAATTTTTGTATAAAGTTATTTAGTTTGATAAACAGAATGCTTGGTTGACGGCTTCGTGAAGAGTCCGTTTACAGCCTGTATTTACGTATTCCATCTCACCGTAAGACAAAACAAAATATGGATTGTATTTTAGAGATATACTACAGTGTAATTTAATCAAGATGACTCATTAATAAAGCTCGGGCTGCAAATTAGTGTCTGTTTAAGCTTTTTTCCTCAAAAGTCTTACTTATTTTCTTTTTAAGTAAATGAGGCGCCATAAGAAGTATAGTCATCTCGACAAATAAAACACTAGTGTCTGAGAGTCTGTCTGCTGTGCGTGATTCTTATTGTTATGAGATGTTGATTTTGAGTTGAACATTAAAGCTGGTACCTGTAGGTACCTGCTTACCTGCAGGGTCGTCGTAGCCCCACATGATACTAGGCACATTTTCTATTCCCGGGTCGGGCAAATTATTATTGAGAATTTCTATCTGGAATTTCTCAGTAGCAGCCACGGAATCTGGATTTGTGCCCGTTTGATGGCAATAGGCTCGCCCCCTATTACATGGGACTTAAACATAACTGGCGAAATGTGGGTGTAATATTAGGTATACCTCGGGGATTACAAGCGTGTTTTTATTTTTATGATGTTGTCTGGCACTGATTGTCGCCGGTTAATGTTCTATCTCTATGCGGATGCGAGATTACGTCATGGCTCGATTAAGTCCGACGACTGTCGGTACTCCAACAATCTAAAATGTTTACCTAACTACCAAATGATTCCAGATTAGGATCGAAATTAGCCAGCAGTAGCGCTTTGCCACCACAAGACATTTCATTTCAAACGTTAACGCTTCACCAGTTTTCTATGAACGCATTTGTTGCATTCATAGGAGACGGGTAATATTTACGACATTATCTGCCAGGAGGACTACTCAGACTAGGCTGGGCGGCACACCAATGCTTTCGGGCCCGTCATGTGTCTTCCTGGATTGGTACCCAGGTATAAAGTTCTTCTTTTATAACTGCCTACCTCTCTATAGATACAAGGTAACCATTGTTTGCAAAGGGTACTGTTATTTTTTGTTCGAAATAAACTTGGCTAGACCAAATATAGACAAATATTCATTAAGTTTTTGCACAGCGGACCATGCGCGTCGCTAGCACTGCTCAGACATTCAACTGACGTACTAAGCCCGTCCGCGGCTCCACAGATTTTATTATAACTAATTTATCTCATCGATTACGTCCGGTAATGGCCAACGGCTTATTGAATAGGTCTTTTTGTGGCGCCTTTTTATTTGGAGATCGCGTCTAGAGCAGCCGGGCCACGGGACCCCGCCGCGATGGCATCCACGGAATGCCTAAAAGGTGACTCGTGGATAAATTACGGACATTTCTTCCATTTTAACGATTCCCTTTATTATTTAATTTATTTTTATCGTATGTTACACATTTGGCTTATAACAATGTTTGTTTTTGGGTTTCATTAGCATAAAGCTCACGCTGGGGTGGAAAAAATGGAGGCTCGGTCATTTTGGTTTGTCGATAGGATCTATTTTATCTTATGACGGGTGTTATTCGTTAAAGAGCTTCACGTGTCTATAGGGCAGATAGCGGGATGTCTCAATTTGGTAATTTGTCGGTTTTTTTATCACGTCTGGGATGTGACATAATAAAACAATTAATTTACGATCGCTGGTGGAGATGATTCCGATCAGTTTATCGCCGGCGTGCGTCGCTCCGCTGGACGTTAATTGTTTGATGTAACAAGTAATTTTTATTAATTGCTCTTTGATGGGAATGGTACTGGGAACGCTCTCATATTCTGTTATCATGCGGGAAATGTAATTAATACTCTGTAATATCTTCCCACCGGATTAATTAATCGTTTTCACGTAATTTCGTCATTTAATGTAACAAAAAAAAAAATGTCCTGACATCCTTGATCTTTACACAATGTCCAGAATAGTAATATATAAATCCGTACAATAGCTGTACAAACTTTTGTAATAGAGTGAAACAAAAACAATGTTGTTTTAACAGCCTGTTTTGTGCGACCGAAAACACAATAAGTTGTAAATCAATAGTGTCCTCTGTGTAAAAGTAGAACTGCAGTAATTTATTACGGGTCATTTACCCTCGCCTGAATACGCAACTTTTGTTTTAACGTGATTTACGGGTTAAAAGGAAATGCATCTCTAAGATATTGTGGGTTCTCAATGAATTTCTCAGAAAAGTGGCAACCGTAGCAAAACTAACAATGATGGTATACAGGGTGTAAGGGACAGCCCTCCACAACCTGTCAGGGTGCATTCAACTCCTTATTTTGAGCCATATTCCACCGGAATTTTTCCCCGATTTTTTTTTTCAGTTAAGTACTATTCCTTTATTTCAATGTAAAATTACATTCCCTGTACGCACTCCATTTATGTAAATTATACGGCTAAAATAAGAAATCCAACAATGGATGTTGAAATACTCTAACGAACGACGCGTAAAATCAGCTGTTCCCTTCTTGCCCAGCTACAGAGTTCATCGAACTCGACGTCGCGCTTGCCTTCCGCTACGTGCGTTTTGCCACGGTAATGCTACATTGCGTATGAGATAGTAAAACAAATCAAATTTATTGGATTCCCATAACATTCCTGAAATAATTTCCTGTACCGGTAATCTTAGTATGATAAATACTGAATTCACCCCATCAGTTTGTGGAGGGCTGTCCCTTACACCCTGTTTTTATTTATTCTTATAATGATAAATTTTTATAATTGCTCGTGGTAAAATAATAACAGGAACTCGGGTCGATCTTTAGTTTAAGCGGTCCTTGCCTAGGTTAGTCCGTGGATGGGTGACCAGCCATTACATATCGAGATTCCTCCGTCCTTTGGAAAGCACGTGAAGCTGTTGGTCCCGGCTGTCATTTCATCTTTGACAGTCGTAACAGGTAGTCGGTGGCTCGAAAGTCTGACAAGCAGTCCTATACCCAGTACTAACTGGGTTGTGCAGGTCAGATAACTGGGTTGTGCAGGTCAGATAGGCTGTCTGCATCCGGTTAGACTGGACGCCGACCCCAACATAGTTTGGAAAAGGCTAGGCAGATGACATTTTTTCTTAAAAGAAAGGCCAATTTATAACAAAAAGTATATTTTATAAACACTAAAAGTACATTCAATACATCTCACATATTTTGGTATAAAAATAAATAAATCTAGATTTATTATCACTGGTTGATTAAGGCATAATAACTAAAGTAAGTTTGTAATACTTTTTGACTGAAATCTCAGTTGGAACTTGGAACTGCTATTCGGTACTTTATAGTATAGTGAGTGATAGCAATTAGCTGACCCACCTTTGCATAAATGGTTGAGATTTTTTAGAAAACGAATCGATAGAATTTTTTATAATATACAGGGCGGCGCCGACAATGCGACAATAAATTAAACTGTGTATACCACATGACGTTCCCAGTCTGCATACAAAAATTCGTTCAAATATATCCAGTAGTTTAGTCACAGGACATTATTTTTCTTTTTCAACATTTTCTACATGATTCCCCATATCGGTATAAACACTAAACACATCTTGCCAACTCGCTACTTCAAAAACCTTTGCGAAATTTGTCCCTTAAATTTTATTTCCAGACGCGAATTAGTGCAAATTATACCTTAAGTTGGTAAACCAATATTTATAAATGGCGTTCTGTATAATTCGTTAATAGTTTAATGTTATTTTGTTTGTTTGATTTTTTAATGTCGATGTTAGTATTTATTTGACAGTTTAAAAATGTTCCCATGAACTAGTATTACCAGTGTTTTCATTTATTGTCGTTTTGTCAGCGCGACCCTGTATTTTAATTTACTTTGCTCAAATAAATAAATTACAAAAGAATTATAAAATTCTATCGATTCATCATCATCATCATCATCATTTCAGCCGAAAGACGTCCACTGCTGGACATAGGCCTCCCCCAAGTGTCGCCACATTGACCGGTCCCGTGCGTCTCGCATCCAGCGGATCCCTGCAACCTTTACGAGGTCATCGGTCCACCTAGTGGGAGGCCAAAGAATAGCCAAACTTAAGTGGCAGTGGGCAGGGCACATTGCTCGCAGAACGGATGGCCTATCGATTCGCTTTCTAAAAAATCTCAATCATATTTTATGCAAAGGTGGGTCAGCTAGTTGCTATCACTCACTGTACCTACTAACCTACGGCTTTGGTCACTTATGTACAATAAATTGGTAACTGGTTTTAAGACACTTTTGCTTATAAATACAACAACACGATCACACAGCTTAAATATTTATCACTACTAAAGTAAATTCCGCATGTGTGAGACTTCTGCTCTCAAAACTGCTGAACGTATATTTAACCGACTTCTAAAAAGGAAGGAGGTTATGTTTTCGGCCGTCACCTTTTCTTTTAATATGTAAGTACCTATACCGATTTCTCCGTGATCACTGGGCCGATTGACGTAAGTAATTCTTTCTTAAAAGTAGGTTATTATAAAAAGATTTTTTTTTTAACATTTTCACCATTTATCAATCGGAACGTCTCTTGGAGGAAGTTTATGTGTACAATTAATACAAAATGTGATGAATATTAGCTTAGTTAAGGGCCAGTCGTACTGGTACGGACAAATTACACTGACAGACATTTCAGTAATCTGTCAATACGGTAGTTGTATAACCAATCATTTGCTATACTTTTTTTTTGAGCTGGTCTCTGTGACGTCACTAATTTACCGATGGTTCAACTATTAACTGATTTGAAAGCTAACAAAAGTCTTACCTTACAGTAAATTCAAAGATATTTAAAAGACTTTAGCTCGTAATATTTGAATTTCTTTGAATAAATTGTATATTAATCGGTTTTTAATATTTTTTTTATTTGACGTTTGCTCTTCTAATTTTTTGTTTGATTTTCTAATTGGTTCAATGTGCAACTACCTTGTTATCGACCACGTCCGCCATTTTGTTTGTATCAGTATGACCAACCTTTCATCACGATTTTTTATAAAGTCATTAAAATGCTTTCTTAAACAGCTAGCTAGACATCGAAACCTAAGCGTATCCCCTCCTATTCAAGTTGTAGTACAGTCCCTTCAGGGCGAGGAGCTCGCCATGTGTGCCCATCTCCGCGACCTGTCCATCATGGATGACGCAGATGACGTCAGCATCGCGCACCGTACTGAGGCGGTGGGCGATCATCACGCACGTGCGGCCGGCCTTCGCCTTGTCTAGGGCTTCTTGTACCACCTTGAATAGAAAGAATAAGTGTCATGAAATAACAAAAAGACAGTTCTAAAGTCAGGAAGATTCTGGAACGAAAATCATCGACGCTTCAAAATTTTACGTAAATCAAGTGATGTGATTGGCTTTTGATAATTCATTCAATTACTCATAGCTGTTTACGCTTGATTTACTGGTTAGCTATTATTCGTTTTGTTGTTTGTAGTTCCAGATGTTATTTAGGGTAGTCCATGGTCCTAATTATTTATAAGGGAAATAATAATGCTTCCTTTGCTTAAAAAAAAAAACTTACAACAAAGTAATACAAAACTTGTTTGAAATGAATTGCCGAAACATAATACAAACAAACATGAGCTTATTCAAATTACGAAAAAAAAAACAAAATATTCGAAAAAATACTAAGTTGGCGAAAAAAATACTAAGTTTCCGACTTGGGGCACCCCCGACTTTAGGTTAGGTTAGGTTACATTAAACCCTGCAGACAGAAATAGGTGCCCCGCGTAGCGAGGCTACGTCGACTACGCCTTATTACATTTTTATATTTATCTTGATGTTGACTTTATTCCTGTTTCATTTATTTTAAGGAAAATATTACGTCAGCAAATGCTGTATTGATTTTCGGAAGTTTAAGTATTTTATTCGGTCGTTTCTTTGTCGCTAGATTACTATTTAAAGCAGTAAATTTAATTATTTTGAGTATGCCCATATAGGTTTTTTTTTTCGGAGCTTTTATTACTACCCTTATTAAAAATTCAAAGTGACGATTAGGGGAGGTGTGGGCAAAGTGTTCCAGTGATATTTTTTTATAAATAAAAGTCAAGCATGGAAATCTAATTCCACCTATTACGGGCAATCAATATTATACCTACAACGCTATACTGTAGCAATTCTACTGCGACCGCGAGTCCTCAAAGGACCTAATGATCCAATATTAAAGTTAAAGACAGCATTATCTATCTGTAATCTATCGAATTCCGTGATCACATCAAACTCGTCCATCTCGTAGATTCTCTACGCCCTAGAAATATACGAACGAAAAAATCACAGTTTGTGTAATTAAGTAGGTACCTTTTCGCTCTCAGTGTCCAGGGCGCTGGTGGCTTCATCAAGGAGCAACATCTTGGGTCTCCGGATGAGCGCCCTCGCGATGGCCACTCTCTGCTTCTGTCCGCCGGAGAGCTGCGTGCCTTTAGCTCCGATGTTGGTCTCGTAGCCCTGGTAATGTAATGTTGGACAGTAAGAATCTTTACAAAGTTTACGGAATAGGTAGGTCTAGAAATCAGAAATATTTATTTGTAAGAATGTAGTTTTACATAGTATGGTGTTATGGGTTTGTTTAAGTCCTTAACATTCACCCACAACTTATGGTGTACAAATATTCAGATGTCACTCGGTCAAAAAAAGATCGATCTTCATCTTCTGTGTGGGAAAGAGATGGCGCTAGACGACCAGTATAGCTCTGTCTCTTTCCCACACTGGAGTTGCTCCTGTTTTAAGACGTCATAGTAACCCCCCTGATCTGATTTCTCTTAAATAAATTAAATAAGTACAATTATTTTATGATTTGTGATTGACAATAGGTCCAACATGAATTAATATTATTATAATTAGCTAGTCGTTACTTTAAAATCATCATCAATAAATATTTCTGATTTCTAGCAGATATAAATCATTAGAAAATGAGACTGGCTTCGTCTATTTCATTTATCAGATTAGTTAACCAAAGCTGGACTGATTGCCTCGTCGGTCCAGCGGTCGCGAGCGTGACTGCTGAGCATGAGGTCTTGAGTTCGATTCCCAGGTCAGACAAAGCGTTATTGGGTTTTTCAATCAACAAGTTCTCAGCCATGGAGTCTGGATTTGTACCTGGTTGTTGGCAATAAGCTCGCCCTATATTGGGACTTAAAATGGAGTAGCGGAATGTGGGTGAACTATTAGGCACACCTCTGCCTAACCCTTCAGGGATTACAAACGTGATGTTATGTTTACCGAAACTTTTCAAGCACTAGGCTTTAACTATGACCATTTATTTTTATTGATGTAGTGCAGTACCTATGTAGGAACTGAATTGAGCAGTTTTTCATGATTGATTGACGAAATACATAAATGGCGCCCGCGCCGGTCACCGTCGAAGTAAATATTATATATATATATATATTATATATATATTCACACTTAGAAATACCTTGCACGTTAAACACTGCACGACTCTCGCGGAATGCGTCGCGGAAATACAAACAAAAACTCTCGATAGTAATCGTCTAGGTATTATCGGACAAAAAACACGGTTCAAAGTGCTTTGGGACGTCTAACTTTGATCACGATTATTCACGAACATGTTTGTTGAATCAAGCTTCCATACGTAGAATCCCTGAATCTTCGCAAAGTTATATTTGCTTCTTGAAGTCTCTGGAAAGTGTCGACTACTTCGTTGGTCTAACGGTCCTGGGTTTCATTCCCGGGTCGGGAAAAGTATTATCGAGTTTCTCTACGGGGAATATCTGGAGTCCTATCTATGAGCTCTTAAAGCAGTAGTAATTCCAGTGTGGGAAAGAGATGGCGCTAGACGACCTGTATAGCTCTGTCTCTTTCCCATTGATTTAAGCCGTCATGAGTCGGAACTTGCCCAGTTGATGGTGATAGGGTCGCCCTCTATTAGACTTAAACTGGCGAAAAGTAGGTGTAAATACACGAGCACCAATATGTATCCATTAAGCATCTTTTAAAAGGGTTTTTCTTCTATGGAACTGATTGTAATTTCATGTTGTTACCGACATAGTATCTTGGAACCCATACTATTATGAAAGCGGTCTTATTTCAAAGTTGCAATCGTTATGACACGAGACAATCGCTTTTGAATTAAGGTAAGTGTATACATGTTGATGGTCGTGACCGTCCTGTAGTACACCACTGCCTAACCCTTCGGGCATGACAGGCGTGATGTTTATCTGTTGATAAAGTTTTCCTATGAAACATGAACACCATTATCATTTCAGCCCGAACAACCGTACTGCTTGGTGTAAGCCTCAATTTTCTTCTGCTATACTTCCCGCATGCGGTCTTTCCCGCAAGCTTGACTTTTAGAAAAGATTTCTTACCAAAGGCAGTGACGTAATGAAGTTGTGTATGTTGGCCTGTTTGGCGGCTTCGATGACGTCATCCGGGGACGGCATGGTCTCGTTGTTGCCGTAGGCGATGTTCTCCCCGATGGTGCGGTCGAACAGGATCGGCTCCTGCTGCACGAAGCCGATCGCGCGCCGGGAATCGATGAGGCGGAGCTTGGGTAGGGGGATGCCGTCTTGAGCCTGGGGGTTTAAAATGGGGTTACTATCAATGACGCTGTGGAGGACAAACAATAGAAAGTGGTGGACGGTCAGCAGTTTCAATACTAATCGATTTTGAAGTTTCGACATCAATATTATTTATTTATTTATTTAAACTTCATGTACAATAGTGGTACATAGGCGAACTTAATGCCAAGGCATTCTCTACCAGTTATCCTTTGGGTTATATATAATATTCACGTGAACGGTGATTTTTATGGCGTGTTTACGAGTACACTTGGTCACTAGCCCGAATTCGATTGCCTATAGAATTCGGACAAACGACCAAGTGTAAATTAACGGAGTCGAGTACGCCCGTCTACGGACAATTTGGTCCAGCTCTCGTTTCGCTTACCCGACGCCAGTTTTCCTTTCGCTTTTATCAGTGCACGCGGGCGCAGGTACTCGACTTCATTCCAATACGATGACCAGTGTAATTAATGCATCGGGTGCCCGAATTCGGGTAGTCTTAACCCGAATTCGGGCTAACGACCAAGTGTAAACGTGGCATTACAAGGAATATCATAACAAGGAATATCTATATTATTACAAGGAATATCTTATCTTTTACCTATTTTCTAATTTTTTTATTTTTTTTAAAACTGTTTTCTTTTTATTTTGTATTTTTTTTTTTTATTATGTGTGCTTGATGAACTGACGTCGAATAAACTGTATTCTTTCTTTCTTTCTTTCAAATAGGTGGCTGACACCAGCTCGGATACGTGCCATCCCTGGATTTAAGATGTCTACGCATGTGAGACTTATAGGTTTGTATTTATCACAAAACGGACAAAATCAACTCTTGTACTTCAGCATATTTAATTTCTAATCCTATACCGCTCTTCTTCGCTTTGGATTAGTACTCACATTTGAATTTTAAAAACCGCCCTTACTACTTCGAGTTAAAGACGCATTTAAAATACACTTACCACTACTCCATCATCAGGATCATAGTAGCGCTCCAGCAGCTGTATGACCGTACTCTTCCCGCAGCCGCTGGCGCCGACCAGAGCTAACGTCTTGCCGCGTTGTATCTCTAGGTTCAAGCTCTTGAGGACCTGCACCATTGGCCTCGTCGGGTACCTGAACTGGACGGCCTGAAGGCTCGCTTCACCTGTCCCGACCTGTGAGGACATAAAGATGATTATTGTGCCTAATTGGAGAAAATAGGGCTGGATTCAAACTGTCTCAACAATGACACCATTCCTTTTTCCTGTTCTTATTAGTCAAGGATCGAAAGCTGCCACTGAAGAATCTTCTTCTGTAGGTGTAGCACGAGTTAGCCCATCTATCTACCAAAAAACTATGAACCAGGTGCTTTGTATTGAATATTGTTTTTAATACTGAAGCTCCCACTCCAAACGTGTTCAACGTTTCGGTAGGTATTATCGTACACTTCGGCCGTGTGATACATCCATTTTTGTCGTATGATACATCATCATTCTCTTGCCCTTGTCCCAATTCATTTGAGGTCGGCGCAGCTTGTCTTCTTCTTCCATACTCGTCATCTCATCAGACACCTCTTTTCGTGCCATATCATTCTTCACACAGATCCATCGTTTCTTTGGTCTTCCTCTACTCTTATACCCATCCACAGTCATACTCCAAACTTTCCTCACGACATTTTCCTCATTCCTCCGCATCCCATGCTTGTACCGCGACAACCAATTACCACATAACGTTTCAGTCACCGGCGCCACTTTCATTTTTGTGACATATGACATGATATTATGTGGGCAAAAATAGGCTACTTATAGGCAAATCTTTACGCCAAAAAATAAAGACGAAACTTACGAATTGTTTGACGGCCGGTTGAGCGGGGTCAGTGATCTTGGACTCTCGGTTGAGCAGTAAGATGACGCGACCGGCTGCCTTGATGCCCTTCTGGAAGTTCGGAGCGAACGCGAAGGCCTGTGCTGCTGATGACGCACCCATTAATAGAGCTTGAGCTGACCTGGGTGGCACAAGAAGATCTTTATTACTATAACTGCGATGACTGTCTCGTTAGACTAGTGGCTGCAGGCGCGACTGCTGAGCATGAAGTCCTGGGCTCGATAGCCAGGTCGGGTTTGGGTTTTTCTTCAATTATTGCCCCCCCCAAACTGACCAAATACGTCATTATGGCCATCGAGCTTGGCGGGCTTAAAAGTAAATATTCTAGTTGTTTATCATGGATTTAAGCAAAGTAACGCCAGACTTCATTAATTATTTAAAGTTTTTCATTTTTTTTGTTTAAATGTCACACAAAAATTGCCCCTTAACGAAATCCTGTAAGCGCGTGCTTTTTAATAAATAAATAAAAATAAAATTCATTTAATTCAGATAACATGATCCATACAGTGAAATTAAAAAAATAAAATAAATTATCACAAATATAAAAAATTCAAAAATAAAGTACCATCAATTATTAAAATCAAGATAAAATTTAAAATTCATTCACAATTAAAATAAGATAAATAAAACAATCAATTTAAAATATGATAAAATAAAAAAAAATTACACGGGAAATAAACATAGCTGGTCAAATGGCTGTTCTGGGGATTCCTGGCGTGATGTTTATTATGTTAAGTGCAATGTCTAGAAGCGGGTGTATACTATTTTGACACTTTACTTGACCTTTGCGGAAAAGGGATGGTGTTATTCGTCATGTCCCCGTTTCTTTCTTACACTTGAAATAAACATAGTTAAATTGTGATAAAGAAATCTTTGAAAAATTCCTATGCCGGCCGAAGGATTCTAAAATAAGGTTGAGTGATCTCCGAAAATGTTCAGTCTTGCCAAAATCACATTATTCTCTGAATAGATCGTAGTGTGCCTCTATGTTTTTGACGTGACAACGTCTTATAATTCGATGGGGCCGGCTGCACGCACGAAAAAACATGACGTATGAGGCGTTACCTCGCTCTGAGGCGTTCCATAAAACAATTGCTCAACGCACATTCATTTTTTTAAAAATGCAACCATTCCATCAGTATTTTCTTATGACGTTGTCACGTTCAACTCTATCGTCAGTAAACCGACTTTACAGACAACCGATTTTTATTTGTTTGTTACTGGCTGTAAGTACCCGCGACCTTCCTCCGCGACAAATGATTATAAAAATATTACATTCTTATTTGGATCAGATTTTGTTAACAATTTCTAGGGTTTTATTTTTTTGCACGGATTTTTAACTCTTTTTTTTAATAAAAGTAGCCTAAGTTACTCCTTATAATCAGCTGTATGCCAGCAAAAGTCCCGTCAAAATCGGTCCAGCCGTTTCGGAGATGAGTCGGAACAAACAGACACTTTAATTTTATTTATTTGTATATGTCCGTATATTTACAAATAAATAAAATAAGTAGATAAAAATAACTAAACTTACTTGAAAACAACATCGTAACCGATACCCTCATTCACAATCAACGTTCCTCCGTAGTACAGTGAGGAAGCGATGACGAAGTTGAAGATGCCTCTGGACAGGCCGAAGACCAGCCCTCTGTAGTGGGACGCGTTCCTGGCGGTGACCAGGGCCGGGTGCAGCTGTTTGGCGTACTCCTTACGGAATGTCTCTTCGCGACCCAACGACGCTACTGTTCGCACGTTGGCTACGGCTTCCACGGCTATCTGAGGATTAATCAGGGATTTTTTTTTTCAGGAAATTCTAGATTAAAATAAAATAAATAGCCGCACGGGTCGATCTTCAAGGTTAAGCAACAACAGGTTGCCAAGATCGGTCCGTGGGTGACCATTCATTAAACACGAATTATTAGTTAATTCGAGACTCCTGCGTGATTCGGAAGGCACGTAAAGCCGTAGGTCCCGGCTGTCATTTGTAGATCTTTGACAGACTTTGTAGGCGCAGAAGTCTGACAACCAGTCTTGCCAAGGGGTATCGTATTACCACGCAGTAGCGAAGGGTCAATTTTTGAAAGAGGTAAGCCGGAGTACATATCTTTAATGTGATTACCACATTGTACACTTAGTTTTGACTTTGAGTATACTATTTGTCTATAGACTGTGATATAAGATTTTAAACTATCATGGTCACTAACTTTATTACTAATACTCGAAACGAGTTCCCGATATTTCTGCGCTGTTGCAAGCACCATGATCACGGATAAACGGAACTCATAAGAAACAGTAAACATGGTAAATATCCCGTTTCGAGTATTAATAATACTGACTGTGATATTTGTCAAATCGAATCCGGTAGGAATCGAGTTGTATGGAACCTTCGCCACTGTTACCCAGTACTAACTGGGTTGTGGAGGTCAGATAGGCAAAATAGCACTTAGCAGAAGGCACTTAGCAGAATATTGATTTACCTTCGAACTCGTCTCCATAGTCTTCGCAGTGCCAGAAGACGCGTTGTAAGTCATCCTTCCTTCCTTATACAGTACGAAGATAATGATCGGCACGAAGGTCAGGGCTACCAGCCCCACTCGCCATTCATAGATCAGTGACAGGACCAGAGCGAAACCAAATGTGCCCACCGCTTGGACTACCGTGCCGATTCTTTGACCTGTGGCCTAGAAGAGATTTTTGAGTTTAGAGCAGGTGATTAACATATAGGATACTTTTTATCCCGGTATGATCCCGTGGGACAATTATCGAACTCCACGCGGGCAAAGCCGCGGGTATAAGCCAGTTGTTATATAAAGCAACAAGCAGTGATAGCCTAGTGGTGTGCCTGCCAAGTCATGAGGTCTCAAATTCGAACCCAAGACACACACCTCATCCGAAAAATCAGTTTCGGATTCATGTGCGTATTGTCTAATATTATCAGTTGCTTCGGTGAAGGAAAACATCGAGAGGAAGCCAAACTGGCAATTAGCATGCCTGTGAGATATTTCTCAACGGCATATAAAGCCAAGTCGGGAGCCTATAGGCGGCATAAAAGCTCTGATACCAGGTTAGGCGCTTACCACGCGGTAAAAAAGAAATAAGCATCTAAAATTCACGCACCCCTTGAACGGCAGCAGCTTCTCCAGACAGTCGCGCACAAAGAGCGCCAGTAGCGTTGTTCTTATCATCGTAGAAGCCTATCTCCTGTTCTAGCAGCTTGTCGAACATCGACAGTCTTAGCCTCTGGGTCAAGTACTCGCCCGCTATGCCGTAGAAGAACACCTAAAACGTTTCATGGCAATAGAGAAACAAGAACATATAAATTGTCTAGTGAAACTTCGGAGCCGTGATGTTTTAATTAAATGTAGGGTTCGAAGTGGTAATTTATCACGATAAAAATCTTGCCAAAATTGGAACCAAAGCCGCCATCTTGCTTTTTACAACATTTCTCGAAACAATTTTCTATACAGGGTGGAGACGACAATGCAACAATAAATTAAACTGTATGTAACTCATGACGTTCCCAGTCTGCATACAAAAATTCACAGGACGTTATTTTTAATTTTTAGCATTTTCTACATAGTGTAGATAATAGGCTACCACCAACAGGTTAACGAATCCCAAATCGGTATAAACGTTAAACACATGTTGCCAACTCGCTACTTCAAAAACCTTGGCCAAAATTGTCGTATTGTCGTCTCCACCTTGTATAGAAAAAAAAACAAATTGACAAGAATGAAGTTTGTGGCTACAAAAAAGGTGATCGTGAACGTTTAAGAACATACCGTTATAAAGTTAGTGATTCCCGAGAAGACGCCAATGCCGACGAATATCAAGGCGAACCTACGAACTGATGCCAAAACCTTCTCCTCGTTGTCATCGGAAAGAACCTGTGGACGACAAGAAGGTATTAAAGGTAAAAATATTTTTGTTTTAATTCGAAGAATAAATAGGTCATAAATTGGTCCCAGCGGCCAGCTGTCATTTCATCTTTGACAGTCGTGACAGATAGTCGGTGGGTCGAAAGTCTGACAACCAGTCTTACCAAGGGGTATCCTATTACCCAGTACTAACATGGGTTGTGGAGATCAGATAGGCAGTCGCTCCATGTAAAATACTGGTATTCAGTTGCATTCGGTTAGACCGGAAGCCGACCCTAATGGAAAAAGGCTAGGCAGATGATGAGGTCATCTTCAAGTAATATAGATAATAAGCAAACACTATTGAAATGAGCAAAATGGGGAAGCGTTAAGGTAGCCCGCGAAATTCAATTTTCTTACGTTTATGCAATTTGCATGTTAGTTCCAGGTTGTATGTTGATTAAAATATGATTCGCGACCGCAAAACGCAAAATTTACAGAATTATAATTATTACATTAAAATCACCAATACGACCTAAGTTCATTTAATTCCATTTCATGAAATAATGGGATTAAATGTTGATCATTTAAGTTTTGTTCGACATACACACACACATGTGAATCAGTGACATGTGTGTGTATGTTGAACAAGTGGAAAAATCGCTAGAAAATTTGAATTCCGCGGGCTACCCTCGCATATCCACCTTATGTCAAATGACTTCGCACTTTTGGGACATTTGCCTTCCCCAGAGTGGTCTCTGGGAGAGGGAGTCGGCCGTAGTCTACCACGGGGGCCTAGTGCGGGTTGGTACCTGGATCTAACATATCTTGGAATGTTTTTTTCTAGGAAACGAAGAACGAAGGGAACTGAATAGACTCGGTTGGACTTTATAATGAAACTAGTGGACTGTATATTTATAGGTGTAATACCATAATTAACATAAATCAATTTGAAGACCGTACAATGAAATGCCCGTAGTGGCCGGCGTCTGTGAGCTCAGTGTCTGTGGTAGGGCGCGCTGCGGCGCTCGCGCAGCCGGGTTCGGTACCCCGAGCCCCGCGCCCTCCCCGCGGTTATCCACGCATATGTGAGGCGCCGACAGAACGAAGTTTTCCTTCAACGTTTTAAGAGCCGTATTGTTGAAAAAAAATACAGAAATTGTCTGGCTCCTTTGGGTTTAAACCTTGGTAAGTCGGGAATCGGGATGGTCCCAATTCTACTCTAAATTAGACCATATAAAAAAACTTCTTACGCCAATAAAGTCTCCAAAGATGACAGCGAACAGTGGCATACAGAAGCCACTGAGTAGCGAACATATGCTGGCGGCGGTGACACTCCTCCACTCCGGCTTGTTCAGCTTCAAAACCCTTAAGAACGAAATGTCTGGAGCCTTGTCTTCGTCTTCCTCGGGATCCTGTATGAAGGCTCAATAAGTTAGTCTTTGATTATATTATAAGGTCAAGTTAACTGCCTCATTGGACGAGTAGTCGAAAGCGCAACTGCTGAGCATGAGGTCCTGGATTCGATTCCCAGATCGGGCGTTATTGGGTTTTCGATCGGGAATTTCTCAGTAGCAGCCACGGAGTCTGGATTTATGCCTGGTTGATGGCAATAAGTTCGGCCCCTATTACATAGGACTAAAACGTTACTGGCGAAATGTGGGTTTACTTACTATAAGGTATACCGCTGCTTAACCAGTCGGGGCATACAACCGACCTGGGAATCGAACCCAGGACCTCATGGGTCAGCAGTCACGCTTGTAACCACTAGACCAAAGAGGTAGTCACCACTCCCTAAAATGTATACCACCGTAAACAGCTATAATGGGACTATGTACATAGTAGTAGCAATACTTACACCAGTTTTGAATTCAAGGAAGTCGTCTTCGTCATCCTTTTCACTTATTACTGAAACTTCACGACTTAGTTTCGACTTTTCTGCAAATAATAAGGTTTTGTTAAATACTTTAAGGTAGAGAGGACTAAATATTTTGGGTGCATAGTCCTAGAATCGTCAATAATTGGTAAATGGCGGTATCGACTGTGAATTTCATACAATTAATGATGTACGTAGCAGAATACAGTGCTGTCGCAGGGAAAGGAATTATGACAAATCCAGAACCAGCAGTTAGATGTCCGTTCTCGACATCTCTAAAGACACACGTGGTGTTCGGCAGCATTAAAATTTGTTGAACAAGAAAGCCGACCAGAGTACACATATTCGGCTTTGATTCGGCTTGTGCCGATCGACAACTTCCGTTCGGCCTCTACCACATAATACATCACATAATTGATTGAGTGCATTCATTGAAATGGGTAATACTAGAACTAATTTGCAACAATTTTGAACCCGATAACTTGGGGTCTAAGCTGGGTTGTTTTGGAGGAATGTATTTTTTTGACGAATTGGATTTCGAAATATTCATTCATTCGTTCATGAGCTATCAGAAAAGTATTAGTTTAACATGGTGAACGGCGTAGATGTGTGTGTGTGTGTGTGTGCGTATGTGTGTGAGATGTGTGTGTGTGTGATGTGTTTGTCCGTGTGTGTGTGTTATGGTGGAGAGGTGGATATGCAAAAAACTTTAAAGTTCGATTTCTCCAAAACAACCTAGTTTGGACCCCAAGTTATAGCGGTCAAAATTGCTGCAAAATAAGTCTAGTATCACGCATTTCAAGGAATGCACCCAATTACCAATCACCCTGTAGTATCGAAAATGTCACCCGACGACAATGCCAAATCCTACCACTATAGAACACATGCTATAGAAATAAATAGTTCAGTACCGCTATTCTCCATAGACCCAGGCATTGTCTGCAACATGACCATGTCATAGTAGTGTCCCTTCTTCGCCATCAGGTCGTCGTGGCTGCCGCTCTCCTCCACAGTGCCGCTCTTGAACACGTAGATCATGTCCACGTTCCGGATCGTGGACAGTCTGTGGGCCACTACCAGGGTCGTGCGACCTTCTTGTGCCTAGGAGGACGAAGGTAAGTTGAGTTGATTAACTGATCGCGAAATTGAAATATGGGTAATTGTCTAGTCATTAACTATTTTCTGATTAACAAAATGTGTGGGATTGAGTATATGTTAGTATGTACAATTCTACATGAACGTATGCATGTAAGTACATGCTAGTTTGGCTGGCTAAGGTATTTGTTTTCTTATATCTCAGTAACATACAAGTTTAAATCTAAACTAAAACTTTACCTTATCGAGAGCCTTCTGTACCCTGGCTTCAGAGGAGGTATCAAGCGCGCTGGTAGCCTCGTCCAGTAGTAATATCTTCGGGTTCCGCACAAGCGCTCGCGCGATAGCAATGCGCTGCTTCTGCCCTCCTGATAGGGAAGCACCGCGCTCTCCGACTATTGTGTCGTAACCCTATGTTCAAGAATTTTTTATTATGGACTTATGGTACATGTGAATTTAGGTAACAGAATTCAACGGAATTCTGAAAATTAAAAAAAAAATCCTACTTCTGATTTTAAAAATATTTTTGCAGTAAAGACTACAAAAATATTTTTATTTAAAGCGAATGAGTTGTTTACTTGTTTAATTTTATAATCCAAACCACGTCAAAGTTAACAAAGTGTTCTTTGAACTGAAAAGCCTTAATTTGAGGTCTATGTTTCGAAGAACCTTTGTTTGAAAACCTTGCATTGGTTTCCTACCTTCCTATGCACATAAAGCTAGTTGCCAGAGTAAATACGCTCACCTTCAACAATTTCATAATAAACTCATGCACATTATTATTAGCCTGCTTATTTTTCCTGACCGTGGTGTTAAACAGCACAGGTGGCCTACCATGACGTCGGTATGGGAAAGAGATGGAGCTACACGACCTGTATAGCTCTGTCTCTTTCTCACACTGGAACTACTCCTGCTTTAAGACGTCATAGTAACCCCCCAGTTCAGCGCAGTTTTCGATATAAAGCTAGTTGCTAAAGAAGGACTTACCTTCGGCAATTTCATAATGAACTGGTGTGCATTGGCCTGTCTGGCGCACGCCTCGATATCTTCATTGGTTGCATCCTCGCGCCCATAGCGAATGTTCTCCCGAACAGTTGTGTTAAACAGCACTGGCTCCTGGCCTACCAGCCCGATCTGGTTGCGGAGCCAGCGGATCGATACGTTACGAACGTCGTGGCCGTCGATTTGTACCTAAAAGGAAACGGAACATAGGTTTCTTGATGTTTGTCAAAGGTCAGATAGTCCTGGCTGAAATCGAAGGATTGATGGCCGATGGAGCAAACGAGTTCCGGAATGGAGACCGTGTAATGTGTTACGCCGACGACTTCGAAAATGTGGCTGGGTCAGACTGGATGCAGAAAGTGGAGGACAGGGTGCTGTGGCACAGCCTATTTCCAGCCCCCGTAGCATGACCACCGTAGACAAGGATTTATTTGACGGAAGAATCGACAAAATGACAGATAGTGCAAAGAAGTCTGTCATTTTATCGATTCTTCCGTCATAGAAATCCTTGTCTACGGTGGTCATGCTACGGGGGCAGCAGTGGATTACTAGGTACAGGTTGAATCAGTCGTATGACTATTTGAGAGGGTCGTCAGACAGACGAATCCTTTGACGGTGAATTGAGACAGCATATCAGTGCTGTGATGGCTTGCGGCGATGGACCTATGTCCAGCAGTGATCAGTAACAGGCTGGTTGTTTGGAGCTACTATTTCTCAAGATTTAAAAAACTGCAAGAATTTTTAGGAAACTGCAGTTTAGAAAAAGATGACCGTTGACGAAACTCATACATAGCGTGCATACTGCCAAAGTTGCCGAGCCTTTGATTCGAGTTTCAGTAAATAAAATTATTGGGTAATACAGGGTGTAAGGGACAGCCCTCCACAAATTGATGGGGTGAATTCAGTGTATCATACTAAGATGACCGGTACAAGAAATTATTTCAGGAAAGTTATGGGAATCCAATAAATTTGATTTGTTTTATTTCCTCATACTTACACGGTAACGATATAATTATGTATATCGTTGGAATGTAATTTTATTGTAATTTTTAGGAATAGCAACTAAAAAAAAATTCAAAAAAAGTAAAAATTCCGGACAAAAATTCCTGTGGAATATGATTCTAAATAAGGACCTGAATGCACCCTGTCAGTTTGTGGAGGGCTGTCCCTTACACCCTGTATAGTATATAGGTACCTACTTGATTTCTATAAATAGCCTATAATCAAAACAAGTGCTGACATAATATCCTATTTCGTATAAATAAATCATTATCAATCGTTTTCTCGATTAGATAATGATTTATTTATAAGTACACACTAAATAAAGCCCAAAATAGGTAGGTACAAATATTGGCTTTATTGGTGTTTTGCTTCGTGTGAAATAAATAATACGCAGCTAGATTACACTGGATAAGCTGATGAAATAATGGAGTATCGAACATCACACCAGGATGTAGATAACACGAAAAATCCATATTGTTTATGTAACTATACGACCGACCGCTTTAATGAGTCCTCGATCAATTTAAATGGAATATTCTGAAGTTTGATCACGTACCTATTGGTTAAATTATTATCGTAATACCTACGTGGATTATGGTTATTTTAAAGCTAATAACCTGTGGGATGTGCCTTTGATGGAGTAAGACGGAGGACTCATTAAAGCGGTTGGTCTATAATTTAGGTTTAAAACGTACCTAAATAAGATAGCCGGTGTTTGTTTGCCACCTAATAATTAAAAAAAACTAAACATAAGAAAGCGAAAAATAAAGATTTATTGTAGTGAACGACCGCACTACTTTAGTTACTTGATGTACCGTGTATGAGTTTAAAAATCGGTACTGTTTTGTAATTGTGTTTTACCCATAACACCAGCTTAGTTTCGCTAGTTAATTTTGCTTGACTTCATACAATAGGTACTTACGCTGCCATCGATGACGTCATAGAACCTGGAGAGGAGCTGTATGATGGTCGACTTGCCGCATCCAGAGTGGCCCACCAGCGCCACAGACTGACCACGTTTCACGGTTATATTGACACCCCGCAGTACCTGTGTAAAGAAAGTTTATCATATGGTTTAGTTATCTACAAGTCTATGCTAGATAACCCAGTTATTTTAGAATTATATAAATACTTTGCCTATTGGGTAATATTTTATTGATTTTATGCAATACTTGTGTAAAATTGCAAATAAACTCGAAGGCGGCTTACTATACCGCCATTCGCCATAATGAGGTCGCATTATTCTGAACTGGGATACCACAGCACATGACATGGAAGCAGAGACGGTTTATATTTGTGCATGAATCTTTGTGATGCGTGTCCTGCCCTCAATCGGAACTAAAGCCGCCATCTTGGTTTTACAATAAAAAGCGCCAAAAGAAAAGAACCATTCAGCGCTATGTGTAACATGCCAGTGCCACGTGTCTATACCTACTGTACTCATACCTACTGTGCTCATAAACAAAAACATTTTTAATTTAATCTTCGTCATGAATTGCGAAATTCACCTGAATACCTCTACCTATCACACGAGCAATGAATGAAATAGATAAACTAAAATTATCCTTTAATCTAAATAACCTTGTTGTTTATAGACATTATATTCTCATGCTACTTTTCTTGGCCGAAAACCTATCGACCAGGAAAACTGTCATTATATAGGTATATTAAAAAACTTTTAATTAATCGTGTTTTGCAGGTCTTGCGCCGATTACCTACTTAGTAGGACTATTTTATAGATAGTAATGTGACTAGGTCTACCACCCAAAACGTTAACATCTTACGATTTTGAAATCTATGGTTCAATCTGGGAATCTTTGACATTCAACTTTATTCATTCAACTTTATTCATTCAACTTCTGGGTAAAACAGTTCGTATCCCTAATCAAAACATAATGAGGAGGTTATCCTACGTAATTCAAAATGGACGCTTTCGAAATAGGAACGACAGCCTTCAAAACACCCTTTTAAGGGAACACTTCACAGCTTTTTAGTAAGAGATTATAATGCGGCAATATCCTCCCAGTAACCCAACAATTTATTGAAATATTTGATAATTTTGCGGTCACTGTATCTTCGCATTATTTCCGCACCGATAACAACGTGGCACATAATTGATACGTCACAAAACGATGCAAATCAATTTAGGTATATTTATGTCTCCGCGCAAATCAGTGAGTCAGTCTGTTATTGGCAAATTATTGCATAGTATCGATCAGAGATACCTATAACAATCAGCGCGTCAAAACAACTTGAGTTTCATAACTCAAGTTCGCGTGAGAATCGCGTGAGATTCTGAAATCTCACGCGATTCGATGTAGGTACTTATTTTACTAAGGTTTCCCCGCAATGAGATTTTAAAGAAAATGAAAGCATTTTTCAGATTCCTGAAGTCTTTTAGTCTCCGCCAAAATTGAAGAGAAAGGCACACGCGGGGAAGACTTATTCCGCACAAGTATCAGGCACCTCTTCTACCTCCGAGGAGGAAGCAACTAGCTACAGTGGCGAAGGGTCAATTTTTGTAAGAGGTAAGCCGGAGTACATATCTTTAATGTGATTATATTATTTGTCTCTAGAATACTTACTGTGCCATTTTCCAAAGGGAAGCCGGTAGGAATCGAGTTGTATGGACCCTTCGCCACTGCTAGCTATCAACCCTTTTCTCGCTCAAGAAACGTACAGATGTTCATACCGTGTTAGTAATAGTGATACATTTGCCTATTCTTCAAACAAACAACTCTTAGTTGCTAGCTCTAACCGCTTCTTCCCGACCGCCGCTGGTGGAGCAGATGCCCATATCAGAAATCGGAATCATTCGTTCAAAAAATCTAAAAAACAACTCACCGGAACGTCAGTTCTTGACGGATAATGGAACACAACGTTCTTCAACTCGATGTTTCCTTCAACCGCTTTGGGCACAGTTCCCTTGTTCACCAGAGGGTTGATGAAGGGTACATTGTCGATCATGTTGAAGATCTGTGCGCCGGCGCCGCGGGCCGAGCCGAACACCTCCATCAGAGTCGACGAGATACCGAAGTTAGCTGAACCCGTCATTACACCGAAGAATACCTGAGGAGTCATATTTTTTTTTGGTAATTAACGTAAATTAGGACGTAAAATAGAACAAAGATAATTTGCACTCCTTTTATTCGCTCCTAATTCAAAAATATGTCGCCGGCGTCAGCGCAGGACATTGTATATTTTCTTGGCGAAATACGTTTTTTCATCAAAATGGATAAATTAAGTTGCATGCCATGACTGCCCTACCGCGGACAAACGTTGAGATAGCTGGTCAGCACACAGGACCGGTAAAACAGACCAATCTAGGACACGCGACATATTGGTTGGTTGATATTTAAAACCGATTTTGGCTTCAAAATTAAATATTAAATTAAAAGTAAATAAAAAAATTAACGTTTAAAAAAACACGCTTTAGAGTGACGTCATTTTATTTGTCGTATTTTTTCAGCAACCCCGTTTCATTTGATAACCATTTCATGGGAATGTACAAAAAACAACTAGTCCGCCATCTTTGGGAGTACATACCGCCATAATTATTGGTTTTAGAATGCCATCCATTAGCTAACCATGCATTGTCATCTTAACTATGGTATGCAAAATGTGTTTTGCACAGGAGTATTAGGACTGATTTGCGTTTAGTATCATTGGAGAAATTCGCCCTTAGATTAAAAAAATGCATTTTGAGCATAGCTTTCCTGTATTTTACTGATTAGCCTTTTTTTCCCAACTCAATTAGGGAAAAGAAAGAGGTACTTTAATGCTACATAATAAGAAACTGCAGTAAATATGCAAAGATATGATCCACTCAATAAAACCTGCATATATAGCGACTATCTTCATACATTATATTATTATGGTACCACAGATTATTCACTAAATGATGTAATAAAACTTATCCCATTTTATATTACCATCCTATGCTTATCGATTACTAATTATTTCCGAAATTGTTATCTACAAAACTGATGCAAGTTCATCTGACATTGCCAAAATGATACTTTATGCTATAATTATTATGCCTACATAATCTACATACCTATTAAAAATAGAGCGATTGGAAATTCGATACAGTTGACATTATAATTTATTGGGATTTTTGACTTCAGTTAATAAGTCAGTTTTGTCGGCTGCCATGTTGATAATATGATTACGTGTTAGTTTTCAAAACAAAGCGTTATCAATATTATCTACCGTTAGATACAATTATATCAAGAATCATAAATGGGGCGATAGTTGAATGAGCAAGTACGCATACGGCTAGGCGATATTCTTCGCCCATCGACTACTTGGAAAGTTGAAACGCCATATTTCGGTCATTGAGCGGGCTGTAAAGCAACGTTCGGTTCAGCGCCGAAAGTTGAATATCCAACAGACGATCCGCACACCCTAACGACATTTCAAATTAACAACGCTGCCACATGAAAGAGAACCAGCAATTTTAGAGTAAAACATGGACGAAAATGATATTTACAGCTTTGTGCTTATACGTCCTTCACCCAATTTAGCTTAAAAATACTGAATGGAACTTACAGCTATCATGGTGGAGACATCGTAGTGGTCGTCGCTGATCATCAGCTGGTAGCCGAACCAGAAGGAGAGAGCGTAGGCACAGAAGATGCAGAAGAACAGCAGTCCCATAGCCAGCCCGTTGAACAAGCCTGAAATAGTCGCAGCAGTAAGAAAACAGGACAAAACCTAAGACTCATCTAAATCTGCCTAGCCTTTTCCCAACTATGTTGAGGTCGGCTTCCAGTCTTACCTAATTCATCTGAATACCAATATTTTACATGGAGCTGCCTATCTGACCTCTATAAGTTAGTAGTAAGTTAGTTAGTCAGTTATGTACCTTTTGAAAAGACTGGATGTCAGACTTTGACAGTCAAAAATCTACAATGGACAGTCGAGTCCAACGCTTTAACGTGCTTTCCGAGACTCTATATGGACCGATATATGGATCGTCGATGGCACGCGTTGCTTAACCTAGAAGGTCAAGAACCTAAAGCCTACTTACCTTTCTTAATGTTGATTTTCCTAGCATCATTGAGATGTCCTTCGTATCTCTCAAGCTCCTGTTTTTGTCCGCTGAAGGCATACACGGTGCGAATCGCTGAGATAACCTCCTCGGCGATGGCACCAGCCTTGCCTGATGCTATGGCTTCTTTTTTAGATAGACTGGCGGCTACCTGTTAAAATAAATTATATTGAGAATTTTTTTGCAATGCCCCAATCGGGGTCGTTATACGAAATGTCTCAAGTTTTCTTTCTGCATCGACGCGTTGGCATCGCTTCGGCCGATTCTATGATTCGAGATCATGAGAATAATTTTATTAGAGTTCATTATGACGTCATAGTTTGCGTCACTTGTGGTCCTTTCCTAGCTAGATGGACCAAGGACCTTAAAAAGGTGGCTGGGACAGACTGAATGCAGAAGTTTACGGACAGGATTCTGAAGCACAGCTTGAGAGAGGCCTATGTCCAGCAGTCCGGGATTAGAGAGTTGATCGACGACGTTCTTTGACTCTGTCTGTCTCCGAAACTCACATTCGGACTAAGGAACTGACAGGTCATGTCATAACAAAATTATGAGAGTTGAGGTAGGTCGTAGATAGGACCCGAGACGGCAGCGCGTAGTGTTCCACGCGCGCCTCTTAGACGTAACGGGGGGAGTTTTACACCTCAGTCCCCCCGGGACGACGTCCGCTGGACAAGCAGGTCAAGTCGCATTTTAGATCCCGCTGCCTCCGACGCAAGGGAACACCGGTGCGGTTTTAGTCAGTACGAGTCTCTTAGATCTCTCCACTCTCCCCAGGGCGGAGGACATCCACATAGAGAAAAAAAAAATCGTAGATAGGAAGATCGCAGTCTTCTCGTACCCACGTAAAATTAATATAGTTTGAAACAGGAAGTTATCGTAGATAATCCAAGTGCAGAACATCTACCTTTTAATCGATATACGTCATACTTCTATCCTATCAGTTACTATGCAAACAGTTTGAGTATTTTATTGGAGTTCCATATCACAGTACTCACGGGCCTAACACGAATTACACAACAATTCAACTTATTTCTTTATGATTACAAATACCTATTATCTTATGCGACAACGTTTCATCATTGTTTTAGGATTAAAGAGTACTACAGTCAATTGATTGATGTAATTAAGCTTTAATTACATACGTCACTCAATTAACTAGAACGTTGAGAGGGGTACGGGTTCGCCATCAATGGCAATTGATCAATGGAACCGGAATTTAATACTATATTACTTACCGAATATACCACACGGAGTAGGTGGGTTCTCAACCCAGCGAATATAGGTACCACCACAGGAGTTTTAGTTGAATGTTCTGACGATACCACATCATTCATGTTTTCTTGTCAGTCTTTGGTTCAATACCTCTGTGACAGTCTTTATCTAATACTCGATGTTCCCGACATTGTAATGCACAACATCTAGAACTGTACCACCACAGATCACCTCCTACCTAGGACTTCTTGAGTTGCACTCACACAGAGCATTGCGTCAGTTTCTATAAAATCTGTGCTGATCGATATTCGATAATGACGCGATAAGCTGCGTCAGGTTGGACGATTTTTTGCCAATTGATGTAGATAGACTAGTGGTCTACCTACATCAATTTAAGTACCTATCCGAGGATGTTAGGCCTAATCGGTTGTTTGACGCGTTTCGCGTAGTTCGCGGTAATTTACGGCAAACCAACATCGTGCGTGAAATAAACCACATTGGACACAATAATGCTGTACTCTTGATGTTCGTACTTTAGAAGGGAAGACGGGTTTGCGTTTGGTGGGCTGTTGCCCGATGGTAGCTGTCGGCCGACAGCTACCATCGGTCGAGCAGACGAACTTTTCAAACATTCGAAGAAGAGCATTTCACGAATTAGCATTTGTATCACGTCATCATTCTTATGTGGCGGTTCCTATAACTGACGCCACAGTACTAAAAGTAAATGACACTCACACACAAAACCACAGTACTGAAACTGGATGAGCCACGTCAAAAAACCTTGACGCTTTGGTTGAGAGTTTCTTGTGCCACTTCCACACTGTAGTGTCCGTAGTGGTAGGCGTTTTGGGGGACTATTTATGTCATATATGAAGTTCAAAGTGCTGATTCTGAGCCATTCTGATCCTCATTAAAAAAAATCCTATTAATTTAAAAAAATGAAACTTACCAGCCCAGCGACTCCCACCAATGCCATGGTGACAGGGAATGATATGAGACACAGCAGTGCCAGCTTCCAACCCTTGATAAGAGCCATGATCACACAACTGAAGAACGACGCCTGATAGAACAAGAATGTCGCCAGCTTCTCGCCGATACCATCTTCTAGTTTTACTATGTCACTGCAAGGAAAGCCATACATTCATTTGGAAATAGTAGCTTCAAGAACACAACATAATTCCCGAAGGATTACACAGAAATGTACAGACGCGAGCACATAAAGCTACCCAAAACCGTCAAATTTTCCCAATCAGCCTTGAACCTAATGCTTTAGCGATAAAGTTGAAAATATATTAAAGAAATTTGACAGATTGCAGTAGCTTGATGTGCATTAGGGGACAGTCTATTACCATCCACCGGGCACAGCAAACTCCAGGCTGCTACTGAGAAATTTCTGGTGAAAAATCCCAATAACATCTTGCCCGGCCTGGGAATCGAACCCAAGACGTCATGTTCAGCAGTAGCGCTTGCGACAACTAGATCAATGATGCAGACACTATACAATACTAACTTTTTACCTAGTTTAATTAATTATTCTTAATCAGGTCCCCTGGGTCCCCAATGGAACGTAAACGAGGCAAACTCGGAGTATGGGTGTGTCCTACACATTAGCTAATTGAATTTAGTCTTACCTGTTAATTTTAGAAGCTATGTCCCCGTTTTTATGAACATCGAAATACGCAAAATCTTGATTTAGAGCTGCTTTCAGATATTCTTGTCGTATTACATAAACCTATGAATTCAAAGTTAAGTTGTAGATACATGAAAGAGACAAAAATATCATTAGAATAATTTTCTGGTACTGTCAGGTCAGACAGACCAAGCGTCAGTAGGACCACTATGGAAGTGTCAAAAAGGGAAGAAAATAAACCAACATTTGATATAGTGCAGCATGATTCTTTTGGCGCATGGCCATAGTCGGAACTAACGCCCTTTCAATGTAATTTTCACAGACAATTACACAATTTTTTACCAACAGCGCCGTCCTGAATATCATTCAACCGCCAAAAGAGCCTTGCTGCACTATAATACACTATAGAGCTGTACATACTTGGTTATACGCAGCAATGTTCATCAGCGTAGTGGCAGCATACGATAAAGCAATAAGTAACACTCCTATAATAACGTTGTAAATGGCAAAGAAGAACAGTGCTTCCAGGAATTCTTCTCCAGCTTGTTCATTGGAGATCAAAGGATTTATTAAGGATCTTCCATAATCCACCATAGCGTCCAATAAGAACGCTAGTAACAGAGTGTTCAGTGGCGTCGATATTGCAGCAATCGTCGAACATAGTAGCGCCAAGGATATGAAAATTTTGTCCATAAGCGTCGCAAATCTGAACTGAAAAGAGAAGATTTGGGTAGAAGATATGATCATAAAAATGATGAAAAAAAAAATAAACAATAATGAATAATAAATCAAAATAATGAACAATCACGGAAGATATCCCGTAAGTGACAGTATAAGTTTAGATATGATCATATTGAACAAACTAATACATGTGAGAAGTATGTTTAATAGTGCGGGTAGACCCTAAATAGGTATAATTTCGTAGGTGACCGCAGACCGCAAACGGCACCTGTGACCTACATACATTTCCATTTTAAGAATCTGAAAAAACTTTTTTTCCAACCTGTATGATTCCCTATCCTGAACACGTACGAACTAACCGATAAACCTAAATGGCTACATGAACATTCCATTTCTATTATTGAGTTAACTTATGTTCGCGTGTAGTGGTGTCGGTTCACGGCTTGAAAGCTAATTAGGTAAAAGCATGAGCCGAAACAGATCGATGATTGTAGAAAGATAAAGTAAGTGCGTTTTATACGCACATTCAAAGTGACAGGCAAACTGTGTAATGATTTCAATGGCATAGTTTTAAAATGGTGGAGGAACACATTGTGAGGTATATAGCCGGACCCCTATAGCCGGACACTGACCCCTAAGATACAGGCCTAGCCTAGTTAGGTCTGGCCTAGTTTAGGGGACAGGTTTGAACATATTGAAGGGACTAACTTTATGTACGTATAGAGTGCAAATGTACTTAAACTTACTTGAATTAATTATTTATTTTTAAGTCTTACACAGATGTCCCATAGAACCAAAAGTTCGAAGACATCTACCAACCCGCACTGGCTATTCTTTTTCATATAGAGGAGGCCAGTGCCCCGACAGTGGGAAGATTTGATTAAGCTTTTGGTAAGTAAGAGTCTTCCCAACAGTTAGAGATAGCTGTCTCATTATCATCAGTATCCTTTTTTCGTATCTCAATTTATTAGGGGTCGGTGCTTCGTTTGCGAGAATCTAAAGGTCTACATTCTTTTACTGTTCAGTATTTCAGACATCGTATCAGAAGAGCATTACAGAGAAATACAAACGCTTGGAGACGTATCTGCAGATTTTACTTCGGGGTCGCAGATTTTTGCGTTGCTAATTTGCGTCACTAGTATGTGGAAAATATTGGTTTTGTGAATTAACTGCAAGTGCATTTCCATTTATTTTAGAATGAATCATTATTTTATATTCTTAGTACAAGTTGGTTTCTAGAAATGCGTCTGGCTATCAAAGTTAGATTTTCTACAACATTGGTTTCCGTGTCACATTTTACTTTTTTGAGGAAAATGTGTTGAGGAAAATGTTGAATATGATGGCTAAGTATAAGAGTAGAGGAAGACCAAAGAAACGATTAATGGACTGTGTGAAGGATGATATGGCTAGAAAGGAGGTGACTGCTGAGATGACGACTAATAGAGAAGTATGGAAGAAGAAGTCATGCTGCGCCGACCCCAAATAAATTGGGATAATGGCAGGAGATTGATGATTCTATTCATTTAACGCGGAGTCGTAATGGTATGATATTAGCATGGGTACTCACCAGTGTAATAAAAGGTATACTTGGAACTTCATCTTTTTTGGTATCTGGTTCTGAACTTCTGCAAAAAAATGGATAAGCATTAGGCAAATAGGCACAAAGTGTACTTAACATTGATTCGTAATTTTTTTTTATTGATATGCTTTTTTGCTCTTTAGTAATGCACATGGCATGCTTATTTTGTTTGTCTTTAGAAACGGTTTCATGGCTTGTGGCTAAACTATTGAACGACAAAATTTCGATTACTGCAATCTCTGCAAGTGTGCACAAGCCTAGACTGGAATTGCTAATTAGGATTGCTGGTTTACAATAGCAGATAAGATCTAGTTATTTAAGGCATGTAAAAACGTATAGGTATAGAGAGATATGAGCAATGCTACAAACATAAGATGAGACATTAAAGTTAGTTATTTTATAGCTCAATGACAAGTGTATCAAATTATTTTATTAATTTGTTGGCCATGTGGTGTAAAATGTTAATGATTACTGGAAAATACGCAGATAAGTTTCTAAAAAATCCCAACCTAAAATATGTGCCAAGTCATTTTTATGTTCTGTCTGTCATTCTTGGGTTTCTACCAGTATTCACTCTATAAATGGGTCTTACTTTTACTGCATAGACACGGCTAATAAAGGTGATTTTGCGCAGATAACTTTAAATGCATGGATATGCAGTGGTAATTTTAGAGTTTCCTCCAGATCGTAGCCTAGGAAACTATTGTAAGCTAGCTATTCAACAAACGACCCTAACACTATCACCGGAAAATAACAAAAACCGCCAATTTATAAATTTTCTAGGAAATTTATAAACTTTCGTAGGATTCTAAACGAGAGATAAATTGTATTATTTTACGGCCACATTTTCGCAAATCTCGGGACTTGGGGCACCCCGACTTTAGGTTAGGTTAGGTTACTTTAAACCCTGCAAACAGAAATAGGAGCCCCGTGCGAAAATGTGGCCGTAAAATAATACAATTTATCTCTCGTTTAGAATCCTACGAAAGTTTATAAACCTAGAAAATTTATAAATTGGCGGTTCTTGTTATTTTTCGGTTACATATACACGCTAACACACAGTGGGCCTGCGAGCTGGACCCACTCCCTCTAACAGAAGTGAAGACTGCGCCCCCGTATTGAAAATTGAAGGGGCTTGTGTATATGTAGGCATTTTCCTGTTGGTAGAATGTTCATCTCCTTGCATTTGTAAACTATTTTTGTATGAGCTTCACACAAAAACACTAAAACAGTTTGATTTACATTGTTTATTAGTGTATCCCACACCAAACACACATGTGGTGTTTGTACTGACCAAGGTTTGGATCAAGGGTACTGCTGAACCCGGAATCGTTCATTATGAAGAGTTTATAGTGTGGGCATAGCTCCGATTAAACTAACGTTTTAATCCAGACATTTAGGTACTGGAATTGTGCGTGCCGGGCGATCGAAATGTAGAAGAAATGAAGGTACAACGTATCTTTGATAGATAAGAAGGTTCGTCCTACCATGTTGAAACAATAACAGATCGAAGCGGATTACCTTTTGTTTATAAAATAGTTTTGTTATCAGTAACAAAAGAATATTAGGACTTACGCTCGTAGATAAAAACATTGATAAATGCCTAATAAATTTATAATTTATCTTGAAAGCTATATTTTATCATAACACGTAACATTCCAGAGCGAAAAATCGAAGTCATTTAAAAACCGATAACAGAAACCGGGCATCAGTTAAACATAGTTCGTTTATTTTTAACTCATGGTTATAGACTAAAGTATCGAAGAAAAATGGGAGAGCGTGCCAGCCAGTGCCATGATGAGATCATTTTTAATCGGTCCCGCCCGGCGAAATAGTGTGTTTCATATTATGCCTATAACGTGATAAATTTATATGTATAGTTTAATGTAATAAAATTGTAGTGTGCGTCTGGCTTGTTCATCATTAATAAGAGTTGCTGATCAATTGAAACAATTCGCGTTCAGTGTCATTCCATTCGTGCTTAGGGTTCCGTTTCTACAGATTGTGTTACGATTGTATTCCTTATTTAGTATAGTTTATGTCGATTATTATTTTGAAATAGTATACTTACGTGTCAGATTCTGGCGTTTTCGTGAAATCTCCATTTAACGGGTCTGGCAATTTGTTCTTGTTCTCCTTGTCTCCAGGCTTTAATTGCCACCCATTTCCTTCAGGGTCCTTCGACATTATAAATAAATTAACTTATAAACACGGAACTAGGAACTACACTAACACGTTTGTTACTGTGTATAAACACTCATTGTACTAAGGTTTAAAGTGTGTACGTAATTTATATATACCGTGCCACGTTTATCCGTGGTCGTCCCATTCCCGACTAACGTATCCATGATACGTTATCAATTTATCAGTTTGATAAAAACATGATACATGAAATGTACTGTAAAACCAAAAGCCGATTATAATAAAAACGTTTGGTTCAGAACCGTGTGTGTACGTCAATGAGCGCCTTGACTTTGAAGCGGGAAAGCTACAAAAATAGTGTGAAACTCTGAAAGTAGACGCCAAATATTAGTTTTACGAAAGATCTGGCGTTTCTTAATGAAACTGTGCGTTACACTCGCAGGTAAATAGATATACACTTACAAGTGTGTAATTGAATTTCTAGAATCTACTATGTAGGACACGTATAAGTTCGGATTGTTGTTAAGTGCTACGAAGAACAGCTGAACCGATTTTCATGAAACTAGGTTCAAAGATATATTTGTTCTAGATGCGAACTTCTACTGTAGTGGCATTTTGTAAATAATTCAGTCTGAAATTCGAATAGTTTCAAAGGTAAGAGTTAGTGGTGATATCTTTAAAAACAAATAAGTTCGATTTCTAATTGTGTGCAAGGGGCTGCTCTAATATCGACGGTGCCGGGTGCGGTCACAAGGGAGGTTGTAAATCATTTGTAGTGCACACTTTCACACTTAACACACTCTTTGAAAATTCAGCTCCAATGTTTGACATTAGGTATTATTCGTTGCTATGATACCATATTTACTTCCCACGGTCAAGAACTTTTATAACGGCCTTACACTTTAATTAAAAATAGAACAAAAAAGCTTTGCTCTAAAATAACTTCCCCTCCGAATGAAGGGAACTTTCAGAATGCTGAACGTTTGGCTGAAAACATGTAAAGCTTGGCGAGGGGCGACTGTTTGCTGTCTCCACACCCTCGGTGTTATCGATTGCGTAAACAGCTGATTTAAGGTTGCGATGTTGTGTCGAGCGAGGCTCGAAGCGAAAAACAAGTGAACGCGCAGGATGAGTTGACTGATCGCTCACGCACTCCATTTTATTGTTTTGATCTATAAATACAGGGTGTAAACAGACCCTTCACATAGCCGTCAACCAAGGATTCTGTACATCAAACTAAGTAAATTTACGCAATAATTATTGCTGGAAATCGACTTTTTTTTGGGGTGAAAAATCACGTTTTAAGGTAGGACTCGATGGAAACCACTCAAAGCATTGTGCTGATGGATGGATTGAATAGTACGGGGGTCGTGGAGGTGTGTAAAGTAAAAATCTTACAATAAAAACATGTATTTAAAAAGAACGTGTTAAAAAGTTAGAACTTTGACCCCCAATATCTCCGAACTAGAAGGTTCCCAGGTATGGTCTAGAACAAAAAAATTATCGCAAAGACGTGGAGAACAAGTGCTTTCGGCTATGGTAAGGGTCTATTTACACCCTTTATATTTTAGTTTAAATGGATGTGAATTTGTGACAGTTATCCATGTTTGGCAATGTGGAAAGTGGTTTCAGATCACAGATCTACACTTAGATACCGCAACCGTCAACCATACATGTAGAAATCCAGCGTCAACATCAGCGTCTTGTTTGAAAAGTTTCTAATTTGGCTCACGTTGTACAATAAAACTGAACGCAAATGCGAATAAAGGCCTATTCAAACCTATGCGGTATTCGCTGCCGCTGTGGGTAGAGGTACATACCGCGCGGGTTTCGCTCTCAACTTGATACTAAATATCTGAGCGAAACCCGCGCGGTATGTACCTCTACCCACAGCGGCAGCGAATACCGCATAGGTTTGAATAGGCCATAATGCACTTATTTACAACAAAAAAAACGGACGGTTGCAGCCTATGGTTACCTAGCAGTCTACCTGTTGGACATAAGCCTCTCCAATACGGACACTGTAGGTACTGTACTGCATAATATGATCAGTCTCTTTTGGTACCTCTAGGAGTGTAGGTACGCTTTCACGACGTTACTACAGTGCAGTGGCAAAGGTACCATACAACTCGATTCCTACCGGCTTCCCTTTGAAAAATGGCACAGTCACACATTATAGACAAATAATATAATCAAATTAAAGATATGTACTCCGGCTTACCTCTTACAAAATTGACCCTTCGCTACTGCTACAGTGTTATTCGCGTTCGCAGTACCCTAGTCTACATGAGCAATTATGAAATTGGTTGGTTTTCAACTTTCAATTTCAAATTGTTCCGCTGTCGCTCCCCGCTCCTGGAGTTTTGCAAGCCGTAGCCTAACGATCCCTAGTCAACATCACAATTAGTGTAATGTATTCCAAAATCCTTGACCTGTTTTATTTTCAAGCTCTGACGCAAAAAAGAGGGTTGTTATCCGTGTACCTACGGGTACTATCTACGTTTGTTTGCTTATAATTATTTTGTTCTACTCAATCTATAGGTACAGACATAGGCACATCAAGCTACTACAATCTGTCAAATTTCTTTAATAGATTTTCAACTTTACTGCTGAAGCATTAGGTTCAAGATTGATTGGGAAAATTTGACAGTTTCGGGTAGCTTGATGTGCTGGGGTCTGTACATCTATTGGTACAAATAAATAAAATTGTAGTGTCTGTTTGTAATATCAAGATAACAGCTTTTTACAACAAAAACACATTTTTTTTTTAATTTTTGCCTGTCCGTGTCGGTCTGTCTGTTTGTTCCGGCTAATCTACGAAATTGCTGGACCGATTTTGGCGAGACTTTTACTAGCAGATAACTGATGTTATGTCTAACTTAGGGTAATTTTATTTTAGAAAAATAATTAGGGCTCCGTGCATTGATTTTGATTTAATTGTTGACATGACAACATCCGATTCAAAATCGGAAGTAATATTTTTTTAATAAATTCACGCTAATGAACGTCACGGGCAACAGCTAGTTAGAAATATAAGTAGGTATCTATTTACTTAGCTAAATTATCTTAGATAGAACTTAGAGGAAACTGTTCGTCTTTGTGTTTATAAAGGGTGTAAATAGACCCTTAACGAAGCCGAAAGGCACTTGTTCTCCCCGTTATTTCGATAATTTTTTTGTTGTAGACCATACCTGGGAACCTTCTAGTTACGAAGATATTGGGGGTTTTAAATACTATTTATTATTTATTTATTTATTTATCACCACCAACATTACAGGAAATTCCCAATGCGTCCCAAATACACACACATGTCACATGTTTGTAATATAAGATTTTTACTTTAAACACCTCCACGACCCCAGTACTATTCAATCCATCCATCAGCACAATCGAGTCCTACCGTAAAACGTGATTCTTAACCCCAAAAAAAAAAGTCGTTTCCCAGCAATTATTTTTGCTTAGTTACTTATTTTGATGTACGGAATGCTTGGTTGACGGCTTGGCGAAGGGTCTGTTTACACCCTGTCCTCACAAATGCTAATTTAAAATTACCTGTCTGTAGGTAATAGCTGTTTATAATTATTAAAATAATGAAAAGAAAAATAACGGTTCTTCTAACCATTTAACAATGATTCAACAAAATACCAAAAATTCTAAGAACGTCACCAAAATCTTATTATTCCAATTTCAAATTATGTTGTTGTATAAAAACGGATGACTGACCAAGGACAATATTCATTATCATAGTGATTTATGGGACACCTCTATTATGTTATGCAGTTCCGTCACGGTGGGCCACAGATTTCACTACACATTATTTCGCATAAAGATTGTTTCGTAAACAAGACGTTGGGCGCGCACATGGTCCTTATTCTCCGTATTTTGTCCACAGTTTTTGTCACTTCCATAGACAATTTTGATAAAAACTATAAAATTTTGTTACATTTTAGTTGGGCGTACCTAACTAATGTTTGAGTGATGGATTTCTTTAGATTCCAGTTATTGATTGAATAGTTTTGTTTTTCAATGTTCCATAAAAGTTTGTTTTGTTATTATTTAGATTGAGACAAACATTATTTGTCTTAATTTAAGTACGGTTTGAAGGGTACTTTCTTGTAGGCTTCGAAATAAATTGTTATCTTTTAAACAGAAGTAATTTTAAACGCTGTATTCTTCCTTTGTTCGCTTATTATTTGTTTCCATCAGTCATAACAAAAATATATATCAAAATAAAAGCTTTTTACTGAATGCAAATGAAAATATATATGGTACTTAGAACAAAAACGCATTTTTTCAGTTTTTGTCTGCCTGTCTGTCTGTTTGTTCCGGCTAATCTCCGAAACGGCTGGGCCGATTTTGACAGGACTTTTACTGCAGATAACCGGTGTTATAAGAGCTAACTTAGACTACTTATTAGGGTTCCGTGCGAAAAAATAAAATTTGAAATTGGTAACAAAATTCGATTCAAAAAGGGAAGTAATATTTTTTATAATAATTTCACGCGAACGAAGGTCGCGGGCAACAGCTAGATTTTAATAAAAGTGCTGTAAACGTGAATTTGAATTTACGTTAATTCGAATTTCGCAGGCAAACCGAACTCAGGATGTACTATTGGCCTGCGAAAGATTAACAAGTTCAATAAGTCAAAAACGATAAGTACCTTTCCAGGTCCTGTCGGTATCAACTTGAACCGTTCCTCAGGGTTCCCATACTCCATGTTTCTTTTCTTCGGCACCTCCATGAATGTCAGCATGACCCGAGGCTGAAACATTTTGACTAAATTCACTGCACGATCCACTGAGCAACGGCCACTCCTGGCAAATCATTAAACTAACTAACAATACACTCGCGAAATGATTGTGCTCATAAAATTGTATGGGTAGGAACATGGGCTTGGTAGTTGGTATGAATGTATCTGTATGGGTCCATCTATTTAGCGGTCTCCAAATACGACACATAACTGTTATTATGACGATTCAGTATCTTGTGTTCGTGTGTAAATACGCAACGTGGGTATTGAATACTTTTTTAACCAACTTGTTGTATATTGTAAACACTATACAAACAAAAACACTCTTATAGTTAAATGAGACTACGTACTTGAGCATATTTGGGAGTAATTAAATGCCGTGTTTAATTGTAAAGAAGATTTGCTCTAATGTTTGCACAGTCGTGGCCTTGAATGACAAGCATAATTTTACGCCGATCGAAATTTTCCTGGAATTACGCTCCCTATCTATGATACGCAGATTTTGGAGGGTTTGCCCTCTGACGTCATAAGCATGACGTAAGAGCATACCTCCAGAGATCTGTCAACTTACAGTGTCAACGACTCAACCGGTATAATCTGTTTAATAAAATTGCGATGAGTAGAGACAAAAAAACTATGAAATTATAAATCCGATAAGTGTACGCCGTACGCGTGTAACGAAGGTGCTAAAAAAGAAGCTATCGCCTAAATGAAAAAACAGTAATAAAGTTATTTATACAAACTATTTTAACTCACCACATACTTATGAAATTCAGAGACACTTAGTTAGCCTCCAAAAAAATATTTACTTTAGAAGACCTAATTTTAAAAGTATCGTCTTTGAATTTACTTGAACTTCTAAAACTTTATCTACTATTATTGCACCCAATAGTGTAGATTAAAAAAAACAACAACTTAATACAAAACTTAAAATATTGTTAAATGATTCACGGTGCAACAAGAGTGAGGAGGTAGCGGAGAGGGTCAACATTAGGGTTGCCCCTGACGGTATAAAGTTTAATATTCTATAAAATAATAATATTCCGATAGATTAATAAAATTACATTGATTCGCATTAAATAAAATCTATGTAAACTCCCCGAACAGATACGACTAAATCGCTGTAAATGTTAAATTGTTACCATAAACGTGCGGTTGACTGTATTATAATACGATACAAAAGGCTATTTTAAAAGTATAGATTGCGAGTGAGAACTTTTGTTAATAGACTTATTTACACCCAGTTTCTAGAAGGAAAATCATCGACGCATTAAACTCGACTGAAGTGATGCGATAAGCTATTTGTAGTTCACTGAACCAATCGACAATCACAGCAATTCACGATTTGTGTCTGGCGTCCATCGCCATAATTAAAAGCTAAACATTGCTTGTTAAGGTCAAATATGATAAATATGGTAACAAAAATCAGTAAGAGATACAAAAAATCTTTGTTTTAATTTCCAAATATGTATTCGATTATGATTTAATTTTATAAGTAAGTAATAAATACCGATAAATTTTCTTGAAAAAAAGTCGCAACCCTAAGCCAAGAAAGATCAAGATGGCGCCCGAAAATTGTCAAAATTCGCAGTCCTTCACTGTACAAGGTTAAAGATGAAAAACAAACTAGTTTTCAGGAATTAATCATTGTTTTTGTGAGTTTTGTGACCACAGAGATTATCCAGTTTATCCTAAACAAAGTGAACAGTCGAAAAGAAATTAATGTTTCTATATTCTTAGACTTCGTTCTATAGTGACGTTTTGTTTTAAATTAATAACGTAGAATCTACTCGTAGGTACTTATTGTATTTACCCTAAGTTACGATTATCCAAATCCAATAGTTAATAAACAATACACAATCTAACCTAATTTTTAAACAGCTGCCTGACGAAATTGTTTGTTTACATTTTGAAATTGAAGCATGCAATGCACCTGTCTTTTGTCTTTGCAATCGTGTTAGATAAGTTTCTTTTATTTATCAATGATTCATTGCATTTGCACACATTGAATTTGCATGAATGTGAATGATAGATAATGTCTTGTTAATGTCATATTTATTAGCAACAGCAAGTCCTACCATCATCAACTATTTCTCCATGCATGCTGCAATCTTTGTATGCGTATAGTACTGGCTGACTGTAATGGCTAAGTATGATAAAAGTTTATTTCCAGATAACAAGACAGGTAAAAACCGGAATTGATTTCCCGAGATACCAGGAACTAAAAAGCTGTAGCTGCGATTAAATAAATAAAAATGAAATTATTTTTAAGGTTCTTGATATCTATTGTATCTTAAAAAAATACTATAAATATTAAATGTTGAATGAACTTGTTTTGAAATAAAATGAATGTAACTCTAACATGCATCTATAAATATTACTTTAACAAAGACTTTAAGAAATAATAGTAAAAGTATCACTAAAAAGTAAAAGTTTCTTGACGACATAGGAAAGGATGGGATAACATTTAATGTTGTATGAGGATGATGAAAACCAGTTAGGTAATGATGTAAGTTTTTCAGATATTACATGATAGGATAATGGCTGTTCATCAAGATAGTAAGTTTATCAACAGGATGATTAATTGTGTACTGTACAACAATATATGCTCTCCTGACCTAATATCAATTGATATTGAGGCAGGACTATGCAGTGGCGTAGCGTGCCATTTTGGCGCCTGGGGCGGGAGACCCACTTTGCCGCCCCCATTCTATAGGTGCTTAATTAAAATTAAATTGCACAGGCAATGAGATACTTTTTATTGAAGAAAAAATTGGATGAGCGGTTTTACAAGCGGATTCTACGAGCCTTATGAGCAGCGAAGTCAGAAATAACTTTGTCAAAATCAATATTAGCAGCCAATTCTTGTTCAATCGACAATATAGCCAAGTTTGATAATCTAGCGGAGCTCATAGTAGATCTGAGGTAATTTTTTATTAGCTTCAACTTCGAAAAACTTCTCTCACAGCTTGCCACACTAATCGCCAAAGTCAAATATATACGAATCAAGATGACTATATTTGGAACCGAAATTCCGAGATTCAGTTTTTGAATGAACTGGAGGAGCTCCAGTGGTCCTTTACCACTTATATCTTCCTCTGATTCAGAACAGGCAATAAATTGCTGGAGACGCTTCCGCTCCATCTGAAACTCGTCCTTGTCGATGTCTTCTAATACATGGGAAAGATCACACTCGAACTTGCTGTCCAAAAGTTTTGCTGGCATCAAAAATCCGAACTTGTCCGATATTTCTTGAATTTGCTGGAATCGAGTCGTCATTTCTTGAATGATCTTGTCCAATGATGCGAACACCTCTCGACGGATTTCCTGCTCGTGAGACAAAGCTGCATCTGCAGAAGATTCATCGCCATGCATGCGTTTTTTCCTGCAAATTCTTCTCGTTTTGAGTTCGATTCCGAGTTTTTCGCAAAGAGTCTTAGCAAAGTCAATTGCTTCTTGCACTAAACGGTCTCTACTTTCCACTAAGAGGGTTTTCAAAGCGCAGAGTTTCTGAGCACACTTATCCACACTTAGTCCTCGTTGCTGCAGGTAAATCTGTGCGTCATCTACTTCAGGTAGCACTGCAGCCCAAAAGCCAAGAAAAGTTAGGAAGTTAAATGACTGCATGGCTGTCAGGAGAAGACTGGCTCCCGATCTTGTTTCGGAAGTTTGAGATGAATCTGTTAATTGTTCCAGTACCTCAAGAACTCCCTCAAACTTATTTTTAAGCATCTTGACAGCTACATGTCTAGCGCTCCAACGCGTTTCAGTGACTCGTTTCACTGCTTGACCTGTGACGGCAACCAAAGCGTTCCATCTAACAGTTGATGCAGAAAAGAAGGCAAATAGCTTCTCTAGAATTCCAAAAAACGTCACCGAATTCACTGATTCAGAAGCAGCGTGTACCCCAGCCAAGTTTAGTGAGTGGTTTGTGCATGCAACGAATAGAGCTTTCGGATTTAGTGCTTTAATCCGGGCTTGAACTCCATTGTGGATCCCTGACATTGTGGCAGCATTGTCATAAGCCTGTCCTCTCAGATTCTGTATGTCCAGTCCGTCTGATGTTATCTTCGCGATTATATCGTTGCTGAGATCTTCTGCATTTTTTCCTTTTGGTTGGAAGAAGTCAATGAAAGATTCTACCACAGCGACTTTTTCTCCTTCGATATGTACGTATCGCAGAACTTGGCTCATTTGGTCATTGTGGGAGATGTCTGGTGTACTGTCGAAGATTACGCAATAATATTTAGCTTTTTGAATACGACGGATGATGGTGGATCGAACTTGCTGTCCCAGTAAATTTATAAATTCATTCTGGGTTTCTGGAGACAGATATGAAACTGACACTCTTGCTCCCAGCTTTATCTTTGTCAGGTGTTCCATTAGAAGAGGATCGTATTTAGCTAGGAGGTGCACTAACTCTAGAAAGTTCCCGCGATTGCCACTATCATCTCCTCGAATGTCTTCTCGATGTCCTCTGAAGGCCAGATTCTGTTTGGCTAAGAACTGGATAATATTCAGCAACCTGTACAATACATCCCTCCATTTCTTCTCCTCACTTTCGAAAACTTCTTGTTGTTTCTGATCGATGGTTGCTTTACAGTTCAGGCGAACTTCCAACTCCTTCCATTTCAAGAAGCTCTGTTCATGGCCCAGGTTATTTTCATGGTCTCCGATTCTTGGATTTAGCTTCCACCATTTGTTGAATCCTTCTTCAGATGCGAAGTTCGAGCCGGAATTGCCAAACAGCTTGCAAGAAAAACAATACAAAGACTGCTTCAGAGGCGAGTACACCAGCCATGTTCGGAGAACCTTTTCGCCATTAGATAATGGTTTGTAGAACCACTCTTTGGTTAGTTTTCGGGTACCGCCTTTCGTTGAAGTCCCTGAGCGAACAACATCGGCAAATTTGGAATCGATGTGCTGTACTGAGTCAGACCCGCGACGTACTAGAAGCGTTCTGACTTCGTCGGTCATAGGAGAAGGCCAGCAACCTACATCGTCGAGATTCACATCTTTGACTTCGGCAGGAGCAGAAGGCACGATTTCAATTATGTCTTCTTTGGCAACATTCACTTTTTCTGCAGGCTTATGACTAGATGCTTGAGGCACATCTGGTGAGTCGACTTCGTCTTGACCCTGCTCTGTGGTGGGACCAGAACTACTTCCAACTGCGACGCCAGGCACGTCTTCTTCTTGTGCCTGTAAAATAAGTTATGTATTCCCATGAATATTGGCTAGAAGACACGTTCGAATTTCAAATAAGTATTTTAACTATCACAAAACAAAAGTGGTTTTGGTGACGGCGCGGCTAAATGAAAAATTATGTTACCTACCATAAATAATCAAGTGATCAAAAAACAAAGAAAATATTCCTAGACATTTACAAAACATTCCCAATACAAAATTTCATCTTATTTTGTTTAGCGGCTTAGGCTATAGAGCTGACAACTAAAAACAAACGCACATACATACACATTTTGATTTTTTACTTTAGAGAAAGAACCTTGCAATTTATTGCGAGCGACCCAGCCAATAAAATGTCTAAAATAACTGGAGTAATTCTAGGCCACACACGATTCTAGATGGAGGAATCATATATCTACTTACACTGGAATCACTTCCGCTGCTGCAGGATGCCACCGAAGACGTTAACGTGGCTTTCGAACCAGAACTAGAACTGAAATATTTCAGTAATGCACCTTGAGACTTTTTCGCATCTGCTGCTTTCTTAGCCCTTTTTTTGCGGAATTCCGCACCGCTTTCTTTGACTCTTTTCATTTTCAAAAACTAATTCAAAGATTGGGTAAAGATCTAAATGTTTAGTTTTAGAAGATTCAATAGTATTTAAAAGATCGAAACACAATCAAAACGACTTTCGTTCCGTATCCAAAACTCTCGCAAAACAAACATACGAGTAATGCGTGATTGCGTAATGGCACTTCACGATGCACTAAAACAAACAAAGTACCTACAAATGAATGCGTAGTACTAATTCAATGAGTGCGAAAGAGAGGCATCGACACGGGCCGACTCGTAAAACAAAAGATTTCAGATTCAGATCAACTCGGTTCGCGCGCGTTGCCTCGCCGGCGCGGCGGGCGGGCGGCGCGGCGTGATGCGATGTTGCCGTTCGTATGTAAACAAACAAACCTTATAAAGAGCTCTGTCAGTAATTTAGCAATTTTTCTTTTAAATAAATTTTAAAAAATCCTTTGTGCGCAAAATTTTATATAAAAATGGAAAATTATACTGTGTAATGAAATGAATGAATCATAGATCAGATCTCAACCCGCTTCAACGGCGACATTTTGCCGCCCCCGCGGGCTGCCGCCCGGGGCGGGCCGCCCCCTCCGCCCCACCCACGCTACGCCACTGGGACTATGTATCTATGACGATGTAATACATGTGGTCACAATAATAGTTTCTAGACCTATTGATGCTTATGTAATGGTCATGTGTATGAATGGCAGTACCAGATACATGGCATCGCAGATGTATTGTCGAACCTCAAACAACGTTGAAATAACTCGTGTAAATTCATTGTGTCTGTTATTACTCAGGCAATCATATCTATAAAACTGGGACACAGTATGGAAACTGTGGTCCGATTTTGTGGGCGGCTTTGGCCAAAATGGTCTAAGCTAGGCTGGGAAAGGTAGTCGTATGATTTGCCCGGGTGAAAGTTAGAGCAACAGATTCATCATCATCATTCTCTTGCCCTTGCCCCAATTTATTTGGGGTCCGAGCATCATATAGATTACCTGAGTAATAAAATGCAGACCTAGTCAACATTAAAAAAATATAAACAGATGAACCAACAGCTATACTGGATGGATTACAATTGTATTATGTAACACAGAGCCAATTATAGGTTCCCACAAGTAACAAGAAAAGTAAATGAAATCTTAGGATCACTAATAAGCACAATAAAAAAAATCGGCCAAGTGCGAGTCGTACTGACACGCACACAGGGTTCTGTAGCACCAAACAATATAATAAAAATATTGTGAAGGTTCATTCATTATGTTGTATTGTATTAAATTGAATAGCAAAACTATTTTTTTTTTCATAGTAGGTATGTTAATGAAAAACAAAGTTACTGCTGCAGTTTCTTGAAAAAGTCCCATTCTCAAAAACTAAACATCAAATCTTATCCGTTAAAGTTTTTTTTTACATTCTATAATCATACATTTTTTCAGAATTTTCCTCCTCTTACTTTAGAAATTAGAGTGGGGGGGGGGGGCATTTTACCACGAAGTGTCTGTTTTTCAAACGATTGTCTTTGAGAAAAAATGGTTTTAGGATCCTCAATGACATTTTTAAAGACCTATCAATAGAGACCGCACATATAGGTTTGTGGAATTAATAAGACCCCTTAATCTTTTTTTTTTAAATTTGGGATTAAAATCGTAAAGCGGTTCACAGAATATCTACCTACCAAGTTTTCATAAACATACAACCTGACACTGACCTGCAAATTGCAAAAAACCTAAGAAAATTTGAATTTCGCGGGTTACCCTAGCGGTTCCACCTTAACATAAGATTATCCCTGAAGCTGGTTCCTGACAGGGCACGCCACCATAGTGGCGATAAGTCCCCTCTTTGAGGAGTGGCTAGAGAGGCGCCACGGCGCCCTGACCTACCACCTGACGCAGGTCCTCACCGGACACGGTTGTTTCGGGAGGTTCCTGCCCCGGATCGGGCGGGAGGAAACGCCCGGGTGTTTCTATTGTGAGGATCGTCCGGAGGACACGGTGGAACATACCGTGGAGGTCTGCCCCGCTTGGGCGGAGCACCGTCGTGTCCTCGTAGCGGCGATTGGCGGCGGCGATCTCTCGCGTCCGGCCCTGGTTCGAGCCATGGTCCGGAGCGAGAGGGAATGGGAAGCCGTCACCACCTTTTGCGAAGCAGTCATGCTAGTGAAGGAGGTAGCGGGACGTGAGAGGGAAAGAACCTCACGTCCCAGCAGCCGCGGGAGACGCCCTGGGCGTCGGGGGTCACGTGGTGGCTGCCGGCTACCGTAGGCGCGGGCCTGTGGACGGCGAGCTATGGGCTAGCTCGCTGTCCGGCCGTCTTTTGACGACAGGCCGTGTCGAAGGCGCGTTCGTGTTCCACGCGCGCCTCAAAGAGATGTCAGCAACGATGTAGGGGTCTGCAAGGGCCGATGCCTGCCAGGGCTGCGGGACTGTTCGAAAGAGATACCGTGGCCCTGGAACACAAAGGGCAAAGAAGGAACATGGATGGGTTTTAGTCAGTACAAGTCTGACACTCCTTTCCGCTCCGCCCAGAGTGGAGGGGGGTCATTTGATGATTTCCAATCCGAAAAAAAAAAAAAAGCTGGTTCCTGACCGATTTTTTCCATTTGTATTATATTTCATAGGTTTAAAACCAGTAGACAGGGCCGTCATTCATTTTTGGCCCTTTCCCTAACCCTCAAAAACTACGAGTTACCGTGCGTGAGGTTCGAATCATATTATACGGAGCTGCATTACGCCAAGCTACCGAGCGTGAGGTTCGGGTGATATTATACGGAGCCACATTACGCCAAGCCACCGAGCGTGAGTTCGAGTAATATTATACGGAGCCGCATTACGCCAAGCTACCGAATGTGAGGTTCGAGTGATATTATACGTGCGATTCGGGAAGTATTTTATGCCAGAATTGTTCTTACTATCGCGTTAGAATTTGAAGACGTAAATTCTACGTATTTTACATAGAATTATTCTGAAATTGCATTATTTAATTATTTTAACAAATTATGTTTAGTTTAAGTCGTTAGATATCTTTAGGCCCTTAATATTCTATAATTAGTAGGGTACGTTTTTCATCGCAATCTTTAGGTATAAAATTACCTCTAGTTACCCAAACTATTCGATGTGGTGATAAACGATGAATTAGTCGATGGTTTTAACAAATGCTAGTTCCAGATTTTCTCAAATCCCTTCTAAAAAACATAGATTGGTAGGTAAATCAACCAAGGTGATGTAACAGTCAACAGGTTGCTTTCCACGTAAGAAAGCTGCAGAGAAATACTAGTTTAGATGAGCTGCAAAAAAGCTATCAGCACAAATTATAATATTGCAAGTCTTACATCATCATCATCTGCCTAGCCTTTTCCTAACAATGTTGGGGTCGGCTTCCAGTCTAACCGGATGCAGCTGAGTACCAGTTTTTTAGATGGAGCGACTGCCTATGGACCTCCTCAACCCAGTTAGTACTGGGTAATGCGATACCCCTTGGTAAGACTGGTTGCCAGACTTTCATGCCACTGACTACCTGTAACGACTTTCAAAGATCTACAAATGACAGCCGGGACCAACGGCTTAACATGCTTTTCGAAGCACGGAGGAAACTTGGTACGTAATGGGTGGTCACCAATCCACGGACTAACCTAGGCAAGCGCGGCCTAACCTGAAGATTGACCTGAGCGGCTGTTATTATTTAGTCACATGCTCCAATTATTGCAAGTCTTACATAAGGTTTATTATTACAACCAATAACATTCATTGATTCGTACGGCCATGACAGCTGCGCGCGCGCATTGTTGTGAAGGATCATTGACGGCGCGCGGTGACTTGCGCTGCGGTGGTCGCGACCACATATAGAGATCTCCCGTCGTCGCGCGTCGCACGCGCTCAACGAATGAGCATTTATGACGACTAGATGTGCAAATTCTATACTAAGTGATGTCGTTGATAAAAAAGGATTTAAATGGAGCAGACATTTTTACGGGCTCCTGTAAATAAATGGTGAATAGGACAGCTGCTGTCTTGGTTATAGACTTCGTGTTCGGAATATTGGTCTTTACAAAAATGTATATGCACAACACAAGCAACTTAGAAGTTCTTTTGACCTACAGTTAAGATAGGCTACTAGATAGTAGAAACATTGTTATGAATCAGTATTTATCACAATTAAAGATATGGTACTGTAGAGATGTAGGCAGGTAACCTCCATAGTGATTTTAAGAGGTTACTGGCATCAAACCTACGGAGAAAAAAAAAAAAACACTATTCAAATGTAGCCTGTAGGTATGAAGTCACCCAGCACAGCATCAAAAGAAAATTACTGATTTTGCTATGCAGACATAGCCAATTAGGTACGTTTCAGAATACGTAATAGTTAACGTCTCTTATAGTAGATAGGTATGCTTTCAATGGACTCAGTCTATTAAGCTCATTTGTCGGTTGATCCAATCATTTTGTTTGTTTCAATCATTGTTTTGCCTGCAGTGGTGTGTGATTACGCCGAAGGTCAATCAGAGGTTCAAAATAAAAGTGTTTGTTCATCATCATCTGCCTAGCCTTTTCCCAACTATTTTGGGGTCGGCTTCCAGTCTAACCGGATACAGCTGAATACCAGTATTTTACATGGAGTGACTGCTTATCTGACCTCCACAACCCAGTTTCTGGGTAATACCTTGGTAAGACTGGTTCTCAGACTTTTTGGGCCACTGACTATCTGTAACGACTGTCAAAGATCTACAAATGACAGCCGGGACCAAGGGCTTAACGTACTTTCCGAGGCACGAAGGAAACTCGGAAACTGTTTGTTCACGGATGCATATATTATTAGCATCAGCTCATCATGTCCCATGTGCTGGTGCGCGCCTGCGGCGATAGCTTTCTGGCAGTTGTTCCAGACATGGTGGTAACCAGGTGGCTAGACAAAGCAATATTCTATCGGCGACAACTCAAACGTAAAATCATTTATTTCAATTAGACCATTACATGCACTTTTGAATAGTCAAAAAAAAAGGTGAAGCCACAGTCCAATCAGTCAAAAGGCACATTAACTTGTGAAAGTACCTACTGAAGATCATTCCAAAGCGTAGATCTCTATGGAGAAGAATGAAGGAACTCCAAGGACACTAACGAAAATGGAAAAGTGAAAATGGGTTATCATGACATAAGGCAACCGAAAAGTTTATGTGAATCCTATTTATAATTGTTGTACAAATACGAAACGCTTCGAAACCGATTGCCAATAACTTGCGCTGGCGCTCAAGAGTCTGGACTGACACCCGACTTGTCTTACATTGAACCACAATCTGGACCTGTGTGCACTTATCTACTGAAATATAAGAAGTAGGTAGGTACTAATTATTTGTATCCCAGCTGATGTTACTGAGCTCTGTGGCCCTGAGGCCCTCCATCCCCTTGCAGTTTCGTCTTACCGCACCCATTTTCTTCTCGACATCTTTCCTCATCGGGACACCGACTGCCATGGCCCACCTGGAAGACCCTAAACCGATTGCGAGCGAAGCCAGGTAAGCCGCTGCAGATACAACTTGGTCCCGTCCCCGTATTCCGATGAAGCAGGGTACCACTGTGGAGCCTCAACAGAAACTATGGCTCACCTCCAGTCCTGGTCTACGTGTGATGCCACCTGCATTTTGAGAGACCTGCCGGAAGCCACCAAAGCTGTCGAGGTGACAGTGTTGTGGTCGAAGCTAATTTGAAGTAGAATCGGGCATTACGACGCACCTTTAAGGCTATTCTAATTTCTTGTAGATGTCTGAAACCGAATTTGCAACTATAATGCTGCCTGTTTTTCAAAATAAGGCTGCTTATTTCCTGTTTGTCTACATAGGGAGGCAGTTGGTAGTCCTCGTCTGATGACGAGGTGCTACTCAGGTATTCTTGTGCTGGGAAATGACGAAGTTAAACGATTATAATACCTCGTAAGTATGTATTTAGGTATATGTAGGTGAAACTTTTATCCGATATCACAGCCAGTGACGACTACTGAGCGTCATTGAGTGGACCCAAAGCATAACCCTATACGTAGCTCACACCCTTAGAGTGTAGTGCTAGTGAACCTAATTTCTTTATAAAAAATCTCGAGTAGCAGCCAGCGGCAGTATCTTGTCCTTCTAAAAAGCTGAACCGTTTTTGGTGAAGGTACTTATATCGTTTTACCTATCTACCCTCATACCTGAGTTAGGTAATTAGGTACTGAACTTCAATCGAGTTAATTAATTTTATTGCTTCGATTACTATTTTTAATCAACCCCTTAAACCTTAATGGATTTTTGATGTTTGAATGGGAATTGAGCTTGAAACGCACGGAAATCCACGTGAACGAAGTATTAGGGAATTGGGGATATCCTAGTAAGTGTTGAGCATTATTTTCAGTCTAGGCGTATGATAAGAACAACAATTCAATCATGATTGTTATATCGTTAACTTGTTATCAATAAGGTGTGATAACACGTTATTTTTTTTCTTTATTTATTTATAGGGGCTTCTACGCATAGCGTATGCCATTCCCATCGTATCCTAAACAATTATACTTTTCACAGGACGTGGGCCATGAATTTAAACAAATCCTTCGCATCGTCGCCATTCGGTTGGGATAGAATTGTATGGAACATGCCTACATCAGTTCTGTTCAAATTGAGGGACCTTACTAAATTATTTCTACTGGACTCATTTTGGACACATTCCATCAATAAATGTTGTAAAGTCCTCGACAACTCCACATTCCTCACAAAAGAAGAAGGAATTTTCTTCATCATGAAAGCAAATTTTTTGCATGGAATGTGTCCAGAACTGAGTCTAAGTAGGGCAGTAACAATCAGTTTTCTACTAACATCACTAATAACACGTAATGATATTAGGTGTAGTCAAGAGCAAAGACATGTATACACTTAGAAAAATTCAAAAGCGATTTTCTAGTGAAATACCTTTTTCTACTTTGAGATAAGACCTATTTTGTAATACAATGACGTCCAAAATACCATGTTCGTGAAAAAGTAAAACGTTAATCAACACAATAGGAGAAAATCGCTTTTGAATTTTGCTAAGTGCATACATTTCATTGGCCGTGACTGTACCTGTGTTTGTTACAGTAACACAGTGTTCCTTTACTGGTATATTTATAGGTACTATATTAAAGTACGTACGTAGGTACCTATAGAGCATATTAAACTCAAGCGATGTGTTATTGCGAACCTGTTTCGTAGTGGGTGTCTATCTAAGGAGGGGCTCTGAATAGCCACGCCTTTACGACCGCCCACTTTAGCAAAATATTTATTTTGTATGATACATAAATTGTAGTTATATACTCAAGTATTATAGGTTTAAGTACTTAATTTAAAGGGTGAATCAATCAAAGTGTATTGGAACTGCAGTGTAGTCTCAATGTGCAGGACTTTTGTTTCAATGATCATCATGGTCCAGCCCTTATCCCAATTAACTTTTGGTTGACGCAGCATGTCATCTTCTTCCATACTTCTCTTTTTCATCGTCACCTCATCAGAGACCTCCTGTCTTGCCACTTTTCTTTCAACAGTTTAACATTTTTACTTTGAGCTCGGTTCAATCCGACTAAGTTCCTACTATAACATTGTTGTCTAATTCTTAGTAAATCTACACAAAGACAAGAGTTAGGACAACGGTAAGAAAAGAGTAGAACGGCCGCCACTTACGATAATATAGTTGAGCATTCGATTCGAACCCAGACACTTTTCACTTTGTGTACTTCTCTCAAAACGTTGAAGAAAAACGCAGTGAGTAGTCCGCCATTTTTGGGAGTCCCGCCATATTGGATTTAGAATGACGTGACTTAGCTAACCATGCATAGTCATCGAAACTTCGTTTCGATGACTATGCATGGCCGCAAAATTTCAGCTCAATTTGGAAACCGGTACATGGGTCTTTAACTTCTTAGATTTTTTTACACAGTTAATTACAGGTCAAGCTAATGAAAACGTGTTAAAAATATTACCTGCCTAAGTCTGACTAAATACATCATCTTTAGGTAGTTTTATTCTATAGATATTGAGGTTGGAAAATTATCTCACGAGAGCGTAATAACAGTACAAAAAATATCATATGCCTTAAATCAGTTCATAGCCCATTTATACCTATGCTAAATTTCATTGAATTCTATCCAGCGGTTAAGGCGTTGAAAGGTAACAGACAGACAGCCTAGTTCCTATAGTAAGTAGTATGAATTGGAACATATCCGTTGTCTATCTAGTTTTATCGTTGATATGAAACGACCTTTAGATACGTGCAAATAAGATTGGGTTGAAGACATAGTAAAAAGATTAGGTAATGAGTCTACAAGTTGTAAAGAAGTAAGAAGAAGTTAAAAGAGTAACCATGGAGTTTCTTGCCGGTTCTTCTCCATAGGAAACGACCAACCCGAACCGTGCACCTTTTTGTAGACGTTTTATAAGTGCCCATCGAGGCCTATGTGAAATAAAATATTTTGATTTTGATGATTTTGATAAATACACTAACAAAGCGACACCAGAATTAATGCCAAAGTAAAAGGGCACTTTTCAACTATGTCCCGATCCCAACATAGTGATGGAAAGTCCGCTTTTGCCCCCAGACGGCTTCCAGTCTGACCAGATGCAGCTGAATACCAGTATTTTACAAGGAGCGACTGACAATCTGTCCTCCTCAACCCAGTTAGTGCAGGGTAATACGATACCCCTTGGTAAGATTGGTTGTCAGACTTTCGGTGCACTATGAACAATATTTGAAATTCCAACACTGCAATAATATATATTTAGTCATTGTCTCTAGCCATATAAGAACCTTACCCGCCAGTTATGTTTCAGTCTTATTTACCTAACGGGCGGCGAGCCTATTGCCATCAATCGGGCTCAAATATTCGGGTTGCTACTGAGTTTCAAATGGAAAGACCGAATAAATCTGCGCGACCTGGGAATCGAGCCCAAGACCTTGTTTTACAGTACCGCTAAGCCCAACGGGGCATTCACCACAGACAATATCATAGGTACTACTATACTTTACTAACAGAAATTTATTTACATGCTTAAAATACTAGTAAAGTATAAAAATGGGAATAGAAAAACAGAGCGTCAAAAAATTTGTCCGCATCGCTGTCAACAGGAAAAGTGCCCAGAAACCAAGCAGCAACGTGACAAATGTAGAATGGCCTTTGTTTAAAAAAGGCGCTCTGGTCAATAACAGTTAATTCGAGATCTTACTACTTATATTCTTCACTTTTGACCAACTTGAATTAAGAAGAGCTTTTTGGTCCATACCTACCTCAATTGAGAGCAAAGTTCACATTCCATTACTATCATCACGGCGATCTACGATCACGACCTTACAAACAGTTGTTCATCTCCCCACAGTCCCCAGGAACCTCGAAACAATTGCTCACACCCACAGAATGCCAAAGGCAAATAAATAACATCCTAAGTGAAAATAGGGTACCGACAGCCCATCTAATAGATGGACGCAAGCTGGTTATAAATGGCGCCGACGAGATATTTATGATTGCAATTACTGGCCTTTATACCTTCGTGTAGTACATAATGAAAGAGGTAAATAGACAGCGTCGATTATGTACAATGGTAGTTGAATTGGTTTTATAAGAGGTAATTAGTACCTAGGTATACCTACCTGCCTAATTTTGAGAAGTTTACAAAAGTGGTCTCAGATTTATTCCTCTATTGCTAAATACGGGTATATAATGAGATGAACGAGAATTAAACCTGGCTGTTAGAGATTATTCAGTTATTTCTATGGCATTCACAAAGATAAACATGATGAATACGTAGTACAGGGAGTTAGAATAATTTTGAACTAAAAGATACCATAAAATTCAGTTTTATGTTGTATCTTCTAGTTCTGTCAGTTTTTATCGCACTTTTTCTCAATACTGTTTGTTCCGACCCCTCAGACAAACCATGAAAACGGTTTTGTGGGGCATAGTTCCTAAGTTAAGATTTCTGTAAACCTTGACTTTTTAATAAATTAAAAAAAAAAAATTGCAAATTTTGTGTGCCTATTTATACAGTAGGTTATATCTAGGAAAACAGGTAAGTACTGCTCGTCTTTTTCATCCACAGAAAAAGACAGGGCGTTGTGACAGAACAGTTGGACACACAAGACGAGCAGTGACAATGTTCATCATCATCATCTGCCTAGCCTTTTCCCAACTATGTTAGGGTCGGCTTCCAGTCTAACCGGATGCAGCTCAATACCAGTATTTTACATGGAGCGATTGCCTATTTGACCTCCACAACCCAGTTAGTACTTAGTTATACGATATCCCTTGGTAAGACTGGTTGTCAGATTTTTTAGGCCACTGACTACCTGTAACGACTGTCAAAGATCTACAAATGACAGCCGGGACCAACGGCACGGAGGAAATTCGGTATGTAATAGGTGGTCAACCTAGGCAAGCACGGCTTAACGTAAAGGTCGATCTGAGCGGCTGTTATTACTTAGCCACGAGCTCCTCGAGCAGTGAAAACGTTGTAGTGCAAAAAGTGAATAGCGTAATTAAAACAATGTAATATTAAAACATATTAGTCTATCGTTTAAAACAGACATATACAAACCATTACAAGAAGCAAGCGTGTACCTACTCCGAGATGGTAGAAGCGACATTAAACAATGATTAATTGACCAATTTGTCTGAGCAGCGACGGCCAAGTGCGGAAACTGAACATTAACTTCGATCATAAATTATTTACAGAGTAATAAGTGTACTAACTTGTATTATATGTCTTGAAAAAATACAATTAACAAGATTTACAATTACACAAGCAGTTTGGTTTAAGCCATATGTGTCAAAAAGCTCGTTGACCAAAGCTGTCCATCGCGATTTTTTTTGTGATTTTTCTAGAACGGTCTCGTTTTCATTTGGCTTTTCTCTTTGAACCTTAGCTATTTTAACAAAGAGCTTATTTAATATCATTCAAAGTCCTTTCCTACTGCTTATTAAAACTAAGATAAGTGTTTAAGGAAGAGCCAAAGGCATACCACCGAAAACTGGAAGCCCCTGAGGAATGACTTGCTGAGGAAGACCACCATGAGGGTAAAAGGAAACCAGAATATACCTCATTCGTCATCACTGGCTCTTCTATCGTCTTTTTGGCTTGTCCCTGCAGCAGATTCAGAGGAAGTATAGCACGTAGCGCTTAGTAGGTACCTAAGAATATTCCGAACATCATTCTGGTGATCGCAAATCGTAACCATTTAAAAAGATTGTTAAGGATATTTTTTTTCCCTATCCAGCTCTGTCCCACTCGTGGGCGAAGGCCTCCCTCCACTCCTTTCACGTCTCGCGAACCCGTGCGTCCTCCTTCCGGTTCGGACGGAACTTGTCCACTTCGTTCCCGCCATCTCCTTCATGGCCTGCCGCGACCCCGCCTCACTGTGTGTGTTAAGGATATATACTTACTTAAAATATATACGATTACGTCAAAGTAAACCAAAGAAATTATCTTTTGCACTTTCAAAAACTTCGTGTTAACATGAACAGTTACGATGTTATTAAAAATTTTAAAAGACGAAATACCGTTTGAATGTTCAAAAATAGAAAGATAATTTGTTTTCCAATTCTAAATTTAAATAACTCCATCCATCTTTAAAAAGACTGTAGGCAAACTTAGTGAAGATACGAATAACTTACCCCATATGGATACTTTAAAGAATTATTAATTCGACCTGTGGTCACAAAACACTAAGCACTTTTTGATTTTTCATACGAGTAGGTAAAACTTTGGTTTTGGCTGCGGATTCTCCAATGGAGTCCAAAGAAATGTAGTGCGTACTTCATTAACTTTGTTCGTTGGAGATTTCAGGCACGGTACCCTAGCATTCACTGGTCCTATGAACTGATGTCCACTTAACTTTCAAAATATAATTATCAAAATGAGATTGCGAGACTCTGATATGATGCAAGTGATGAATGGCGGCAGACCTCCCTATCCCCACTAATAAAATAAGTCTTTATAGGTCCCCAAAATTGAATAACAGATGTCGGTACATTCATAATTAAAATCAGGCAGAAACAAGGATCAAGTTGAATGAATCATAAGATATCTGTTATCGGCGTTCAGATATCAGTTATTGGAAGCGCCAGAGATTTCATCCGAAAGGATGAATAAATTAATTTTAGTAAATAACACATACGTATTCAAATGTATTCTTTGATATTTGTTGTATTTATGCAGGGGCCTGCGCCGGCGGCGCCCCGCTGACCGCGCGCCGGCGGAGCGCCCGCGCACTCGCCGCGATCGCTTTTGTACCAATGTAAAAACTAAATAATTTACAACAACAACGTGATATAGTTAGAGACAATCGTATTTTAACAAATTAATTTTTAAATTTAATTCTAATTTTAGACAGATGTTACTAAAAAGCAGCTTGAAATTGGTTTGGTTAGAGTATCTTATCTTTGGTTCCACATTTCATAACCTCTCAAACTAACATTAGGACCTTGATCTCCATTAAATTATTTAGGTTTGGATATGAGCCCACTTTCTCTTGTAAGAACATTTTATTTATCAGATGCTGATTGTAGGCTTCTTGGACGCAAGTATGTAAGGCCTTTTGCATAAAATTCATCAATAACTGCTGCTTTAACTACTTACAAAATGCTCTTGAAAAACGTCGACGATCACGACATACAGACTTTGCAATCGACGTACCAGTGGAGTGACATTTAAATGTCTTCTTCTTATACTAAAACTTGACCGGCGAAAGCTTTAATGACTGATCTAGAGGAAATGGCCATTTAGGCCAAAAACAAAAAGCGAATAGTCCAAACCGAAATTATGTGCATGCCATGAATTATTTCATGGACATCACAAAGCTCTTCCTGATCTGACAATATGATCACAATGTCACAATTGTCACAGCTTTAGCCAGCTATTGTTTCAAAAATGCAAATAGTCCCAATGATTACAAAACTTGAAGTTAAAAAAATGCATTTCTCATCTCATAACTGTACTTTGGTGGGACTGACTAGAGTCAAGCTGTGACCACTGAGCAGTTGGGCACGGCTCCGTGGGGACACGTCCGCCGATCGGTCACACCCTCGACCATAACACCGATCATTTCGTTTTAATTGAACATAACAGACCACAATATCTCCCCAAATTATCTACAGATCTTACTCTGTTTCCGTTATAGAAATAAGACATCGACGGAATGTAAATGCAAACTTGAATCGACTCGAAAGACCGCCTAATGCCTACTTGTGTAACGGTAAGACAAAAATCTTTTCCTAGATGATATTTTTTGCCCACCTAACCTAACTTTCTACTAAAACGAAGTAATCGGTGAAAAGCACCGTAACGTAGACAAACAAAACATAAAATGCAAAATCGCATCAACATTTTTGTGCTTTTAAAAACGGTGCGGATACCAATTTGTGTTGAATCATAATACCAACATTTCACGGTACATTGTCGAGCCCGCGAATAATGACGTTCAAAGGGCAAGACTCCATTCTTTGCTGACAAATTTAACGGGGCATTTGGTGACTTCAGAATTAACATAGCATTGGGTCTTTAGCAGAACCCTGCGGGGAAAATGGCGGGGTACCGCGGACACCCGCGAGCACCAAACAATGACTGCTGAGCCACGGAACGTAATACAGACCTACTGCCAACCATTCACTCTTTACAAATCAAACAAATTATATTTGTTGAAAAAAGTCCACTACTCTTCGACCCTGGTTAAACCGCCCATGGTTATGGCATTTAATATCTTTATATACAAATCGGAAATTATAAAGTCAATGTGTTACCAGTTGACAGATGCAAACATTTTGTTTTAAATGTAAATCAACTGTTGTTTTTGTTAGGCAAACTCCTTTGTTACAAAAACACGTGTATTCGTTTTTTAAATCGGTTTTACAAATTGGGCATAGAGGCTTTGCAGCTTCTTTGGTTATATGGCAGTGAAGAGCGCCTTATAGAAGGCGTTATCTCTTCACAGTTCAGCAAAAGAAGTCATGGCAGGCATATAATCGCCAAGAAAATTCTAGACTGGATTGACACGGTAAGTAGAAAATATATGGACATAACAGAAATAGTAAGCGTTTTCCATCATGTGAGGATAATAATCGAAGAAGTCCCATAACACGACTGTTACCATTTACTAACTTGCACAGCAATATTTAAAGACCCTGTTAAGCTAACATGCAGAAGCTTCTCGGTAAGAAACTAACTAGCCAGACAAGATGCTAACGTTTTATAACATTGAATTGTAAACGTATGGTATTGGTGCAATGGCGCCGTCGGAGCCTAGAACAGGCTTCACTGGTACATTATATACATATTTAGATAGATATTAAGATGTTACTCCTGTAAGTAAGATGATAATCATGGCAATGATGATCAATGGCGTTTTACCAAACTAAAAATGTACTTAGTGATTACTAATTGTTTTCAGAAAAATATTAAGGAGTAGGTAACTTTTCACAATGCAAACACAATTAATTTTCCCAACAATCCGCCTTGACGATAATTAAGCAGTAGATTCATTGATAAAAAAAACTATGTCAGCTAAAAACTATTTCATAAACCAGGTGTAAATGTGTGCATCTTCAGCCATCTTCTAATCGAAAACTAGATGGGTACTAGGTACCTGAACCTTATTCAATTGCTGTGTATGTAATACCTTCTAGGTACCAACAAATCCAACAATGCTTTCGTTAGAGTAAATACAGCATTTATTTACTATTATATTATCAGACGGCATGGCACGTGTTACACGACTTTACAAGAGCTTTTTTAATACTCAATGATTCAATGAACGATTAAACTTGTGATGAAATGGTCACAGAAGGAGGCATTATCTAACCTCTTGACGTGCTCGCACGTGGCTAAAACCTTCGTAGGGGAGTAAGTACTCGTCACTTGATGACAAAACGTTGTTCAACATCGACATATGGAACTCGCCCACTTGACTTAAGCACCTCTAATCGTTAGAGTTGGGCTATTATTACGTTTGGTGATGTAAAATTCAAACAAATAATGTAAGTGTCCCGGTATCAGGATTACTTGTGAGATAAAGGTGTTGACAGTGAAACAAAGGCAAACAATTATCTTAATAGGTACCTATAAATTAATCACTTTATTTTCATTGATATGCTATAAATATAGACATAATGATTCACATTAGCTTTCTGATTGTCATTCAAAATTATCTACGAATAGGTATCTTATATAAAAACATATAAGACTTAACTTTTCTTTTACACGTGTAAGCAAACGCTTTAGAACTTCAGTCATTCAATTTAGAAGTATTTCTTTAAAATGCGTCTTAGCTCTAACAGTCCTTAAAACGCATTAAATCGTGAGAACATTTAACCGTCTTCCATTGAGTTTGCTCAATACGCTCCGAGTCAAAAGTCAGGGGAAAATGAATATAACATATTCTTTGATTTTATGCGTAACAATAAAAGAATGTGCGGATAATTATACGCTTGAACAATGAGCGTCGCGAGTTGACTTCAATGCGTCGCCGATAACAAAAATGCTATTGCCCATTAGCCCTCCTTGCTGCCGTTGAAAGTTTTAAGAGCGCGAGCGCAAGAAAATCGCCGCATCCCGGGGGTCCGCGCACTTCCGTTCGGTTTCGAGTTTCGTCGCAGCGCCATTGTTTCGTGCGTCAAGGGTGGTGCACAGCCCTGACATAGTGTCGCGGACGCATTGTTATTTGTGATCAACTGATCACATATTACTTCTTGCACCTGCAAGTGTCCGGGAAATATTACAGACGCAGGAAAAACTTCAGAGGACACGTGTTCCTTAATGGGCTGGTATCTGAAACATCGTTTAACTCATTCATGGGATGTCGATAAAGAACTCGTAATTGCTCAGTGTGCGTACAACATGCTGTGTCTATTATACAGAAATATTTCTTTTACGACTCTTAAGATCAAATCCGAGAATAAATATTTTTATATTTTTTTGTATTTAACTAATTTAGGTACCACTCTGAATGCATGGAGTCATTTTATGTCGAGAAATATTTAGAGCGTAAGTATTTCTTCATAGAAATAAAGTAGATCCATCTCGATCGCTGGTGCGTAGCTATTATTTATCCCCCTTGTTCATCAAGTCCATTGTGGTGCCGTAATAACAGTGATTTGTTGAATAATCGCTTTGTACAACTTGATATCGGTGAGAAAAGACGTTGCCATTCAAAATGTTTGTTTATTCAAGTATTTTCGACAATTGTAAATCACTTGTTGTTCTAAAATGGGCTGTAATCGACGTACAGGTAGCCAGAGGGATGAGGAGGGCTCATAAAATATTTATTTATTTAACATGTTTAATTCTAAGGATGTGCTAAACTTCACAAAAAAACAACTATTCAGAACTCTGTCCTTAGTATTGTCAGTCTGTTTGGCTTTATAATATCAACCATCAATACTCCAAACAACTGAAAACATACAAATATGGTATGACAGAATACATCAAAAATAACTGAATCAATGAATCAAGAAGAAGAATTCACCAAAAACAAAATATTTCATCTAAACAAGACTACAAAAGACAAGCAGGTCTCATAACTCCTTATTAACAAAATTTTCAAATTCCCTACCATCTTAGACGAGGTTGGTAGTGAGTTTTATTAAATTACAGCTTTCACAAATTATGTATAGAAATAATAATTGTGTGGCGGGGACCGGGGGGAGAGCGCGGGGTGCGGAGGTGGCGCCGCGGGGTGCTGCACTTTTAATTAAACCCTAAATTATTGTTCACCTTCATTAATTCCTGTGCTCCCGGTCCCGGTCGGGCCTTACTAATGAGTTTGTACTTTTTGTACGACTCCGTCGGTATCGAGACCCGATTGTCTGCTGTTTATGTAAAATATCGCGTCCCGACGACTAGGAAATGGACCGTTATCTGTAGTTATACAGGGATGCTGTGAATATATTAATTAGCTGGGCAGGATGTTATCAAATACAAAATATGACATAGCTAACAAAAACTAAGAAAAACAAAATTTCTTCCAAAACATGAGATGATTTTGTAACAAATAGTTATGTAGGTTATTCAAATGGATAACTGATTTTATAACCATTATTTAATTAATTAATTTGTATTTCAATTTTACCATTCAAAATTAATAGACGTACAAAAACAATGTAATCAAAATAACTGTATGAAACAGGTATAAAACTTCGATGTCCGTCAATTAAATTGTCAAAAATATCTAAACGGCCATCTAAACTCGAAAAAAAATCATTACAGCCGTTTTTAAAGTTCCTGTTTTCCATATTATAATAGGTTATGATCAAATAGAATATTTCTATGCGACATTCATGTTTAGATGATCGAATTATCATTTTCGCAGTGGGTGACGTGACGATTACGAAGAGATAATATCAATATAAATAACTTACAATACATATACAATTATACAAGTGTCAGATAAGTATAGGTAGATATCAAAACTTATTAAATTTTACTAATCAATGTTAGTTTAGTAAATTAAGAAAAAGTTCTGACGAAAATGAAATAGTAAATTGATACAGATTTTACAAATAAAGTCCTTAAGAGAGTGTAGTTAAAGATCGTTTCATAGAATAAGGAGTAGCTTAAGATATATTAATTACTACAAAAAATAGTGTAGTAGGTAAGGTAGGTAATATATAAAGGATGTAAATAGACCCTTAACATATCCGAAAGGCACTTGTTCTCCCCTCTTGTCGACCTGGGAACCTTCTAGTTACGGAGATATTGGGGGTCAAAATTCCAGCTTTTTAACAAGCTTTTTTTTAAATACATGTTTTTAATATTAAGATTTTTACTTTACACACCTCCACGACCCCCGTACTATTCAATCCATCCATCAGCACAATGCTTTCCATCGAGTCCTACCGTAAAACGTGATATTTCACCCCAAAAAAAAGTCGATTTCCAGCAATAATTTTTGCGTAGTTGATTAGTTTGATGTACAGTATGCTTGGTTGACGGCTATATGAAGGTTCTGTTTACACCCTGTATATAACCTGTAGGTAAGTACTGAGTATGTTTAAGTTTCATAATTTTTCAATGAAATACCTATCCGTTCAGAGTTTTATCTGTGTCACTGACTGAAACGACTGTCCATGATACCACAATTTTCTTTGAGTCAGAAAAGTTCCTTTCACAGAAACCACAGCCATCCAAGACTTTGTCATGACTGAAAAATGTTCAAGGAAAGAATCATCGGCCGTTTATACAGTGATCTTTTTCATTTTTATTATTATGGTACCTAATCCCAAGCCGTAGTATTTTTATAGGCATCAGCTTTAGCTAACAAATACAAATCTATCGAGATCAGCATTAAAACAAAAAGGAATTAGGCATAGGCATAATTTAGTAGCGGGTTCACGACAATAATTCAAGATCCGGTCCGATCCGGTTTCGGTCCGTGAATTCGTGATGATTTCTGAGCACTGTTTTTGTAAAAAAATATGGCAAAATGCTTTGCGAATATCAGCTCGTTTTGAATCACCCTGTGTATTATTTGTACTTTTTGGCTGTTTGATGATTAGCACTAGGAATTAATCTGCGATTTCGCGTGATTAAGTAAAAATAAATGGGGTATAAATGAAATTCCACCTGCGAGGAGAGCTTCTCTGTATGTTCGGTACACAATGCGTTTCTTATGAACTGAAAGTTGATTCAGTACAGCATTCTTTTTAAATTTAAAAAAAATGCTGTACTGGATCATGTGAGAGAGGGTGACATGTAAAGATGGTTGTCTCGACACACGAGTTCATTGAACCTTTAAACACAAGTTCATCGAACCTTTAAACACAAGTTCATAAACAAAAAATTGGCATATACTTATAGCTCCAAAGTTAAAGCTAGAAACATTAAACTTGGTTTCTTTTCGATCTAATTCCCTCTCCTCTTATTACATCAAAACATAATAAAAATCCATTTTCCGAAATTACGGCAATTTTTCACGAGATTGTTTCTTCGAGAGAGGAAGAACAAGCGAGCAGCACGCGCGGTTGTATATCATTGAATTTTCCTCGGTTATTTATTTATTTATTAAAGGGTCGCGCAATAAATTGCGTTAAGTGGGGGCGGAGCGCCCCGCAGCGCCCCGCGGGAGTCGCCATAACGCCGGGAAAAACGCGCCGGGCCCATAAGTGCCTTTCTACAACACTAGCAACGCTATATTACCTCGGTGTAAGGGTTGCAGGATGTGTTCACGGTAAATTGATGACTAACTAAATATTAAACTGTTGTTTTCAAGAATATTGTCGCGACTAAAGTTTCTGTTAACCAGACCGAAGGCTTTAATTCTTCAAAGTTAGCATTCATTCTATGCAGGGTCGCGATGACTGCTACGCCATAGTAGCACTTGTTACATACATGTTTTATAGAAACTTGGTCATTTTTATATATGGTTGAGAAGGTTCCTATTGGCAAGTCTCTTCACTCGAATTACTTTCGATATAGCATGGCGAAATCATAGCCAATGTGTGTTTGTTTTTATTTGGCCATGCTATATGCATGTTTTCCATACAGCCCGTATTACGTAAAGATATGGATACATATTGATATATAGGTACTTACAAAATATTAAGTTGTGTGTTAACATGACGTAAAGTTCAGTTAAGTACACGAAAGTGTTTAGGTAGGTATCCTAGGGTTTACGACAATATATCCTTTTACGACACAGTAATTGCTGATTACGCTGAAATACAATCAACAATTTCGCTATTAGGAGCCTAAGTGTTTACTTCCCAGCATTTTCAATTTCCAAAAAGTAATTTAATTTAAATCAGTCGGTCAAACGACAGATCAAGGCTATAAACTTACATCCTTGACCTTAAAAAGAAAAAAATATTGCTTGCTCACTGCTCTTGATGGCGAAGTAAAAAACTTAATCGAAATCGACATGGCGACTGCTTTCTTGACATATTTACGAACGCGGTAAATCGATGAGAACCTAATACATTCGTTTAACATAAGCTTTCAAGTTGTTTCAAGACAAAACTAAAGAAAAACGTTTGAGGTTAATACGGTACTTATTTACTACTCTTAGAAAAAAAAAACATTAATTTAAAAAGAACATTAATTTCAAATTTCGATCACCATTTTTTTTCTTATTGTAACTTTTGTTTTAGTCTTATAGACATGTTCAATTGTGTATGCAGCCTTATTTGTTTCTTATTTTGTATATCGATAAGTAAATTGAACGAACGCTGAAAACATTATTACTCAATACTGTTTAAATAAATACGATGCAATCATACTAAGAAAGTAAACTGGCCCATTTATAAAATTGTCGTTACTTTCAATTGGTTCTGCTTATTGTCACATTATTCTGGAATACACATAACCATTGTAATTTGCACTTCGAAAAGTGGCCTTAATATCTTCTTCATCAAGCTTGCTCCCATGTTGAAAGTAAAGTAAATTCCTTTTAAAGAAAATAATGACCATGTAGGTGTGGGCGTTGGGGGCGTGAGCAGGCGTGGTGCTACCCCATTAACACATCCATGCTTATCAATAACACATATTTCTTCATAAAACCAACAAGCTGTAATTAAACGTCGATCCCTGGTTATCTGTCGAGATGTTGATGATTTAAGATATCGTGTTACGGAGGGGCAGGGTTGCCAGATCGAATTTCTGTATTTTCCCCGTATTCTATCTTTTTTTTCCGAAATCGGACGTTTTGCTACTTTATTCCTCATTCCATTTTCAAACAGGAAATGAAACAAATGGAGAAATATAAAACTACGTTTATTCACAAAATATACCACTGTGTATTTAATGTTGTGTCTGTGTATGTATCCCCGTTACAATTCACGCAAAACACAATGCGCAAGTTATTATTAAAAAATTGACTGTTTAATGTCTCTTGATATCCCAATTCTTACCTTATTTTTTAGTGTTGTTCTATTTCTCCTTGAGGAAATTATTCCCAAAAATTTCTCCAAGGGATTAATTTCCCCAAAATGTTCCCTATTACGATTTTTCCCCGAAAAAGGGGAAAATATCTACCAACACTGCCGTTGGGAACGATGATATAACATTATTAATGTATAGGCTATTCGTTCGGTGTGAATAGTTCATGTTTTGTTTTTAGACTTAACAAATTGAAACATGGTAAAATATTTGTGGGAAAGTGAAGTTCAATGCAGTTGGGAATAAATGATTTGTTTAATGACATATTCGGTCGTGTCAATACTTGATTATAAATAACGCAGCTCCTATGTGATGTCGAAATAAAATATTGCATTTACTCGTACTGGAAGTAATGCTGTGTGTGTGTGATGGGTATTTATTACGAATCATTCCCGCTACGTCGTCGACTCCCTTTACGTCGACTCGTGATTTTTCTTGATTTTGATGCATTGTCTTTTGTTTCGCCTTGACATGACTATCACAGAGTACAGTCACATTCAAAACGAAATACGGCTGTGCTTTTAATCTATATTTCTATACTAATATTATAAAGAGGTAAAATTTGTTTGTATGTAGGGGGTAATCTCCGGAAGTAATGAACCAATTTTAAAAATTGTTTCACTGGTAGAAAGCTACATTATTCGTGAGTGCTAGAGGCTATAAATTATAAAGATATCATGCATATTAGCCGAGTTATCAAAGTTTTCGCGGACGAAGTCGCGGGTGAAGTGCTAGTTATTAATCAAGTGATTTCGTTCATCCGGTGATCCGTATTTTTAATTATACATTGAAAACCCACCAAAAGGTACTAGGCTAGCATAAGTTCAAGGAGTTTTGTATTTTTATATTCCGGGCGTCTGAGTAGGTACTTACTGTTTAATATTATCATATAGGTAGTAAACTTACACAGCTCATGAAATATAAAATGTATGGACATGATCTTCACTTCCCTAGCCTTTTCCCAACTTTTTGGGTTCGGCTCCAGTGTAACCGGATTTTAAATACAGGGACTTCCAGTCTGACCTCCACAACCCAGTTACTGTAAACCGTTACGGACAGAGAATCATCTCAAAGATTTAAAAATGGCAGCCAGCTCCTACGGCGTAACGTGTTCTCCACCGTAGGGGTCTCGGTAATGTAAGAAAATTGTGTCATTAACATCATCATCTGCCTAGCCATTTCCCAACTATGTTAGGGTCGGCTTTTAGTCTAACCGGATGCAGCTGAATACCAGTATTTTACATGGGGCGACTGCCTATCTGACCTCCGAAACCCTGTTAGTACTAGATAATACGATAACCCTTGGTAAGACTGGTTATCAGACTTTTTGGGCCACTGACTACCTGTAACGACTGTCAAAGATCTACAAAAGACAGCGATCAACGGCTTAACGTGCTTTCCGAGGCACACAGGAAACTCGGTATGTAATGGGTGGTCACCTATCCATTGACCAACCTAGGCAAGCACGGCTTAACCTAAAGATCGATCCGAGCGGCTGTTATTATTTAGCCACGATCTCCTCCATTGTGTCAATAACAATTAACTGATTAATACAAGCAACGGTTTCTACCAAAAAAACGCTGCATTAACATGAAGTTTATCAACAAAAAGATCAGTGTTATTATTAGGCATTATTTAAATCTGCGGTGTGCTCAATGGCACTGATTGCCCAAATCTTGATAACGGCCCCTGCAGCCATTTGCAACAACTCTTACTTACTGATTATACCCTTTATGTCTGATCACCCCCTTTGTTCGCAACACAAATATCGATAATGCCATCAATTTCTTCCAATTATGCGTATTTTTCTGCAAATCTATAAAATTGATGATTACGAAGTTATTTTAAAGGAAACTGAACTGTATCTCGAATTAGCAAGGAGCAAAATCGAACGCGTTGGTTGCTTGTTGTATTTTTAAATTGATTTGGATTAGCAATGTTTTGAATTCTGAGAATGTTATGAATGACTAGTTATTTATACATTTGCAAAGATTCATATTTATTGGGACCCTATTACAAAGATATCTATTCTTTATAGACTAGATTTACTTAAATATCTAAAAAGTTAATATACCAAGAAAAATACGTGATCTGAACATTTGAGTGGTTTTATTAGTACTTTAGTAGGTGAACTACGCATTAAGTTCCTACTTTATTACACACATTATGTATTTTATATACTTTTAATGAGATCCACAGTTCGTTTGTTCACCGGTATTTTTACGAGCACTATCTCTGCTAAGCTTTAATGTATACCTATGGAATATTTTATGTTGTGCTGCCTTTACACAATATGCTTAGATTGAACTTCCCTTTTATTTAAAAACATACCTACTGGCGTAACTGACTTAAGAGGAGACATCGGCTGAGATTTCTCCTTACAAATTTCGCCGAAATCGACGTTTCGTATTCCCCTTTTTTCATCCTGAATAATACCTCTAGAGCTAACAGTTTTTTTTCATAATATCAAGGTCTACTGCAGATACGTCCCTGTTATTTTTTTCAGCAACTCATAAGTAAAAAAAATTGAATTGGCTCAGTTTTCGAGGAGAAAAAGGGGTAATACGAAACGTCGATGTCGTCAAAATTTTTGTGATATAATATAAATATAAGCGGTCTGATCTGCAGCTGTTCCTATCGCAATCTCTGGAGGCAGGTTTGGCGCAGCGCGACGGCAATAGTTTCTTCAAATACTTATTTTTCAAATTCTTCGCAGGCCAGGTCCCTCTTAAGAGCGCTACGTAATAGAAGTGACAGCCAGCACTACGACAATCGAATGTTTCAAAACAGTCAACCTTTCCTCGGTATTTAATAATCCGGTTGATGGCAAAAGGCTCGCCCCTATTACATAGGATTTAAACATAACTGGCGAAATGTGGGTGTACCTACTAGTAGATAAACCTCTGCCTAACCCTTCGGGGTATACAGCCGTCATAATATGTATGTACTCAGATTATCGGCTGAAATTAGAGAGCCTATAGACCGAACATACTATCAGAATAAAAAGTTTCCCATGTCCTAACTCAAGTCATGGTCCACCTATATGTGCCCGAAATCCATCAGGACGTTAAGGCGTGAAAATTTAATAGACAAAGTTACTTCCGCATCTAATATTAGTATGGATGAATGAACTAATGTCTAAAACCTGATTACGTTTTGTTCCCCCTCCTAAACAAGACGATCATCCTTTAAGTGTCTAAACAGACTATGCCGAAGTTACGCGACCGAAGTTCGGCGGCTGATTTTACGTTCCGACGTATTCGGCTGATATGACACACCATAAGTGCCGAACTTACGCGGCAGAAATTCAGTTCCGAAACTTAGTGTGTGGATTCAGTGTCTCGAGCGCTGTCGGGCGGCTCCCCGCTGCTCCCCGCTCCCAGATCTTCATCGGGAATCGAACCGAACTTCGGTCGCGTAGTGTGCTTACAGAATAAGTTGCCGCTGAACTTACGCCCGACCGAAGTTAGGCTTTACGCTATGACGCGACGTAATTTCGGCATAGTGTGTCGTCAGTAATTCAAATAGCATTGCAGGCGTTTTGTGCTGAACTTCGGTCGCGTAACTTCGGCATAGTGTGTTTAGACACTTAGCCTTGCGTTGACAAATCAGCGAACCACAAGTTATAATAACACTCCATAGCATCCAAGTGTAAAGTCAGTACCTACCATAGACTACGCTCCATGCTTTCCTCACTAAAATGTCCAATTAGTCGTGGTCGAGCTCCTCGTGAGGCCGCACTCCTACTTCGTTTTTTTAAAACGATTGGTCTATTTTGAAAATGGAAGCAATTTGTCGCGTTTGATTCGTGGTGGCGCGGCGACTTTGATCGGTTTTTGTGGGCGGCCGCGCTTGGCGATTGGCTGCGGTTGCGCAGACGAAGGTACTTGTGTTGGATCGTTTAAAGCTATTAAATGCCGCTTAGATGGTCGTAGACCTAGCCTCGACTGTACTGAGTCGGGAAATGGAATCGGGTATTGTAAAGTTAGGGAAATCAACCAGTTTATACAAATCACAACAGTTATTGACGACAATTGTATTACAATTCATATTGATAAAGGGTAATTTCCCTGACAGTACTAACATTATTGTGAAATATTTTATACAATCGGGATAAAGTATTTATCCCATTTAAATTGCCAATTTAGCAAATAAGTGAATTTTCTAAGGCAAACGTGTACCCAGCATATAAACTACGTTGAAATCATATACTAGAACAACTGCAAATCGTGCGATTCTGCCTTTCCAACAAACCTTTGGCCTTTTTTCAGTCACGAACAAGCCAATTGAATATTGTTGTTTCTCGTGCAACTTGTACGTGTTTTACTTCTAATCTCTCTCTTTCAAGTCTGCCGGTCTTTGTCTTTGAAAATAAAAGCTAGGACAGAAATTAATGACCCTCGTGAGTAGTATGTCTACTGTTGAAATGTGTTGGAGACATTTTGAGATATTCCACAGTCTCTGTCTTCGGTAAGAAAATTGATTCACAATCTTTCAACTACACGTCTACAAATCTCATTTCACCAAATGTCACTGGATTCATCCCAGTCCCAGTTTAAAAATATAAAAATCAAAAGGTAGATAATGAAATAAACATGGTATTAATCATTTCGTGAAATAAAAAACGAGCTGCCAAGATACCTCCACGAATTTATGAACAACTTCCGCGAACCTCCAATTCTAATAAATTCGTTCACTAAAAACCTTTTGCTTAATCGATGAATTTTATTTCTATAAATTGATGACTTGTTTATTCGATTCTCTTTTGTTTGGTGTCTGTTGTGTCCCGCAAATCATCAAAAATACGTTGAACACAAAGCGAAAAGGGCTGGGAGGAACAAACGTTACAGACGTCATAGGATTGTATACAGTCCGTTTCTAATCGGTCCGTTTTCATTGGGTTTTTGCTACGGCATGTGGCCAGAGGCCGCTCTCTCTCCATCTCTTATTATTAATTACCTTCCTTTATATCTACGCGTAACAATCGATCGTCTTGATTAAAATATCTAAATAATAGACGGACATAATGACTGATATCGTGTAAAAAGCCGGTACTGAGTCAGCATCAATTTGTACGTTTGTGCTTATGTTTTATTGTATTGTTATAAACTGATGATTATTGTGTAGAAAGGTTTAGTGTTTTCGTATCAGTTTGTTGTGTATTTTCAAGTATTTTGCTGTAGTTGATACATTGCTAACCAAGAGTTTGTAAAAGTATACTGATTTAAAAGAGTGTCCATGGAGTTTCTTGCCCGTTCTTCTCCATAGAGATCTACGTTAGGGAATGGGCAACTACAGTACTTTCACAGTTTTTATGCCTTGTGACTGGGACTGTAGCTATTGTTGTCTTTGTTTCGACAATTCAAAAGTGCCTGTAACTGGCCTATTTGAAATAAATGCTTTGATTTTGATTGATTTTGATTTTGCTTCGTACTTTACTCTGAAATATGAAAAATAATGTAATTAATCAGCTGTTTCCTACATTTTGTCCAGTTATGCGAAAATAAATGTATGCTGAAGAAATTTTTCCCGATTTCAGAGCTGGTCCCATAATAATAAATAAATAAGTTTCATTTTCATGAGTTGATACCATACCCCCTTAAAATATGCCCCTCTTTTAACCAGTCATACGAAGATGAGGCCACGAAACGGATGCAAAGAAATATTGGCCTTCCAATTTTAATTGTTAATTCGTGCAATCTTCAACCTCTCATAACAGTAGCCGATCCGTGCACTCATCAATTTCATTTATTATAAGTCGTGATCCGCAATAAACAGTTCGTCGAGTAAGGAAATCAATAACAGGACGAGTTAATGTTAATTACCCGGGCACTACCTGGTACTGTAATAATAAGAATTCATTGGGCTGCGCACACGCAAGTCTGGAGGCACAGTATGAAGGTAAACAGTGACGCAACAGGACCTTTTTGTGAAAAAGCAAACGCTTCTTAGAGTTGTCAACTAAACTAACTCTTTTGACATGTTGCACTTGCATTACATACACAAAGCCACTTCTCTCGATGCGACAGCTCCGACTTCCTCACGACTGACCATTTGCCTGAAGTATGATTAGATGTCGTGCAGACGCTTTGCATGTGTGTGTATCAATCCGACCATTTGTTCCTAGTTGAAATACTGTATGTTAATACCAACACGTGTACTGTGGTGGAGTGCACGGATCATGCGCTTGCGCCGGACGTGTATAAATTGCTCAATTTGGTCCGGAGCAAACGGCATATTAAATTATTATCGCTGATCATGTATGTGGGTTGTTCGGCTACCTCCGTACGCTCGCCTCCACGGGGGCCGGCTAGCCAATATGAGCTGAAATTAACTAGTACTACTGTGATGACTGAAGGAAATGTAAGCCTGTCAGATATTAAGATTGCGAATTTCTGTGTTTTTTTATCAACAGCAGTAGTTTGGTTTACAAAGAGATAGGACTAACTTGAACTAAGTAAATAATCCTAACCTGTATGTGGTGTTCACCCGCGTTTGCCGGGTTACCCGGGTAGAAAGAAACTGGGCTGGAAAAAGTTACGTATTTTGATTTTAACAGTTGCTTAAATCAAAGAGTACCTATGTATAGTAAATATGTGTATGTAGTATGTGTAGTAGGTACTACAACTTATATTTTCTACTAGCTGTGCCCGGCACGCGTTGCAATGCACGTTTTTTAACCAACCCTACTTACCTACCCTAGCTACCTACCTTACCTAACTACCCTACCCTACTACCTACCCTACCTACCCTAGCGGTATGAAAAATAGATAGTAGACGATTCTCAGTCAGACCTACTGAATGTGCATATAAAATTTCATAAAAATCGGTCAAGCCGTTTCGGAGGAGTATGGTAACTAACATTGTGACACGAGAATTTATATATAAGAAAGAAGAAGAAGAGTTAAAGTTTGTGAGTTTGGATGAGTATCTTTAACTTTTTTTTTCTTTTAGTAGCTTTTTTTGGAGCTTTTTGTTTGCTTTTTCTTTTTTTTTATTACCTACCTACGAAAAGCTACTCATCCGATTTCTAAAAAAATACGCTATTATCAAGTGCCCTAGGCTACGTTTCTTTGAGTTCGACGCAGACGAATTTAGATTTTTATATGGAACTATGTTCTATTTTGAGAGTGCAACTAGTTGCTACGAGCGTTGTTTATTTATATAACATTTAACATAACAGCTGTCACTAAGAATGTCGTTAATTTTTAAATGGTAAATACCATTTTTGTCAACAAATTAGGTCTAATTAGTGCACATATAGTTAATTTATTATTGATGATACTGAAAAGAGTTTGTCTGTGTTTCTATGTTTTGTTTGTTTAGAAAGCTAAATTAACGAATCAGTTTCATAAAATATATTCATGAGCAAAATTATCTTCTCCCACTAGGACTCCCGATGACCTGGTAAAGGTTGCAGGGATCCGCTGGATGCGAGACGCGCGGGACCGGTCAATGTGACGACACTTGGGGGAGGCCTACGTCCAGCAGTGGACGTCTTTCGGCTGAAATGATGATGATGATGATGATGCTGCTCATGGAGCAAAATATTTAATCACGAGATACTTTTTTATTCCAAATATAAATAATTAGAAACTTGCCTTAGTTTGAAACAAGCGAAGCAACGAGCCAAGCCAGTATGACAAACGTGTCATCCGAAAAGGAGCTCGTTTTAGTGCAGGCGGATGTGTACATGTTTGTTTTAATTAGTGACTTTAGTCATTATTAAAAAAAGCTTACATTACGAAACTTTTGTCATTAGAGTCACTTATTCTGGATTAAAATAAACGTGACATACATGAACAATTCTACAAAAAGGCGTGACATTTATTAGTGTGACATGTTCTTGACACGCCTGTTGTTACAGTACTTAAAATAAATACAAAACAAACTATATATTTATTTATAAAACGCCTTTTTTGAACTCAAAGGCATTGTTGATATTTGAAAATAGAATGTAAAATAATTAACAAACGGTCTCACTGTAGAGCTTAATTTTATTGAACTGCCAAGATATAGATCGGACTTTAGAATTTCATGCATTTGTTGAAATAAAATAACTAGTATTATATTTAAATTAGCATTTAAACCGATAAATGATCCGCAAAAGGGACTGCAAATGTGTGATCTTGGATTATTACTAATGAAGTGCACTTTTGTACGCCAGCACATCAACCTACTACAATCTATCAAACTTCTTTAATAGATTTTCAACTTTATCGCTAAAGCATTAGGTTCAAGGTGGATTGGGAAAATTTGACAGTTTCGGGTATTCAGATGTGCTGGCACTGAACTCGTAGTATCAGAAGGTACAGAACCTTCTGCTACTACGAGTTCTTGAAATTCGCAAAAAAAAAATACTTCTATAGGAACGGACTCAGTCAGCTGATCCACATGTATGGTAAAACTAAAAAAAAAGTTATGAATTTCCAAAAGTCATAGAACAAAAGTTGTTCAGTTTCATGGTCTGAGACACCACACGAGAGGTCTTGCGTTTATTATGTTACACGTTGTATAATTTGCAAACTTCTTCTTAGACATATCTAACAATCTACCAACTAATTGTATTGCACACAAAGAAAGTTATGATGAAAGATTCGATTGCAATGCAATATTATATAGATTGGTTATTAAGACTTCTTTTCATTTTTAGATACCTACGTGGCACGCGACACGACGGGTCTTGGCCATGACAAAAATAATCTTCGCAATGAATAGCCCAAATACCTAAATATTATCAAGTCAAGTACAGTCATAAGCAAATATGATAACACGTAGCAACTTACTAAAGTGATTGTCTCCTTCTGTCAATGTTTATGTTGTTACTAACATATTATTTTGGAACCCATGCTATTGTAAAATATGCCTTATTCTTATTTCATAGTTAGAAAATCCGTTTTTGAATTTTGCGAAGTGTATAAATATCAGTGGTCGTGAGTACAGTCACGACCACTGATATTTATACATATGTAGTACAATCAAATGGAAAACGTTACGAATCCGAATCTAATTTCGTTTGAATGGTTGCGGCAAAAAAGTTGATCACATCGGCTTGTGTCGGCTTTTCATACGAGTCGAGCCGACTCGATATCAATAGTCATCGAATCCCACTGACGTTTGACTTCGAATCGAATTAATTACTGGTACAGTTAGGGGCTAGAGGTGAACAGGTGGATTTTTTTACTTCTATTTTGTAGGTGTTCGTTTTTTGAGCGTGAAGTTCTGTCATTAGTATTGCTGTCTGCATGTGTTGTTTGTCTGTTTTCGGAATGTGTATTTGTATTTTTAAACTTAAAGAAAACTACACACTTGTACAAATCGAAATACGAACCTAATTCTGTACTCGGCCGAGAACTGCATCTTCAAAGTAAAAGTAGCTTCAGGTTGCAGGCAGTCTTAAAATGTTCTACAATGATGGTACTGTTTTTGATGATGATAATACCTAAGTAGATGCGTATGGCTGACTTAATTGTTCACATATTTTGTTTAAAAAAAGCTTGGTTTACTAACGACCAGAAGACAAAAAAGTCATTACTAAATTAATGTAGCTAAATACACATGGAAACGTAAAATTCGTACCGCATTGTCTTCGCCCCTAAAATAGGAGCATTTACACAATATGTATGTAAATATTATGCATGATACTAAAATATTGCACTAAAATAATATTAAATTCATGATCTCTAATCTAAGTACAAGGTCAAATCCAAATCTTTCTTTAGAAAAGAAATTATCTATTTGTATGTTGGTGACCTCTACGTGCTACGCTTCGTAGCACTTTCGCGCTTAACATTAGACATCAACGTCATGAACTTAATATGACTACAGTTGAAAAAAAAATAGCGGTGGAATACATAACTTCCTCCTTTTTAGAAATCGGTTAAAAAAACAGTTTTGTTGTGATTTTTTTATTTTATGACCACTGACGTATATATAGTGATTATTAATTCCCACTAGGTGGACCGATGACCTGGTGAAGGTTGCAGGGATCCGCTGCATGCGAGTCGCATGGGACCGGTCAATGTGGCGACAGTTGAGGGAGGCCTATGTCCAGCAGTGGACGTCTTTCGGCTGAAATGATGATGATGATGATGATGAAGTGATTTAGGTATAAGTTTAAGTAGGTACTAGTATTCTGCAACGTCGTCAAGATAAGCGTAGTGGTTTTTGATCGGCAGTTGATTTTATTTGCATACAGAAAGAGCGACTTTTACTTATTTTTTCTTCATAACACGATTTTAAAAATTAGTTCCTGTAAAATAGAACATAGAGGGTGTAAACAGACCCTTCACTTATCCGTCAACCAAGCATTCTGTACATCACACTAAGTAACTTTACGCAAAAATTATTGCTGGGAATCGACTTTTTTTATGGTTATAAATCACGTTTTAAGGTAGGACTTGATCGAAAGCACTCAAAGCATCGTCCTAATGGATGGATTGAATAGTACGGGGGTCGTGGAGGTGTGTAAAGTAAAAATCTTATATTAAAAACATGTATTTAAAAAAACTATGAAAAAGTTGGAACTTTTGACCCCCAATATCTCCGTAACTAGAAGGTTCCCAGGTATGGTCTAGAACAAAAAAATTATCGCAAAGACGGGGAGAGCAAGTGCCTTTCGTTTGTGTTAAGGGTCTATTTACACCCTTTATATTTCGGATGAAGTAATCCTGGGTTAAGATTTCAAATGAAAATTATTACGTAATGAGGAACTAGAGCAGAAAGAGCTCCCATGGAATGTAAGACTGGACGGACCTCAGGACAATTATCGAAAGTTTTAGCGATGGTTAATTATAACATAAAAGTCGAATCTTTAAAGCACATAACATAACATCACGCCTGTAATACCCGAAGGACCGAATATTACACCCACATTTCGCCAATTACGTTTAAGTCCCATGTAATAGGGGGCGAGCCTATTGCCATCAACCGGGCACGAATCCAGACTTCTACTTAGAAATTCCTGACGGACCGAAGACACTTTGCCCAACCTCGGAATGGAACTAACGAGGCAACCTTTAAAGCTCATATTATTTTCTTGTATCGCTTTTTAATTTTTTGCACCAAGTAAATTCAGTGTAGGACCTACTTGCAAAGACCGATTACTTAATTGATAATATACGGTTCAGTGATGAGATCCTTTTTTAATTTTCACCATTTTAAATTAATTAACACTCATCCTAGTTAAAGCTGCGATGTTTTACTAATTTAGGGATTAATAGAACGAATTTTTTAATATTGTTTGTAGGTCTAGTGAGCAGGGGAGCTGAGCGCCATCTGGTGGGCTACATTTAATAATAACGGTGTCCCGCGGAGGTATTGTCCGCATAATTTGTAGCTTGCAACGCTGCCGAAAAACACCTAAATAAATAATAACGTTATTTATTTTAATGAAATATCTACCGGCCCTCCATACGAGGGCAGGGAGGGCATTGTGTATACCTGGAGCCCTACTGTGCCGTCCTTGTGTTGCAGCTGTAATTTCAAATCACGTAGTCATTACAAGGAGGACTCGAGTAATTTTACAGTAAGAAGAGGCATTTTTTCTTGTTAATGTTAACACTTGTTGTAGTGAATTCTCAGTTTTTCGCGCACTAATTAAATGTATATAAATGGTCATCGCTTCACCGCAAGACGAGAAAAAAAAAGCAGCTGCAATCCTTCAGGCTGTCACGAAGCGGATGTGGTCCAGAGGTTTTTCTTATAAGAATCTCCTCCACACTAATAGGAAGAATGTTGTTCCACTCACAAAACGTTCATTTCATTCTAACGAAGTGACCGAACCGCACAAGACCATGCGTATAAAAACGTTTTGTAAGATGTAACGAATCGATACAGGTAAATATTGCAAAAAGCGTATTGCGTGAGAAAAGTTAGTCGATAAAAATATATTAAATTAATCACGAGCGTTCGTGCTGCGGATGAAAATAAATGTTTGTAAAAATAAAAGTGTGCGCAGGAGTGCGGAGGGCGGGGCGCGCGCGTGACAGCCTGCCCGCCAGCCAATGGGAGCGCGTGAGCCCGCCCCCGCCGTGCGCATGCGACTTTTTACTAAAATAATTAAACAAGTACGTTTGGTACGTCAAATTAATTACGTTAATTATATTTGGCGTGCTTTAAACTGCTGCAGTACATTTACAATTTTAATTGGTGATGGTTGTGTTGTATAATTTTAAATTGGATTGTTTGTATTTTTGAAACAGCTTATTTTATTTCCAAAATCTATGAAACAATTCTTATTGTTAGTGCAGAACACTTTGTGTAGTGTGGCCATAAAACTTATTTTTGTGTGAATTCAGAACTTATAAGATTTTAATGAGAACTTGCATTAAGGTATAAAAATCGTGGAAGTGTAAAATAATTAAATATTTTTTTAACAATGCACTTTTTTATTTCAGTTTTCTGATAATTAATTCAATACCCAAGTAAGTTTAAAGTAAGAGGAAAATCCAATATTTTAAATTTTGAAATAACACCAAATTAACAAAACCAAAATTGAAGCTTAGGGCATTGAAGTAGACATTAACCTTATTTTAAGGACAATTCAGAATGGCATAATCATGATGAAACTTAATATTTTCAGTTCATACGTTTTGAAATAATAACCCTTTATTTACCACCAACATTTATAACCGAAATAAAATGATTCGAAAAACAAAACGAGGCACTTGGTCCACACGACACGACGACGCAGCGTGACGCGTATTAAATTAAAAGCGACGACATGTGTTTTCCTTCCCACAGGAAAATACATTAGCCGAAACATTTCCCGGGTAACTTGCGTCCCTCTCGCACGCCCGCGCCGCGCGGTGCGTCTGACAGTGAGCCCCGATGTGGCGCCCTCGAAAGCTAACAGCGAGCTTTCAACGTAAATCTGATAAAGCGAACACATTACGACACAAACACAAAGAAATTTTCTTCGTTATACCATCGTTATGAGCTCGCCGAGAATCGTGTCTCCCTTTCGAACATCAGTCGTCTGTGTGCATTAGAGCGGGACGACTGGAAATCGCCGGTGCTGACGTCGAAGCCGGCACCATTGGGTGAAAAAGTTTACGGTGTCCCGCCCTTTTCTCGGCGTGTAGGGCTGCGTTGGCGCCTCGGGCCCGCTCCGCACAAAATATTTTCTAAGAAGCAGTATGTCGGCTGTGTCGAGGGGCGGCGACGCGGGAGCCCGCAGTCATGCTGAGAGCCTCAGCGGAGTCAGTGGACACACGTCGCGAAGCCTTTCATCGTTACGAGAAAAAATCGTTGCGTGACAATTTGTCCAAAAAACTTATGTTACCAACGAGACGGCCTGTTATCGCAGAATGCGGCTGTGAAATCTACACGAGATTATTATAACGACGCGCCAATACCTGTGATACTAATTGCTCTAGTTACATGAGGATACTGAAAATTTATTTTAGATACAAGTATATGTTCAGTGAAGTGTTTTGATATTTTCTTGTGCTAATAGATAAAACTAAGTGATTATTTTATGAGTACATCGATGAACTGAAGACTGGATTTCTACTAAAACAACAAGTAGGTAAGCTTTTCATGTGTTTACAAAAAAAAATGAACCCAAAAATTTTTAAATGTTTCTTATGTCCATTCACTTTATCCGTGCAAATTCGTCGAACCATTTGACTACCCAAATACCTGAGCCAATCACATACTTATTTCTTTTAAGTTGTTGTTTAACGAATGTTTAAATCGTATAGTCATTCATTACAGAATATATAATTACAAAATCTCAAAATCAAGTCAAGCATGTGTCGCAAAAGGCATTTTAATAATTATCATCTGAAACCTAAGCTTCTATCTAAATCTAAAATGAATACTCACTAACCCATGGATTGAGACATATGCTTTGCATTATAATTTACTACTGTAAATGAATGCAGCATTTGCATAGATTGAACCAAATCGCGCCCAGTAGCTTATTGCAAGATTTACCAATGTTATTTCAAAATATTCTAAAGTTAACTCCTCTAGTACCTGAGTGTAAATAGAAGATGCTGTAAGAAACTGAAACAGAATAATAAACGGATGAAATAATTTGATATCCAGTCTGCAGCAAAATTAAAAAAAGTACCTATTGAATTTGAAGTTCCTTAAAAAAAATACTAGTTACCCTGAAAAACCAGCTTGTTCAGGATGTTATACTAGTTAATAGAGATACTGGCAGTCACTGAATAGTTATAGGTGATTAAAACAGATTACAGCATAAACATTCACTTAAAACAGCTTAAGTTATTATACAAAGCTTTTTTTAGCAATGTTGGTGACATGCTGAAGCAAATAATAGGCCCAGTGAAATTAATATCTAAGTACTAAGATACCTGCTCTTGTAAGCCAAAATAATTCCCAGTACTTATGCTACATAAAGCTTATGTTTCTGATAATTCACAACTAGTCCAGCATTTGAGAATTACTGTTTTAAGCTTTCACGGTTTACAACTAAACTTATACTGTCACTTACGGGATATCTTCCGTGATTGTTCATTATTTTGAGCTCCCGATATTGAGAAATAATCTACAAATATGTCATCAAAGGAACATCCCTCTTCATGTAATCAGTTAAAAACCAGCCGTATCATTCAGGCTGTAATACAAACTCAGTAGCATAATAACAAACTATAATAGCAACTATAATGTTTCTTTAATTGATTGAAGCATTAAAACGACGCTATTACGATCAGTTTATTACAATACGTCGATGTATTGTAGCAATAATTGCGTGTGTATTACAAACATTATCATAATACTATGATTAATGCAGTCGCTTTCGGTTTTTATTCCACCCATGTGGTTCTTAGTTAACCAGAAGTTGCGGTTGGTTTCTGAAAACTGTGATCATGCTCTGTCCGCCTACAGTATAGCTAATCTCTTATTTGCTGTTGTGAATGGTTGTCTGATATTGCCTACAACTAACACACTGTTACCTTCTGAAATTAATTGAGATGAGATTTCAGTTTTTAATATACACTTGTGGTTCTGCCTCTAGTTCTTGTTCCTATTATGCATCCTTACTAATATAATAATTTTTTTGCGAAGGTGACTCTTCCTGGTAGATGTCACATGTCTACGAATTTTTGATTCTAGCACATGCCGTTGACCTCACGATGTTTTCCTTCATTATTTTGAGCCTGCGTGGTGACTTATAGCCCATTCCCTCTCATAGAGAGGAGGCGTGTGTCCCAGCAGTGGGAGCATTATAGGCTGATTATGCTATGCTTATCACTCTTCCTATTTGTTACCTTTTCACGCCTCAACGGCTTATTGAACTTTGATGTTTCTTGTTGGTCTTTGTTGTTTGAAAGTGATTTAATCCGCGGTAGTACATTCCCGTGTTATTATATCCGTGAAAAATGTTGCAAAACAGTACTCCTGTTTACTCCATTTTCCAAAAGTGTATGTGTTTATGTCCCTTTGAATAGGGTAGCCATGTATAACTAGATTAGGACATGGATAAAAAATGTTATCTATGCCCTAATCCGCGGTAGTACCTTCCCGTGTAATTATAGCCGTGAAAAAATGTTGCATAACCATTTGTCTCCTGTTTACTCCATTCTGCCAAAAGTGTGTGTTTATGTCCCATTTAATAGGGGAGAGTGAGTATAACCTAATACCCGATTAATGATTCTATTCTATTCTTGTTGATCTTAGGGAATTGGAACTACGCTCAGTTACCTAAGACCATAGAGATTTTGCTGCAGATCTTTTAGTATGATCCACCGGATAATCTCAAAAAAACCATCCTAGTTGATAATTATGACACATATTAACATAATCAGTCAATAATATTCCCACGGCTGGGACAAAGCCTTCTTCTCTGTGGGCTACGACCCACAGAGAAGAATTGATTACGATCAAGCACTCGGGCCTACAGGCTAATCTAATAAATTGCGTCGTGATTATACAACAGATTAAATTAGTTAGGCTTTCAGAATCAAGAGGTCTTAACTCGATCACAAGCAATGCTGAAAGCAAGCGTCGGCGGTGGTATAACATTTGCGAAAAGCATTTGTCCTGCATTGCACACTTAAGTTATATACTGACGTAATATGTATACTTATTTAATAAGATGGTCTTTAAATAATTCCAAGATTGAGAACCATTGGTAAAAACAATAAACGGTTATTGTTTATCTAATAATGTATGTAAAAAAGTATAGCATAGTAAGCTATTCAATGTTTACTTACTATGGATAGATATTGGATGAATGGATGTATGTTTGGATGGATATTTGTAACTCTTTGCCGCAAAAACTACTGAACGGATTATATAGCCTGGGACACTTTATCCCGGTAGTACGATCCCATGGGACAATTACCGAACTCAACATGGAGAAAGTCGCAGGCATAAGTTAGTAGTTATTGAAACTACTTACATAATTATGGTGATCAGTTATGGTACAATCAATAATAAATACTGGTTCAATAATCCTACTAAACAGTAGCCAGAAAGATGTAAATAATAAGAGTGAATATTACTGTAATTTTACGAATAAATATGGTGTAATCTAACTTTATTTAGCAAGTAAATATATCTACAAGGTACCTACTGCACATACATGCTAACATGAGCACCATATAAACTGGTTTTATCGACGAAAGAATCGACTAAATGACAGACTTCTTTTGTTGATCTGTCATTTTGTCGATTCTTCCGTCGACAAAACCCGTTACTACGGTGGCCATGCTACGCGTGTTGGTAGTCAGACATCAAGAGAAAGAAACTTTGAATAGTATTACCATATGGTGATGCTAATCTATACATATAAAATTCAAAGTCCTGACTGACTGACTGATTGACTGACTGACTGACTGACTGACTGACTGACTTATATATCAACGCACAGCCCAAACCACTGGTCCTAGAGACATGAAATTTGGACAGTCTACTCTTTGTAAAGAGTAGGTATCCACTAAGAAAGGGTTTTTCGAAATACCACCCCTAAGAGGGTGAAATGGGGTGTTAAATTTTCTATGAAACTTTTTATTCTCTGAGTCGATTGACTTGAAAATGTGTCTACATATACTTTAGTTAAAATGATGAGATACGTGTATCACAGTTTTTCCAAAATCATCCCCCAATTTAAAATTCCATGTCCTGACTGGCTGACTGATATACCAACGCACAGCCCAAACCGCTGGTCCCAGAGACAGGAAATTTGGAGAATGTATTCTTTGTGGAGAATAAATATCCACTAAGAAAGGGTTTTTTTGAAATTCCACCCCTAATAGGGTGAAATGGGGTGTTGAATTTTCTATGAAACTTTTTATTCTCTGAGTCGATTGACTTGAAAATGTGTCTACATATACTTCAGTTAAAATGATGAGATACGTGTATCACAGTTTTTCCAAAATCATCCCCCAATTTAAAATTCAATGTCCTGCCTGACTGGCTGACTGATACATCAACGCACAGCCCAAACCACTGGTCCTAGGGACATGAAATTTGGACAGTGTACTCTTTGTGAAGAGTAGGTATCCACTAAGAAAGGGTTTTATGAAATTCCACCCCTAATAGGGTGAAATGGGGTTTTGAATTTTATGTGAAACTTTTTATTCTCGGAGTCGATTGACTTGAAAATGTGTCTACATATACTTCAGTTAAAATGATGAGATACGTGTATCACAGTTTTTCCAAAAACATCCCCCAATTTAAAATTCCATGTTCTGACTGGCTGACTGATAAACCAACGCACAGCCCAAACTGCGGGTCCCAGAGATATAAAAATTGGAGGGTGTATTCTTTGTGAAGAGTAAGTATCAGTTTTTTGAAATTCCTATCCCTTAGAGGGTGAAATGGGGTGTTGAATTTTCTGTGAAACTTTTTACTCTCGGGGTCGATTGACTTGAAAATTTGTGTACATACTCTTTAGATAAAATCCAGTAAATCCGATGTCCAATCTCAAACCAAGGTATCAATATTTCACGTATCTAATTGAATTGATATAACTTTAAACTAATTATTGCAAGTTATAAGCAAGTAGATACGTGTAAATCTATGTATGTATTATAGATAGATACATAGATTACTTATTATCCCAGAAGTAAGATCCCGTGGGAAATTCCCTAACTCCACGCGAGCGAAGCCGCGGGCATAAGCTAGTGGTATTATAAATAAAACTACTTTTGCCCACGGCTTCACTCGCGTTAATTTAGTATTTGACAAACACACTACTAATGTTTCTGTTATAAAGGAACCCTACGTCCGTTTCTGTACACCTGACAACGTATATGCAAAATTTCAGGATGATCGGTTTAGTGGTTTAGGCGTGAAAAGGTAACAAACAAACTTACTTTCGCATTTATAATTAGTTATGATAGAATTAATTAATTGAGGATCTCGTGGCAAAATAATAACAGCTGGTCTATGGATGGGTGACCACCCATTTCATACCGAGTTTCCTCCGTGCCTCGGAAAGTACTACATTAGGCCGTTGGTCCCAGCTGTCATTTGTAGATCTTTGACAGTCGTTACAGGTATTCAGTGGCTCAAAAAGTCTGACAACCAGTCTTACCAAGGGGTATCGTATTACCCAGTACTAACTGGGTTGTGGAGCTCAAATAGGCAGTCGCTCCATGTAAAATACGAGTATTCAGCTGCATCCGGTTAGACTGGAAGCCGACCCTAACATAGTTGGGAAAAGGCTAGGTAGATGAGATGATGAGGATTAAAAAAATGAGCGCGTTAGGACCTCTGTACCAATCAAATATTGTGTGTTTTATATTTTCTATAAGGAATTTCATTCTGGGTTTGTTTATGTCCACTTTATGGCAAAAGATTTTACATGTAAACTAAATACAGCTATTGAAATTTAAGGAGGTAGGTAGTACAGGCACATCTCTGCCTTCAATTTTCATAAGAAATGTACTTACATATATGGATATGTATATGATGATAGGCAAATCCTTATCCTTACTTCCTTACCTTACTAATATTATAAATGCGAAAGTAAGTTTGTTTGTTAGTTTGTTACCTTTTCACGCCTAAACCACTGAACCGATCATCTGGTGCATTTACGATGTCAGGTGTACAGAAGCTGACATAGGGTACCTTTCATCCTGAAAAAAAGTACTGTTCCCGAGGAAAACAACAATAACTTTCTTATGAAAATAGTTGGCGCCACGTCTTTCGAATTGATTGTCAAATTTTAAAATTAACGCAAGTAAAGCCGTTTGCAAAAGCTAGTAAAAATATAATCTGAACCTGCAATTTTCAAGTGGTTCCTCATGTTTTTTTTTAAATTTCGTTTTTCTTTCTGCTGAACCAAACTATATTAAAACAGAAACGCACCTTAATAAAAAAAATTCAAGTAGGTAAATCAATCAATATCTTTTCCCGTCGCTCGATTTCTGCGGCTCTTACAAACTGAAAATCATTGGCCCAGTTATTACAAATAGCGTAAAGAAAAAAAATACTTCGTAGGTTTTACCGAAACATGTAACATCCATTAATTTTAAGGTCAACGAAGACTGTCTTATATTGGTCTAATCTAAAGGTGCTATTTTAATTTTGTATACCTTGTTGCTATTGTTGTTGTTTTTTTGTAACAATTACAATCGAGAGGATGGCTTCATATTGTCAAATGCGTGGAATCCTGTTTTGATCAAAAGTAGGTCTCCACAAACAAAAACAATCGAGAGAATGGCTTCAAATTGTCAAGTGCGTGGAATCCAGTTTTGATCAAAAGTAGGTCTCCACAAAACCTGGTGATACTGTGAGTGTGTTTTGCCGTGACTAGTGTCGAGTTCCAGTAGTGCGCGTAGCGAAAGACAAAGAAAGAGGGTAGACAGATTTTTCTGCTCTTAACAATTTATTTTCCATCCACCCGCATTCTCCAGTCAACCCGCGATCATGGCGCTTGCAACAGCGTCGAAATATCGGGTGCTCAAAATAATGAACAATGACGGAAGATATCCCGTAAGTGACAGTCTAAGTTTTGTTTGTGTACCTTCTAATTAAAACTTTTCAGTACAGATTCCACCACTTATTTCTTTTTTGTTAATAAAAGCAGTAAAAAGTGTATTAAACGGCGGTTAATAATGGGCCTAATTACTTATAAACAGGCACTTTATAAAAATAAAGTTGAGAGGCAATATCATATTTCGCAAAAAATTAATGGCGAATAACTTATTAGCATTTTTGGCCTACACTGAAATGTGATACTTGGGATCCCTTCTTTTCGCAAAATGTTCTTTTTCCTAATATACTTTGGCATAACTATTTTGGTATAATTTGTTTTGCCATAATAATACTTTGCCATATTTTTTTGGCATACAGTTTATGTTGGCATAATTATTTTGGAGCTTAATTTGTTTTGGCATTAATTTAATTCGCATAATGTTTCTAGGCATAATGACGATTTTTGATAAAATTCCATTTTTAATCCTAAATTAAAATTAAAGTATTGTCTTAAAAATTCAATATGTTGTGCTACAAAAGTTAGTGACAGAAAAGAAACGCTGCAAAACCGACTCTACGTTGTCTTGTCTGCCCTACCCATAGAGTGTAATCTAAGCCCGCGTAGGCGCGGACGAGCGAGGTGGCCCGCGAGTTGAGGAGCAGGCAGTTGCGACGATGAGCTTATACTCGCGTGAGATCGCCGGAGCCGTGACAGAAATTATGCCTGCTGCATGTTTGCTGCATGCTTGCTTGCATGCATGGTATATGCTTGTTTACATGTTTGTATGCTGCGTACTTGCAATAGTTTTATGACACCACTGTCCACTTACAAAAATAAAAAAATACTTTGTTCTACATAGAATGTAAAGTGCCTACAAATTATTCATTAGAGCAATATTGTATAAAAATGTGTATTAGTGTCTAACATTTTAGGAGTTGATTATGATGCTTCTTTGTTCATCATCTGCCTAGCATTTTCCCAACTATGTTAGGGTCGGTTTCCAGTCTAACCGGATGCAGCTGAATACCCGTATTTTACATGGAGCGACTGCCTATCTGACCTCCACAACCCAGTTAGTACTAGGTAATACCCCTTGGTAAGACTGGTTGTCAGACTTTTTGAGCCACTGACTACCTGTAACGACTGTCAAAGATCTACATATGACAGCCAGGACTGCGTTATTATTTAGCTACAAGTTCCTTTAAAAATATGTTTTAATATTATTATGCGTAAATAAATTTATGCTTTAGAATGTTATGCTAAATCATTATTATGATTAGAGAAATTATGCTTAATAAAAATATGCGTAAACTGTTATGCGAAAATATAATTAGGAGAAACAAAATTATGCCAAGTTATATTAGGTCTTAAAATTTTATGCAAATGGATAGGGAACCGTGATACCTTGCCGACACAAATTGTTGATCCCTCATACATTTTTTGCAGACATAGAATGTAGTAGATAGACAGTTTATAAGCTAGGAGCCACTATTGCCGAATAATGCCAATTTCAACACAATTATGACTAAATTCGACAATAATAGGTTATTTTTCAGGTGAAAATGCATGGTCTCTGATTAATGATCAACATTATGTTGGTGTAGTTAGGTACTATCTTATGAATACTTCTTAGTATAAAATCTTAGAGATGATGATTTCCTCAAAGAAGGTCAAGCACTTGAAATTGCAATGGTTTGAACAACAACTCTATGCTCTCTGGAGAACTAGTTATTTAATAAGACGTAATCTTAAGTTTGTACACACGGTGGCACATGAAGCTATACATTTCCAGTATAACTTGGCCTCGCTTTGTATAGACTTCCTATACAATGTGGAACCCGCATAAACTGGTTTTGTATAGATTGATTGGCCGTCGTGCGTACAGGACTTTTTCCTTACAAACAACTTCAATTATAAGTAAACTAGTTTCTGCCCGCGACTTCGTCCGCGTAGAAGAAGCGTATCTTATGAAACACTGGCAAGATGTAGCTTTCTATTAGTGAAAGAATTTTTGAAATCGGAATAGAAATTTCCAAGACAACGCCTTACGTCCAAACTTTACCTCTTTTTAATATTCTGAGTGTAAATAAAATACAGATAAACCTTTATATAATAGAAACATGGAGTTTACCAAGACTACAGCATTTAAAGGATTTTGAAAGACTTTTGAACTCTTGTCACTAGTGAATTTTCAGCTATACTTAAGCAGATATCCCGTTCGTCAAGTAAGGACACTGTATCTGAAATGAATATTACAAACTATATTTTTAGTGTCAGTAAATTTGCCCACCCTTTATCAAGCCTTTTCTATTAAGTTGGTTGGCTCCCAGCTTTTTCAAATGTGGGTGAATAGCAAAAAGGTATTGTCTTTAAATACATAAGAGTGCACGTGTAATCTGACATAATAACTGGGCAATCAACTTAACCCAATAATTGGGTAATACCATAGTTCAACAACGATCGTATGGCCTTTATAAGAAGCTTTTCACATCATTGTATAGAAATTGCCACAATTTTTACTGTTTATGCAGAAAGCCAAAAGTTATGCACAGAGATTTAGTCACATATAATATTAGAAACTCCAACAGCTCATTTATCATAATTTCATCATGCATTAGTCCATAGATACATTACAGGATTATTCAACATTTACTTGTGTCATAAATAATGTGGCATTTTAGCGAACATATTCTATCAAATTAATTAGTTATTTACCTACAGCTTATGCAAAATCCAGCAGAAATCACTATCAGATTTCCCTAATGTACTGGTTATTTTGTTGTCTCAAAACTACTGGTAAAATACTGGTAATCAACTGCATCCGGTTAGAATGGAACCCGACTTCATGTATTCAGATGAAATGTGATTTCATGAGAGATGGGAGAAAAGCCTGAAGTAAAGGTACTTCAGGCTTTTCTCCCATCTCTCAGTGTGAATTTGATCATCACCATCTTGGGATGGCTTCCAGTCTTCCCGGATGCAGCTGAATACCAGTATTTTACATGGAGCGACTGCCTATCTGACCTCCACAACCCAGTTAGTACTGGGTAATACGATACCCCTTGGTAAGATTGGTTGTCAGACTTTGGGCCACTGACTACCTGTAAAGACTATCAAAGATCTACAAATGACACTGGGGACCAACGGCTTAACGTGCTTTCCGAGGCACGGAGGAAACTCGGTAGGTAATGGGTGGTCACCCATCCACAGCCCAACCTAGGCAAGCACGGCTTAACCTAAATATCGACCAGAGCGGCTGTTATTATTTAGTCACGAGGTCCTCGTGGCTATATAATAACGAAGTGTGAATTTGATACTTCCGACTTAATCAGTTACATAAAATTTTATGAAACACAATTTGATGATTGATGCATTGTTACGACAGCTCTTCTATTCAATTAGTTCAACAGCAAAAGTAATTGCAGACATTGTCGTACGAAATTTGAAATTTTGCAATGCTCTCATCTCCGTGAACACACATCCTTTAAACAGATAACTGAAGCATCTCAATACCACCTAATGTGATTATGACTAATTCCTTAAAACTGTAGAATCCTTCCTCAGACAGCTGCAAATCGTTACAACATACATTTACCGTTCAAAAGCCATCGTGAGAATTTTATCATTGAGGCAATAGGACGCAAAACGCTTTGACAGCTGATTATTGATATAAAAAGGGTTATTTTTGTAATCCTATTAGTCCATGAGCGTCTGTTGAGATGTGTCAACCCATTGCTTTGTGGAGATGCGACCACACGGCGGGGAGCATCGCAGATAATGTTCAGATTAGATGGAGATCTGAGGCTCGACATTGTTTAAGTCAGCCTCAGGTAAAGTCGGTCCCACTCGACTGTGTCAAACAATACATAAACAACATTATTTTCAAATAATGCGATTATGTAGACGCCCACAAAAAATGTACAGTTTTGTTGATTGACAGTTCTGACTTTACTGTATATAGGAGTGATGCAGGGATTAGTGGATATTGAATTTTCTCACTCAATTTATCTTTTTTTCAACACTCAACAAGTTATGTTCTCGACATTATGTATTATGGAAAAGAATGAAACCACAAAAAGATAAAACCATAACCTACATACATATCATTATGGAGTTGTCATGAATGTCTACCTGAATGAAACGATGTATCAGTGATCTATTGAAATATTAAATTAAAATTATAAGATGAAATCTAAAATTCTTCCTCATTCATAAAACGATAGACCTATACAAAGCGTTTATTACATGTTCTTTTATTGATTTACCTCGGCTGGCGGTTGATCTTATCAAGTTTTAGATAGGAAGAGATAGATTGTGACATGATATCGTCTTGCTTACTATGCCTACCTAAGGATAGGCGTATTTTGCCAATCGTTATTATTATTATAGGTGCCTTCGAATTAATTATAGACTGATGTGAAGTTGGCAATAAAATGCCCGTCGTTGCACGCTGTCTACGATGGAACAGGTTTTATCATTCATAAAACTATTTTAATAAATTATCGATGCTAAACCTCGGCCATAAAAGAGATTGGAGCCAGCCTAACAAATAAACTAAAATTAAATATACACGAATACAATCGAAATTTTTGTCTCAGGCGTATAAAAGTGTCCTATAAATTTACCCACAGTTTAATTTAATGTCCAAAAGTACCTGCTTCACATTTTTTTTTATTATAAATAAATGTTCGTCGCCGGTTATGGCTGCACGAATGTGTGTTATTATTTTGAGAAATGGTTTTGAATTTGTCTCGGAACGTTATGATACTTTAGGGTTCATTTTTTTACATTTTGCTCGGAAGATTGGAGCCCTTGAATATCTTATAAATTGCAGGATTTTTAATTACACTCTATCATCTTCAACAGGTCTCAAACTGATGAAACTGTTAAACCAAGGGATGGTAACAAAGCAAGCGTACAGGCTGAATTGAGTTCAGCCCAACATCAGCAGCCTCGTTGAGCGTCGGAGACGACGCAGTTTCCAAAGCCGTCATCAGCGGGGAATACCCCGCCGCGTGGATGGTGGCGGGCGAATGGGGCTATGCGCCGGCGTCGGCCACCCCCGCCATGAATGCCTTCCTCGAAACCAACCACGCGCACCTGGCGTCCTACGGGCTGAAGATGTCGCCGCAGCCGGCGTGCGGGGTGGGCGCGCAGCACCGCGCCGCCGCGCCACACCCGCCGCCGCACCACCCGCCGCACTATCAACCCTATCCGCTGCACTCCTACCAGCCCGGCTACCTACGCGAGTACGGTGGCTGCGGCGAACTGTTTCCGCAGCAGCCGCTGGAGCAGAGCTGGGACTGGCGAGGCGACGCCGTGCATTACCAGGGAGCCGCGCCTCCCCTAGTACCACACGCGCACGCGCATGCCCCCCACGCCTTCCTACGTTATGTGCGCGCACCTCCGCGAAGAGACATGCGGTGTCAGTGGCTAGATCCTGAACAGCCACCTCCTAGAAAGATGTGCAACAAGCTGTTCTCCAGCATGCACGAGATCGTGACGCACCTGACAGTGGAGCACGTGGGCGGGCCCGAGTGCACCACGCACGCCTGCTTCTGGCAGGGGTGCTCAAGGAACGGGCGACCTTTCAAAGCGAAATACAAGCTGGTGAATCACATCCGCGTGCACACCGGAGAGAAACCGTTCCCCTGTCCCTTCCCTGGCTGCGGCAAGGTGTTCGCCAGATCAGAAAACCTCAAAATACACAAAAGAACACATACCGGTAAGTTTTCATTTCTATCTACAGTTCATAATATCCAATAGTATCCAGTAAGTAGGTAGTTTAAGAACTTTGAATGGCCTTGATAACTTCTACATACTATACATGGTCACTCGGAACTTCGGAAGTAGGTAGGTGCACAAGTTACTTGACTATCTTAGGCGAAATTGATTCGTCACAATCTAAACGAAGTGTTTCACGTCCGGTAGTATTGTAGTAAGACGTCAGATCCATTCAAGCGGACGAGCGTTGATCTGGCGAAACATTTCGATTCTCATTAATTCATAATGAACCGCCCCCCGCAGTCGGCAGTGCCTGCGGCCGACTGATGCCCACTGTTGCGATATATACCGGAGCACGCCTCAGCAATAACCGACACAATGACAAGTACCACACAGCAAACTATCAAAGAATATCCTTGTAACACGATCGCGAGCACAAACAACAGCTAACGGCCCTTCCTATAAATGTCCACGTCGACTTGTGAAGTCTATTTCTCAGTAAGCAAGGACAAAAACCCATTTAACTCAGAACTCCATTTTTCAATTCATTACAAAAGTCGAAAGATTCATCTGAACTGCGTATGTTAGATAAAAAAAAGCGCTCGTAAATTAGAATGTCCAGTTGGGCTCGGGTGCTGGGTTCCTCGTGTCTTGTCTCTGTCGCACGCCGGACCATTGTTATTGGTAAAGTATTGGTACTTAACTTTAAATATCGATTTTTAAGGGAACGGTCCAGGAATTTGTATAGCTGGCGTCGGGGACGTAGCCAGCTGGTTTTATGTTTTTTTTTTCGTCAGTGTTTAGTGTTGCATCCAGACTTTTGTCCTGTGCCCCCGTCCTCTATTATCTCATACGGGCCTTTGAATAGACGAGACCTTTTTGTGGGGAACTTTGAAGAATTGTTTTATGGGTAGCTATAAATTACTCCGAAGGATGTGAAACCATAGTGAACTAGGGTCTGCTGCCGATCATTAGATATTTAATTAGCCCAGAGCAAATATCGGGGAGGTGAGGCCTCTTCACCTTCAAATAGGTTAATAATATATTTATGACAGACAGCCCACCCAATTTTAATGGCTATTTAACAGCTTTTGGAATAGCTTTAATCTCGGAGTTCATCAGCGGAATGTTGGGTTAGTTACTTAATCTTCCATTTCAGAATTTGTTATTGGATGTAGTCTAGTTGGGTACAGTCATAAGCACCAATATATAAACACTTATTAACTTTTAAAAGTGTTTTTCGCCTCCTGTTCTGGTTAAAATTTCATGTTGTTACGAACATAGTATTTTGGAACTCGTATTTTATGAAAAACATCCTAACTTCAAGTTGCAATCGTTATTTCTGGCGAAAATTGTTTTTAAATTTAAGAAAGTGTTTACATATTGGTGCTCGTGACTGTACATCCCGTTTGGTAACTTTCCCGATTCGCCTTAGTCTTTTCTTTTTTCCTGCTATCATATACGGAGTGTGCCATATTTTAGTGAAACGTTCATATTCACTATTGTACATGAAGTTTAAATAAATAAATAATATTATGACTCTTAACCCATCCATGACTCAGCATCATCATCTGCCTAGCCTTATCCCAACTATGTTAGTGTCGACTTCCAGTCTAACCGAATGCCGCCGAATACCAGTATTTTACATGGAGCGACTGCCTATCTGACCTCCACAACCCAGTTAGTACTGGGTAATACGATACCCCTTGGTAAGAATGGTTGTCAGATTTTCGGGCCACTGACTACCTGTAACGACTGTCAAAAATCTACAAATGACAGCCGGGACCAACGTCTTAACGAGCTTTAGGAGACACAGAGGAAACTCGGTATGTAATGAGCGGTCACCCATCTACGGATCAACCTAGGCAAGCGCGGCTTAACCTTAAAATCGGCCCAAGCGGCTGTTATTATTTAGCCACGAGCTCCTCATGACTAAGTCCCGAAAATGCATTATTATATTGCGAATGACACGGAAATACAGCCACTAAACTCACCCACATAAAATTCTAAATCCCATGACCCACAGAAAATATTTCCCTGTAGAAACCGTCAGGCCAGAAATATGCTTAACTTTGAAAATATATCGTTATTACCTTTGTAAACTGATACTCGGCAGATCAGTAGCTTGATTCAGTAAAATAAAATAAATATTATTTCCTTTATGGTTATCAAAAACAATTGCCTACCGGAGTAATATGAGATAGACGCTAACGAGGCACTTCTAGTGCTAGAGAAGCAGTAGTTCCATCGTAGAAATATTCATTAAAAAGGTTCAGATGTTGAGTAAAGTGGGTAGTCAATGTAACTGATACCACAGACTATTGCATGTATCCATAAATATTGAAAGGCAGTCATTAATGGCTACATTTATGTGGTTTTTTTATCAGGAATTTCTCAGTAGCGGCCACGGAGTCTGGATTTGTGCCTGGTTGATGGCAATAGGCTCGCCCCCTATTACATGCACTTTAACATAACTGGCGAAATTTGGGTGTAGTACACCTCAGTGTAACTCTTCGGGGGATTACAGGCGTGATAATATGTTTCTTATTATGTAGATACAAGCCCATACAAATTTGCAACCTCCATTTAAGCCCTGTCATGCATGTTCAGAAATCGTTTCTGAGCACTCACCTTTGTAATCTCTTCTAGGCGCAGTTATGGCTGCGTGTTTTCGGACAGAAAATAATGAATTTAAGATTTTGTAGATTGCCTAGATATGTGTGTCACATTATTTCGTTTAGAACTGACTTTAAAAACATATTTTAACATAACAGCTAATGTAACCGATACCCGATATGGTCCACCTCTCGCGTGCCCATCAAGATTGAAGGTGAAGTGAGTCACTAATGACTACATCATCTTATCTGTAACTGTTGGACAGATAATTGTCGACAACACCATCTCATTTCATAGGCATTTCATGGTATCTCAATAGATGTTACAGTGGGATCGTAAACACTGAATTTCAATAATTTATTTTAAGAATAGTAACCCATCAAGATTGAAGGTGAAGTGAGTCACTAATGACTACATCACCTTATCTGTAACTGGTGGACAGATAATTGTCGACAACACCATCTCATTTATGAAGGCATTTCATGGTATCTCAATAGATTACTATTAATACTAACGGGATTTTTTTTTTTTTTTTTTTTTAATATCCCCTTAGTGTTAATAGTAATGTTAGTGACCATGATAGTTTTAAATCTTATATCTCAAACAATAGATGTTACAGTGGGATAGTGAACACTTAACTCAAATAATTGATTTTAAGAATAGTAACCCGTTCTTGCTCCGTATTGGTGCAATTTACTTATATACCCAAGTATGGAAATTGCTAAGCATTATCTAAGTTAAATACAGGGTGGAAGGGATACCGACGCACAATCGGTTACCATGTATTCTTATTCTTATTCTTTATTGCACACAAAAAACAAATATACATACAAATTGCAACAATATATCTTATGTATTCAGTACATCATTTTGAATAGATATTTTTCATCAGTGATTTGGTTCAGTGTAAAGTCACGCAGATGTTGGAACTATGTAGTCCTATGAAATCGTTCTATCAAAAGTTTGTCTGTGTGCCACTAAAAACACATAAACAAACACACTTAATATTACATAATTAGCTAGGAATTTAGGATTATACACATAACACATTAACAGCATAACATCATGAATGTAGTCCTCATAATAAATTCCTCATTGTCTTATTTATTAATCACCAATCTTTATTAAGGATTAATATATTGTTCTTGACTCACCTCGATAAGTTTTTAGCCTAAGCCGACCCCCGAGGGTACCATAGCACGCGTCGGCGTCAAATGGCCGGCGGTGATTCCGCCCACTATCACCCAATCACTTTATAAAACACTTTAGTAATCACTAAACACATGTGCAAAATTATCAGTTGATTTATTCATTTTTTGAGACGAAAAGTTACGACTATAAAATCGGCGTAGGCGGGTGCTACGACACGCTACGCAGTGCGCTACGACTATTTTGATTGAGTAGTTAGTTAGCTTAGTAGGATTTTTGGTCAAAAGGTGTAATGGATGTTTAAAACATTAATGTTTTAAACTGTTAACAGATTAGATTGATATTTTCTACTCATTCGATTTCACAAACACATTGATATTTTCTGCTTATTAGATAGACAACCGTATCTCACCTCAGCTGGAAAAACCTCCTCAACAAGGTGGCTTTCGATCAGGCCTCTCGACTACTGACCATCAGAAAAATATCAAGAGTTCAATATTCCCATATATCTTGCGTTCATCGACTACTCGAAAGCCTTCGATAGTTTGACACACGACGCTATATTTGATACTCTCAGCAACCAAGATGTTGATCCCACCTACATCAGTCTACTCCGTAAAGTGTATCTAGACAGCACTGCTTCAATTAGGTTCAAAACAAGCAATCATAAGCAATCACAAACAGCCGGACCAAAATTCAAATTTCAACATTATTCAAAATTCATAGAAAAAGGCGTAACGCAAGGAGACCCGCTTTCACCCAAGCTTTTTAATAGCGCTCTTGAAGAAGTTTTCAAGCTAACGGCTAGTTGGGAGAGAAGCGGTATTGAAATCGGTGGGGCGCAAGTGCTAATAAATTCATATTCGATCGCCCAACTCACAGTACCAGCCCAATAAACTAGTACCGGTTGCACAATATTAAAATTCAATAGTTTCTACATCGCCACTTCAACACCGCAGAGGGGTGGGCACAATGCTTTAATGATGATATGATTCGAGCCGGTGAAGACGTCCCCCGCTATCAAATGCAGTGCTGAGCTAATATGCCGTATAAAATGACGCTTTCAAAATATTTTGCAAACAATACGGAACCCTTCGGCGCTGTGCCCTCGCCCCTGCGCCCGCGCCATTGTGTCCGGAGCCCCGGACTGCCGGGAGCTGTCGGCTACAGCACTAGCGGGTCCCGAGCAAACAAACATGTAATACACTCGTCAACATCTAACACTTAATATGCTCATGTTACTGGTTCGTTTTGTACTTGCAAATGAGCAGGTAGATTGTTATGTCCAATGCATAAATGAGAATAATTGTTTCAAACATTATTAGAAAGGGTTTAAATCGCACTGGGGAATAGGCTAACGTCTAGCAAGTGTGAGCGAGAGGTCGAAGTTCGAGTTCCATTCGTTGCACTATAAACCCGCTGTACTAGAAGCTTTCAGATCCCTACCGGTTGTGTAATGCATTCTTAAATGGGTTAATAATACCTATGCAAGTAATTTTGGTTTAGCTCTTAAAGCAATTGTCCTGTTTGTTCCACTATACACGCTTTTCAGTTAGCTAGTTTCTGAGATGGTAAAGGGGACCTTAGATATAATAGACCAGGTCTTAAATAATATGTCTATTAGTTTTAATGATTTTACGAGCACAGTTGCAAATGTATATTAATTAATATTATAGTTTATAATGAAAAATAGTTTCCTGATACTATACAATCCCTGTTTTCACTAACACTAAGTAGCACCTTATTAAATGTCTAAATAATCAGTGCGATATTGGGTTTTTTTGAGCGCCTGGAAGTTAGAATTTTGACAGCATACTTTTATTTAGTCATTCATTTATATGCGGAGACCACATCAATTAGTGAAAACGAGCATGGATAGGTAAAGTTGGGATCATAGGTGCTAAAAAAAAGATAGTTTCTGTCTAAAAAAATCTCAAATAATTACTTGGTGGTCGATTGCACAGGACACTTAGAATGACTTTTGTAATCGATGCCAGAGCATTTACCTAACTAGTCGTCAGACACCTGCGCTCAGTAGTTACGTCAAAAGAAGTAGAATTGCTATTTCTTTGCATTCCTTCTCAAATTAAGTCAATAAATAGCTGTGGAATTGTATGTGGCCTCTTATGTGTATTTTTTTTATTGCTTGGTGTAATTAGTGGTAATGCATTCGAACCTTTTATTGCCTTATTTTTTTAGATTCGATGAAGAATTATGTCTACACCTTTTATAAAATTAAATGGTCTACTTTATAAATTAATCGTCGTCGAATCGTTTTCAACGGAAACCATTTCAAGTATCTGATGCTTCACTTAGCGTCACCGAAATTAATGCTAAAATATGTATTAGCACATACATTGCCTACGTATTTTGCAAACGTTGATCCAACAGAGAGAGTGCTAGTTCTATCTAGACCTTATTTTTGGGTTGTTTATTGTTAGTTATAACTGGCAATGGACGGAAAATTATATATTTTTATAACAATTAAATGCAGAATAACGACTATGTTTAGCTTTACTAAATGAAACACCAAATCGATATCACTTTTCCATCTCCTAGAGCTTATTGAAACTCTCTGAACGTTCCCGTACATAATCCTACGTAGAATCGGCCATTTTATGTCCATATGATAATGTTGTAACCCTATAATAGCTGGGTGCTTTTCAAAGGTGTCTATATGATCCGGGACCATCTGCCCCGATTGATAAATGGTATAAAAAATCTTGAACACAATAGTTGATGCGTTTGTGTGCGTTACCGGTCTGTGTCGGGGGGATTTAATGTTACCAGTATTTTTAAAACTTTTGCTGCACTGTCAGCAGCGGTCAACGAATATCATTACTTTAAAAAAAATGGTGTTGAAAAACTGCTTTAGTTGCTGTTTTACCAATATTCTAAGCGTTTATTTTTGTAAAGGCTTTTCTTATGCTTAAGTAACTTAAAAAAAAAAAAATTGCAAATGAATTTTTAGTTACTGCAGACACAATTAATTTTAAGCTAGACTGGTGACAAAATATTTAGCAATTAATCCAAAACGAGTTATCGATTTCGACAGCGCAAAACAAGAAGTAGTTACTTGGCAAAATTATTGCATCGCATTGCATTGCAATTGAATCAATTTATTGAGTTGAAACAAGCGATAATTTGATGGGCGTGGCCTGCGCTTGTCAGTAGCAAGATTACAACCCCTCAGCAACACACACACTGACGTACACACACACACGTGCACAAATCTCCATGACGTGTACACACTTGCTACCCCACACCACGCCACTGATACTGTACACATGTAGACAATGAAAGCGATAAGCGCTTTATTTTTTTATCTCTTTGTCAACTTACGACCTCCCCTCTTCGCATTGACATGCTGTTGAAGTGACTGCACCCGCCACATTGCATATAATGTCCCTAAGTACACAAAACATCAAACATTGAAATTCTAAGTTTTTCTCGAATAAATAATGCCTCACAAGAGCGTCAATGAACGAGAAACATTGACTATCGACATTAAAAAATTGCGCGTCCGAGCAAAGACGCGTCTTGCAGAAACCCGAGCATTCCTGTAAACTCGAAAATTGTTTTTATCTGTTGGAGAATTTCGCTAAACGTCAAAGAGATAGTGCGAAACTGCGAACAGGGTATCGGAGTGCGAACAAAAACAGTTTAACCGCACCTCGATACGTGAAACGGAACGCATCGGCCTGCAAGCAACAATTCCTCGCTGAATTCTATTAGACAGGATCAAATGCCTTCACATCGATGCGTATCAGACAACGCTAATTTGAGCAATTATTAGTTCATAGACAAAAACACTAATTGGAACGGCTGCGGTGACAACCAATTGCATCTTATGTTTTGTGTGTAGATTTAAATGTTGAATGTGTCATTTTAAGGGACTGAATAACTGGTTCACAATAATAATGTTCTGCTTTTGCCAATCATAAAAAAATAATGTAAATTGGTCTATCACGATTTAACCAAAATATATTAAACTTAAACAATTTCGATCTTCGACGTTCAAAACCACATTTTCGATTTGATTTATAAACAATTCGGTAATGAAATAATATCTTAAATTCGATCAAGAGTCTGTTTTGTTCAGCCGAGATAAGTATCGTGGTCGGGCAATCAATCAAAAGGCTCGGGCTGTGGTTTCACCTGGTCTTGTTGAACAGCTAATCGGGAACACATCCGAACTATTACTAATATCCGTCCGACACGCCCTACACGAATCATTTAGTCATGGAACATCGACGCTATTTACTGACGACGTAATTATTAGAAGTGATTTTGTTTACATTCTATTAACAAACAATCTCGGGTTTATTGGGATTCAATTTTGCTATTTTAATGCCTTTTTCATGTTTTTTGGGCTTTTATCAGTCTGTACTACAGTTAATCGAATCAAATGTAAAAGGTTTCTCTTATTGTGATTGTCAGGGAACATATTCGATTTCTTTTGGTATTTTTGTATTTTCCTGTTAATTTATTACCTGCCACGTAAATCACATCAAATATCTTACAAAACATAGTTGTAGCATCCTCTATTTTATAAGCGAGTTATTTTGCCATGTGTTTGTAACAAGTCTTGGTACCAAACTACCAGGATAACATAAATTGCGCACGGTTGTAACGTAACAATAGCTTGGAAGCCGCGGGAAGCACTAGTGTTGCCTACCTACGCCTACTTGGCTGAACGGCTGCCTCGCCTGCTCGCTTGCTCCTCGCCCTTACTATCTTATTACAATCGTTTCTTCTGACACTTTACTATCTATGCGCGCATTTTATAGTGACAGACTCCTTTTTACTTTTTTAGTAAATTCAATGTTAATAGAAATTATTTATTTGATCACAGTAACATTGAATCTAGAAAATATGGTGGTAAAGTTAAGTAATTTGTTTCTACGTTTTAAGTTATGCAAATTTACTTGATTTAATTGATGCGCATGAATGAACCTATGTTCTCTGTTTTCCTACAAAACATATAACTGATCTAGGATTGCATATTAAGCAACTACTTACGTCATCTATTAATTTATGCAAAACTGTCTTACACTTATATTAGCTGGCTGTCTGCTCGCAGCATTTGCCTGTCGATTCTATTAGGCAACACTGACTTAAATAATTCTATTAGGATCATGAGTACGATTACTTATTGCAAACTAAATAGTCTGCTTCGTAGTGTTGTGCTTTTTCGTTCCCATCAAATAGGTGGCTCATTAAATTAAATGAGCTATCAGCCGTTTTCAATGCGTTGAGAAAAACATTTTGCGCTTTGAGGTTCGCAAGTGTGCGAAATTCTTTCGTCTTGTAGGGCGACCGCGGAGGGTCTCACTGCATCATTCATGCGTTTTTTCGTCGACACCTCACTTGTATCAATATGTATGGGAGTGTGTGATATCGCCGACATGGCTGAGACAACACTGAACTAGCTCTGATGTTTATTTTCACACCTCGCATGGAACTGTAGGAGACAGTAGTCCTTAAAGAGTACAAAGCAACATATATCTAAAAATAGAACACTGAGTGTAAGCACCGAGTTCATCAGATTCAGTGTTCACATGGAGAGCTTCTTAAAATTTACTTGTAACTTTAAAGTATACTTCAAGTTGCCATATCATTACAATACTCCTTTAAATAGCACCTGTGGTCCAACATCATAAAAAGTGACTGAATAAGCTATGTTTCTGTCGACAGCCTTTAGAATTCCTTGCATTTAACACCGCTCACGAAAAAATCTCGATAGAACGCATCGACAGGATCAGACAACAATCGAAATGTTAACACGACGACAAAAAGTTGTATTCCAATGGTTTTTGGAACACTTGAAGCTTTCTGATGATACTTAGTTGTTTATCTTCAAAAGTAGATGTAAACTGGAAATGTGATAAGAGATTATTAAATAGGATTCAATGCAAAAGTGTAGAATATGACTTTGACATCAAATTGCGATGACTCATTTGTTGGTAATAGTAGGCAAAGTACTTGATTCTGTTATGTTCTTAACATACACCCGCCCCCCACCACCTGTTCGCTCGGGTCGATCTTAGGGGCCGTCTCCACGAGCGAGAAAATCGCGACGATATTATCGTCGTGTCACGTATAATTCTATACACTCTCTTAAGGGCCGTCTCCATGAGCGAGAGAATCGCGGTGATATTTTCGTATAGAAATACGTGGCACGACGATAATATCGCCGCGATTCTCTCGCTCGTGGAGATGGCGCCTTAAGGTTAAGCTGCGCTTGCCTAGGTTGGTCCGTGTATGGGTGACCACCCATTACATACCGAGTTCTCTCCGTGCCTCGGAAAGCACGTTAAGCCGTTGATCCCGGCTGTCATTTGTAGATCTTTGACAGTCGTTACAGTTAGTCAGTGGCCCGAAAGTCTGACAACCAGTCTTGCCAAGGGGTAACGTATTACCCCGTACTAACTGGGTTGTGGAGGTCAGATAGGCAGTCGCTCCATGTAAAATACTGGTATTCAGCTGCATCCGGTAAGCATCTGGAAGCCGACCCCAACATAGTTGGGAAAAGGCTAGGCAGATGATGATGATGTTCTTACCATACGTATTTGTTACCAGCCGTGCTAATACTGACGTCGAATTTATCGACAACGATCAATTGCAAGACCATCCACCATACAAATCAAAAATTCGTTCCCGCAGGAATGTTTGGCGCGCAAAGAATGTGGGCGCGTCCGAAATAAAAATTAAACACGTTACAAATAAAAACAAAAACAGACTATTAATATTCGTTAGAAATATTGGTTTGTCCCAAAAATGTGCCCGGGGGCTGAAACACGATCCCACGTGGGTGTTGAGTGGACACGGCCCGAACAAATACATAACCTAACCGATTTATTGGGCGACTTGCGTACGACACGCCGCAAAATTATAATATTTATGATTTGTGAACATATTAATATTCATGGAGCAAGTAACGGCCCGACAATGATTGCAAACTTAGTTGCCCTAAAGAATTCTGTTGAAGTTATTAACGTTTTAATTTACGTTCGGGCTGTTTTTAGTGACACAATATTTAAGGCGAAACTTGTATTTACTCGCTTATTTTTCAGATGATGTATGATTTGTCCTCGATGGAAACTCATAAATAACACCAAGTCTGTATTTAACAAGATTCATTTTAAATGATTAACCAGCATCCATTAATAATATTCTCATTAATAAATTGGTACACAAATCAGGTCCATACTTTTGCCATTGGATATCAGTATCGTACGGTAAGGTCTCCTCTGTAGGTGAAGCCCGAATACCAAGAAATGCGATACCAACATGCTCAATTAATAAAACGATTCCCTTGTGTCCACGACGTATCTTCATTTTCTCTATACGATTCCTTTTGTCGAACCCTTTGAAACTTCATGCAAGGTAAATTGTTATAAAATTTAAAGTTATAAAAAAAATAATTGTTTTAGAAATTGCGACAGGATTATTGGACCAATTCTACATTGGTTCTTTGAACACTGAATTTTGCAAAAAAAAAAGTATGAATTATTTAAAATTACTTGTGCGCTTGGTATCATCATTCATCTATCATTACTCATCACGTTATGTTTCATCAATATTCAGTATCGTGATCCCATCAATTCGTTCGCAATATCTGCAACAGCTATAATACCATCAGGAATATTGCCTGATCTCCTTCTTACATTGTTACCACCACGACCTTTTCAAGTCTTATTTTCATATCTAGCTCTTTTAAGACAACACCGTCTGCGAAGCTATCTGGTGCTTCCATGTTTACCTCAAGTCTTGCTACTTTATGGCACCCGTATAAGACAACATTGTCTCAATACCCAGCATCAGCTTTCCAAGGATTTTGATATTAAAATTTAACTTCATTTTATTAAAACGCTCGCGTGCCCGTCCATCTCTCTGTAGATTTTAACGCATTGATACGTTATCAGCCATCTCGTGACACGACGCAGCATCGTTGACGGCGCCTACCTTAAATCCTGCAGGTTATTGTATAAACATTTCTTTTATGGCTTTAACGTAATCTTCAAGCAGTTTATGTCGTGAAATGTAGTAATTTTTTTTCAATTTTACTTGACCGTAACCTTAACCAAGCTTTGTGATCAATCGTTTTAGTTCATTGTATAATTTTCAAACAAATATCGTTCCTCACCTTTACTTCATTTCTGTAGTTAATTATAATCACTTTTCAGTTCTCATTTAAATTACCTAAGGTAAAGTAATTTCGGTAAAGTTTTGGCAGGAAATCATAAATTGTAAATCTTATTTCGCCTTATTTTGATCGGATCTCATTTAAACTTATACGGAAAATCTGAATTAGTTTTTTACATCCGCCTAATTTTTTGAGAAGTCGAGATTCTGATATTATTTCTTGTATTTTTTTATTCGAGAGGAGCGATGATGCCGGTTAGGGCTGTCAAAACGCTTGACGTAAGGATTGACGAGCGTGCCCTGCCTGGTTAGGTGTTTTGTACTTTTTTATGTTCAGCCTTGTACAATATTGTTTATCTACAAAATCGTCTGGGAACAAAATGATCAAATCTTCGATGAGAAAATAAGTAGAGGTCATAATAATGTTTCTTAACTTGTCTTACACCCGTAGTTTAAGTCGTGGATTGAACTTAAGTCGGACTAGACACGCCTACTTTTCCCCCCATAAGTCATATTGACAGCTACAGTTTGTTTATAATTTGACATAAACGCCCACTTTTCAAGGGTTTTGTAGTACAAGAATGTTTTGGCGCTCGAATGAAGCTGACAGGGGGGCGCTGTTGGTAAACCTTTTGTTAATTGTTTTGTAAAAAATATTGAGAAAAGAAAGAGATAGCTGCGTTAGTTCCGATGTTTGCCCGCGCCATCAGATCCTTGAAACCTACCTTGTGGGTGACATTTGTACCTACTGAAATCCAAGTGAATCGACGTGTGTAAAATTGTTTTCTTGTTATAGCCAAAGCAAGATGAATTTTGAGGAGTATGTCGGTTATGTAGGATACGATATGCCATACAATTATTTATCGCGACCCGATGCCGACAACCCGTTAGAATGTGACATCAATATACAGTTCCAAAGACACTTTCGATTTTAGAAGGAAACCGTACAAAAATTGGAAAGCCATGCGAGAGGTCTTTGCCCAGCAGTAGGACATAGAGGGCTGATATAAAATAAAATAGGGAAGCTACTGTAAAAGAAAACGCGGTTCGTTTTTGGTTCCAACGTTTTCGTTCTGGAAATTTTGACCTACAGCCCGTGGACGGCCCTTGTTGATAAAAACTATTTTCCGTCGCCTTTAATTTCCAAGCCAGCTAGTATGTAGTCGGGATTATTAATCAATGATTATTAATATTGCGAGCACTTGCAAATATCCGTGGTAAATATATATAAAGCACGGTTTCTTTTTCAAATCGGTAGGTATTGGTATCGGTAGGTGTTCATTATCGTGGGATTGTATGAATTAGCAATCAAGATCGCGTAAATAATTATATTAGTGACAAATAGTCGTAATATGGAGTACCGTACACATAAAAGATGAATACAAGCTTAATTCACGTGATATTTCTAAAGCATGAGAAAACTAACGAACCATTTTGAATCTCAGACAAAATGGTGCTTATGAGCGAGCTTGCCCATACTCGTGTTGTTTTGTTTATACCTACGATACCACAAAGTCGCTCTCATCATCTATCTATACTTAAAAACATCATCAAGAGTCAAATAGGCCTTCGAAACTCACGTAGACGGGCCATGGCGCGCAGTTTTACGCAGGGCGTGCAGGGCGCATTTACCTATTAGTAAGTAGGTAGAATATTTCTGAGGTAGTCGTGTCTGTAAATATATGTGAAAACCCGATTTTCGCGTTGGCTCGTGATACAACATCATCATCATCATCATTTCAGCCGAAAGACGTCCACTGCTGGACATAGGCCTCCCCCAACTGTCGCCATATTGACTCGTGATACGCGACACTGATATTAAATATTATGTAAAAGTATTATGTCTATATAGATTCCTAATGAATCATTTGATTGTCGCCACCGGTGTCCAATCTCGAACCAAGTTATCAATATTTCACATAAATGTAATGTAATTGATATGAAAATGAACAAGTTATAAGTAAGTACATGTAAGAAAAACGCGAGTGTGTCTGTATTGCTCAAATAAAATGAAATACTTACACTAACTATTATTTATTACCTATTCGACTTTAAAAGTAAAAGCTTACACATAAATCTTACATAACTATTATAAACGCGAAATTTTGGATGAATAGATGTTTGTTACTCAATCGCCAGAACGGCTGAACAGATCTGGATGAAACTTGGTACAGAGATATATTATAGTCTGGTATAGCACATAGATCTTTCTACCTGTAGTAATACGGGTAATCCCATTGCCTTTGCGGTACTATCGCAGTAGTATATAGATTGTAAATAGAAGGAGAAAGAAAAAAATACAAATTTGATGCAACCAACTTGGATGTAGCGCTCGTCAGCCGCTGTTGTGGCCAGTTTCTGTTATATTGCAATAATAAAACAATCAAATCGAATTCTTATTCGCCGTTGCGTTTAGTGGTTTAGCCGGTTTATCTTAGGTTTGTTTTCATATGATACGGGAAAGGACAGGTGTAAGCTAAACATGAGTAGCAGGCGGCTTGCTACTGCTAAACGGAGGAAGAGAAGGGCCGATATATGAAACCCACCATTATGTTGGGTGACCACAACCATGTCATGCGCACAAACTCATTCTGCAGAGTAATGATGAGAGAATAAGCGATAACGAATCCAAAGAAATTCAAGGCTACTCGGTCCATCGTCCAACTGAATTCTTCCCTCAACTCTGGACGACCGGAACCTTCTAATCTCAGGAATTGCTGGTTCCAATTGAAAAAATCTTTTAGTGTTGGATAACCCTTTTGTTGACGAATAGGAGCGGAGCATTAAAAAATGTTGCGAAAACGGGTTTTTTTTAAATATAAAAATCGCGGACGAAGGTCGCGGGCAACAGCTAGTATGTTTATAATTGTGTGATGATCATATTTGTATTTTTGTTCTCTCGTTGGTCAAATAGTCATAAGCGCAATTGCACGGTGTGAGGTTATGGGTTCGATCCCCATGCATGCAGTGTTGTTGGGTTTTACTAACCTAGAGATTGGATCCAGTCTTACGTAGTCCTACGTGAATGAAAATGAAAAATTTCCTTTGTTTTTCTATGTCTATAAATGTGTAATTTAGATATTTTTTATACGTGATACTACTTTTAAATAAAATAAAAACCAGTTGGCTTGTACAATAATAATTTAATTTATTTTTTCGGCCTCGTCCCTTGTAACATCACTGAATCGAAGTAGCTGGGCGGCACTCAAACGTTCGAGTTTTGCCTTTTGGTACGCTTCTTCTGCTGCCTTCACCACCACTTCTGCTTCTCCATTTTCAGCAGATGTTACTCCTCCTCTCGTTCCTCATTCCGTTTTAAATTTTTCGCCCGTACCTCCTTTATTATAACTTGGGCGCGAACATATATTAGTATTAATTTGCTAACCACAAGCACCTTCAAAAAACACTAATGAGAATATAAAAAATAAAATGCTTCGAATGAATACAAATAGATTGATGTTATTTCAAATTCTGTATTGGTGCCATACACAGATAATTTAACTTTCTGATGTACGGTAACGTGTAGAGATGAACTGAAAATCATTTGATCAACCCTACCAATAAACTGCGAGTTTGCTGACGCCAAGTCAGTCGAGTTATTTTCAGGTGGCCCTTGAGCCACCGGTACCGGTACCTCGTCTACCGGACGAAATTCCAGAACTGAAAAAAGAAAGTAAATATTTTTAATAATCTAATCATATATTCGTTAACACAAAGAATAGAATCAATAAAATTACTAGACTATAGGTGTATCGTCAGCAGGAGTTTCACTTGGCATAGTGTCACAGTCTATTGCGAACCTCAATTTCAAATCGGTGGAGGCCGGCAGCGCATCTTTCACTCCTTCGAGATCTGAGGACGCGGGGCCAGGATAGGGGCCACCCCCAGTCCTCATTCTTTCTTTTTTTTCTAAATTAAGGGTGGCCTTAATATTGGACCAGCACCTGTTTAACTGAGATTCGGTTCTTTATAAAAAGAAAAGATTGCCGTTCATTACGATCATCAAACATAGACCAGGTATTAATTAAACAGCATACATGTTATTTGGTACTTACGCGCGAGTTATATACTGAGTTATACTCTTGGGTTAGGCGAGCCCAAAGCACATTTTATCGCTCATGAGCTGCCCGGCAACGTCGTATTTTGAAGAAGCTTGTACTTGCAGACAAGTTCCTGTCCTGACTTTTCACCATCCGAAAAGAAAATTCTTGATGCCATTTAAGTGAAAATCTTATAAATGAACCACGAAAAAATAAATATTTATTTTCAAGTAATTCCGTTTAAGTTCTTTGACAAATGATGTCAACCAAGAGCATTCGGTAGAACATCAATTGAAGACATCTCTAGCATTGGGACGTATTTTAATATAACATTTTTAGCATACAAAGCAGCTTGCAACCTTCATGCAACATACTTATTTTGGGTTTGAAATGGACAGCATGTTTTGGAGGTAGATTAAGGTGAGTACTCATCTGAGCAATTAAACGTATTGTAACATTGGTTGATAAATTGAGGAATGATATAATACTGCAAGGTTGCGGTTGAAAAGGAGATGTAAAGACAAAAAATTAAAAGAATATGTTTGGATGATGGTCTTGTTGAGAGGACGAGTAAAAGGCGACTAACAAAACCCGAAAGAGAACACCTTAGAAATACAAAAATTATTGGTATTGTTCTTAAAAAAGGTCAGGTGGCAGTGCTCGCGACCTGCGTGCGTGTATGACCAGATGTATGAACGTGAACGAAGCAAAAGGAGTAAGCCGGTGGGGTTCTTTAGTGACTGTTCTTACTGTGTGGCAGTTAGGTACTCTTCGTTGATATGTTGGATTTGCAAGTCGCGTGTGCTGCAATTTAATTTAATATTAAAAAAAAAACACTGAGCGAATTAGGAGAAGTAACGACCAGCAAAGTCCACGCACCTCTTTCCATGTTGCACGATTTGCCCGCGCTCGTGTTTTTGCTCGATGAAATGTTACACAAGTTGCTTGTTTCTTAGCAAAATCAAGTTTTAACAAAGTGTCAAGCGGCTCGATGTCTTGTTGCAAATGCAAGCTCTAGCTAGTCTGTCCTCACCTTTTGAACATCATTGAGTGGGTGTTGCTGATACCGTGGTGGGCGTTCCTCACCTGTTGCCATGACAACAAATGTCGACTTAAGTTCAAAAATGGACTAAGTCGGCGTTCTGGAATATGGGTGTTAGATTGGAATCTTTTGGATTAGATTACAATCTAAATGTATAAAGTTTAACCTCTGATAAAAGCAGTCTAGACAAATCAATCCGACTCTTTTGCTACGGGATAATAGTATCTACTATTTCAAAAAGGAATTGCAATAAGAGTTATAATCCTAAAGTGCGCTACGGAAATGTTTATGTGACACTTCTCACATTTCTCCTAAAACAACGCGCGAGATACTTTTCTAGTCGTTGTTGCGCTCTCTCAGCAGATACCTATCAGAGCAAGACGGATGGAGCGCTCTCCGTCGCAGACCGAACAATGGGAAGACGCTTTAATTCACGGGTACACAGCCAGACGGGCAAATGTGCCATTATTTCATCTAACCCTGGAAACAACATAAAAATGTCAAGATGCAATAAATTATCAGCACAGTCAGCAAAAACATGATTACTTCTATATTCTATCTATAGCAGTAATTATCTGTTTCACTTACTGCTATTTCTGGCACTACAACATCGTGAATTGAATTCGCAAATAGTTCTTTACGAGTTATGATGACAGTAAATGACTTGTCCGACACTTATGGCAATACAAGGATCAATTAAAATGGTTATTTTATTCAGTTCGTATTTTTAATTGGCGCAAAATAACAAACAGTATTAAATGAGGTTCAATGAGTGAATTATTGTAATAGGTAATGAAAGCGGCCGGTCTCACGGGTCGTCGTCGTGAATCACGGGGACTCCAGCGCGACAAAAAAGGCCTCATGCGAAGTAGCCTGGCAGAGTGCTCGAGAGCCAGTGCTCGCTACATGTTCGATTTTCCACAAGCCTTCGACAAACCTGCGCGTGCACATTTGAATGTTATATCAGTTTTAATTTGTTTTCGTTCACGGACGATCGCCGTCCCTGTTCCTCCCGAGCTATACGTTTTCATTTTAATTTATATTTATCAGCGAGATATGACTGTGCAGTTTGTGGCCCGTGTTGTTGCTACATTTACTATTATATTTTTATTGGGATGCTTTTGTATGAGTTGGCAGATATTTATCGGGTATCGGAACATTATTCGGTCTGCTCATAATCGTCCGCATAAAGCACCTTGTCACACGGTCGTTGGGCGCCGAATGCGCTCGCCCGACCCCGACTATTCTTTTTGTGCTCTCCGGACGAGGGACCGTATTCTCTGAGAAGTGGAAAAAATGAAGATATTAATATATCTTTCTAATTCGAAATACGTTTCGGATAAAAGGTACATCATAAATCATTATGCACGCTGTACGAAACTGCCTTTAAATATGCGAGGGAAAACGGTATTCGGGGAAGTGGCGTGGATGTCGTCAATCAGTCGGTATTGTGACATTGGTGAAGGAGTTCTTCAAGTTGTTTGGTAGTTGTCGAATAGGTCGTGTTTGAAATGTTTTAATTGAATATGGCCGGTGTTCCAGATATGGTGTATTGAATGTAGCGATTAGTATTGTGGGTCAGCCGGAACATGGCGCGTGGTCATGTCTGTCGGCTGGCGGGGCTGCGGTGGAGCGGTGTGGCGGCTGTGTTAGCAATCGGCCAGTCATCCGCCGCTTATTAGCTGCCTCTCCATCGAGATTGAATTAGCTTCGATATGTAACATTTAATAAAGACTGAAACAATGCGCGGCAAACTTGAGCTTGAAATGATGAATTGATCATTATTATGATTAATTAAACCATGCCTTTAACCATGGCTTTAAACTATGACATGTGGAGGATTAAAAATATCTTCTACTTCGCCCGCGACTTCGTCCGCAAAAATTGTGATAGCTCAGCTAATTTGCATGATATAAATATAATTTATGGCCTATGTTACTTCCTGATAATTTTGCTTTCTATTGGTGAAAAAATGATTAATATTGGTCCAGTAGTTTCTGAGCTTATTCGGTACAAACAAACAAAAAAGTCTTTCCTCGGTATAATATTAGTCTAGAAAAAATGGTTAAAATCGGTCCAGTAGTTTCGGAGCTTATTCGGTACTAACAAAAAATCTTTCCTCTTTATAATACTAGTATAGATAAAGTTATGATGAAATCCAGTGAAATGAATACCAATCATACCATTCACAAATTCTACATCAGCATGACGCATCAAACGTTTGAGATTTACTCAAACTTTGTGTTATCTTCAATATTAGTGTCACGCTGATTTAAGATAATTCAGCATTAGTGTCTAATGAATATGTCTCCAGCAACAGGTGCACGGATATCAAGTGTCACCCAATTATAATTCAAGGTGCTGACAAGCCCGCGGCCAGTAGTCGGCCACTCAAATGATAAAATTCATTTGATTATACTCTAAATTGTAATAAATAGCGTTTTGTATGACAACCTTTTTGTTCCGCAACCCGATATCCGGTGAGCGATTGTTTTTTCTCCAAACTCACCTAAAGCCATTTACCACAATTCGGGTGCAAAGGCCGCGGGGTCAGGTTTCACGTCACTCGTGCTATTTCTAAAAAGCTTGTTTTCACAGCGGAGCGCACTTAAGTAGCGATTTGTAACTCAATACTGCAGAGTAATTCGGGCTAGGCGATGTGCCAACTGTGTGTTTCTTCGTGCTTTACTTGCAGACCGTTTAATGTTGTTAAATTGACTTAAAAAAATAAATTCGTGGCTAAAAATCACATTGCCGAATTCTCTAATGTAAATCGTAATCTTTACACGGGTTAAATCCGTCAAAAAAGTGAGTCAGGAAAAAACATGAGATAAAGTTTCACATCGATAATAATATAGTAAGAAAAAAGTGTCTCCTGTGGGTGATACAGCCGTTTAAGATAAACATCTGACCCTAGCCGGTGCGGTGGTGCGCTGGTGTCCCGACGCGGAACGCGACGAATTCACGAAGTGCATTCCCGACTGGTGTTCGATTTGTTTTTGTTTTGACACTAAATGTTCAGAGAAACCATTTCAAACATGATTTTTGTTTATGTGGCTATTAATAACGTTTATTCAAATAACACTTATTGTCTTTCGAAATATGGAGATAGGTCAATTATCATGGTTCACTTTTATTTTGTTTATTGAAACTCTCAATGTATTTAGCAGTAAAACCCAGCAAAACATCGCCTTCCACATTCCTCGATCTAATAATTCCAACTTCAAAATCTAAGAAACTACTCTAATAGACGTCATCGGCGCGTGCGCAGGAGATGCATCAAATTGTAATAGAATTTGTGACCGATCGTTTTTTGTTTCGAACTGCGTTGGAGATGAGACGCCCGATTAGTAATTAGACGGGCGACACATGTTTTGGACTCTTTTATCTTGTATTAGCCTCATTAGTAGATCCGAGGCGTTTTTATTGTTCCCGATCATGGTTCTGTCGTGATTTTTATTTCTCTGTTTCCTTTTCTTTGTTTTGGTTGACGTTAGGTTTAAGACTGTCTTATATCTTTTGATTCTGATTCCTTGTGTGTTGTTTGACTTACGGCATAGTCATATTTCTTGATATGATCAGATCACCATCATAGTCACAACAGTCACATACTTGGAGGTATTCGATAAATTCCTTTTAATATTCCTGTCTAAAGTTATTCAATCATATTTTATTCCATAGATGTTTCACTTGCAAACAGCCACTGTTCGAATTCCTCGTATGAATTGGCTGTATACGCACCCAGAATGATAGAGAATAAAGCGTAAATATTTTGTAATGGAACACTGAACAAGAAAGGAAGTATCAATCCATTGAAAACGTGCGATCCGTTCATACGGAGGTATACAAAAATCGTGGTAAGGGAATTCCTAAAGAGCCCTATTATTGTAGCGTTAACAGACACTTGAGATTAGCATCTGTGGCTCCTCAAAAATCTTCATATTTCAAACACAATACACAGGATTACAACCGAAGAGGTTTATTTGTAAACACGACAATATAATAGTAATGCTACATTGTGACGCGGTCACCAAAGCGTCTGCCTACTTGTAGTGTATTTTATTGAATATCATCTCGTACGATTCGGTGAACTTGTGAGGATCAATATGGTGGAGGCGCAAAAAACTGGGCAAAAAATTAGGGTCACCGTGGAATCACATGGTGGAAAATTCGTGTTTTCTATTGTTAACTTGTGATGGGCTGCGACTCCCATATTCCCAGTAACCATAGACTCATAACTGTCAATTTCAAATATGTAATGAATTTTAATAACGAAAAGATCTGGTATGGTTAGTGGTGGTGGTGGTGGTTTGTGGTAGTTGGTGATGAGGTGGTGGTCTCGTGTGGTTAGTTAGTTTCTGATTCTTCTCTCTTACCGGTTTCCAAGACTGGTTTTTTCTTTAAACATCTACGGCAAGGCAAACTTACAGGGATACCAGAACAGGTATCCAGTAAATAAGATACCATCGGTGTGATAACACATTCTGAGGAGATTATCTTCATTGTTCACGATCATCATCGAGTATCAGGAGTAAAACGGATGTTGAGCTGCCTTTGTCACAGGGCTCCAGGGCTTATTGAGACGTCAACACAAATATATATCATTTGTAGCAACAATAAGGTTCAAAGTAGCATGCGGTGTGCTACTCCAGGCCTTGTTACGGGAATGTGACAAAGTCGTCTTATAAATATGATTTATGGCCGTGTTAAGTATCCCGTGCAATTGTTGTGAATATTTATTTATGCTCGTAAACTATAAACAACGAGCAAATCTGGTTATTTACGACGTGATTGGACATTCGCGTATTTGGATGTGCTCGATGTTTTTCTTGACTGTGGATTTAGTGCAGGGATGTTACTATATGTGTGCTAGATGTGATATGATACAAAGTCGAGTATTTTTGCATATTGGAGATCTATGTTGAGATGTTGGATGTTTGTTTAAGGATTTAAGATGTAGTAGGTACTTAATTTTACGCAGAAATGGTCTAACCCACTAGCCAACAAAAAATGGAGAGCAACATGTCATAAAATGTATTCCAAATAAATTTTATAGTTTCCTGTCCAATTCCAAATGTGTCGAACCGCTATCCACCCACATGCGTATTTACTAACGTTGTATTTTTTTTATCAGGAGAAAAACCGTTCAAATGCGAGTATGCGGGCTGCGACCGCCGGTTCGCGAACTCTTCGGACAGGAAGAAGCACTCGCACGTGCACACGTCCGACAAGCCGTACAACTGCCGCGTGCACGGCTGCGACAAGTCGTACACGCACCCCTCTTCGCTGCGCAAGCACATGAAGGTGCACGGCGCGGCTGGCGACGCCTCCCCGCGGTACGACAGTGACGGCGATGACTCCTCCTCAGCAGGCAGCGTCAGCGTCACAGCTGGTGCCGCTAGCCCCGCAGCACCCCTCCCCCCGCCACCGGCGCCCGCACCGCAACACCACCCACATCATCACCCCTCCATAACGGACAAACTAGAGAGCCTCAACGAGAAATACCTCAACCCGCACGACCAGAAGCCTTACGAGCGACCGCCGGCGCCGCCCCACCACAACCAGCCCCCACACCTCACCAACATCGGCGGGAACGGTGTCATGGACAACAAGCTGGGCTTCGGCGGGCACTGGACGCAGTTCCAGCAGCCGGCGCCGGCCATTTCACACGGCGTTCCCGAATGGTGGTGCCCCACGCAGGAGTCCTATCACCACCACCACCTCATGCACCACTCGGGCGCCGCCGCCGCCTACTGACCGCACCGCGCTTAGCGAACTCTTCATTCGACGAACTCTTGTTGATGTGAGCACCAACGACGAATAATTACATGACTTTTGCTTGTGTGGGTTAATGAATCAATTGTATTGTGAGCCGATTGGTACTCGAGCGTGTCCGCTACGTGGAATGAAAAGTTCACTAATGCGCTCCGGAACAGTATTGTTTTCAATGTGTTACGCTTATTATAAATCTAATTAGTCCATAGACAATCCGACCATTTCTAAATCATCGCCAAACGTCAGCCGTCCGAGAGATATTTAATATTTGGGTCTACTGTTAAGAAAAGAGTTATTTGGGAGAGTGGTGACAATGTGTACTGTGGACAATAGCACCTTATGTCACAGGTCCTATTGTTTGCAGTAAAACAACTGAGTTGTAAACAATGACCGCTAGTTGAATGCTTTGCAGCATGTCATATATATCCTGTAAACATTTAAACGATGAAAAGTGTCTTATTATTTTTTGGAACACGATTTCTTTATTGAATAAGTATTGTGTGTTGGAAGCATTTGTGACGTCAAGGGACATGGTTACTCTGTACGACGGACAGTTTTGTCAACTTGCTGCAATTGTTGACAGTGATTTATGACAGCCTTTGTGTAGTATAGAGATACTTACAAACAGATGTATTCTTAAATGTAATGGTTTTCCGAAACGAGAATAATTAAATATTCATACATTTCAGCTTTACATATGGATGATTATTTATACTGTGAACGCGATAAACAATTATTGAATATTCAATCAGTAACAGGTATGTATATATTTATACAGGAAACATTGTCGCCGACAGAAAATACCTATTATAGCAAATATTAAACGAGACTTGTAACATAAAATTAAAATGATCAGCATGGCCAAAGCACCGAAGTCTAATAAAACTACGATTTTATAGGTTGTAAAATGTATGTAAATTCATAGTTTTAAGTTAGGTAATATGCTGTAAAATATATATTTAAGGAAATGCCCCGTGATAGTAGAGATAAGAGATAAGTGTTTGATTTCTTTGCACATTTACACAAGTGTTGCTCTTCATCGTGCTATGGACTCTTGGACTATATTATGTATATTTATATCGAACATAGTGCTATTTTTTCACGGACCGACGTTTTAGATAGTGAAAGAAAGTATAAAGTGTACCTATATTATTACCTACCTATTTGACTGAGAAAACATTACGTATTTTAAGTTATTTTAAGATGAAATTGTTGTCTTTTCTACAGCCCTGTAAATAGCAAGAAATAAAATAAACAAATATTTCGATTTCATAGAGCTTGCTTTATCTTAACGACCTTATTACCCTATACATTTGGAATCGGAATAGATATTTTATTACAATAATAAATGCCAGCTTTTATGTGCACAAAAATAACAGATAAATATACTGAATCGCACATGGTGACAAGAAGTGAAAACGACATTCATACAGTATATATTAAACAAAAAAAAATCCATTCGTCACGCCTATAAATTATATAATCTCATTTTTCGAAATATTTTTTCAAGATTCCACGAATAACTTACCTAAAAGTAATTATATTAATCATGAATTTAAAATGGCACTGTAATTTGTTAACTTTTTTCTCATGAGCTTGGCCGTAAACAAGAGTCTGTATGCCGAATCCGAAGTCGAAAGATTGATCACTCGAGTCACGAAATCTAAAATGGAAATCCAATTCTCGCGATCATTTCGATCGGATTCCGATCAAAAAACCTAAGTCCGTGACGATACCCACAATAAAACACCACACAATAACAAAACGAGGAACAATCATATTCCAAAAGAGAATTGAATTTATCATTGAGAAGAAACGAGAGAAAGAAATGATAAATGATCTAAAGGGCATAAGCACCTTCGAGAGTGAGCGAGCGCGCGATACTATTCGATTCGACTTTACTGTCCGAGGGGATGATTTATCGTTTCTCAACAGGGATTGGCCGATCCAGTACTTAAAAGATTTATAGATCCTTATGGTGCATGCGCGGTAGGAGCGTTTTCTTATTATAAATCTCACTCCTGCGCATGAACTCGCGATTGCCTCTTTAGCTGTCCGTTGGAGAAATTAAAAAATATGTTAACATATTGCGGTGGTGGATGAACGAACTGGCCCGAGTGCACCGAGAACACTGCGGGTAATTGGCTGGCTAAGTTAATGCGCCGGCGCACGGACGCACTCGGTGCGCGCTCGCCGCATGCGCAGTGCGCCGCCCGATTCTTCTGTACAAATAATTGATTATGACATTAATACCCATTGTAAAGCGTGTTTTATTTTACTATCAATTGGAGTAGTAAGGCATTTTCGTATAAATCATTTTTGTGAGATTCGAAATATATATAAAATAAAAGCTTGACTTGGTACCCGGCAATCCAAATATGGAACCAAGGCCAGCTATATGCTATAATCCTCATTTGTGTTACAGTTTCCTCCGGTTGACTGACCAACTTGTTAAACATAGTTTCATTAGCAGCTTATGGTTATTGGTGGATATCCAATTGTCTATTAAAGTGTGCTAAGACAACAATGTAATTTATGCTTCGCCGACCCCAAATAAATTGGGATTTAAAGGGAAAAAGAATCATGAATGGCTCAACGAATTTCGATGTGGTACATGACCTGGATGAGAGGGCATAGAATACTTTTTATTCCGGTAGGAAAATTTCCGACATACAGTCGAGCGAAGCCGCGGCCAAAACCTAATATTAAAATGAAGGAACAAAATACGGCCCTGAAACATCGGTGCGTAAGTTTATCGTCAGGGGTGAGATATTGTTATGAGGGCTGTGTAGGCCCGGTAGGCCCCGGTAGGAGCGAGCTCGGGGCCGTGCATCCCCAGCTAAAGATAAGATCTGCAGCCTGCGAGTGACACCTGGCCCCGCCCACACCAACCCCGACACACGGCTATCCCCTTTTTTGTTTGCGAAGGGAGATTATACTTTACATGATGCTTAAATATAGATAATTACTGGTCAAGATTGTTGGAAATTGTTGGTTTCAAAATAGGTTTTGTAGAGTGTAAATTAATGTGGATGAATTCTGAAGTAATTATTTAGAATCGTAATCTCCTTGCAAGGGCCATACTGGCCGTTGGTCGGTTATCTAGACCTAACGTGTCCTGTCAAAGTTGACAATTATGTCATTATGCTCTAAGCCTTAGAGCATAATGACTAGACGTTACGCCGTGGGTTCCGGCTGTCATTTGTAGATCTTTGACAGTCGTTACAGAGGGACATCGCATTACCCAGTATTAACTGGGTTGTGGAGGTCAGATAGGCAGTCACTCTACTTAAAATACTGGTATTCAGCTGCATTCGCTTAGACTGGAAGCCGACCGCAACATAGTTAGGAAAAGGCTAGGTAGAAGATGCTCTGAGGCATCACTACTGACACGTGGGATCATATTCTTTCTTCTGATATCCTTTGTATAGTACCTACCTTCAATATCTTTGTACATAAGGAATAATTTTAGGTCCTAGACAAGTGACAATCAATTTCAAACTGTTTCTTCAACGTCACTTACCCCCCAAAGGTTCATTGGAAGACCAGCGTCAGACAGCATCACCTGTCTGGCATGAATGCTGAAATAGACCTTTTTGGCGCAGCCGTGAGGCACACAGCACATAATTTTCACTTTTTTTTAATTTGTTACTTAATTTTTATTTGGTATCTTTTTTATTCTGTGTGCTTGATGAACTGACGTCAAATAAACTTTATTCTTTATTTATTCTTTCTTTCTCTTCGACTTTGACTGGGATTGACGCTATAAGCATTCATAACTGGTGAAATGTGGGTGCCTGTACTATTAGGTACACCTCTGCCTAACCCTTCGGGAATTATCTACAGTCGTGATGTGTTGACAAAACACGCAGCCATTTTTTTCACTTACCTATTGTGCATTTGATTCCACTTGCTGAGTCTTGAATTTAACTTGTCATCAAATACAGCCTGAGTAAACACTAGTCCCTCATAGAAGAGACAATCAGAGCCCCACAAAAAGTGTCTCGGACCCATGGGCCCATGGTCCCAACTCCCATGGTAATATAGTCTGAATGAAAATTGCAAATGTATTCAACAGAGGTGCAAAAAAGAATGTATGGTAAAATACAATAGAGTTGAGATTCTAATGCATGCAACCCGGGCGGTCGTTTTTCGTGTGGCCCCGTTCTGTAAGGTCTGAAATCTTTATTTATTAGAATCAGTAAATTATAAAAGTCCAGTGTTTTATGTCCAGCATTGTTATTGACGGGATACAAAAACTGATCGATGAGTCCATAGATTATAATTGGAAAGAGAAATTAAGCTATGATTCACATACTTTTGTTTTTGCTAACGTTAAAGTTTAACTCTAGAAGTAGGTCTTATTAATCAATAAATAACTTTCGTACCTAAATGGATTAGTGGATACTGGACACTTGGACAGTCGCAAAAGTCGAATTATTCATACCAGGACAAGAATCATCTGCCTAGCCTTTTCCCAACTATGTTAGGGTCGGCTTCCAGTCTAACCGGATGCAGCTGAATACCCGTATTTTACATGGAGCGACTATCTGACCTCCACAACCCAGTTAGTATTAGGTAATGACACCCGGGACGAACAGCTTAACGTGCTTTCCGAGGCACGGAGGGAACTCGGTTTGTAATGGGTGGTCACCCATCCACAGAGCAACCTAGGCAAGCACGGCTTAACCTAAAGATGGATCCGAGCGGCTGTTATTATTTAGCCACGAGCTCCTCTATATACATATATACCAGGACAAGAAGAAGAATATAAATTATACTTTTTTAGTTTCTGGTTGGGTCTTGAACTTGGTAATAAGTAGCTGTATGGCAACACTTTGCCTCTAGCCAAGGTAAATGCGAGACCACGGACGGGACGGAGGAATGTGGGAAGACAACCGACTAGGTGGACAGACGATCTTATTAAAAAGTGGCCGGAAGAAACTGGAGAGCCATGACACTAAACCGCTAAAAGTGGAGTGATATGGAAGAGACACTCAGCATTGGGTGGCCAAAAGTTGAAGAAGAAGAAGGTAAAAGCCACCACTTGGGTGACAATAACTTAGGTTTATATTGACATACTGGCCGTTCCATAGCTACTTACTTCCCAGCAACAATCGCCAAAACCAGTCAAATTCAATACTATTTAAAAAAAAATAAAGTAAGTAACATTTCCGGGGTCGCGGGACTTGCCCGGGGTCGCGGGACTTATAGAATTACCGTGACCCTGGATCACAAAGGGCTATTGAAGGACACCGTGGATTTTAGTCAGTACAAGTCTGACAGTTCCTCCCACTCTGCCCTGGGTGGGAGGACTCATTTGATGATTTTACCACGATAAAAAAAAAAAAAAAAAAAAAAAAAAGTAAGTAACATTTTATCTTGACACCGGTTGTTACACTTCCTTTCTAAATTTAAATAATTGTAACCATCTCAGGCCGTGTTCTGAATTCAAATGCGGAGGTGCGGAAGCGGCGCAGGCGGCCAGTGGGAACCGCATTGTTCCATTATCGGTACGAAACAAGTGTTCGCGGCGCCACCTAGTGGGTGATTATCATAAGTAATACGAACATTGAAATTATGCGTTAGTAAAACAGAAATACATTTCTTTGGGGTCTTTAAACTTACATTTGTATTATGGTTACTGCTGCCAAAAGCCTTACTCGGTTTATAGTTGTAACATGAAAAAATAAGTAATAGGTAATGTTAAGGTTCAGTTTTTTTTGTTCTAATTAGCAATTGAGAATCCACATTATTGGGAATGTAGAAAAAGCATTGAACAAAATGAGACTTGAGTGTTGCCTGCCTATTCTTGCCAATCTAATAAGATTTGAAGTGCCAGCCTTCTTGATTTGACATAATTCTAGTTAGATATAACGAAATACTTACATCAGTAAAACAAGAAACACTGATTCTTATTAAGCGACCCACATAACTAAAAAACCTGTACTTACATCAAATTAGACGAGCAAATTGCGATGTAGTCGCTACGTTGGCGTTCCGAAGGCGGCGCGTAGCAATGCGAAGGTGATGTAGCTGCTACGCTGCGTAGACGCCGCGCAGTCGCTACGAGTTGCATCGCCTACGTGGTAGCCTCTACGTCGGCGTTGGCGTTTCGAAGGCGACGCGTAGCAATGCGTAGGTGAGGTAGCTGCTACGCTGCGGAGACGCCATGCTAACGCTACGGGCTTTTGATTGTCACCTGTAATGTTATTTAGGAATTGATTACACCCGTCATTAAATTAACATATTTACTTGGATGTTAATGCCAAATGTGGGCCTATGCTTCACCATAATCTAAGTACATACCTCGATTTGAATGTAATTCGCAAGTACACCCATAAAACAAACAAAAGAAAATCTCAACAGTTCCTTTTAAAAATGTGTTATCCACAGCAACATTTTTTATGCGTTTCCCCTTTTGCAGGCACAGGGTATAATTCACGCAAATCTTTATATTTCTTTGTGTGGGGGAGAGTGGCCGGCGCCCCGCGGAGCCCTGATGATGAGTTACTGGCACGAGCAGTAGGCCGGGGTCGCCGGATTCGCCGGAACCCGGAAGTCACCCCTCCACCCTGCGTCATCCCGCCTCACTTCCGATACCAATCGGGCTTCGCTAACACTATGCGTATTTCATAATTTATTGACAATTTCGCAAGCTTGTGATTGTTGTAGGGTGTTAGAAGCAATGTTCGAGTTTTTGGTAGAAAGAAATGAAGCAGAATTTAGGAAGCTCTTATCTTTTATGTGATACCATCATCTGAAGTCACTCTTAGATATTGGCAACTTCTTGGACTTGAATTTGCCCTACAATTAGACTATCCGTCACTTCTTACAATTTTCTAACAATTACAATGACTTCCATTCCTGTTCCTAATTCTTCTTTAATAGTAGTATTATGCCTTGTTCGAGTATGAAAACTTCTAACAGGGATTGGTTATTCTGCGACAAACTAGAATCTTATCAGAAAGTTTTTCATCGAAAAATTGATCTATTTTACCCTGAAATAATTATTATGCATGTAACAGGATCACTTAACTCGGCAATAACGTCACCTCCCCATGTAAAGTCTGGATTACACCTTCTCATTGACACACAAATCCATGCAGATTACCAGGAGCTCATAAGACCATGTGCACATCAATCATAGGACAGTAGTCGCGTGTCGGCGATGAGGCGAAGCACTCGACGGCCGCGCGAACAATATTCATAAATAATGCTATAGCAACAATAGTGCAGCCACGTGGCGGGCGCGTGTGTTCCCGGCCTAACGCCACATCTAATTATTTGCACAAACCCACATAAATGTTCATCAAAGTGTTGTGGATGGGTTTAATAAAGAACTTGGCTTAGGGAGCAGCTGAGACTAGAGTTTTGTCTCAAATAAGTTCTATATAGGTAAAATAAGCAGCCATTTCATGTCCCTGCTGCTGCAGCTGAGAGACAGGCTTTCTCTTTGATAGAGACCGTGGGCCCAAATCCACCTAGCGGGCACCCCATGTGGTAGGTGAATATCACCTGCCATCGAATTTTGATTCTAGGACGTGCCATTTTGAGAGAAGAGAGGTGATAAAACACAAAGAGCCTAAAGGATTCGATGCTGTGCCTGTGGTGCGGGGTGCGGTGTTATCACCCGACTTGTCAACATTTTCACTTTTACAAAGCATAACCTGAATAACAAGCCATGAAATATTAGTTAGTTTACCCAAGAATGAAACTTAGGGGTTACCATTGACCAAAACTAAAACATATCGCCTTATCATGGATAATCTTATTATGATCATGGAGTTGGTCACGCAATAACTAATGAGCGAACAATAGTTCATTTGTGTTGAGGTCGGAAGACTAATAGAAACAAGTTCTTTTTTTAATTCAAAAAGAACAAGATCGTATGAAAACGTATTTCAATTAAATATCTAGTTTAGTAAAAGAATTAAGAATCTTCTAAGAATTGAGTTTAGTAGTCTACAAAGAATTTGAGTAATATAAATAACTTGTGAACTTGTGTGTCTTTGTGTAATCTTTGAATTACGAGTGAAACCGTAAATATTTATGGAAGTGGATGTGTCAGGACGCTTGGTAGTAGCAGCCAAAAATGTCAGAAAGAACGGAAACGAAGACGTGGTACCAACAAGCTCTGCACAATATGCGAAATATTTCTGGATAAAAATATGTAATTTTAGGAACATAAAGACACCGAAGAAACAGTAAATAATTGATTAATTATTTATTTTAAACAAATAACAGCTAATACGCGTAGCTATACTATAACTTTTCCCAAAACCATCAATAAATTACATCGAAATATTTTTCTAATTAATTATATTATGGACGTGTTATTACGGTCTAACCCAAAGTAAAGTAATTAAGCAGTTTATATAAATTTAAAACATCACGTGTAATAGAGTTAAGTAGAGGTTACTGAATAAAGAGAAGAAAAAAATATTACTATTTATACTAATAACGGGATATTTACCATGTTTACTGTTTTCTATGAGTTCCCGATATTTCGGCGCTGTTGCAAGCACCATGATCACGGATAAACCGATTAACCGTGACCATGAAAACAGTAAACATGATAAATATCCCGTTATTAGTATTATTAGTAATGTTAGTGACCATGATAGTTTAAAATCTTAGAAGAAAAAAATGCCTATTAGAATACGACTTCTACCCAATAACAGGAAAAATGGCATGACGTTCCTTCTTTTAAGGTTATCAAACGGAAAATTGAGGTCAACATTAAACCTTTCTAAATTCAAATTACGAAAAAAAACAAACATTCATTGGTTCGTACCATAAACAAGGAGTGTTTACTTATTCATGCTCTTTCAAATGTAATGTGTTCGTCTAGTCCCCTAGCGAATGAGTGCAAGTGAAATAACCCATAGCCGGCGGCGTTTGCCGGTAAAACCATACGCAAACGTTAGCTAAGTCGAGTGTAAATGAAAACTTATTTGATGGAAAATGATTTAATGACTCGCTGTGATAGGTTAGGGGTCTTTGCGTAGCATTTTTGGGGTTTTAATTGAATTAAACAGTAAGAATGTAATATAGATTATTAAGGTAATGTTTTACATAGATTGTACTGGTATTGATTGATGATTTGAAAGTAGGTTTAAATTGTGTAGAAACATACTACAGCAAACATAATGTAAGTAAACATATCGGTCTACTAAACAAAAAAAAATGGCACAATAAACAAAAAAAAACATTTAACTAATTTTAATGCAGCAATAACTCACAATACACGATTTATTATCATGATTTTATCATACGTATACAATGTACAAATGAATAGCAACAACAAAAAGATCCGACGAGGATGGGATTCGAACCCACGCGTGCAGAGCACATTGGATTAGCAGTCCAACGCCTTAACCACTCGGCCACCTCGTCATGTTTGAAGGCCGCGAAATTACGTAACACGTTCTATTGAAGAGCCACCTGCCACGTACTAGATGAGTGAAATAAAAAGAGTCGAGTTCGCTAATTGTGACGTCATCTGCTTTTATCGAACGTTGATCCCTAATGTCGTTTCTTAGCGCTAACCACGAATGGCATTGAAATTAAGAATTGTTATATTCCATGTGATATACACGTGTAGGTACACTTATGTGATATTATAAGAAGGTTATTCTTATTACCATATTATTATTTACAATTAAATAAACATATTAGGTAGAATTCCTGATTTGTTGTGCAGAGGGAATTTAGGTAGATGATACCTCTCTAACGGAAGTTAATTTTTTTTTTTCGGCACTATTCTTCACCCCAATCTATTCCCGTAGTAAGTACTCAGACATAGGAACCGGAACCGCTATTGTTGGTAACCTGCATAATATTTTTTATAACTTCAATCTCTGATGGCATATTATCTATTGCATAATGATAACATGTTGCTCTAGTCTATGAGCGTAGGTTCTTTTCTTTATCTATACATCTAGGTTTACAAATAAATAAAACTGAAGTGTCTGTTTGTAATTTCAAAATAACAGCTTTTTACTGAATGCATATGAAAGAATATACAGTACTTATAACAAAAAAAAATCATTTTTTTTTATAAATTGTTCACTGTTTGTTTGTCTGTCTGTTTGTTCCGGCTAATCTCAGAAACGGCTGGACTGATTTTGATGCGACTTTACTGGCAGATACCAAGGTAAGTGAGGAAACCAAAACAGTATGCCTAAGAGATATTTCTCGACGGCATAAAGCCAAGTTAGTGGCCCATGGGCGGTATAAAAACTCTGACACCAGGTTATTACCTAACCACACGAAAAAGGAGAAGAGGATAACCCAGCAGCAGTGTGGTTGCTGGAAGTCTGCTTGCACCAATGAACCATTAACGATGTGTAAGTCATCTTACATTTAAAAGGCACAAGAAGACAATCCATTATTAAGTCAGCCAATAGACTGGAAAGATGTGAGCTGAATCAAGACTGTCTTATCCAGACCCTCACTCCATGAAAGCAATGATAGCGCGATAACCAGAAAAACAGTATCAAGTTCTCAACACGACTTTTAGCCTAGACCTGCTTTTAAAGCAAAGGCTTTGCTTTAAAAAAAATAAAAACTGTAGATGTTTCTAGCAGGTTATAGAAGGTGAAGAGGAGATTTTTTAAATACTTAAACAAGCTGCAACAGTTTACTAAAGAAATACTGTTCCAGTGCAAATATAAACTCTAAGGTAAATACGTTAGAGTTTGAGTGAATCGGCTCCTTCTAGGCAAGCCTGCTACACCCTAGGCCGCATCATCGCTTCACTAAACGAGCTGCAGCCAAACGCAAGACTACATATCGGGTTAAAAAAAAAGTTTGCTGTAGGTCCATTATTAATTTAAGTTTCAAGAACGCTTGTCCACCGTTATAACCGAAAAATAAGCTAAATCTCTTAACAAATTGAAGAATATGTTACTATATTCATGTTCAAATATTCACAATACGCTGGACATTAGAATAATCTATTAAAAAGCTGTGTAATAGCTCGACCATAGAAATAAGAAAGAACTCTAGCGCCGCCCGATGACTAATGATCTACAAAAGTATTATAATGATCTTACACGGGTCATTTATTCTCGATGCCTCGATGGTATACGAAATCAAAACCAATGGAAGACAGGTTCGAAAAAAAATATGTTGGTGTGTTCTAGAAATAAAAAGGATCGATTGTGCCAAATATCTAATCGGTATAGGCATCTTTATTTATTTATCAAGTTTAGGAGCTCGTGGCTAAATAATACCAGCCGCTCGGGTCGATCTTTAGGTTAAGCCGTGCTTGCCTAGGTTGGTCTGTGGATGGGTGACCACCCATAACATACCGAGTTTCCTCCGTGCCTCGGAAAGCACGTTAAGCCGTTGGTCCCGGGTGTCATTTGTAGATCTTTGACAGTCGTTAGGTAGTCAGTGGCCCAAAAAGTCTGACAACCAGTCTAACCAAGTGGTATCGTATTACCTAGTACTAAATGGGTTGTGGAGGTCAGATAGGCAGTCGCTCCATGTAAAATACTGGTATTCAGCTGCATCCGGTTAGACTGGAAGCCGACCCCAACATAGTTGGGCAAAGGCTAGGCAGATGAGATGATATTTATCAAGTTTAGGCTGACGCTGCTTCATTTACATTTTCTCAGAAATTAGTTACAAGTGTAGTAGTGCAGTGACTGCCACGTTGGTCGAGTTGTCACAAGCACGACTTCTGAACATGAGGTCCTGGGTTCGATTCCCGGGTCGCGCAGTGTTATTGGGTTTTTCCATCCGGAATTTCTCAGTAGCAGGCACGGAGTCTGGATTTGAGCCCAGTTGATTCCAATAGGCTCGCCCCCTATTACATGGGACTTAAATATAACTGGCGAAATGTGGGTGTACTATTAGGTACACGTCTGCCTAACCCTTCGAGGATTACAGGCGTGATGTTATGTTATATGGGTTCGGACAGAGGCGGAGGATAAATACTAATAGGGGCGAGGCTATTGCCATCAACCGGGCACAAGTGTAAACCTCGATTTCATCATCATCATTTCAGCCGAAAGACGTCCACTGCTGGACATAGGCCTCCCCTGGACTGATTTTGACGGGACTTTTACTGGCAGATAGCAGATGTTTTAAGGACTTACTTACTTCTATTTTTTTTTTAAATATTAAGGTTCCGGAGGAGCTCGTGGCTAAATAATAACTGCCTCTCGGATCACTTTAAGTTAAGCTACGCTTGCCTAGGTTGGTCTGTGAATGGGTGACCACCCATTACATACCGAGTTTCCTCCGTGCCTCGGAAAGCACGTTAAGCCGTGGGCTCCGGCTGTCATTTGTCGATCTTTGACAATTGTTACAGGTAGTCAGTGGCCCGAAAGTCTAACAACCAGTCTACCAAAGGGTATCCTATTAGGTCGCGGGACTCATAGAATTACCGTGACCCTGGAACATAAAGGGCTATTGAAGGACACCGTGGATTTTAGTCAGTACAAGTCTGACAGTCCCTCCCGCTCTGCCCTGGGTGGGGACTGATTTGATGATTTTACCAAGTTAAAAAATAAAAAAATAAAAAAAGGGTATCCTATTACCCAGAACTAACTGGGTTTTGGAGGTCAGATAGGCAGTCGCTCGACCTAAAAAACTAGTATTCAGCTGCATCCGATTAGACTGGAAACCGACCCCTATATAGTTGGCAAAAGGCTAGGCAGATGATGGAATTAGGGTTCCGTGCAAAAAAAAAATAAACATTTGAAATTGTTAACAAAATCCTATTCAAATAGGGAAGTAATATTTCAATAATTATTTTTCACGGACGAAGGTCGCCGCCAACAGTAAGTCTCCTGTACATTTATACAGGGTGTAAGGGACAGCCCTCCATAAACTGATGGGGTGAATTCAGTATATCATACTAAGATGACCGGTACAAGAAATTATTTCAGGAATGTTAAGGGAATCCAATAAATTTGATTTGTTTTATTTCCTCATACGCAATGTATCGTTACCGTGGCAAAACGCACGTAGCGAACGGCAAGCGCGACGACGAGTTCGATGAACTCTGTAGCTAGGCAGGTAAGTGAACAGCTGATTTCACGCGTCGTTCGTTAGAGTATTTCAACATCCATTGTTGGATTTTTTATTTTAGCCGTATTATTTACATAAATGGAGTGCTGCGTACGGGGAATGTAATTTAATATTGAAATAGAGGAATAGTAACTGAAAAAACATAAAAACATCCGGAGAAAAATTCCGGTGGAATATGATTAAAAATAAGGACCTGAATGCACCCTGTCTGTTTGTGGAAGGCTGTCCCTTACACCCTGTATAACAGGTAGGTATATGCTTAGCATCCTATTTATAAACACGATCTTCATTTCAAATAACGTTTCGCTATCGAAGGCAGGTTATGTTCGAACAAATTGTCCTAAGTCAGTGTGTCTCAATGACGATATTTTACCAGCAAATGGTGTTCCGAGGCGCCAGTCACGAGCTACGCCGTCTCCTGAATATGACAAATAACATTAAAAATGAAACTACACGAATACCAACATAAAATAAAAATGTCAAAAATTTAAATTAAGGATTAAAATATTTAAATTTAGTGCGGGCGCGTCCCGGGCCGGCCGGCCGGGCACGGCGAGCGCCGGCCGAGCTCCGTGCGCTACGGATCGCTCTGCTCACCAACTGTGGAATAGGACCTCAACTTCTACAACTAAGGGATCTTTACTAGTGACGAAATTCAGCTTCGTTCAATGTTTTTCAAAGTTATCCAAACTGAAACCAACAGCATTTATTAAGAAAAAAATTAATTACTTTTATTTATTCAAAATCAATAGTGATTTTAAAATAAGCTGAGAATCGACAGTTTTAGAACGTCAAAATTACATTAGATAGTCGCGCAAAAGTGAGGAATACAAATGGCGGAGCTAACATGGGTAAGCTCACAGTGTTTGTTGATCACAGTTGCAGTCTGCAAGGTGGGTGTCGGGATTACAACTTACAATTCCTCGATTTTAATCTACAGTCCAAACAACTAAATACAAAATAAACAGTAGTTAAGAATAATTTATGAGTAATTATTGAACGAAATTATTTGTTTACTTTTTAGGTAAAAATTAACATTATTCATAGCATTGGTCCCACCTCTTTACGTAAAGTAAGCCAATCTTAAAACAAATAAAAAATACTCATTAAATAGACAACCCATAAACTCCAGAACATAACTTTATCACTATTAAAGTCTCAGGGCATAATAAAAGTCGTCTCCACGTTAGTCCACGTGGCCGAATACTATAAATTAATGGAGTGTACTGTGCCGGAGAATTTTAAATATTTGAAAGCACAGTTTAGAAAAAAATCAAAATCTCCACCACAGCATAATATATTACGTAAAATAAATAATACAATCATGAAGTAGTTATAAATGTAGTGTTTATAAAACGTAATCGTAGTTTTATGGACCATATATTTAGAGGGACGCCCGTCAGGATTCGTCTCGTGGAGCGATCTCCACCATTTGTATTAATTAGTTGCCACGACAACAGGTATAGGCTGTGTTTACATAAGATTGGAAAAAACGAACGACCTATCTTTTGATTTTCGTTTGTTTTTATTTCGTGAAGTAACTTTACAAGAATAAAATGAGGAGTTCTTGAAGCCCTAACCATCAAGAGGTATACTTGGATTTCTATCCTCAGAACTGTCTCCAAAAACAAAATCATTATTATCATCGATGATAATTAAATCCTTACCGGTAAAACACCGCGTACATCCAAATTGGCGTCAGGTATAGTCATAGAGTACACTGATCTGTTGTTGACAGGTCATAATTCGCGCCCCTACCCGGGTTCGTACCTCGGCTAGGGATGTACCCGACAGCCGACCTTTGTGTACTAATAGTAGGTACAGTGTCGACGGAGCCTGTCCAACGCACTCCCCCACATCACTGAGAAGGGAAACTCAATTTCTTTTTGACAGCAACATTAAAAGACTTGACGAATTTGTAAAATCAGGCCTCTTATTAAACTACGTCGGCGCGTGTTCGATTTGCAGCGCTCTGCTATAATTTACTTTTTTATCTATTAGGTACTAGACCGACCCTTTGTCACCTCGTGAAAACTATGAGAAAAGGAGCCCATTTTCGCATGGTTTTCACGAGTTGACAAAACGTCGGTATATCTATATTATAATATGTAATTTTAATATTAATGTACCTATTGGACTCGGAATAACTTCTCAAAATAATGTTGAAAAGCGCATTAAAATCTGTTGCGTAACAACACCTAAGGCGACTTTAATTTATAATATTACTAGCTGTTGCCCGTGGCCTGCGTTCATCTGAAAATATTATAAAAAATATAACTTGCGTTTTTTAATTGAATGTTGTTACCAATTTCAAGGGTTTAAATTTTTTTGCAAGGAACCCTAATTCTTATTCTAAAGTAATCGCCTATGTTAGACCTTATAACATCAGCCAGTAAAAATCCCGTCAAAATCGGTCCTGCCGTTTCGAATATTAGCTGGAACAAACAGACAGACAGACAAAAAACACAAAAAAGACAAAAATTTAAAAAAATGTGCTTTTGTTTTAAGTGCCGTAAATATTTATGCATTCAGTAAAAAGCTATTATTGTGACGTTACAAACAGACAAAAAAAAAAAAGACACTTCTATTTTATTTATTTGTATAGATTAGTTATAAAAGAAAAATCTGTTAGGTTTTTATTGTAGGTATCTATTCAATAAATCATACTTTGCCCTTATCCTAAATCATTTTCAGTCGGCGCAGCGGCTTCTTCCATTTCTCTAATACTCGTCATCTCATCAGACACCTCCTTTCTTGCGATATCTAATCAATAAATAAAAATAATCTGTAGAACCAAATATTTGACCATTATCCACCAATACACTCAGGTTTGTCTTTGGAGAATTAGACAAGACCAATTAGACAAGTAATGAAAATATGAGACCAGAAAAAAAGATGAAGCCTGTCTGGAATTACCCTGATTGGTACTTTTAACGCAAGATATGCAAAATTACACAACATTTACCAATCTTAAAGCCGATGATGCATTAAATTGCTTTGGGAGTCTCTACAAGAGTAAAAACTTACTTTCTTTGATTACAAAACTCATGAAAAAGTTCAACTGCTGAAATTGGAAGACTCGTAAAAAATAATCTTGGTTAAAATAGCAAAATGGCAGCCAATATCTTTCCATAGTACCTGCGTCGGTAAACGCAATAACTAACGCGGTAACTCTGAAATCCCATAGACAATCGCTACGCATAGAAAATTAACTATTCATAGATAAACTGAAAGTTAACTTGGCCCTGAAATAGCCTTTCAGAAAAACCAAAAAAATACACCTACACATTACTTCTTACGTGTCTTCACAAGCTCGTGTCCAGAGAGCATAGACAAGTGACAATCGCTTTTAAAGCATTTCGTATTTCTAGAAAGACTATCAACAGGATTGACATTGACACTTTTCGGTAGCTTATGTCAATCGAATACATTTTTACTTTTCTATCATCGTTACCGTTGATAGAACAAAGAATGTTTTGTTTAGGTTCTCCGCTCTCTTCCTGAAAAGATAAGGGTTATCAGTATGATCACGTGAGGACTGGAGGTGACCGGGTGAGGTGAGGGTGGTATCGATTGCCACGCCCTCCCGCGGCGCGTCGCCTAGCAACGCGACGCTCCCGCCCTGCCGCCGCCCCGGCCGTCGGTAAACGTCTTCTTAGCACGCACTTTCAGTTTTCCTACGGCTTTCCTGGTTTTCAGTATCAATGGTGATCTTTTGTAGGGGAGATTGGGTTTGCTTGCTTACGTAAATAGGTAACTGTGATTTAATTTGAATTGTGTATGAAAATTTGTACGTATTGAGCGTTGAATTGTAAGTATGTATTAAAAAAGATAATAAAAACCGATGAAAAATTTACTGCTATCGTCATGAAAATTCTGAACCGAGCTACTTCCTCTGGATTCCCATAAAATGTTCATACCTTCTTTTTAGGCAAATTTGTTATAATAATATGCTTATCGTGTAAATTGTAATTGATAATTAACATAGGTATATATTGAAACTGATTAGATTAGGGGCTGAACCAAGACATGACTGATAAGGTAGTTTTGGTAGGAAAATATCCTGCCAGTACTTTTAAATAAATCAGCAAATATAATCTTCAGCTTGCTAAAATTGTCGCATACGCTGCACCCGGGGTTTCTTTCACATATTATTATTATTATAATACGTAGCCCAACTAATAAACAACGATAAATCATGTTATATGTTTAAAATTAAATCAGCGTACTAAGAGAAAACAACTCATAAAATGTTAAGTGAAACGTGGGGTGCGAAACTTAATTTAGAAACAGGCCGGTAATGAATTCTAAGGAAGATTTAATAAACTTTCCGGGGAGCGATCCCTCATTATATGGCAACATTGGCAACTACCACAATTTTGTTTATGGTTACACTTTTTTTGGCGTTACTGATGTTTGGATTAGGGTGGATTACGATAGTCGTGTTGTGCTAAAACTGGGAAGGTTATTTGATTTAGTTTTGTTAAAATGTTTGTTGTTTTTGGTTTATAATGGTTATAGACTTTGAAAACGTGGTATTAAAGGTGGTAAGTTTGCAGGGCAGGTGAAGTCATAAAAAGAATAAGAGAGAGAATAAAGAATTCGCTGGTTTTACTCAGGGAACCTCAAAGTTTTCTTTAATCTATTGATTTTGTTGTCAAAAACTTCATGATTTAGGTTTTCAGGTCAACGCAGGACTACCATAGATAGATACAACAGACATCTAGTCTCCCAGCTTGTCGAACGAAATTAATGACTGATCCGTAAGCGTAACCTATCTGCCAAGGACAGGTAAAATCATGGCCGCAGCCTTAATTTATCAACGATTAAAAAAATGGAACGAAAATAATTATAATACACATTTATTGACAAATGATAGCAACTTATAGGAATCGTTCTGAATCCATAAAAACAATATAAAACTATGGTGTTATTTATGTTCCCTTTATCTGTAAGTAGGATCTCCCTGTGACGATCGTCTTTTGTCGCTGCCGCGTTTTTTTTGTGCTCGCCAAAAAACACAGTCGTTAAAAATGTATCGTCCAATTGCGATGGTCGTTTAACTGTAATCTGTGCCGATTTCTTTGTAGATCCCATCTTTATAGCTTGTCTATAAGCTGATCCCTGATGAGATATGCTTTTGTTTTGTGCCGCTAGTTAAAAAAAGTTATTTTTCATGCCATTTTCGACGCTGCGCACTGATTCGTTGGGACTTGTGAGTGTTGATTGTTGTCGCAGAGCTGCGGAAAGTACCTTCTATTTCTTACAAGGAAAGAAAATTTGAAAAGAAAAATTAATATATCGTAGCTTATGTACCGTGGATTGGAAAATAAAAGTGATTATGAACATAAAACATATGCTAACTAACCTGTTGCTGGAGTTATAATTAGGTTTCAATTTCTGAAGATTAATGCACACAATTAATATTTATGAGAACATTATTTTAAGAAGTTTGAATCCAGCTGGAAGACACTAAAAAATCGTAAAAACAAGATACATAAAAAACTGTATAACTTACTCATTAACTGGTTAACGTAATTTATACAAATAAAAAAGGGACGATTTAATATAAAAATGGTTTAGATACGAATAAAATAAATACTATTATAAGATAAAAATCTCAACAAAACATTCCTTGAAGAAATATATTACACACCTATCATATTAAAATTATAACCTATAATTTAATTTTCAAAATGGTGTACATAAAAACTAACGTGCGGTGTTGTCAGGTGAAAAAAAAGGCGGTCGCACATTCGTTTGTTTCTTTTTTTTCACGTGTTAACCCTCAAAACTGTTTGGTGGCACGGAATAGAAAAATGAGGTGTGTTCTTAGAACAGTATCATAACTCAACGAAAGATGGCCAAAGGATAGCTAAATGTCTCGAACTAATTATGATGAATATGTTTATCTATACGTAGGATATTGAAGGGATAAAGCAAATAAACTACTGATGTTATGGCTTTAACTAACTGGAATACCAGCACTATTGAGCCTAATTCGAAATTATTGAGAGGCGATTCCTAAAATCTTTACCTTTTATCTTAAATTGCTAACCAACCTTAGAGCCTAATTACCAAGACAAGCAAAATGGACTCTATCAACAATTCGCTTCCTTACTTCTCCGCTTTAGTTCCATTATTATAAAGGGTGTTAATAGACCCTTAACATAGCCGAAACGTGTTCTCTCCGTCTTTGCGAATATTTTTTGGTCTAGACCATACCTGGGAACCTTCTAGTTACGGAGATATAAGGGGTCAAAGTTCCAACTTTTTCACAAGTTTTTTTTTAAATACATGTTTTTAATGTAAGATTTTTACTTTACACACCTCCATGACCCCCGTACTATTCAATCCATGCATCAGCACAATGCTTTGAGTGCTTTCCGTCGAGTCCTACCGTAAAACGTAATTTTTCACCCCAAAAAAAAAGTCGATTCCCAGCAACAATTTTTGCGTAAAGTTACTTAGTTTGATGTACAGAATGCTTGGTTGACGGCTATGTGAAGGGTCTGTTTACACCCTGTATAGTCCCTAATCTGGTTTCGGATTCTACTCTCTCTAATGAAGAGAGAATAAACTTGAACAGTAAACACAAAACCAGTAAAAAAATGTACGTGTTACTGCAGAACTTGCAATCTTATTCTAACGCCAAAACAATTTGGTTTTTGCTATGGGTGCTTGCGTATCCTGCACGCTGTCTTGAGGCTTTCAGTGCTTTTGTGATATTTTGGTAAAATTACTATATAATTATGAAGTTTAAAGGTTAGGTTAGCTGAACCTAGGACACACCTGAGTCTAAATTCGGTATAAAAATACCCCGTACTAGAAAAGCTAAAGACCTAAGATTAATTACACACCATACTCATTTTGCATACACAGCAAAAACAACCATCTAAACACTCAGACTCGTTGAATATTACAGTTTTCCCACGTCGAACAAAGCTCGGCGCCCGACCTGCGCCTGCGCCGCCCGACCGTGACGGATTGCCCCACGACAGGACACGTTATCTGTCATAACCGTCTGTGCCGCGATTGATTGTGGTTGCAGGTAACCGCTCAGGTTACTACTCCCAGGTCTCTGTGTGGAGGAGTATGAAGGTAAAAGCTTAGGTTGAGTGCATGCGCTTTTTAAACCAACCAAGTAATTCTTAAAGCGCTAAGCATCAACTTCGACCATTTTCGAATACCTTTCAGGTAAATTAGTTCTTATAATGGCAAATTTTATCATGTTTCCTGTTGTTAACATCCATGCACTTGAACTCTCTGAAAAAATAAATACAAGACGAGGATGAAAGAAACTACTTAAAGTTGAAGTTAAAGAAAGTTAGTTGATGATGCAGAGCGTTGAAAGTAGCTGATAAAACCACAAGAAGACAGCGACAAGTTTCACATAACGCTATTTTTATGTTAAAACATTAATTTCCTATGTAGACAAAAATTAAGAAGTTATTCTTGGAGGTCATTTATACCTTCCCAATTAAATTATCTGCATAGACATAATCGACCACAATTGTCTACAAGATAGAAGAATCATAGTCGAAAGAAACATATTAACTTGTACCAAAAGATTGGATCTCATACATCATTGATGCAATTACTCTCTGTAATTAATTGACGGATACAATTATTAGATATCTTATAGCATTCATCGTAAAACGCGTAGATAGAAACAATGAATTGGTCAATAAAAATGATGTTGATGTCATATCGACACATTTCTAGTTTATTAAATACTGAATAACATAATCTATTTTACATTTAGTTCGATACAAAGAAATTAAACCGTTATGGCATGCCACAGGTGGCGCAATAGATGTTTTTTGGAAATATCAAATCGTACAAAGGTCCATCGGCAACAATGCGCCGACACGACAGATGCAACAATACGCCGACGAATGATTAATCGTACACATCTACTAACGTTTTATATGCACAAATAAAAAATATTTTGTGAAAAAATGAAACAAAACTTTTTGCCTTTTGTTTATTGCGACGACGCCAACATGTCTGCACCAGACCGATTCGAATTTAGAAGGACGATCATTAATTATATTTTGTCTTACTCACGCATTCCATTTTCGAAGTCGATATGATCTATAGATCCGATCTAAGAGTCTATCGATCACGCGCATTGGAATCTAAATTTATTCATTTAGTGGCATCTTTTTGCAGATGATTTTTGACGTATGGAGCCCGTGATAAATCGTTCGTGTTTAAGCTTAAATTATAGTTTCAATCAGCGTGTCTAATTTTAATTATTTGGTTCAGAGGTGATTGTTTACCTGCCTATAATCTCATGGCTTGATCTTTAAGTTTGAACTGAAATCTCACGTCCACGAGGTTACTTTAAAAGAAATCTTGGCAGAATTAACTAAATATGTAGTTCCTAGGTGCTACATGAAGGTAATTTTTAAATAGAGACATTGTCAAGCATGACTAAACACAACAGAATGTACAGACACAACAAATTTACAAAAACCCACAAATAATTGAGCAGTTCCATAGAAAAAGACTTGATCAGTGGATAACTAATTAACTCTAAACAATATTTCATCTGTCGAGATTGCATGATGCGAGACAAAAAACGAAAGGTCGGAATGACCGCGCCAAAACCAAAACGTTCTGTCCAATCCAAAACAAATAAAACTTAAACAAAAAACGAAGCCGGTTAATAAGCTGGATGACATTTGGGAATTCGAAAAATTCATTCTAAGCATTATTAATAGCGCTCTTGAAGTGGGTCCCTCCATATGATTATTAAAATGAGAAGACAGCAATTACTTATCCTTAGACAAAATCCACGCCAACCATTACTCCAGACGATGTTTCGGTTAGTCCGTCATTGTTTTATTGTCGAACATGCCTCTCGTAAATGTACCTCGACTCCTCGAGTCGTACTCTTGTTTCATTTTAAAGATGCTTCTTCGTAACAAGCCTCGGATGGCGTGATAGCAAATAATTTTATAAGGACTCTTAACAATATGTCAAACCGTTTCACTTTTTCTTTTTTTCAATAAATAATACGTTCACTCATAAGTTTACATTGTTCGGTCTCGTCGGACGCAGCCTTGCGACGATATTTCTCAAAATGTATCTCGAGATACTTCCAAAGCGGATTCTTTATGCATTTGGGGCCAACATTTGTTATTATGGGAGAATGATAATGTGATTATTGTTTTGCGAGCCTTTGGATGATTGATAGCTTATTGTCATGGTTAATGAAGTGCTTTGGAAATGTTTAATTTTTGTGCTTATTTATCAAGCAACGATGAACAATTTGTGGAGGAGCTTGTGGCTAAATAATAACAGCCGCTCGGGTCGATCTTTAGGTTAAGCCGTGCTTGCCTAGGTTGGTCTGTGGATGGGTGACCGCCCATAACATACCGAGTTTCGTTCCGTGCCTCGGAAAGCACGTTAAGCCGTTGGTCCCGGCTGTCATTTGTAGATCTTTGACAGTCGTTAGGCAGTCAGTGGCCCAAAAAAGTCTGACAACCAGTCTTACCAAGGGGTATCGTATTACCCAGTTCTAACTGGGTTGTGGAGGTCAGATAGACAGTCGCTCCATGTAAAATACTGGTATTCAGCTGCATCCGGTTAGACTGGAAGCCGACCCCAATATAGTTGGGAAAAGGCCAGGCAGATGATGATGAACCATTTGTGGAGGTATTGGAATGACTCAAAAGTTCTTCTGCAATGAAGAGATTGAGGGTCGAATAATACCTAATCAATTCGTCGGACAATCACGGTAATCTAATAAGAACCTAATATTTTTTGTTTCACCAAACAATGTATTCAATTATGAGTTATATACTTGCTTACAAAACTGAACATTTAAGCCGAATATAACGGCTCATTAGTTCTACATAGCAATTTGATACAATCGCTCTCGTATAGGTAGGTACGTTCTATCTATTCACAATGCTTGTCCGGGACAATGCCTCCCAAATTAATAATTCACGCTTATAATAAATACTATTAGATGTAATTTTAATTTGGTCTGTGGTCGATACGTTCTCGAACTGATGTTGTCTTTTTTATGTTTATAGGATTTCGTCAATAGCATTATTGTTGTGGCTTGTGTTGATGGCACCGATATGGTGGGCCGTTGTGGGCCACTCGACGGACAATTATCGGATACAACATCGATATTGTTCAATCGAATAACATTTCTGTGGCGCCGAGCTTACACATCTGTCGGCTCGGGAGTGACGAGCGATGTTATCTCTTAAAGAAATTTTATAAGGTCGCGACCCCTGAACCGACTGTACAGCAACTCATTCGATATTTTTGCGAAACTAGTGATTGACCTGTTGAAAGGTTTTATAACAACTTCAAGGTAGATTCAGAGCCTTAATAGAATGATGACAATCGTTTCGGTTTGCGCTTTCATTTAATAAGATTTCATAATAGGATTAAAAAGATAATTATTCAAGAACTGCTTAATAAACTTGAACGCTAAATAAATACAGATGTAGGCCAACTCACTTAAGTACAACTTTTATACTTCAGTGTATTTAGACATGCTTGAATGTAATAAACTGGAGTAAATCACATAACTTTTTTCATAAATGAGCTTTTAAGGTTTCGAAATACTTTTTCCGCTTGGCATAGCATTGTCTTCATTTATCTTTTAATATTTGTCTTGAAAAACCATTGATTTGTGTCCACTTATTGTTATAAATAAAAGGCATCCCATGTTGGTGGGCGGGGCAGCCCCGCCCGGGACCACAAGGCCGGTTATTATCCACTTAAACACATCACTTCTGTGCGAAATATTTTATCTTAACTTATGGGAATGGTATTTTTAGAAGTTCTTTCTATTTGTTTGGAATTAGGATCGGAGGAGGAGGAGGATTGGGGCAACGTTATAATTTTTTTTTTTAATAATATGAAACGGAATGTTGACGGAGTGGACCGCTGACGGAGTCGAAAAGGAAGTGTAGTAAGTTTTTCGTCAAGTCTAAGAAGTTTTGGCGCACTTTGGGAGAGGCCAGTGGTGAACTGCATATCCGTGACAGTCTCAGTTAATGTGATATTGAATGTCACAAACCCATAATAATTAAAACAAGTGAGAGTATGAAAATAAACATGAACGGTAAATGAGATGAATTTATATAGCACACTGATAAGCCCGGAGAGGTTTCCGTGTATGGCAAAATCATTGTAAAATTAGAATAAGTGTCGTGGAAATAAATTTAAAAAAAAATCAACGTCTCTATTCAGTTGACTATCTTATTTCATTTGATCCATCCAAAGACAGTGCTAAGTGCAATCAACTTATGTTATACGATTTCCGAAAGGGGTTGGGAGAATACAAGAAGGAAACCATGTTTAATGAATCAACCACAACGTTATTAGGTACTACCCCATCGTACTTCCCTATGGTTGTCTCCGGGGAGAGATTGCAGCCGAATTGAAGCTCACCTAAGTGCTTGTTATACATCTCCCAAAGGATATTTTGCGTGGGAAATATGTATAACTATCATTTGAGGTAGATTTTTAATGATTTAAACGGTTTAATAGGTTTTAGTTTGATATTCCTAACATAAGGTATAATATAAATATCTTCCTTCATTCTCTTTATTTTTTTTTTTGGTCGTAGCCATAGCTAGTGTTAAAAAGATTTAAGATTTTTCCTTCCCTCTAAAATCCAATAAAAACCAAACAAATAAAAAATAATAAACTCCTTTGTCTGGAACTAAGTCTTTTAGCGTAATAAAGTCGACTTATCCATTCACCCTACAGTAATCAATGTCTAATACCGTATTCGTAGCTTACGATAATGATTAACGACGAACTTTATTAATTCGATCAGCTAGGATTAGAGGCCCTACACTGTGGCGGAGGGTACACGGAAAAAACAAACGAATTTCGCAAAAGGGATACCTCCGGGACGATCCCTTTAAACAACAATTGCTCAGGGCTGTCGCGCGGCTTCAAAAGAACGGGATTAAAAATATTTTTTATATTTTTTCTTTTTCTTTCGTGTGGTTAGTGCCTAACCTGGTGTCAGAGTTTTTATTGCGCCCATGGACCTCTGACTTGGCTTTACATGCCGTCGAGAAATATCTCTCAGGAATACTGGTTTGGTTTCTTCACGATGTTTTCCTTCACTGAAGCAAGTAATAATTATACAATACGCGCATGAATCCGAAAAATCAGTGGTGTGCTTGGCTTCGAACCCGAGACCTATGATTTGGCAGTCCGACGGTCCCACCACAAGGCTATCACAATGCTTCTAAAACAAATATTTGAAAAATAAAAAAAGTTAAGCATTATGCATTGGCTGTTAAGTATTTTGTGTGTACATAAATAAATAAATAAATAAAATAGGTATACCATCATAAATCTGGACTGCTTCAAAATAGGTATAACATAATAGTGTCCCAAAAAAAATCTGTTTTTTTCTTAGCGCCTAACAAAAATCTCATGCATACAAGCTGACAGACAAAAACAAACTGTGAGTATGATGATTAAATAAAATAAATATGAGGGACAACAAATGGATGCATATATATATCTTGTCCCGCAAAATATAATTCTCTTTGAATGTAGCTATAAATGGTGAAGGTCTTTAAACGGTTTCAGTATCGAAAATATAAAAACGATAGTATAAAGGGTGTAAAAGGTCCCATAACGAAGCCGAAAGGCACTTGTTCTCCTCGTTATTGTGATTATTATAGATATTTGAGGTCAAAGTTCCAATTTTTTTTAATTTTTTTTTTAATTGTTTTTTAAGGTTATAAATTTACTTAAATTACGACAATGACCTTACTTAATTTACTACTCAAAGCATCTATCATCTATCAGCACAATGTTTTGAGTGCGTAACATTGAGTTTTATCGTAAAACGTGATTTTTCAGACACTAAAAAAATGTAGTTTCCCAGCAATAATTTTTGCGTTGGGGTACTTAATTTGATGTATAGAATGCTTGATTGACGGCTTCGTGAAGCGTCCTTTTACACCCTGTATATTCCTTAGCATTTTTCTATTTTTCATAGACTGCCTCGTTGATGGTCTAGTGGTCGCAAGCGCATCTGCTGAGCATGAAGTCCTGAGTTCGATTCACAGGTCGGGTAAAGTGTTATTGGGTTCTTCCATCAGCTGTCAGTAGCAGCCACGGAGTCTGGATTTGGCCCCGGATGATTGCAATAGGCTCGCCCCCTATTACATGGGACATAAAAACTTAGCTGGCGAAATGTGGGTGTACTATTAGATTCACCTCGGTCTAACCCTTTCGGGGATTATAGGCGTGATGTTACTTTTTGAAACAAGTGGGTAAACTTTGTCATTTGTTTTTACTTCTACTGTTATCGAAAAAAGGTAAGTAAGTATTTAAATTTTATATTACGGAAGTTAGGGAGGTACCTATAATAATATATATGTCCAATCTTATCTCGTTTAGGAATTAATACAATATCACTGTTGATAACCACCATGCTCGCTTTGCCTTAACTTACCAAATAATATAACAATGTAGGTAGGTATTGGCGTATCTACAAATACCGAATTAGTTACTTCTATTGTGCTTAACAGCTGAATAGGACGCAACTAACAAAATCCAATGTTAGCACTGTTTCAAATTTTACATAGCAACAAAATTAAAAATAATAAATAATGAAAGGAAGGTACTGGTAGGAAGGTAATGGTAGAAAACCTTTGACAGTGAATCCTGTAGAATTTTGGCACTTGAAAAAATTGATTTTAGGTTCCTAAACATACACATATCGCATCACATATGTTGCATGGTATTATGGCGCGTGGCTACAGTTGGAACTACGTCGCCATCTTGCTTTTTCAATACAATTTCCACAGATAATATCACAATTATTAACCAACAGAGCCCTCCTGCCTGACTATGTCATACAAGCGCCAAAAGAAAAGATCCAGCTATACAGCATGTAGGTACCTACTGAACTCATCATCTACCTAGCCTTTTCCCAACTATATTGGGGTCGGCTTACAGTCTAACCGGATACAGCTGAATACCATTATTTTACATGGAGCGACTGCCAATCTGACGTCAACAACCTAATTTGTATTGGGTAATATGATACCCCTTGTTAAGACTGGTTGTCAGACTTTCGGGCCACTGACTACCTATAACAGCTATCAAAGATCTACAAATGACAGCCGGGACCAACGACTTATCGTGTTTTCGAGGCACGAAGGAAACTCGGTATGTAATGGGTGGTCACCCATCCACGGACCAACCTAGGCAAGCCTTAACCTGAAGATCCGACCCGAGCGGGTGATATTATTTAGCTAAAAGCCTACTGAACTATGTGTCAATAAAAAAAGAAACGTGACAACCCTAGCAATAAAATCTCAGTGTCAACATACCAGCGCGAGGGTTGTGCACCCCGAGGGATACGTTTGTTTTTATTAAAAGTTTTTATTCTGCAATAATGGGAACTAGTAGGATATACATTATCCTTCAGCAAACAATTACTGGTATGCAATGCAATCTACTGCATTTAAATGCTAGGTTTTTTGACTACTGAATCGTAACGTCTGGACAGTATTTCTGCAGAAAATTCGCTCTTCTTGTCGCTAAGCTCGACAAGGGAAATCCTGATGCATTCTATTGTCAACTTCCAAACTGGATTGCTGTGTTCTGGAGCATTATAGCTTCGGCTCTGCTGAGATGGCAACGAAGCTGCGATGCCCTGATATGATTGATGTCTACAAGTTTAATAGCAACGACCACAGTAGGCTCTATTTGTAAGCTAACCTGCTATCTATACATATAAAATTCAAAGTCCTGACTGACTGACTGACTGACTGACTGACTGACTGACTGACTGACTGACTGACTGACTTATACAGGGTGGCCGGAACATTGACGTCCAAAAATAAAATTTAGGTCCCTCGTATCGTGGGGTATCCGAATCACCCCCATGTATGTTCCGCGACTTTTCATAGTTTTCGAGTTATTAATTTTTTTCAGATTTTTTGAGAATGATCGAACTGACAAAAAAGTACAAGACTTTGTCGAGATTTTTTTTTTGCAACTGAATCTTCATGGGAAGTACTTTTATGCATAAAATAATCAGCTTCGTAACTGTGATTGAAGTTATGAAAAAGATGGTCTAAAGTGTAAAAAATACGTTCGGGGGGGGGGGTGACGAGGGGTGCCCCTCTCGCCACCGAGAGTGAGAGAGATAGCAGAGACAGTAAAGCGCGCAACCGAAGCCAACGCAAAACAAGTACCTCAGTCGTGCTCACATTGTGTTTAGTGCTATACGCGTGTCGCCATTTTGAATTATGAAGCCTGCTTAGGAACCATGAAGTCACATGTTTAAATTTGTTATTTAAAGTTGAAAATTTAAGCCATAATTTACCGAACGTAATTTTTTAACGATCATTCTCAAAAAATCAGAAAAACATTCATAACTCGAAAACTATGAAAAGTCACGGAACATACATGGGGGTGATTCGGATACCCCACGCTACGAAGGACCTAAATTTTAGTTTTGGACGTCAATGTTCCGGCCACCCTGTATATCAACGCACAGCCCAAACCACAGGTCCTAGAGACATGAAATTTGGACAGTGTACTCTTTGTGAAGAGTAGGTATCCACTAAGAAAGGGTTTTTCGAAATTCCACTCCTAAGAGGGTGAAATGGGGTGTTGAATTTTCTGTGAATCTTTTTATTCTCGGGGTCGATTGACTTGAAAATTTGTGTACATACTCTTCAGATAAAATCCAGTAAATCCGATGTCCAATCTCAAACCAAGGTATCAATATTTCACGTCTCTAATTTAATTGATATAACTTTAAACTAATATTTGCAAGTTATAAGCAAGTACATGTAAATCTATGTAAGTATGTATTATAGATAGAAACGTAGATTACTTATTATCCCAGAAGTAAGATCCCGTGGGCTATTCCCTAACTCCACGCGGGCGAAGCCGCGGGCATAAGCTAGTCAACTTATATTTCTCGAAGCGCACACTCACACGCAAGTTTTGTATTTACTTCATTTATGTTAGTTTATAAGTTATATATTTATAGATCTATAGGGCATTGTAGCCTGATATAAATGATTTTATCGGTTTCTCGAAGTATTTGGTAAAGGTGAACCGATAGTACACCAGCTGTAGTATTTACTTTAAAATGTTTTATATTATTTATATCAATACTCTACTACTACGAAAAAACGAATCATCAGTGTGCGCTGTACCTACCCTTATCTTGTAATAACTACCCACTAAAGATTAGCCGCCTGCTAACATGGCTTAGGTACTTACACGACGGATAAGCATGAAGTTCGCATGTATCACACACAAGTCACTACACAATACTTTAGCGTGATAGATTTCACTGGCCATAAAATTATATCTGATTTGTGTAACTATACAGGATGTGGTGCACCGATCACCAAATCTGCAACTACTTAACCATTAGAAATAAGGATTGTCACGAGTCTCGGGTACGATTCTGATGTAAACTGAAACGTTTCTATTCCACATCGTTCCAAACATTTCCTGATGACGGTGCATCTGGCAAGTGTCTTTGAGTCCTCGTCAAGTGTCGCATATTGGAGATGCATCGTCTACTCCTTTTATTATCTAAATGTGAATAATATCACCTCAAAAGTTCTGATAAAAAGAATTTCAGTTTTTCAATTTTTCATCCAGAATTTGCTAAGAAACGTCCAAATATTTTAACTTTTTTCATCAGTAGGAACACATTTACAAGAGTTCGACTGACAACAGTGTTTTGTCTCCCGAAAATAGCCCAGGATTAAAATTAATTATGAATTCGTATTCATATGCTGTCGTAATAAATAAATTCATTTGGAATTGACAATTAATCTTAAATTAACAAAAAAAAAATGGGATGGGGAACCAAGAAGCCGGACATGTCCATAAAAATGCGGGTGGATGGTAACCCTTTTCTAAGCAAAAACTACTAAATGGGGAGCATCATATTAATTAAACGTAAGTACCTAAGTACTTAGTCTAGTATCTTGTCAAAGAAATACCTGTATTTTAGCAAAACATTTAAGTAAAACACTTATCTATCCTTATCTAAGGAGTATTAATTTCTCAACTGGTGCTATCACAAACCTGAAACGTTTTATGGGTGGCCAATTATTATTTATTTGTTAGCTTGTGTTAGACGTATAGCTGCCACTTCTGACATAAGTGTTGTTGACGTGAGTTTCTACTGTTTACGTTGATAATTTCTTTTAGTTAATACCAAGCGAATTCAAAGGTATTTTAATGTGAACTAACGAACCACTTTAGCTAAGGAACGTTATCACTTAAGCGTTTCAGGTGTATAAAGTAATTACTTCTTCTTCTTAGCGTGTCGATGGCAATTTAAATTGTGTCAGCCCAGAACTGAGCTACTAGTTTGGCGCTTTCGGTAGCATCCATCAGTTCCTGTAGTGAACAAACAACAGACCCCATCGTTTGTAGAGCAGCACCACATTTACACTGCAGGGCAGAGTCATTAATGAATCTCCACCTGAGCAGGTTTTCCTTGCAGCGACCAACCTGGGTCCGGAGTCTATTTAAAGACTATTTACTGACCTGGAAGTAATTACTGCTTTAAATCAATAAATTAAAATTATTTTCCAGGAAAAGTGAAGATGAACAGCCGCACGCGTATATTACTACTGCTGACAGTCATCGGCTTCGGAGGCTTGAGTGCTTCCATCGCGCTGCTTGTAATACGCACCAGGTCAGACCCCAATGGCATTCAGCAGGAGTACGACCTCGACCTGTGCCACCCGCTGGTAATAGCGCACCGCGGCGCCAGCGGCTACGTACCCGAACACACCCTTGGAGCCTACGCCCTCGCAGCCACCATGGGCTCCGACTACCTAGAACCAGATGTCGTCATGACCAAAGACGGACAAATCATAGCCCGCCACGACAATGAACTTGGCTTTTCAACAGATGTAGCTCAACGTCCAGAATTTGCCAGCCGCTATCGTACTCAAAATGTCGACGGCAGTAACGTAAGCGGATGGTTCACTGAAGACTTCACTCTGGCGGAGATAAAAACTCTACGAGCAACAGAACGCATACCAGACATAAGACCTGGCAATGCTAGAATGGACACAGCCTTTGATGTTCCGACCATGCAAGAGATCATCGATTTGACCACAGGTCTAGAAATCAGTCTACATCGACCAATTGGAATTTATCCTGAAATCAAACACGCCACTCATTTCCAACGTTTGGGACTAGCGATGGAACGACCTCTAGTGGATTTGCTTCACAACAATGGTTACAGAGGTCCTGAAGCACATATTTATATTCAATCTTTTGAAGTGAGCAACTTGAAGGAGCTGAAAAATATGACTGATCTCCGATTGATTCAGCTTTTTGCGAGTAATTCTGCTCTCCCACCATTCGATCAACATGTGGCGGGGACAACTCTCACTTATGCTCAAATGGCTACTCCTGAAGGGCTACGTGATATTGCCACTTACGCTTACGCAGTGGGACCCGACAAAGGTTACATAATTCCTCGCGATGCTGATGGCCATCTGGGTGCTGTTACAAGTTATGTTCAGGATGCTCATGCAGCAGGGCTAAAAGTGCACCCATATACGTTTCGGTCAGAGAACACATACCTGCCGACTGAATTCCGAAGCGATGATCCTTCACCTGGCGCTCTCGGTGACGCTGCAGGTGAGCTAAAAGCGTTCCTTGCTGCAGGAATAGACGGTTTTTTTACTGACCAGCCAGACGATTTAGTGCGTGTTCGGGGTAATTGTGACAATTAAGTGCTCCTAACTATTATTTATTGTGATAAAGACACAAACGTCAATGTAGATCGTAAAACCTCATACGTCAGATCATAAAATGTTCAATTGCCAGCGGTCTAGCTGTACTGTGACCATGTTACCTCTACACAAGTAAAACGGTAAATATATAATGTTATTTTAGATACTCTGTCCATATTGTGATTATTAATTTATTCTAGATAGTAACTTATGTATTTTACAATGCCCTGTGCTAAACAATAAATGCTTTAATCTTTACTGCTGAATTCCGTCTTAATCCCCTTTAATCCCACGAAATTAATCAACAAGATTATCTATTATTAGAAGGCAAGGATGCCTAACATATTTTTGCGAAGAATTAGCAAACGTAGCGCGTAGCGTTGCGTAGCGTTGCGTAGCGTTGCGTAGCGTTGCGTAGCGTTGCGTAGCGTGGAGTTCTGTTACTGTCACACCCATGGGAAGTAGGTGTGAGTTTATGTATGAATATGAATGTCTGTTATGTGCAAACATTATATATATATATACATACATCCAATACCTACAATCCAAGGGTAGACCCAGTGAAGGTCGCAGTTATCCGCTGGATACGAGAAGCTGTACGGGCCGATGTGGCGTCGTCGGCAGAAATATTTATAACTAGGTTCTGCTCGCGGCTGCGCTCCCGTTAAGTACGGAAATTAACCCTCGGGAATGTAGCCTACGACACTCGGGATAATAGGTAGAATCGTCGATCAATAGTTCCGAAGATTACGCCCTACGAAACTTACAAACAAAGGGGAATGCCTATTTTAGGCCAAGAATGCCCAAGAAATTTGTTATATTAAAAAATCTTATGTAAATTTTACGTAATTAACTCTGCTATTCACGACACGATAGAAGTTGGAGACATATTTGAAAAAATATTGAAACAATAACGAAATTCTTTATCTGTGGCTGTACTGAATAAAGTGGAATTACTTTTTTTGTGCAAATAGAAAATCTCAATTTCATTTAAATAGAATCCTAAACCATAATAGCAAAATTTAAGAGCAAGCAAAAAATTAACTTAATCGTTTACACTTTACTTATTAGTCCTTTTTTAAAAGAAATTCCAATGCATTTTATGTATTAAATATACATTTACAATCGACATAATAAAATAAGTTCAATGATCTACATAATGCGCCGATCGAAAAAAAAACCAAATTATAAAAAAAAAAACCTTATAATTTGGAAACTCTTTTTTCAATAATTTACTTTTATCAACAAACAATTAGTGGTGTATACTAATGTTAGAATTCGGTCTTACATGTGGGCACTCAGGGCCTAAATCACTATGGCGGCCTTTTTTTTTTTACCTCTTCATAATATTAAAATAGATGAGGAAGTGTTGACTAAAAGATTAGTTTGAGGTTTATTTACCTACTTATCTGGCGAAGGGCAATGGTTCTTTATCTTTAACCTTTAGTAAGCACGCTTACAAACAAGGGTCCATGATACCGATGTCTTCTGCACATTAACGGACAGATCGTCACGCTAAAGCCACCTACTGATTATGAACACAGTCTTCCGAATTTTTGATCGATGGTTCGGACAAAAAAAAAATTGTGGTTGATAACACCACAAGATAGGATTTTCTTGGGATTTTACTGGTGAAGGTGATTGATGAATCGCAGAAAGAGCATTGGAAGACGGTCGGAAAAGAATTAAATCTGTTTTGGTGGGGACTTCTAAATAAAAGGTCGAAGTATATGGATAAGTAGTGTTCATACAGCTGCCGGTTGTAAGTAGGTACCTACTTCAGATGCAATTACGTCACTTATCCTAAGACTAGTTTGCCAGTTGTTCACCCTATTCCAAACCTTTGAAATGATATGATATATGATAACAATAAGATACAGCCAGTTTTATGATTTATCTCAAGTATGTGTACAGTGACATAAAAAAAACATTATTAATGCAAAAATGAGTAAATAGGTATTTTACAATATCTTGGCACAGTTTTCACTAAGCAGATGTAATTTTTTTTTTTCTTTTAAAGAAAACGTTGCCCACACTAGGAATTTCTTCTGTATCGTGGGTGCGTTTCCAAACATTTAAGCTCACATACAGAAACAGCCAGACCCGGAACAACTACCTGTAGGCCATACAAATATTTGTTCCGTACGGGAATCGAACCCGCGACACGAAGCGCAGCAGTCAATCGCTCAGCCACTGCGCCAACCGTGCCGTCAAATTATAGAAAGCCGTGTAAAATTTGTATCTTAATAAGCTCTTTTGACCCTAAAATGCTATGTCATAAGTATAAATACTTACAAAAAAAAAAACTTGATCAGAAACAGAATGTCCAACGCTATCTGCTGAATACCAAATATAAATTGCTACAACAAATCAGAAAAGTAATAAGTTATTGTTTTATACGTTCCACCCAATTACAGAGTTAAATAAGCGAGGATACTTTTTACATACTCTGTAGATATTATCTGCATGTCGATAGGTACATAATTCTAAGAGTAGGTAAATCTTTGTTTATTTCGCTTTGTCTTTAGTTCAGGCGTCATCTACGTAGATAGGTCGACTCGTGCACAATCTGCTTTTGGCATTTAAATGATACTATGTTGTAACCTCCTTGCAATATCATTGACCAATACGTAAAATCCAGTTCATACAGAATACTCACTGGCTAAACAGGTCAAGCAACGTAACTAAATTACGTCAAGAGTTAAGCTACACACTTTCCTCGTGGTCGTAAATGGTGGTAGACATATTATCGTTGTTTGATGTAACGCTTTAGTTCTTGAATGTACATTTTGTTTGGTCTCCTTGTCACCCACTTCTCATATCTGTGAATATAATATCGTAAATGTGTACGAGTTACAAAAGTGACATCGACAAACATGTAAGTAATTTCTTTAATCATTATTAAGTTTTTTTTTTTATTCAACACTTTTCCCTGTTACTTGTCAAGTCAGTGTTTCACTTATATCAGTGATGTACTAGTAAATCTTGCTTAAATGTACCTAAATTAGTTACCTAGTTGGTAGGTCTATCAGGTACTAGATACCTACACGAACTGGTTAAACAACATTGCAACTAATGAGACTGATAATAAACCTATCAAGTTAATCAAAAATGGTTCTAGGTAGCGAACAACTTGCCGATGTTCAAACAAGGCTTGCCTTTACTAGGTACTAACTGTGTAAACAAGAATAAAAGTTTAAATCTTCTATTTTTAATAGTGATGAAAGGCACAACAGTTTCGTAAATACAGCTACCGTTACTAATGTTACTATTGTAAAGTAGGTATATAAACAAACCCAATCATGTATAATTATGTAGTAGGTAAATTATTATGAACGCTTTATTCACAATTAATAACAATTCTTTACAGGAAAATGAAGATGGATCGCAATGTGTGGATTATGTTATGTAGTTTATTTGGTATCGTATATGGGGTAACAAACAATTCAGAAACTCAGAGAACAGAAACTCAGATAAATGAGTCAGGAACTCAGATAAATGGGTCAGAAACTCAGATAAATGAGTCAAAAACTCAGAGATGTGAGTCAGAAACTCGGACAAATGAGTCAGAAACAAACGTTAATATACTGAGGATATCAGATGTATACGACACTGAATTCTGTCACCCACTGGTGATTGGACATCGCGGAGCCAGCGGGTACACCCCGGAGCACACCCTCGGCTCCTACGCCATGGCTGCACTCATGGGGGCCGACTACGTGGAGCCCGATCTAGTCATGACAAAAGACGGCCGGTTAATTGCCCGACACGATAACGAATTAGGGTTAACGACAGACGTGTTCCTACACCCCGAGTTCGCTTCTCGTTATCGCAATAAAACTGTAGATGGCATAGAAAGAAGCGGCTGGTACACAGAAGATTTTACTCTAGAAGAAATAAAGACCTTACGGGCTATAGAACGCATTTCAGACATAAGACCCGGAAACGCCCGCATGGACGGCGCTTTTGAAATTCCAACGTTTATAGAAATTATTGAAATGGTCAAAAGTTTACAAACCAGTCAAGATAGAGTTATTGGAATTTATCCAGAAATCAAGCACAGTACCTATTTTGAGTCAATCGGATTACCGATGGAGAAATTGGTAGTGGATATTTTGCACAGCTACGGATACCAGGGACCTCAATCACCAATTTATATACAGTCGTTTGAAGTGAATAATTTGAAAAACCTGAAACAAATGACTCAGCTTCGGCTACTGCAGCTGTTCGACAGTAAGTCTCTGTCGCCTTTCGATCAAACTGCAACTGGGCTCACGTATGGTCAGATGGCTACCCCTGAGGGGCTCGGACAAGTAGCGCAATATGCTTACGCGGTGGGTCCAGACAAGAGCTACATCATTCCTCGTGACGAAAATGATAATCTTGGTAATGTCACCTCCTTCGTAAGCGATGCACATGCTGTAGGCTTGAAGGTTCATGTATACACGTTCCGAGCTGAGAATAACTTCTTGCCAAGAGAGTTCCACAACCCTGAGGACCCCAACACGCCATCTGTTCTGGGTGACTTATCTGCTGAGATCAGCACTTATTTTGCCGCTGGGATAGATGGCCTGTTCAGCGATCAGCCCGACGTTCCTGTGAAACTTCGACAACCTTGCAGGCAAAGTGAACTGGTCCGTAAGGATCCACCGGTCCAAGTAGTTATCCTATAATAAAAATTAAGTATGAGTTAGGTACATATAGTGATCTCCAGAACTCTAAAATACCCTGCGGAAGTACAATTTTAAAAACCTTATGTAAATACATTTTTTTACAGTGTCTTTTATTATGGATGTATTGTAGATTCTTATGTTTTGGAGATATTTAAGTACTACTGCAGCCTACATGGATGGAGTGCAATTTTTTTTTTCCGATTCCAATTTTTTTTGTTAACTGTGTTTTTAAGAAATAATTTATAGATAATATTGTACGCTTTTTACAAAACATTGTATGCCGTACTTATCAGTTGTACTTATTACAAACAAAACCTTTTAGCTACGCCTATGTAACAAATAAAACATTTTGACTTTGACAAGAAGATCACTAATTACTGGGATTATTAGGATATGTAGGAAAATCGGTTAATTTGAACGATTTATGTACTTATTTCTCATGTAAATAGCGATCTAAAAATGTAACTAATTATAATATAATAATTTTTGTAATTACATGTTATTATTACCTCTTCCAAATACACCAATTTTTTACAATAACTGATTATTTCATAAAACCAATACTGACAAACAAGTAAAGCCGAAGAAGAGCACCCCAACAGTCACCAACTCACGACTTCCTCAAAGCCCAGGAACATCTGCCTCGGGCGTGACCTGAGGGAAATAGTACACAAAGTCACATTCTATTCTATCGGCAACAACAATGATGTCAAATATGACTTACTTAACCCATGATAAGGGGGCGTCCATTAATTATGTGAGGCGTTTAAGGAGGGGAGGGTGTTGAGCTGAATCTAACCCAATCTCACGAGAGGGAGAGACCACACTCTCTTTCTCGTGAGATTGGGTTAGATTCAGCTCTGGGTTCTCTGGGTTTAATCAAGTAATTTACATGTCTCTACTAATTTGTCTAAATTCTACACAATAATAATTTATTAAATGTACCTAAAGATAAATATTCAATTGAAATAATAGGCAAATGAATTATGTTTTTTTTAAATAAATGTAACGCAAATATAAGTTTTTTACTTTAAACACATCCACGACCCCCGACTATTCAATCGATCCATCAGCACAATGTTTTGAATATGAGTTACATTGAGTCGTTTCTCAGCAATGATTTTTGCGTAAAGTTACTTAGTTTGATGTACAGAATGCTTGGTTGACGGCTTTGGGAAGAGTTCGTTTACACCACAGATATAATCCATATCTGTGGTTTACACCCTGTATTCTGTAGAAGTAATAAGAATGACATTATGATTTATGACACTGTAAAGTGGTTGCCTACTGAGCCGAAGAAATACAGATGTATCATCGATTCCAACAGAAGATTTTTTTGAATCCTAAATTGGCTTGCGTTTGGCTGCAACTCGCCTGATGTGAAGCGAGGATGTGGCCTTGAGTGGAGCACGCTTGCCTAGAAGAAACTGATTCACTCGAACTTTGAATAGATCCAGAAAATTGATAATAAGATAATTGAATTTTAAAATTACCCTTTGCTCGTGCATGCCCACCCACACGCCTTTTAATAGTATCTAGTCAGCAGGGCTAGGAAACGTTATTTAAAATAAAGTTTTTAAAACGTTTTGAACAGTTCTTTGTAGATCATTTTGTTCGGAACGAAAACGAAATTAGAATGTTTATTCCGCAGGGTAAAAACCGGTTTATTCCGCAAGACGTAGCGCGCACGGCGGCCCGCGACATGCATGAACTTTTTTAGTTGAATCGGGTACCGTATGTGTGAACCAAGAACGATTTAAATACCGTTTCGAAAAATATACCGGTATCCGATCAGCCCTGCTAGTCAGTGGCTTGCAGTCTAACCACTACCTACACAACACTACAATACCCAAATAAACTATTAACCCAACACACCCCGTGAATGGCAGCCATTTTGTTTTTTTAATCAGCTGATCTAGGGCATGTTCAACGAAATACAAATATCTTTGAATCTAAGAGACCGTGACGTGCAACTGATCGTGTTGCAACTGTTGCAAGGGTAAACGCCGAGGCTATCAAATTATTAAATAAATATTCCTCCAAGCAAAAAGAGTCGTCATTTTATTGGGGATAGACCTATTACTATTTAGATATTGTTAACAATCTAAAATAAATGCATATCAAAAAAATTATGGAAAACATAAAACCGACTTTAAAAACACAAAAAAGTGAAATAAACTTTAGCTTCAGAAGTCGGTGACAAAAAAGCTGAATCAAACAAACCAAAGTCACCTACTTCTGAAGATAAAGTTATTTTATTTAAGAGTATTAATAAACGTGTATTTGTCGATAGAAATGAGTATAATAATATGCCCTTAATTAAAGTATCGGTAACTGGTAGCCATACACAACAATAAATAGTAGGTAGTCTATGCAGAATGTGACGTAATTAAAGTGGTGTTATCACCGTATAAAATTGGTTCCCGCCTATTTATTATAGCAAAAACAAAGACCGGCCAAGAGCAAATTGAACTCGAGCGCTAAAAGTTCCGTCCCAACAAAACTATTACATAAACCTGAAATAAAGTTCCTGTTGACACGGATTCTGTGAAATTTTCAACTATCTACCTCTCACGGTTCAAGAGATTCCTATATCCTACTCTGTTAAATAGAGACCAGACAGTGTGAAACAGCGACTTAGGGTACGGAATCCTAAACAGCATACACATTATTTTCTTTCCCAGCTCTCATTGGCCATTTAAATAAGCTTCACCATCACGGACGGTCAAATCTTTTGAGCAACACACCCACAGATCATTCTCAATCTATCAACATTTCGTCAACTAGTAGCAAGCTTGTGAACATCAAGGTGAGGAGAATTCCTATTGTTAGCTTGAATTAAATTGAACGGTGTAGTAGCAAACCGCTAGACTATAAAAAAATCCGATGTATTTTATTGCGTACGGTGAGCGACACTTTTCTACAAAATCACGACTCAGCTAGCCTTGGATTGCCATTTTAATTAGCGCTGATTTATTTCAAATCTTTTCAAAAATATTATTTTGGATGGGATATTATTGGGATATTGTATTAGCTTCATGTAAACTTTATTATTGAAAGATTTTGAGTTGGATTTTTCACTAAGGTTTGGACAGATAAAACATATACCTAAAAAAATAATTACTCAAAAGCCAAGAAGCCCAACCTCAGTACATGCTTATAAAACGAATAAAACTGACAGTGACAGTCAGCTGGATGTGACGCTGTCAGAAAGGATATGACATTTTTAATACTATTATACTAAGTATTTTCAATTTTTCGCTGTTAAACCACGTACAACATAAATTCTAATTTAAAGTTAGCAATGTGAACAGAAACAGAATAAAACTAAACTCAGAAATGATAAGACAATCTCTGAAATTGAGAAAGACACTAACAGTCTTGGGCATACTTTCTTTATGTAAGTACAATACAATCTGTTGATAAGTTTACACAAATGCTTGCCGCATTTTTGTGTTGTTTTGCCTTCGCAGTGTGATTTTAATGCTAAGATTGCGTCCTTTACACGTTAGTAGCAAAAGTTTTATCGGACTCGCACAGTTATCACAGTGGTTGCGCTGCTAGCATGTTGCTTTTCCTTACTTCAACACAAAGTTGTTTTATTCATCAATCGATAGTTGAATACAGTATGCTGCTCAATTACTTTTCAAAACAATGAATTTTTCAAAAAGTCAAGGTATAGTAATAAAACAAATAAATTTCAAATTTTACAACCAAAACATTATTCAAATAGGAAACAGTGAAACCAATTATTATTTTTATTTTTATTATTCATTATACTAACAATAAACTAAACTTTTTTCAGTTCTCCTCTTATTTTTAATACTTACAAAACGTAATAGTGGATTGCACCAAAGAATAGAAGAGGGGGATGTTCAAAAACTAAACAGAGATTTTATTGATCTGCCAAAGAAGGATAAATATATTGATCCAGATATAATGGAGGGTAAATTGCAACAAAACAGTGATAACGAAGGTACAAAACGAGAACTGCTGGAAGCTAAGTCAAGGATAGACCAATTAGAAAAGAAAATAGCTATATTGGAAGGAAGAGTGCCACAGAAGTATCCAGAAGTTAAGTTTCTGGGCTACAAGGAGAGGAAAAGAATTTTGGTAAGACGTTTTACATTCACTCATTCTACATTCATTTTTTAAATAATTTCATCACCAATGCTCTTAAACAGTGAAGGAAAATATTTTGAGGAAGAATTTTACTCAAACTCAAAGCATTTATTTCAATTAGACCATCACAGGCAGTTTTGAATGTCAAAAAAAAAAACAAAAAAAAGCGAAGCTACAGTCACAGTCACAAGGCATAATAACTTGAGAAAGTACTGTATTTGCACAACAACCACTAAGCTACATTGGGCCCACATGATGGATGCCCACTCTCACAGAAACGAGGCTTGTGCCTAGCAGTGGGACCATTTGAGCCTGATTGTGAATTCTACATTTACCATGTCCAACCAGTTCATTAGTTACAATAAAAAATAACAACAACTTCTTGTATGTATCATAGTAAATGGAACCTTATCTTTTAACAAGTAGATAACAAATAACATTGCTTCATCATAATGATGCTTTTTTGTACATATTACTTAACTGGTAACCCATTACATGATAAAGATTAGAAAATTAAAAATTATTTAGGTATACAAGCAGATTCAAACGCTTGAATTAAAACTTATTTTATGGTATGGATATGGCGACTTTATGTTCATGTGCACTTTCCATTACTTACATACTTGACGAAAGTTGTCTGCATTTTTCATATTCTATTGAACATGAAAATATCCTCTATGAAAGGGAATAAAATATAAATTGCCTGGTATTAAGACAGGTTTAGACATGCCACTTTGCAGTGCAAAATTTTTCCTATTACTTTCGTATGTGGTTCGTGCAGCACAGGGAGACAGCACCACACTTTTTAGTATTGTCATCTGATGTGCTGCAGCCCGACGGGGTTGTAATGTGCGCTTAACTTTATAGTGGCGAAGAATTTAAGTCATCATGTAATTTCAGGTGACAGGAGGCGCGGGATTCGTTGGCTCACATTTGGTAGACGTACTTATGACTCAAGGCCATGAGGTGATTGTCGTGGACAATTTCTTCACAGGCCGCAAACGTAATGTGGAGCACTGGTTTGGTCACCGCAACTTCGAGATGATTCATCATGATATAGTTAACCCACTTTATGTAGAGGTATGCCATTGTTATCATTGTTAAAGCAATAGCCTCAGCTGCATCCGCATTTTTGGACAGACAGTTGAATTGCCGGGAACTTTGTTTCGCCAGTTCCACTCCCCAGCTTAAAACACTAAGAAATGGTGATGGATGAGCGTTATGGTACTGTTTTAAGCGTGGTACAGATTATCTGCAACATAACATGCAATGCAACATGTTTCTTAAACCGGGTTGTACGTAGCGTGCACACAGTTATTTTAGTGTGACGCGAACCATGTGCGTAACACATTAAAATGTGTTTAAAATGTTGCATTGCTGCAAGCTACAAGATTATTTGCAACACAACCTGCAATGCAACATGCATTGTGTGGCAAATAATCTGTACTCCGCTTTATCTTATTTTGTAACATTCCTAAAGTGGTTTGTGAAACTATTTCATGAAGCCCCTGTTCCCTGTGTGGTTTTAGATTGTGCCAAGCTGGTTTATTATAATCATGGTTTCCAGCCTGATGAAATCTCACAAATGAGGATGCAGCTTACGAGCGTAAGTTTCTAACAAACACTTTAATTATGTTCTGTTTTCAGGCGGATGAAATATACCACTTAGCTAGTCCTGCCAGTCCACCTCATTACATGCAAAATCCTGTAAAGACAATTAAGACTAATACTTTAGGAACAATCAATATGTTAGGTGAGTATTATATAATAGTAATTGCTATTAAATTGTTTTTGTATAGTTGTTGCATTTGATGAGGCAATCATTTCAATATGAACCTTATATCAATGACTTAAAGCTCATGATCGTCCAAAGTAATGCACCTCACTACCGTCAAACTAAGCACGAATGGTGTAGATTGTTATGAGCAATACGAAAACGCAAACTAACTACGAATGGTGTAAATTGTTATGAATACGAAAACGTAATATTTAAGGTTCCTCTTCTGCAGAGCAGGTGAAACTCAAGTATTTTTTAACTGTAAGAAACAAATCAAAATGCAATTAAAAATTTTAAAACTATTCATAATTTTTTATGGTTCATTTAGCATTTCTGCATTTAAAATTAACAATGAAAATTGTTAATTGGATATGTAATGATAACACTAATAATTGTTAACCTACTTCTTACTTGGTACTTGCTTTATTAGCTGGGGCATAGCTTGGTTGTTTGTGTTATGAATGCCTTTCTCAAATCAAACATACCTTACAGACATTCTCAAAGGTATTTCTGCCACTACAGTACACTTTATGGGGACTTAAGAAGGTGCATTCAGAAAACTGGCAACGTCACAAATAGCTGTAAAAAAAAATCCTTTATTTGATTAGTTTACTATCAATACTTCATTATGAATTATCTATCATTTATGAAATACTAGCTGCTGACCACGACCTTCTTTCGCGTGAAACGCTCGCTATTAGAATCGGATTTCAACAGTTTTGATTTTTTGTACGGAACCCTGATTATTTTTTTTAAAATAAAAGTAGCCTAAGTTACTCTTTATAACATCAGCTGTCTGCTAGTAAAAATCCCATCAAAATCGAATTAGCCGTTTCGGAGATTAGCTGTTTGCATCGGATTTTGTTAACATATCAAGGGTTTTAATTTTTTACTAATTGTTTTCCTAAAATAAAAGTAGCCTAAGTGACGTCTTATAACATTAGCTATCTGCCGGTAAGTCCCGTCAAAATCTGTCCAGCCGTTTCGAAAATTAGCCGCCGGAACAAACAGACATACAGACAAACATTTTAAAAAATGTGTTTATGTTATAAGTACCGTAAATATTTTCATTTAGGTTCAGTAAAAGTTAATTTTATTTATTTGTATAGATTGCTGTGTCTGTGCTGTACTAAAATATTTGACAGCTATTCTTTACGACGTTGTAAACTTTCAGAATACACAATTAAGTTTTGCTTTTGAGAACTGAAAACTGAACCATTTGATACTTCGACGTCTTTGATAAATTAAAGACAACTGCAATTGAATTAATTTAGGTATGTTAAAATTGTTACATAAAGTGACGTCATCAAATTTTAGGTTTAGCGCGGCGAGTTGGAGCTAAGATACTGATAGCGAGCACGTCTGAAGTGTATGGAGACCCTATGGTGCACCCGCAACCTGAATCTTACTGGGGACATGTTAATCCAATAGGTTAGTATACTTTTACTATGCAATATCTTTATGCCAATGGTTGCCAAATCATAAACTAGACAACCTAACTTGACACTTATTATTACATTAAGTTGGGCCATATTTGCCCAAAAAACTTAAAACTTATTTTTATATGACTGCCAAAAAATTAACTGCAGTAACTGTTTTGAATAAAAAAAAATACTGATATTTAAAAAAGAAAAATGGCAGCTACACATAATGCGGTGTTTCATACAGCACACTGGATTTTCAACTCTGTATTAAACCTAGGTTTTTTTAACGCACAGAGCTGCTGTACGTTAAAAAAGCGCATTGTATGATTTTGTACTCTCGTCGCTAATCCCAGCGTTTAAAATCCAGTGCGCAAGAGAAAAGCGCCGTCTGAACGAGAACAAGTGCAGAAGCATAAAAATAAGACAGTCACTTTGTCTTATTTTAGTGGAACAGGTGTCACTTTGATAAAGTGACACCTGTTCCACTTTCAAAGTTATTAAGCGAGAAATGTCTTCAATGTCTCTTCTTAGTATGACTATGTTTATATTTTCTATTAGCTGTTGCCCGCGACCTTCGTCCATGTGAAGTTAATATAAAAATAGTACTTCCCTATTTGAAACAAATTTTGTTAACAACCTCATTTTGCACGGTACCCTAAGCATTTTTCTAAAATAAAAGTAGCCGCTTAAGTTGCCGCTTATAACATCAGTAGGTATGCCAGTAAAAGTCCCGTCAAAATCGGTCCAGCTGTTTCGGAGATTAGCCGGAACCTACAATTTGTTTTTTTTTTTTAGTCCCGTATGTACTTTCATATGCATTCAGTAAAAAGCTGTTATTATGAAATTACAAACAGACACTTCCATTTTATTTATTTGTATGTATAGATAAGCATTTCACAGGTGTTCAAATGATTGTGACAATGACCTTACTCGATGAAGGTTGCCCGCTAAAATAGAACAAATGAGACAACTTGTTTGCATAAATTATGTTAATTTTTATAGAACTTAGAAAAGGATATTATGCTACATTTTAATATTGATAACACATTAAAACAATGCTTTATCGCTTGAATAGTAAAACCATTCTCAATTACCTGATAATTAAACCGTAATTATAGAAAGTAACGAGACTTAAGTCTTATCAAATTCCTGTTTCCAATAGATGTTGGAAGTGTGTGTTGCTTAAGTGGAAACACCATTTAAGCAATTTTAACCTTATGTAAGTGTACATTAAGTTGTTATCAGATTGACAAATACCGTAAGTCATCAAAATGTTTGAAGTTAGGTAGTGCATTTGTATACATTTTTGTTAACGGAAGTCGCAACCGGTATACAAATGTTCGTGTAGTTCTGCTAAAATTTTCAAGGGCGTATTGAATACCCCACAACCGCTTTTTTCAATAATGTTTCCCAACTTAAATCTGTCTTACGTAACGGGTGAGCAAAGAGGAATCAAACCACATCATGCAAAGTAATATGAGAGTTTGACTATCAACATGCAGACAGATAAATATTAAAAAAAATAAATATCAATAAATATAATCCGTACACTGAGACAAATACTGTAAATACATTGTGAGCACATAGTAAGAATACCATCTGTGACATTTATACAATGTATAATTAATGTGATTAAAAATACACAAAGAGCAAAATTATTCAATAAACTGACACGACGTTGTATCTTCAGTGCCAGTCGTGCCAACTGTGTATATAAGACTTTGACCTCAACTTTACCCGCGTGATTTTATTCATACAAACTACGTCATCATTTTAATTCTTTAGGATTTGTTACTTGAAATATGTATAATCGTCTATGACTTCCTCGAGGAATTTATGCTATCTTTAAAAAAAATTCATCATAATCGGTCCAAGAGTTTAGTTAGTGTTTGTTTGTTACGTCTTATGTAACAAACAAACACTAACTTCTATCATAGCAATGGATGGAATGGAACGTGGATGTAACTATAAAGGGTGTAAATAGACCCTTAACATAAACGAAAGGCACTTGTTTTCCCCGTCTTTGCGATCATTTTTTTATTCTAGACCATACTTTAACCTTCTAGTTACGGAGATATTGGGGGTCAAAGTTCCAACTTTTTCACAAGTTTTTTTTTTTAAATCATCATTCATCATCATTTCAGCCGAAAGACGTCCACTGCTGGACATAGGCCTCCCCCAAGTGTCGCCACATTGACCGGTCCCGTGCGTCTCGCATCCAGCGGATCCCTGCAACCTTTACGAGGTCATCGGTCCACCTAGTGGGGGGCCTTCCAACGCAGCGTCTTCCGGTTCGCGGTCGCCACTCCAGAACTTTTCGGCCCCATCGGCCATCCGTTCTGCGAGCAATGTGCCCTGCCCACTGCCACTTAAGTTTGGCTATTCTTCGGGCTACGTCGGTAACTCTGGTTCTCTTGCGGATCTCCTCATTTCTGATTTGATCACGCAAGGAAACTCCGAGCATAGCCCTCTCCATTGCCCTTTGGGTGACTTTCAGCCTTCTGATGAGGCCCATTGTGAGCGACCACGTTTCGGTCCCGTATGTAATCACTGGCAACACACACTGGTCATAGACTTTCGTCTTGAGACACTGCGGTAAGTTGGACGAGAAGATACCACGCAACTTCCCGAACGCTGCCCAGCCGAGTCGGATTCGACGATTGACCTCTTTCTCGAAGTTAGACCTACCTAACTGGACCGTTTGTCCCAGGTAGACATAATCGTCTACAACTTCGAGTGTAGAGTCTCCGATCTTGATAGGAGTGGGTGTTACATGGGCATTCAACATGACTTTGGTTTTGTCCATGTTCATTTTAAGACCCACTCTTTCGGAAGCTCTACTGAGGTCATCGAGCATTGTACTGAGGTCCTCCATGGTCTCAGCCATGACCACTATATCGTCGGCAAACCGAGAGAGAGATGTACTCGCCATTGACGTTGATGCCTAGCCCTCTCCAGTCCAGAACCTTGAAGACATCCTCCAGTGCAGCGGTGAACAGTTTCGGAGATATGACGTCTCCCTGTCTTACACCTCGCTGCAGAAGGATAGGTTCCGAGGTCTGGTCCTGAAGTCGGACTGACATGGTGGCGTTTTTGTACAAACTCTTCAGCACCTCGATGTACCGATAGTCGATTTGGCACCGTTGGAGAGACTGCAGTACAGCCCAAGTCTCGATCGAATCGAAGGCTTTCTCGTAGTCCACAAACGCCAAGCAGAGAGGCAGGTTATACTCTTCGGTCTTCTGTATAACCTGGCGCAGCGTATGTATGTGGTCTACGGTGCTAAAGCCTTTTCGGAATCCGGCTTGTTCGGGAGGCTGAAAATCGTCAAACCTGCGCGCGAGACGATTCGTGATGACTCTTGAAAACAGCTTGTAGACATGGCTTAGAAGTGAGATGGGCCTATAGTTCTTCAGCCGGGCATTGTCGCCCTTTTTGAAGAAGAGTACCACCACACCCCTGCACCATGCCTGCGGCGTTTTCCCCTCGAGTATGACGGAATCAAACAGCTTCTGAAGGGTCTTAAGTACCGGTTTTCCACCTGCCTTCAGGAGTTCGGCCGTAATTCCGTCCTCACCCGGTGCCTTGTTGTTTTTAAGCTGTTTCAGAGCCATCCTAATCTCGTACAGGCTGACATCCGGAATGTCTTCGGTATAGTGTCGGGTCAGTCTAGCTCTTGGGTCGTTAGCTAGATTTGCAACGGGTTTACTGGTTGAAGTGTACAACTGCCCATAAAAACTCTCGATCTCCCTCAGCAGCTCCGGTTTGGCGGATACGATCCTGCCATCGTCGGTCTTCAGTTTCGTGAGCTGGCTCTGCCCAATAGCCAGATCTCTTGAAAAAACCTTGGAGCCTTTATTCCGCTCAATAGCGTCTTTAATACGCTCGGTATTAAAGCGGCGGAGGTCGCGTTTCAAGGATTTAGAGATCCGTCTATTGAGCTGCCGGTACTTCCACGCCTCGTCTGAAGACTGCAGGATCATCTCGCGCCGCTCCTTCATGAGCTCGAGAGTATGATCAGAGAGTCTTTTGTTCTTCTGTGCACGACGTGTCTTGAAGGACTTAGACCCAGTCGTATGGACAGTTTCCACGAACCCATCGTTGCATTCGTTTTTTTTAAATACATATTTTTAATGTTAGATTTTTACTTTACACACCTTCACGACCCCCGTACTATTGAATCCATCCATCAGCACAATGCTTTGGGTGCTTTCCATCGAGTCCTACCTTAAAACGTGATTTTTCACCCCAAAAAAAAAAGTCGATTCCCAGCAATAATTTTGGCGTAAAGTTACTTAGTTTGATGTACAGAATGCTTGGTTGACGGCTATGTGAAGGGTCCGTTTACACCCTGTATACTATACTACTATCCTTCAATAACAAATACCTTACTACATTTCAGGGCCTCGAGCGTGTTACGATGAAGGCAAGAGAGTAGCGGAGACCCTGGCGTACTCCTACGCCAAACAGGAGAAGGTGGCCGTCAGGGTGGCCAGGATATTCAACACGTATGGCCCGAGGATGCATGTGTCGGATGGACGAGTCGTCTCCAACTTTATCATGCAAGCGCTGCAAAATTTGACTATTACTGTAAGGAACTTTTTTTTTTAATACGTCATCATCGCCCACAACCTGACTTCACCCACTGCTGTGAAAAGGCCTCTATTTTATGAGAAAACCTCCACGTTCCTTTGATCTTACCACTGTTCAAATTCTGCTGTTTGTATTTTACTTCAGTGTGTGTCTGTGTTTGTGTGTGTGTGCTGTTTTTTTAAATCCAATAGTTTAATTTTAATTCTAGAATCATGATTGTGCTTAACTCATGGGACCAGTTTGATCGCCGATTTCCCTTACCACCCTTTTCCCAACTATGTTGGAGTCGACTTCCAGTCAAACCGGATGCAGCTGAGTGACCTCCACAACCCAGATAGTACTGGTTAATACCATACTCCTTCATAAGACTGATTGGCAGAGTTTCGGGCCAGTGCACCTGTAAAGACTGTCAAAGATCTACAAATGACAGCCGGGACCAACGACTTAACGTGCTTGCCGAGGCATGGAAGAAACTCGGTTTATAATGGAGGGTCACCCATCCACAGACCAACCTAGGCGCGCGCGGCTTAACCTAAAGATCGACTCGAGCGGCTGTTATTATTTAGCCACGAGCTCCGTCCCGGTATAGACATTTTTGTGTCCAAGAACAAAATGTTTGGATTTTGGCCCTACCATCTTCAACTTTTAGATTTTTACGAATTTTCGGTTGTTAAAACACCGAATCCTGTAAAAATTGTTTTCAGTACAAATTTTCTCCCATATAAGGCCAGCAATAGTACCTAATGGATTGTATATAAGGCTGGAGTCTGCAACTCCACTTCGACACGAAAACGTGTTTTTTGCGTACAATCGTACCTAATAAACTTTAATTATTTCTTTTAACAAATTCGAACATGATTTTTTTAACATAACTTTTAATTTTTTACCCATTGGAAGAGCTCCACCCCTGATGTTTTCACACAAGTCAAATAACTAAGTACATGTATTCAGCCGATTCCGAAATTGCTGGAGAGCATGTAGATATACACCTTTCAATAAAATAAAACGAATAGAAATTATGAGACAGGGAAGCTGTATCATAACACTCTAGACAAGTCATCGAGTGAGTATAGACACCTATTAAGATTGTCAAGGCTGTTAATTTAATATTTTATTCCTTGATATTGTGATTGAAATGAAAGCTCAATAGACATTGTTCAGTAGGGTTGGCAGTTGCTAATAATAGAAATGACTAAAGTGAATATTAAGTGGCAATTTCAATCATGCAACATTCAACTTGCAATCAAAATCTATTGGATTCAAATTGGGAAGTAATATTTTATAATAACTTCACGCGGACGAAGGTCCCGGGCGACAGCTAATATAATAACAAACCGTCTAGTACCTACACTCTGAAATTCATTAATTAAAATAAATATCCTGAACAGAGAGATTTATCCAGCGTCTTCATTTTACCGTCTTGTACTTGACATGTGAGAAAAATTAATAATATTGCTACAATTTTTAATTTCCAGGTGTATGGCAACGGAAAACAAACCCGCTCATTCTGTTACGTGTCTGATCTCGTTGACGGACTGCTGTCGTTGATGGCGGCCAACTACACGCTACCTGTCAACATCGGGAACCCCGTAGAAAATACTATACAAGGTAAACACACTAACAATATAGTTGCAATGACGTGACTTATTGGTATTGACATAAGGTTCAAATTACAATGTTATTTATTAACCTTTCGATCGCCATAGTGACATATACGAGACAAGTAATGCGAGTAATACGAGACGAGCGCGTGCCCTGTACGCCAAACGACACAAATATGTGACAAAATGGTAGGTGAAATTGTGGTTTGGCGTGGAGTGTACGCACATGCGTTTATGCTCTGGCGGTTAAAAGGTTAAATTCACGCCAGGCGCAATTATGATGGGACTATAGGCCACATGATTCATAGATAGACGTTAAAAGGAATAGGAAAAAAAACATCTACTAATAACTAGATCAACTAACGCTCAGGCGATTTTGATTCCTATTTTTTTGGTCAGTTATTTGATTTTCAAATTTTAACATTGAGCATAGCGTTGAAAAGTTGTGAATACATCCCTTGTGTTACATAACCGCGATAAATATTTCCGAAAGTAGTCCGAACGTCAGCTAAGGCCCGGCGCCCATTGGCGGCACGGCATGGCAAAGTATTTTTAGGCGACGAATAAAAATATAACTTATGATATGGAAAAAAGTTGAAGTTTCAAAGTTAACGGTTGCCAGTACATACTACGGTTTTGTTTTGTACTTACGACCGTTAACATTGAAATTTCAACTTTATTTCCATACTGTTGAGTTATATTTTTATTCGTTGCCTAAAAATACCTTGCCATGCCGTGCCGCCAACGGGCGCCGGGCCTTAGTATGACTTTGGAATAAATGCCGAGTAGATTAAATGAACATACTAATAAAACTATATGTTTTCAATTCGTTGAACTCTACTTATCTCAGAATCGGTAGAAATAATGATAGCGCTTATCGCAAGATATTACTAACTTTGCTGTTGCGCTTCCTTTAACATGTAGATAATTGTACTACAGTTTATGACACACCCTCTGCTTATCATTACTAGTATTTTACATTACGGGGTACCGGTGCCTACATTTTATATTCATAGCTAATTATAACCTTTTTTTAAAAATCGTGACGCTGGCTGACATAAGTAAAAAAAAACGTTCTTCAAATCGCCAAGGAGAATTACTGTTAAATTGTTAATGGTCTTCCAATAACACCCACGCCTGTACTTTCCGAAGGTTAGGCAGACGTATACCTCATAGTATACCCACATTTCGGCAGTTAGGTCCCATGTAATAGGGGGCGAGCCTACTGCCATCAACCGGGCACAAATCTAGACACCGTGACTTCTATTGCGGAATTCCTAATTGAAAAACCCAATAACATTTTGCCCAATCTGGGAATCGAACCCAGGACCTCATACTCAGCAGTCGCGCTTGCGACCACTAGAACAACGAGGCAGTCTTGCTAGTTAATAATCTTATTTTTCTATCTCATCACAGCCCCTACTGGACATAGGCCTCTCCCAAGCTTTGCCACAGCGCTATGTCACCATCTTCTGCATCATGACACGCGTGGAGAGCCTCTTGCCTCTACTCACATCTATAAAAAATATTACTATTAATTCCAGAATTCGCCATGATCATCAAGAACCAAGTGCCGGGATGTCGCAGCATGGTAGCTAAGGGCGCGCCGGTGGAGGACGACCCACAGCGGCGGCGCCCCGACATCACGGTGGCTAAGGAGCACCTGCATTGGGAACCTAAGGTTTGAATTACTAAGTTCAAAGCCGATAGGAAAAAGAAAATAGGTGCAAAGTAAAAAGGATTTTACTGACATGGTTACAGAGTCCTTTATTACTTTGTGCTTGTCTTGTCTTGTCTTGTCCATGTAGCAGCTTATGACGAAGTAAGAACAGGTTGATGAACCCACGCTTGCCGAAGACCATTACATGCCTCAGAAAGCTGGTTAAGCCAGTTGGTCCTGGGTGTCATTCATGGAACTTTGACAATGGTTAGGGGAAGTTAGAAGCCCCAAAGTCCAACAGTTTTTGGAGGACAAAATAAGCAGGTGCTTCTATACCAGGTGTAACATAATAAACGCAAGACCTCTCGTGTGGTGTCTCAGACCATGAAACTGAACAACTTTTGTTCTATGACTTTTGGAAATTCATAACTTTTTTTTTAGTTTTACCATACATGTGGATCAGCTGATTGCGTCCGTTCCTATAGAAAGTTTTATTTTTTTTTGCGAATTTCAAGAACTCTTAGAACAAAAGATGTTTAGTTTCATGGTGCGAGAGACCACACGGGAGGTCTTGCGTTTATTATGTTACATCTTGTATAACATACTGATATTCAGTTGCTTCCGTTTAGACTAGACACATCCAAGTTGATCTCAACATAGTATGGTTAAAGGTTATATCAGGCTGTTGATGACAATTCAAGGAAAATGTACTACTGTTTCTATTTTGTTATTTGGAAACCAAAGGAACGGCTATGAAACTTGAGGTTGAGACCCAGCTGTCATTTGTTACAAATGCAACCACAAATACATTTTATTTATCTTGCTTTTTCAGGTATCATTACAAGAGGGTCTGCAAAGAACCATTGACTACTTCAAAGAAGAGTTGTCAAGGACAACATTTCAAAACAATCAAACCTACATGAATATGAAGTCATAATTAATTTAGTTTTTAGAATCTGTTAAAATGTGATATTCGGGTGCCTGTGTGCAGGATTGTATAAATAACAATAAGATATCATACATTTTGTTGAATTATTCTCACTTTTTGTTATTTATGACACAATGTTAACATGGTTACCCCTAAATGACAAAAATGTGTTGTATATCTAATTTATATTCAATTGTTTGGTTAAATAAAAAAGTGCACATTTCTCAATGTTCAAAAATATTGCGTTTTTATTGGTATCAAAGCAAAGATGTACAATTGACTAGAAACTTATTAACCTAAGGAATATTTAAGTAAAGATGATTTTAAAATATTATTGCTAGTAATGATAACTTGGTCTTATCTATATAAAAATCAATGTGTGTTTGTCTGTTCGTACCCTGTAGACACCAACTACTGAACCGATTTTGATGACACTTTGCACAGTTGTTCTACATATACATAGTAGGTGATAGGTAGTAGGTAGGTAAAAGTGCATTGCAATGCATGCCAGCTACATCTAGTAGAGAGATATTTTGAGAAATATTTAAGGATTAACCTAATTACATGTTCTAATTGTTCTAAACATAATTTCGCACTTATTTTTATTAGCATTCCACAACGGATGAACTACTGAACATGATAATCCTTTTCCTTACTAGTCCTTACTAATATAAAGGGTGTAAATAGACCCTTAACATAGCCGAAAGACACTAGTTCTCCCCGTCTTTGCGATCATTTTTTTGTTCTAGACCATACCTGGGAACCTTCTAGTTAATGGAGATATTGCGGGTCAAAGTTCCAACTGTTTTCACAAGTTTTTTTTTTTAAATACATGTTTTTAATGAAGATTTTCACTTTACACACCTCCACGACCCTATTACTATTCAATCCATCCATCAGCACAACGCTTTGAGTGCTTTCCATCGAGTCCTAGCGTTAAACGTGATTTTTCACCCCAAAAAAACAAGTCGATTCCTAGCAATAATTTTTGCGTAAAGTTACTTAGTTTGATGTACAGAATGCTTGGTTGACGGCTATGTGCCTTCACATAGTCCGTTTACACCCTGTATTTATATATTTTACATTTTTATATTATAAATGCGAAAGTAAGTTTGTTTGTTACCTTTTCACGCCTAAACAACTGAACCGATCATCCTGAAATTTTGCCTAAACGTTGTCAGGAGTACAAAAACGGACATAGGGTACCTACCTACCTTTCATCCCGAAAAAAAGTACGGTTCCCGAGGTAAACAACAATAACATTCTTATGAAATAGATGGTACCACGACGTGGTCACACACACGTCGTGTCTTTAGAATGATCATGATTGAATTAATTTGTTACAAGCAGAGCACGACCCGAATTGATCGTCAAATTGTAAATTAACGCGAGCGAAGCTGCGGGTAAAAGCTAGTTATAAAATAAATGAACACTATTGGGACCGTGCCACAATACTCTTGGTCAAGTAAACTTAGCCTATACAACCAAAGATTTAAATCGAAAGACTGCCCTAGCACCTGATTATACCTGTATAACGGCGACGACAATACTACAAATAAATTAAAATCCGTATACCTCATGGTCATGACATTCCCAGTCTGCAATACAAAAATTTAATGGAATATATCCAGTAGTTTAGTTACAGGACCATATTTTATTTTTGCATTTTCTACATGATGTAGATTAACCTTTTCACCGCCAACGTACACAGAACGCGATGCCTCGCCAGCGCCAAGCTATAAATGTATAACGAAGTTTACAGTCTTTCTTTACAGTAAACAGTAGTGATGAGGGTATCGTCATATCGATGAATGAGATTTACACGCTTTAAGTTTTATTTATAATTTTACGAATATAAATAAAAACTGATTAAATATTTTCATATTTGTTTAATGTCAAATTATCCCTAGTAAGAAATACCAGTATAAATTATAAATATCAAAGGATCGAAAACATAACTCCATTAGAGCTCTAATAAATGAGGTACACCTCTATTTGTTTCAAGACGCCATTCTTTGACTTCATTTCAAGTCCTTGGCACGATAAATTCAATTGTGATTAGGGATGTGGTCTATGGTTTTTCTTCCTTCTGTTTTTGTCTACTCACGTGTTTTTTTAACATTAAGTCAACGTTTTTTACTGTAGGTATCTAAGCGGAAGAATTTTTCACTGTATTTAAAGTGTTTTTCGCCTCGTTTTTCGAAATGCAAAATAAGTATGTATTGAAATTATAACACACTTGAAGCAGTGTACCTATCACAGTACTTTTTTTAAAGCTTTGTCTCTGTTCTTTTCTTCACTCATGTAACGGTAGCGGTGACCCGTCGTGCCGGCCGTTCCAAAGCTGCGGTCTCACAGCATTCGCGCCGAGCATTCCCACGGATCATCCCACACATTCGTTCGGACGGGCAACGACAGCTCATCCGAACCCAGTTCTTCATTAATTTTTCACTAATGTTTACTATTATTAGTAAAAATAAACAGTGTATAAGCAAATTAAAAAGAAGGATACGTGCGCGTCCTGATTGGTGCTGCACTATGCCAAAGTGACCTTGACAGCCGTACGCTTATGACGTCACAGAACGACTTCTATTAAAGTCCGTGGCGCCCGGGGCACGGAAAACCAATTGTTTTGTAGAGATAGGAATATAATTATCGATAAGGATTGATAACAACTATGTAATTCCGGATTGGCAACTATCTGAAGGTCGAAATTCGTCTATTTTCCTTTTGTTATAAAGTAGTAAACTAAGTTCATATTTTACTGACTTCAAATTGTTTTCAATAGTAGTTTTTGTAAATAATTCAACGGGCGAAATCAAACAGTGATAACTTTCGCGTCACAATTCACATCACTAGCCGACTATATATCAAGTCCTTGGCGTTCTGGGGACATTATAAATTTGCGGAGTTTTTGTTTCTACCGATTTTAAGACAAATAATATAAATTTTCCACACAAAAGGGCTACTTTTGTGTAAAAAACGGTGTTAGACCGTGCTATATTATATAATAAAATGAAACGAAACTTTTAAATACAGTACTTTTATGTTTAATAGGTAGTTAAAAATTAAGAGCTTCTAATGAAGTCGTGGCGCTGGTGGCACGGAAATCTGGAACTTCTATTGAAGTCCGTGGCGGTGAAAAAGTTAATAGGCTAGCACCGACAGGTTAACGACCCCTGCATCGGTATAAACACTCAACACATATTCCCAACTCGCTACTTCAAACCTTTGACAAATTTTTTACTTAAATTTTATTTCCAGATGCAAATTACACCTAAGGTTAGTGAACCAATATTAATAAATGGTGTTCTATTTCGTTGTTCACGCACAAACGTTTGGTTTAGCATTTATTTGATCATTCAAAAATATTCCAGTGAACTAGTATTACCGGTGTTTTCTTTAACTGTCGTATTGTCGGCGCCACTTTGTTTTAGCAGTGTCAACTCATGCTTAATATTGTATCTACATGCCCATACAAGTACAGGGCCAGGATGTGCAAGCTCACTGCTCTCAGTGTGAACACTCTTTTGCATAATCTAACTTTAGCAAGTGCCCATCTAAAGATTTAAATCTTTGTACACAACCTATAACTTTCTAGCACATTTTACAAACAGCAGCAAACTATTTACAGCACATACTAGGCAAAACATCCCACTTATAAAGATATGATTTTCTTAAAATAGTTTCAGTCTTACAAAGTCTTTCTCCGTGCGAGTGTACCAATGTCTTGTACAGTTGGAACATGTCGCTTGGTAACTGTTTGTGTCTAACCAACATCTGGGTGGAGCAGCCTCTCGATTTCCATTCAGTGTCGAACCTTACGTCATGTACTCTGTTCATGCCATCCAGAGAGGCGGTCCACACGCCCATTGAGACATCTTCAGATTTGTAATGTCTGAAATAAACAAAAACATTATTATAGCATGCATAAATAAAAGTAGCTCATTCTGTTATTCGGCTACATTTTACTTTATTAATAGGGAAAAGCTAGACAATATACGGTAGCAAATGATTCCACAATTTATTGTTACAAAGTTCATCTTGAGTTAACAGCATACTTACACAGCATTTTGTAAGTTTCATGAAGACATATTTTTTGTAATCAAAAAAAAAAAGAAAAATAAAGTGAATTTATGTATGTATTTAAAATCTATAAAACTATACAAAATATTTGCCCACCCCAAAATATCTGCATTTTTTCCAACATAGTCGACAATGCTTCGAGATATGACATAGCCACCACCTAATGCATAAGGTAAGTAGTTGTCACATAAGAACCAGTCCTTTTCTTGCCATTTTCCGTTCAAATACACACGGGCTCTCCCATCGAAATAGCCCCAATAAAGGCCTTTGTATGAAGGGAGATCTTTCTGAAACGTGATAATAAGAATAATCAGAAGATCAGCCTGTGTTTTCTGAAAACCCTATAAGTTGCTTCTAGGTGTTAATCCAACAAGGGACAAAGAAGGGTAAAGTACAACTTTGTCAAGCAAGACAGGAGTACTAGGTCAATAAAATTCAAAACGGTGTTGAGCCGCTTACATGAAGAAGACTAGTGGGACAGACCTGACTGTAAGAGTACATCGTCGTTGCGCTTGCCAAACCGAATATGTTTATAATATATTTTAAGAACTTATCAGGACAACATAAAAACTGTTTTTTTTCGTAATTAATGAATAGAAGAAGAAATCAATGAATCTTCTGAAAAAATAAAAATAGAACAAAATATATCTATTTTAGTCTTAAGATAATAAAAAACTTATTACATTTGTATGAAAGCTAAAATACTTTTTTTGGTGTGTACATATCAGGTTTGGCAAGCGCACCGATGAAATACCATTATATCTAGGTAAACATAGATCATGGATCTGTATTTTATTGCTAAGTAAATAACTTTACCTTGTATGTAACATAGTCACTTATTTCATGAGCATTCATTTCAGGTGCAAACGCTTCCAGATCTTTTATAATCAGATCAACTCTCACAAAAGAATCATCATCACACTTAATCAAATATTTTAATCTACTCAAATTATTTGTCAGCCATTTCAATGAATGTAACATTTTCATAGCCAGATTCTTGTAGCTATCTTCAAAGCTGTCTAATAATAAAAGGTCATTGCTTCTGTTATTTTCAGTGTTTAACCTTGTTAGCTTCGTTTCACTCAGACCTTCAGTGCCAATTACAAAATAAAACTTTATGAATTTATGTGCAGTGTGTTGCTCTGACCATGTGTGGTTCCACTTGTACAGCTTCTCTCCATTTTCCACGAATATATTATTCGATAACTTCATCCATGTGGCTCTTATTGCATCCCTCTTAGCTTCATTATCTGGACCGCTTAAAACTAATACAGCATATTCAAACTTATCTAATGAATTTTTACCATCACTCAAATCTTTGGCAGCTAGGGCATCCACACATTCGAGACGTAAAAAACTCAGAGTTATACCACAACCAACGTAAAAAAAGAATATACTGGCGAGTATCATACTTTTGTTTCTTCGTAGCAAAGACACGTACATTTTTAAGAGTCCTTAGAGCAAATCTGAATATTTCATTCTTGTCTTTAATTACCTAAGTAATATGATAAAGCACTTGAAAAGCTGGATTATTATTTGGATAACCCGATTCTGTTCAAGATAACTGGCTCCGAGATATACTTCAGCACACACATGACTCACTTATTAAATAAGGCTCCATTAAAACAAAGGCTCGTCTATTTATATGCACGGAACTATTATACATTTACGGATTATTTATTTAACCACTCAACTCCAACAAACCATTTGAACTTGAACGAAAACTGTTTTGATTGCACACCAAAGGGTAAATTAAAACAGCTGTCATTGCGTCAAAAGCCGTCATTCGTCAATCAAAATTGTCAACCCCGTCCTGCTCTTCAATCATAGAATATTAATACTCTAGTGAGGTCTTCTTTACACTAAACTAAAAAGGAACTAGGAGACCATTGGCCAAAGAGTAAAAAAATTATAAGGGAGCCAGTAGCTCAGTCGAGTGAGTGAGGCTCAAGGAACATATATACTCTAGGAGGTGAGGCTCTAGCACTGGCACACAATAATACAACTTGTTTATTTATCTTTGACAGTCGAGTGTGTGTGTAAGTCAAACGAGACAGTGCTTGAATTTGTCCACACAAACTTAAGTTTGAGCAGCATGTTTGGAAATACAAAAAATATAATATAACTTGCACAAAAGTGTTTAAATAGCTTGCAAAAATCATCAATACAATCCTCAAGTTCATTTAACCCCACTGAACGACTTTTTCATGAAATAGTCATTGAATGGGATTAAATGTACCTAGGGGGTTGTATTTATGATTTAAATGATTATAATTCTGTAAAGCTACATACGTGGTAAACGGCCCAAAAAACCTAAGAATTTTGCGGGCTACCCTGGCGGCGGCGCTTCTCTCCAATTATTAGACTCAAATGTGAGGAGGCATAGAATAATAAGCTATGGAGGGAGTAAGCACCAAATCGCCTAACAAACTTTTTTCCCACTTTGGGGGTAGTAAACGCAAAGCAGACTATGGGAGTTTAGATCAGAGACATGCATCCTATTGCTACAAACGAACACAAAGCAAAAACAACCATACAATAATGAAACTTACACACATTGACAATTAGCGTGTATGTATACCATGAGTCACACCAACACAACACAAAAAATCTCGTACAAATAATATATAGTTATAATGTATAGTTTTGGTTTCAACGAAATTGCCAGGATTTCCAAAGTTACAGCGTTTTAAAGTTACACCGCTTTTTTAAATTTGCGTTCCTTCGCGAGCTACTGCTATGACGCCACGCCGCCGCGCCGCCGCGAGAGTCATGTCCTTACTAAATTAACAAAGTGATCCGAATATTATTACCACATGGTACAGAAAAAAACATATTTTGGGGTGTTTTTTCACTGGAGTTGGTACACATAGGCACAATACAATATTTCTTAACCATTTTAGTGATCCACTAAAAGAAAAACAATAAAATTTATAGCGAAACCGCGCGAGCACAACGAGCCAAAGTATGTAGGTGTACTCGCAGCTCGCGGCGTGACGTCACACGTCAGCGCGGTCGCTTAGTCGCCTTTTGCCGTTCTTTAGCGTTTAATGTCTTAGTTATTTTTGAAGATAGGAAAAAAACAGATTCTTTTTTCTCGATTTACCTATTTTTTAGACATGCTGAAAACAAAAAACATTGTAGTGACTTATTGACCTACAACAACAAACAAAAGTGCTACTGATATGGAACAACCAATGAGTGGTATTTCATTCATTATTCTTGAATGAATTAATGGATCAACAAAATTATGATTTTCTTGTACAGTCCAGTAGCGCATCAAGATATCACCAACGAATTCAAGCGTGATAGCCCCCATTGTGTCGATTTAGCGGGGATGAAAGATCAGTAACCGATTTTCGTTCGAAGCGAGAAAAATGTGAGACTCTAGAGAATATCAGTAATCAAGTTCAACTTGAAGATAGGCATGTGACCATAATGTGACAGGAGGACAGATGTTTCATTATAGTCTCATGTCACTGTCAAATCAAATTGACATTTTCCGTATTCGTTTTCATTCACATTGATACGGGTTACATTTTTTTATCAGTAAAAAATTAGCGGTGGTCGTGAACGGAGTGATTTTTGATAATATGACACAATAATAAAATTGGACGTGCCATATTCAAAAGTGGAATGGTTGCCGATTGTTAACCTTAGTTAATAGTTTGATGAATTTGCTAACATTACCGAAGTACTTAGTTACCAGTGACTTACAATTCGAATTTACACCGAGGGGTACGATAAAAAAAAGATCTTACCTGTCGTGTGGGTATAAAATAAATAATAAGTAGGTAGTGTACATTTGAATAGGCTGTGTTACCGTGTCGAAGTGGAGCTGTGTGCCGGTGCACAGGTCATGCGGTTGCCCGTCCTATAAGGTTACAAAACCATACCGACTGTCGAAGACCGCCACGGTAAGTATTTATAGCTTTCCCATGAGCTTGTATTCATGAAATATTTAAAGTATCCTCCTGTTAATTTACATAACATTGATTTATATCCCTTTTCTTTTTTCATGTTCAGAAACGTTTTTAAAGTACGTAGATATTATAAGAATTACGTAGCCTTGGTTGTAAAAAATATAAAATCGCTTTTTGCAGGTACCCTGAATCATGGAGTCTTTAGATAAAAAAGGCCGCCCTCCACACCCCAGGGCTAAAGCAAATCCACTGTCAGCACTCACATTTGCGTAAGTTTTAATAAAAAAATAAAAACTAACATTTAAAAGTATATATTTTTATGCTCCTACCTACATTTGAAAAATTCAAAATATTTTCCATTAAAAAACATGCAATGCTCATGCTATCTACAGGGAAAAATCCTACAAATTCAAAAGGTAAAGCTATAAGCTAAGGTGATCTTCATTCAAAAACCTTCTTCTGTTCTTTAACCACACATATTTTAATAATATTCAGTACCCACATAGACATGATATTATTGATAACTAATTGCTTTAATAAAAAAAAAAACAAATAAAAGTTATGGAAATCAGACCACAGTCTAAAAGCAACAAAATACTGAATAACTAATTCATGCCTACTTTGTTTTGAGATGCCTGTTATAAACTGTCCCGATGTAGAGCATAATCTATTCCCTTCGACTATTCTGTAAATAATGCCTAATTTGAATTTAATTTTTAGATGGACCCTGCCCATTTTCCGGAGTGGTGTAAAAAGAGAAATGGAAGAACATGACCTCTATGAACCACTAGCAGAACATTCATCAGGTAAGCTTTATGTTCTGATGTCTAGATACTGTCTAGGGAAAGAAGACACTAAATGAAGATTCAAAATAATTGTAAAACTTATGTTGTTAAGTTTACATTATGTTTTGGTGTCTTTTCCTATGTTTAGCCTAAGTAGTTAACAAATATCAGGCGAATGTGATGAGCTAGATTAAAAAAAATATTTTGAAGTAGGTATACATCATACTTTAATTTTTTTTTTTATCTAGAAGTCTAGCTGAAACATTATCCCTCTTGTTAATAAGTTAACAAGCTTTGGTCCTTGGAGTAAAGTTAGTACCACTATTAACTTCAGAGTTATCATACGTTTTTTGAGGTTTTAGTTTACAACATATTTTGCCAAGTTTACAACATATTTGTTAACAAGGAACTGTGTGTGTGTGAGATTCATTTTTCTTAATTTAAATTTGTCTTGTTTTGTGGATTTAGGTAGGTACTGAATTCCTAATGATGTTTCACAACATTATGCAATCAAAATGTCTCATAAACCTATACAAAAACAAAAAAAAACAATATCAAGTAATTAAATTAGAACAATGTGTTCACATGACACCACAAAACTAGTTATGGAAAAATCATAATGATTCTAGAGTTATTTTTAGCTTTTGGGTTTGTGATAATTTCCCTGAAAACGCACGTGACTTGCGATTACAGAGTGCGCCAAAACTAAATGCATAGGAAAACTATAGTATATAAGGTCTAACTCTTCATACACGAAATATTTTCAGAGCATCATCTAACGGCTGTAACAAAGCCATTTCAAGGGATTTTTTTTATCGAAGTATACTTAAAAAAAAAAATTAAATTACTTGACCCACAAAATAAATAGGTACGGGCTCCCTATTTTTCAACATCCATTACGCTAGATTACTACGTCGTATTTATCTACTGTCATTGTTAGAATTGGGAGTAAAGGTTTTATGCAAAAAGTCTCAAGTAATTTTAGAATTATAATAATTTTGTCAAAACAAAAACATTTTCAATCAAATTTTTTCGTTGTGATGACTTTTTTACTACTTAAAATATTTCGTGTATGAAAAGATAGACCTCATACATAAGCTAGAAATTATCGTAAAATCCTGCAGTCGTCGAACATTCGGAATGTACCTACAAATTCCGATATGTAGGCCATTCTTTGAATTCTTTAAAATCCATTTCTTTCGAATCATCATGAATTAAAATCCTTGCAGGTAGCCAGTACTTACCATTAACAATAATAATCCCACGTTATTAAAGGGGAGCGCATGTTAAGAATCAGGTGACCGTTTTTTTTATGGAGCTCAACTTACCGATCTATACTGATGGTCAGGATCGAAAACCCGTAACACAATGTAAGTAATACCCTTAGAAAACTCTTGATTTCCAAACGGGCCAACGTGTTCTCTTTTCAAACGTTAAAATTGACAATAGACGGTTACAATAAACCCATTAATGCGCCCCACTGGCTTTGCTAAGAAAAATTACGTATCCAAAATCGAGGCAATTTTTTGGTTTATGCATTTAGATAATTCCTAAAAGCCTGTGTAACGAGTTTGTACGAGCAAGCAGGTTTGCAAAACCATTTATTAGCTCAAGTAATAAAAAAATAATCACTTAACCCATTATCCGCCACTGACTAATCTAAGCTGATTTAGATGTTACCTACCCAAGGTAACCTCTAAATAAACTCCTAATCAATATTTCAAATATGTAATGTAATTGATATTACTATAAACTAATATTTACAAGTTATATAAGTAAGTACATACCTTCTTATTTAAAAAAAAATAAAAATAAAAATGAACCCCGGGCGAAGCTGCAGGCAGAAGCTAGTATAACATATAAATAACAGTAGGTCTTGACTGTATCTACTGGATTCAATGAATAACTTTAAAGTGAGCGTATACACATTGTGTTTGTTGCCTTATTTCACTAGTGTATGTGATACGTCTCATTGTCATGAATCACCTGGGATACTGCGGAAGGCGCGAGCGTCAGTTCAATTCAACAACAATCAACAATTTAATAAGCTAAATTGAACTGAGTTGGCGGACCAATTGCCTATGAAAACAAGATTTAGCTAAGGCACTTTTGTACTTTACGTAAAACGTTACGTATTGTGAACAATATAATTTTCCTTTTACCCTCTATATTATAGGGTCATTGCGCCGGTTAGCGACCAGTTAGTTGAGTTGCCCACATTAGATGAGGAAAAAAAAATGTTATCTACACGCAAAATAGTATATGTTAATGTGAATTGGTCCCAAATATAGTCTAGTTTGGATGCAAAACATAAAATAAAATACATTAGTACAAAAATATTTATAAAATGCTGAAAAAGTGAAAATATAGCAAAAACGTCGGTTAGCGACCACTTTCATCAGTTTACGACCACCATGAGCCGGTTTGCGACCGCCCTTTTTAATATGAAAAATATGCTATTAAAACAATTATAATCGCTTTAAAAATATTTTAATTTTTGCCTCTTAATAAAAACAAATATGGTAATCCTTTGGTGTAATGTTTTCTTATAATTAAAAAATAACAATCTTACATTTCGTAGGAACTTAGTCATAGCTGTAATAGAATTAACAATCATTAGTCAAACAATATCCTTAATATGTAGTATAACATTTAAAAATAATCAATATCAATATTTTCAAGTCATCTGGTTTTTAAAATTATTTTAGGAATCGTATTCCGCGTTTCAATAAGTTGTTGCTAGAAGAAGCCATACCTGACGAGTGGTGCAACACTTCGCTGGTGCCCATCTTTACAAATAAAGGTGATGTGCTGGAGTGCAATAACTATAGAGGAATAAACCTAATGGCGCATATGATGAAAGTTTGGGAGAAAGTTATTGAAAGACGACTGAGAGAAGAGTGAAATTTCACGAAACCAATTCGGTTTTATGCCTGGTCGGAGAACGATGGATGCCATTTTTGCCACCCGCCAGCTGTGCGAGAAAAACAGAAGTGCGCACAAAAACTTGGACATGGTGTTCATCGACCTCGAAAAGGCATACGACCGGGTACCTCGTGCGGTTTTGTGGTGGGCCCTTAAAGGGAAAGCTATGCCTGGGAAGTATGTGCAGTTGATCCGAGCGATGTACAGTCGGTGTAGTATCCAAGTCCGGTCTACAGCGGGCACTACCGACAGCTTCAATATGGCTGTCGGCTTGCACCAAGGGTCGGCTCTAAGCGCTTACCTCTTCCTGGTGATAATGGACGCACTTACGTCGGACATCCAGGAAGAGGCTCCCTGGTGTATGCTGTTTGCCGATGACATTCTGTTGGTTGCCGAGAGTGGCCTAGAGGTCCAGAGCAGATTGGAGGTGTGGTGGCAAAGACTGGAGAATGTTGTCCTGAAAGTCAGTAGGACCAAAACAGAATACTTATTCTGTGATTTCGGCGGTCTCTCCAGTCCTGTGCCCATAACACTTGCCGGAACGCCCATACCGATCTATTCCGATTTTCGGTACCTCGGGTCGCTTGTCCAAGGGGATGGCGAAGTAGACCGAGACGTAACGCACCGGATCAACTCAGGATGGATGAAATGGCGACGGGTCACTGGAACAACTTGTGACCCACGGATGCCCCTCAAGTTAAAGGAGACAATATACAAATCCGTGATTAGACCTGTCGTAGTGTATGGATCGGAATGCTGCACTGTGAAGAAGATGGATGAAAGGAGATTGCATGTAGCGGATATGAGAATGTTGAGGTGGATGTGTGGTGTGACAAGAATGGATAAGATAAGGAACGAGTATATTAGAGGAAGTTTAAAAGTTGCGCCACTTACAGAAAAATTGAAAGGTAATCGACTGTCTTGGTATGGACATGTGATGAGGAGGGACGAATCGCATGTGACTAAAAGAGTGATGAATATAAACGTTGATGGATGGAGAGGGAGAGGAAGACCAAAGAAACGATGGATGGATTGAGTGAGGAATGATATAAAAGTTAAAGGAGTAAATGATAGCGTGACGGTTGACAGAGGAGATTGGAAGAAAAAAACGTGTTGCGCCGACCCCAAATAACATGGGATAAGGGCAGGAAGATGATGATGATATTCCACGTTTCTTATTCAGAATTAAGCCAATCTTGTGTCGTGGTCCTTGGGATCTGATACAGTCTACATGTTTCTCTTATTCCCTTCCCTTCTATTCGGATACCATCGAGAGCTTTTTTCAGGGCTTCTTCAGTGTACTGGATAGTCTTTTTCTTTTTTTTTGTTGACTCTATATTATTTGGGAGCTCCATCTAAAAAAAAAGTAATATATAAAATAGTTTATTGTTGTTTTTATGACTAATTTTGTTTTAAACTGAAAAATAATAATATTTAGGTTTCGACAGATTATGTACAACCACATGGTTGCTTGTTAAAATAATTTTTAAACGGACGTGGTGGCATACTTAATGAACTTTCATACTTATTTCTGCTAGCGACCGTTATTTCTCTCATACTAAATTATAGTGGTCGCAAACCAATGTCTTTATTTCGATTATTTTGGTTTGCGACCACCTGTTTAGCACCCAATTTTGTACGTAAATTAAACTAAGTTCTTTCAAAGAAACTGGTGGTCGCTTACTAAAGAACTACATAGAAAAACGTTTACAATGCTACATTCAAAATTGTAACAGTCCTGTATGAAGCATTAGGATCATATTAATCAAAATAAAATACTGCAGTTCTCGTCGGTTTGCGACCATGCGGTCGCTAACTAACGTTTTTGATAAATAAGCATTTCGGTTACCGACCACTTGATTTTATCTTAATAATAGGTTTAAAAATAGCAAAATACAACTAAATAATAAGCAAAACTTATCGATTGTACAATTTAACATCTAACTTGTGTGTAAAACATGAATTATGTAATAATAATTACACTGGAAAACAGCATGTCTGTTGCATGAGATTTTTTACACGAATCTGAATAATTTATCCACGCTGATTTCAAAAATATATCCCGTTTTTATGTAGCAGCTCTAGTTTTGGAGTTACGAAGTGACAGGGTTTTCATTGAAAATGCACATAGTTTAAGTTTAAAAAAATTATTAAATATATTTATTCTGAATAAAATTTCCTTTTTTTGGATTTTCTAGAGTGAGATGTATTATGAGTACTATTTTGAATGCTCCAACAATAATCAGCCATCATATGTTCATTCCAGTACCCCTGATACCTCTCTTCCATAGTGCGAATATCCTGGTGAAAGCGCTCTCCTTGTTCCTCGCTCAGGTCACCGAGATTTTCAGGAAAATAGTCTAGATGGCTGTGAAGGTAGTGAAGCTTAATACTCATGTTGCATCCAAGCCGCTGGAAGTGTATCAGCAACTGTTCAACGTGCTGAATGTAGCCGTCAGACTTCCTATTGCCCAAAAAATTTCTCACTACCCAAACAAACTCTTCCCATGCACATTTCTCGACAGCTGTCATATGGATGATGAAATTTTTATCATTTATCAACTTCCTGATTTGTGGGCCATCGAAAATACCACCTTTGATTTTCTCACTACTCAATTTTGGAAACACTTTTTCAATGTATTTGAAACATTCGCCATCTTTGTTAAGAGCTTTTACGAACTGTTTTATCAACCCCAGTTTTATATGCAAAGGAGGCAATATAATTCGGTCTCTGGACACTAGTGGAGCATTAATTACATTTTGCTTACCGGGAATCAAAGCCTCCCTGGAAGGCCAGTCTCTTTTTGTCCAGTGCTCAGCTTTAGCTCGGCTGTCCCATAAGCATAGGAAACAGGGATATTTTGTATAGCCACTTTGTTGGCCCAGGAGAAAATTTACCATTTTCAAATCAACACATGCAACCCAGTTATGTTCCTTGTACTTGATTTTGTCGAGAACTAAAGATATTGTAGGATATTCTTCTTTAACCTTTGTAGAATGAGCAATAGGTAAGGAACCAAGTTTGTTACCATTATGTAAAAGTACACATTTCAAACTTCGTTTTGACGAATCAATGAACAACCGCCACTGATTTGGATTATACTCTTTTAATCCCATTGCAGTCATTAGGCCCGGAATATCAGTACAAAACACAAAATTATCTTTTTTAGTAAAGAAAGGAAGTAAATCCTTTTCCCTGTTGCGGTAGTACGATATCTTGGTTTCTCTGGTCAACAAATTTCTTTCTTTCAATCGGGAAGCTAAAATTTCTGATGCCGTTTTAGACAGTCCAAGGTCCCTGATCAAGTCATTTAGATCATCTTGATTTAGTGGTCGGGGACTACCGTAGCAATCAAAATCACTGTCACTACCACTGCCGTCGTTTTCGATTTGTCCGCTGCACTGGTCTGGATTTTCCGAAGAAGTACATGGCTGCTGTGGTGTTGATGTGTCACTAATACTCAAGACTGGTCTTATGGCAGATTTTAAGTTTGGATATATCCACTTAGAGCAATTTTTGTGGTTTATTCCTATGATTTTCGTTACACAGAAATAACAGTCGTCATGATGGTTGGATGGTTCACGCCAAATCATAGGAGCTTTGTACTTAAAAGTGGGTCTTTTTTTGTTTGCCCACAGTCGCAAAGATTCAACACAAGTTTTGCATACCAAACTTGGTATCCAAGGTTTAGCGTTTGACGGCAACGGAAACCCAAAGTAGTCGAAGTATGCATTTTTCACAAAGTCCGACACATTCAAACGAAATTTTTGGAACATATATTCTCCACAAATAACACAAAAACAATAAGGATTATTTAAACACGTCCTTCTTGAGGAAAACATAATGAAATTTATAAAGGAACTAGTTAAGTTACACCGCTATTGATAGAAACTACCGACTACTTATGTAAATTCAAGACGGTACCTGTATCTCACTAACTAGAGCTGCTACAAATAATCTGAGGGTAGATTTGAAATCAGCGCACCAAAATTAGTAAACAACAGTACAAAAACTTCATGCAACAAAAAAAAAGTTTGATTTTGTTTTTTTGTGTTACCTTTGAGCGCCGCGCGCCGTGTTATTTTTTCTCTAACTCGCCGTACGTTTACTCACCACTGAATCAAGAGGCGCACTGAGAAATTTATTTTCGGAGCTGGGTTAACCCATTTGTTTCAAACTGTGTAAATTCTTATTTCATAATTAATTATAAAGCACGTTAGATTTATTTTTTATTTATGTTACCTCTACAAATACTATTATCTTGATTTAAAGAAACTTAGTCCGTCAAATGGTCGCCTACTGAAGGTGGTCGCGCTACCGGCGCAACGACCCTACCTGGTCTACTATAAATTTTTGCTAATGATGATGCCATGCCATCTTCTGTTTATAAGAATACAAGTAAATAGTAAAGTAACTGGCTGACTTAACGCAGTTGTAGGTACTTTCTAGCTAGTAACTACATTGATACATTCCTAAATGATTATGCAAAAGAAGCTAATTCTGAAGCAATTTTCCGCATCGTCGGTACCTATTAATACCTTTTGACTCAAAAGTTATACTTAGAATTAACTGTAAGGCTAAGTTCATTCCAAGCTCAAGAAATCGATAAACCTTGACGATAAAAAAATAAGTTCTCGATGGTAAGGCGAGATGATGAGAGCATTGGCTTCATGGATGAATTTAAAATTCGAATGCTGTTGAATGACTAGTATTTAATGACATTAAATTATGGAGTTCAGAATGTTGTTGTATGGATGTGATATTTTAAATGGACCTAAAATATATGTAATTTCAATACATCTTCATTTCATTTTCATGCTCATCTGGAAAGTAAGGAAAACAGTGTATTAGCCGCTTAATTGTCAAAGTTACGCACTGCTTTATTATGTGGCTTTGTACCGCAGCTTGTTTATATGTCAGGGAAAACCACATTGACCAGAGTTCTTCAAATTCCGGAAATATCAATCATTAACTTCCTTTTGCTTCCAACGAATAATTTGTTGTGGATCTCATGATCATTTTGAGTCATTTGTTTCAGGAATTTCAATAGATACCTTATGGGAAAAAAAAAAAAAGTGAAGAAATGGTATTATTGCATAAATGATGCTTTGCCTTATTAATGTTTTTAACGGCTGCTGCGCTGCGTGTCGCGGGTTCGATTCCGCACGGAACAAATATTTGTATAGCCTACAGGTAGTTGTTCCGGGTCTGGCTGTTTGTGTATGTGAGCTTAAATGCTTGTAAACGCACCCACGATACAGGAGAAATTCCTAGTGTGGGGCAACATTAAAAAAAATATACAAATGCAAAAATAGTCACGCCTAACGGCTTAACGGATTTGAAGGAGATATCTCTCACAGATATACTATGGGTTATCCTTAGGACATGGGAAACTTTTACCCCATTTAAGTACATTTCCGGGGATAATTTTTCGCGTAATTTTCAACCTGCACGCGAATAAAGCCACGGGCAAAGTTATGATAGCAGCAAAGTCGTGACCTGGTAATGTTATGATTTATTTATTTATTTATTTATTTACACTTCAAGCACAAAAGTACAATGGCGGACTTAATGCCATAGGCATTTTCTACCAGTCAACCTTTGGGTGATGCAGAGACAAACAGTGGTAGGTGTATCTGAAAATAGTTATAATTTATACTAAGATGATGATGATGATTCGTTTTCGAGCAGATCATTGCACGCCACACGATGACGCATTGTAACGTTCAAAGTCCATTTTATTACATCTCATTTCATTTGTTTACTTTTGGACATAATAACATAATCTGGAAATACAAACAAAATTGCGCTTTTGTCCTTTAAAAAAAAAGGCAAAATGCTATGATAATAAACTGATAAGGAACATTGGTCATTTACACAGTTAAATTATTTTTTCAATCTCACTTAATCTTTTTTACATACCATTTGTATGTTTACTAATACAACATTCGTTCGTAAAGATAAAAAGCGTTAAGTTTACAATTGAGTTACTACTTTTATAGGTTAATCTTGGCTAGATTAAACTGCACTAAAACAATAATGCCTACTTACCGGCATTATTTTTAGAGCTGATTTCACCAATGAAACTTGAAGGCGATTAGCACATCTAAACGACGTTTAAGTGTCTAAACACACTAAGCCGAAGTTACGCGACCGAAGTTCAGCACAATTACGCCTGCAATGCTATTTGAATTACTGACGACACACTTTGCCGAAATTACGTCGCGTCATAGCGTACAGCCTAACTTCGGTCGGGCGTAAGTTCAGCGGCAACTTATTCTGTGAGCACACTACACGACCGAAGTTCGGTTCGATTTCCAAAGAAGATCCGGGGGCGGGTAGCAGCGGGTAGCCGCCCGACAGCGCTCGAGACACTGAATACACACACCAAATTGCGGAACTGAATTTCTGCCGCGTAAGTTCGGCACTTATGGTGTGTCATATCAGCCGAATAAGTCAGAATGTAAAATCAGCCGCCGAACTTCGGTCGCGTAACTTCGGCATTGTGTTTAGACACCAAGAGCTGTGTCAATATTCCCATATTTGCCCTTAGTCTTCTTAGATCAGTGACCTTGTCGTTACTCCAATCCTATCAGGTTCCTACCTAACTCAAGATTCTGTCAAACGTTACCCCAGTCAGATACACTTCTTTGAAGTTCATTACATTTGCTCCCATTATAATTCTAAGTACCCGGTGCCGCGAGCCTGTTATTCAATCTGCCAGTATGCATCCGTATCAGTGACAAAAAAAAAAACAAAATATAATATTTGTCGAGGGGCCTTGACAAATATTATGTTTTGTTTCTTATCACTAAGCACAGCTTTTATTTTTACGTATCCTGAAAACCACGAAACCCTTTATTTAACGATTGTCAGCAGTGACCCTAGCTCAAGATCAGATCACAAAAATCCATTAGGAATAAAATGCAGTGCATACACATCTCCCTCAAATTAACTCAAACTCCAATCGGTCATTCTACAAAGGGCAGAGTATAGGCTGCAAATAATACGCCTTTGATTTAATAGGTATATATAGGTACTCGTAGTATTGAGAAATATAATCACACAGAGTAGTTACTTGAATAAGTCATGTTGCAATATAAATGATGCTATTATCGACTGGCGCGTGTAATAGGGCAAGATGGTTTTGTTCACAGTGATTAAGCATGTCTAGGTTCTCTTTCCGTACAAATTTTGTTGTCTTGAGAAGATGACGAGGTCATCTTAAATGTAGTTAGTAAAGAATAATCAATTTTATCTGTAAACCTTTAAAAGACTCTAAAGTCGGCAATCCCAGAGATCAAGCCCGATAGCGTTGCCAGGTCACCAAACCTAATAGCCGGACAGACCAGCTAGTTTGGCCGGACATTTGGGTAGAAAGGCCGGACACCCTACATTATTGAGGATTTTTTGTCTCAGTATTAATAGGTACGACAAAAAAAATGTATGTAAAATCAAGCTTTTTTTATTATTGTCATAAATCTTGTTAAATTCTAATGAAATAATAAATAAAATCGAATGCCAAACCAGTCTTAAGTAGGTACTTTACTATTAATCAGTCAAATAGTCATCAGTCAATGTAAAAAGCCTCACAAAAGCCGGACACCGTTTATTTTGGCCGGACACGCAATCAAAAAGCCTACCTACGTCCGGATTTATCCGGACGCCTGGCAACCCTGAGCCCGACCAACATTAATCAGGTGATCAGTTGGTTATGAATATCCAAGTACCATTACAGCTACGGCCAGTCTTATACCCTGGTTGAGGTAGATATTCGCGAAGTACAAATCCTACATCTCGCCGAGGGATCATATCCAAGCCATGATGAGTTACGCAATTAGAATGTTTACAAACCTCAAGATTGCAGCCGCTACCGCTACTCGCTAAGGCATCTGTGTGTCCTTTTAATGACTTCTCTTTCAATGAAAAACGAACAACCTAATGATAATGTATATATTTCTGTTAACAGGGCCATTAGGTGACAAATTCGCAAGATTATGGGAAGAAGAGGTGCAAAGAGCGGGAGGGAAGAGAAAACCTAGCCTTTTACGAGTAATATTAAGAGCTTATGCGGCCAGATGTATGCTGTATGGATTTGTTCTACTAGTGATGGAATGTGGCATAAGGTAAGATTACGTTTTCTTTGACCTCCTCTGCAATTTCCGTTGGAGCCCTATCATGTGTCATGGCGGCCAGTAGATCTCACTTAAACACATTTATGCTATGTCATCGCTTATCAGTACCTATAAGCCGTTTATGGTTTACCGGTGGCGGTTTGGCCTTCCTTGAAAAGCAGGATCGATTTAACTGTGCAGCTGCCAACGTTTTTTCTTTAGTAACAGTATTTTTTACTTTTCAATTTACAAAATTAAAAGTATTGATTTCGTTTGGTTTATTTATTTGTTTAAGGTAGATAGATAGAGACCAGCGTTGCCAGTTTTTTTTTTTCCAAGTCGGGATTTTGGAACTTTTTGAGTGAAAAAAGTGGGATTCTTTCGTCGAAAGCGGGACAGTAAAAAAACGTATATAATTAATCAGAAGTTTTTAAATATTATCTTTTTATTTGAATTCAAATTACGTTTACGTTATAATAGATAGCAAAAATAGCCATAGAAAATGTATTTTAATAAAAATGTAATATTAGATTTACCCTATCGTTAAATAGTTGAGTCTTATTCGTCTTCTGAATAAAAAAAAAACAGAAATTAAAATCAAAAAAGTTCAAATAATAGTCTGTGGAGTGCGTGTTACAAATTGCAACTTACACTAAGAGAATAATTATTTATAAGAATTATTTATTCATGATATTTCTGTGAAGATTTAACTTCTTTTAAAGTTTCCTTTCCGCCCATGCTTCCTCAGCACGCTGCACGCGCGGTCGAGTTATCCCCGAAAAGCGGGACTGAGCCTGTCCCGCGCGGGACATTTAATTTTGATTTAAGAATCGGGACGTCTGGCAACGCTGATAGAGACGTACCTACGAAAGCAGGAAAAAACTGCCAAAACTCGACTGTTTATTTGGGAAAGATTGTGTTTATTTCAACGTATTTTAACAAAAGTGTTCTCGGAAAGAAACCCTTATCTGAGAAAACCCATACAACTGACGAATGTATGCTGTCTGATCAATAAGGGGTGCTACGACTCGACCATACAATGTGTTCAAGTCATCGGCATGATTTGGCACAGACCGGGCGGCAAAACCAAATGCATATTTTACCGCTCGGCTAAATCATGCCGAACGGAACATGAGTGTAGCACGCCTATGAGATCAGACGAAGACGAAAATGTACACGAGCCTGAACAAAACTGGTCCAAGGACATATTGAAATCGTATAAAAATAAACTGATTGCGGTATTTCAGTACGATCTATTAATAGCAGAGTACTGTTACGGGGTCATATATGTGTTTTCCTGTATTAATGGTACCTATAGTAGGGCGGTGTTACAATGATAAGATAGGAGCTTCGATCAATATGCAGCGTTTTGCGCCAAAATTACTTTGTGTTTGCTTTTATACTCTTCCCACGCGATATACTGCAAGGAAAGTGTGTATAAGTATAGTTATATAAAATACTAGTTTAATAAATTATTCTTATCTTATCGCCTAATTATTTAGCAATACATTTACGTGCGAACTATTTGCTAGCTCCAATGTTATCCAGACGGTTATTTGTTCACGTCTGGCAGAAATTTACACCGTGACTCAGGGTCGTGGATCCCACTTTATCTCAAAATTCGACTTGTTGTTAGCGCAAGGCTGCAAGCCCGAAACTGAATTCATAATCAAACTATTAGATAAATACACAATTTTTATAGTCGCTTTTATCAGTTTTTCCATGGGACTATAGCACAACTTGTTGGTCACACATAAATAACTAAACATAAACACATGTGACTGTTCCTAAATTACCCAAGGCTGATAAAATTTTCGATTTTCCTAAATCATATTAATATTAGTATTAGTTTTTCCTAAATCATATTAATATTAGTACTAGTTTTTCCTAAATCATATTAATATTAGTATTCGTTTTTCCTAAATCATATTAATATTAGTATTAATGTCGGTTTTCCCCTGAGAATTACTTTCGATACGTAAGTATAAAGTCGCACTATTGTGACTCCAAAATCTCCAAAGCCAGGATGTTGAGCGAAAATAGAATAAAGAAACCTTGAAACTTGCTACATTGTACCCGATGACATGACCCAGTTTCTGAGTCACCATAAAAATTATGTCGAGTCATTGAACAGACACAAACAAAACAACCCTGCACCTATGTCATATGTGTTCACAAAACAATAATTGTAATAATATTACCGATTTGTTTATATTTAAAGGTGATTAACACTATGAATCACATGTTTTTGTGTAATAATATTACTAATATTCAAAGATAAATAAGGTGAAAATGTTGAGAGAGTATTGACACTGAACTGTTGTGATTCTGTGGTGTTATATCGGAGACCTTATGATCTTTCTAGTAGTGTAAACTGAATTCTATTTGCCTAACTGTCAAGATAATAAGCGCTTTCGTGTAAATATTTAGACTTAATTAAAACCTTTCTTAAGTTCTGCCAAAACTTAGGCGGGCCGCGTGAGGGAGAGGACAGCGTCCTCCCTCCACCCCAGCCGTAGTGGTAGACGCCCACGGCGCCGGACGTCTGCAGACGATCTCCGGCCACCGTAGGCGCGGGCATGCGGGCGGCGAGTAATGGGCGACTCGCTGTCCAACCATGGACCATGCCCGGGTCGACGGCGCGTTGTGTTCCACGCGCGCCTCAAAGAGTGTCAGCATAATGACAGGGCCCCCCTCTAGAGGGCCAAAGCCTGCCGGTGTCGCGGGACTTATAGAACTACCGTGACCCTGGAACATAAAGGCTATTGAAGGACTCCGTAGATTTTAGTCAGTACAAGTCTGACAGTCCCTCCCACTCTGCCCTGGGTGGGAGAACTCATTTAATGATTTTACGACGATAAAAAAAAAAAAAAAGTCCTGCCAAAACTTAGGGGAACCAGAACGGCAGATCATAATAATATGGTTCGTAACAAGAAAAAAATACATCCGCTCAATTTGCGCGCAGCGTGGATTTTGTCTAGCTAGATCTAGGCGGGTATCACAGAATAAAATTAAATAATAGTACCAACGTGCGGTATTCATAAATCAAATTAGTATTCAAAACGCATCAGCGTGTGGTCATAGATCGATGATGTGTATCGTGTCGAAAATCTAATGGATTCCATGGATTTATAGAAGAGCTTGGTTATCGCACTTTTTTTTGTTAGCCTGAACTGCCCCACTTCTGGGCAGAGGCCTCCCCCCACTTCTTCCACTTTTCGATATCGATGTTGCGATTCTTCTCGCCAAAATAGAAACTGCAGACATGCTTCCGATGGCTAGATTGAGTTGCTATTAAATGGTGCATTGTATCTAGTGACAAATATCATAGCCTTCATAACTTTAATGTTAAATACATGTCTACTAGCTCTTTACATTTCCGTATTGTCATCTGTCTACCGCAACTCATTGACTTGACATCCTAAAAAATTAACACCTATTCAAAGTTTTAGGAAATGACGCGGTTTTCCCATTCGAAAATAGCTTTTCCTGTTACTCAAGGTCTGCTCACATTTTGTACTTAGATGGTGAGATTTTTTTTTTTGAGTTGGCCCTTATGGTCTCCCACTCCTGGGCAAAACCCTCCCCCCATTCCCTCCACTTTTATAAGTTAAGATACTAAAAGGGCCATCACGAGAACAACTAAGTATGTAAGGTACTAAGAAATAAGATGATAGTTTTTCCATGATAACAAAAAATGACGTGACAATTGCATGCTCTGTCACATGATAATCGTATAAGCGTGACGAACATAGAATCGCAGGAAGTTCTTGTCATACGATACGAGTATAATATTTAGAAAAAACAATTGTATACATATAACTCTGTCTGTGATATGATAAGTATGTGGTTGTGGACCAAACTATAGTGTAAGTCATTATACTAAGTCACTTGGTCTTCGGTGTTCTCGGAATTGAAATATAAACTTACCCTAATTTTTGTCCGGCGCTCGGTTCGAGAGAGAGATTTGTAAAGAAACCTTCAGGAAAAAAAATAAAAAGGAAATAGAGTAAAGGGCCATCTAGCTCGCCGTCCGGCCGTCTTATGGCGACAGGCCGTGTCGACGGCGCGTTCGTATTCCACGCGCGCCTCAAAGAGATGTCAGCAACGATGTAGGGGTCTGCAAGGGCCAATGCCTGCCGGGGCTGCGGGACTGTTAGAAAGAGATACCGTGGCCCTGGAACACAAAGGGCAAAGAAGGAACATGGATGGGTTTTAGTCAGTACAAGTCTGACACTCCCTTCCGCTCCGCCCAGAGTAGGGGGGGGGGGGGGTCATTTGATGATTTTCCACCTGAAAAAAAGGCCCGGTGTCACCATTGAAACTGAACGCAGCCACGATCAGCATCTAATCAGCTGTTAGTGTCATAATTGTTACGGATTATTGACACCGTCGCTCTTGAACGCAGTTTAGATGTGCTGATTGCGCTGTATCAGTGACATTCACCCTAAGTAGCGGTACACACCACCTACAGTCCTACAAGAATGACACGACCAGGTTGATAGTCGTACCTTGCACGATCGCATGTCCTCAGTTGTTCGATCAAGAATTCATTATAAATCATGAATCGTAAAATGTCACAAAATCCAATCGTAAAAAAAATAAGTACATATTTCTTATAACAGTGTATACGAAATCATGCAGACCTAAAACGTCTCGATCTAAAATCATGAATCAGCATTTTCGTATAGTCAGAATCTCAAGATCAACAAGTATTTGTCTATTTAGAGAATATAATTTTCTTAAAATAAAATAAAAAACCTGTAAAAATAGTGTTGAAAGTATTAACTCAATTTCTTTTAATAGTTAATATTACCTGTTTCTAATATATGAACGATGTTCCATGACATCAATCATCGTACTAGGAAATGTCCCACCTACCACACACGGCGACACATCAAGCAATACATTTCCAGTATAACATGGCCTCGCTTTGTATAGATTTCCCGCACAATGAGAGATCCGCTTATACTGGTTTTGTATAGCTTGATTCGTCATCGTGCATACCTAATTACTTATTATACAATGTCGAGGTCCGTTCTATACTCGTCCGTCGCCACGGTGACGTAAAAAATCAACAAGCGTCATGCTAACTCGTATTGTTTGTTTTGGCAATTTAAAGGTCTTTGTAGATAATCTGAAACACGATCGATAGCGTGCATCTTCGACTGTTCTTCTTATAGGACATTGATGACAGCAAGGTTGCTTTTTGTATACAGGGTAGTAAAAAATCTTATGCACAATGCGGCGGCACTTACGTAATGTGGACATAATTCCACGTGGTATTTACCTACCAGTGAGGTAGAATAGAAATGGCGTATTACCTACATACTTAGTAAAATGCAATTTACTGAAGTATTTAAACCGTCAAAGACTGAAGCCCTTGAGTTGATTTGGCAAGTCGCTAGAGGTACTTATGTAATTTTAATTTGCATCTAATTTCTTGTAAAAGATTATTATAGGTACATACATGATATGATAATGATGGACAGGTCTACGAGGACAGCCATTAAGAGAATTACCCGCTATTACTTTACGAAGTAATGGAGGCAAACACGTAAACATAGAGTGATAAATTAATAAGAAAATGTCCAGCTGTTAAATGATTTGTAATGGTACGGCATTGGCTTGCTTGTGTTGCCATGACAACTTTGTTAACATTTACGACGGCGTTGTTTTTTTGCGAAGGCTCGGGAATATTCTAACGTTGTGTTTTTATACGTCATACATAACGTAACGAAATCACCGTTAACTAGGTAGCAGTTAAGTTATAAATAGGGATATTTATACGAACATTAGTCAGTAAATTAAAACTAATATAAATTCTAAGCTTATTTCCTATTTCAGCAGATTCCAAGCAAGCACAGCGCAAAATAACAGTCAAAATAACAGATAATGAAGTATTTAAAAATATTAAAATGCAGCCAGTTTACTATCGGCGTACGATGAATCTTTGAAGTTCACATCACCTTGTTTTCTAAACACGTGTATGTTTCTTGCCAGCGCTGTTATTGACAGACTATGTTGTGCAAATAGATTGGACTGGCAATCAGCAACAATAAGTATGGGGAACATGTACTTAACTGGTCTCGGATATGTCTACAGGCGCTGTAAATACTGTCGTGATTAAATCTCGATCGAATTTAAAATCGATGACAAATTTAACGAGCATTGTAAAGCTTTTATAGTTTAAAATTAACATAATTATCACCGATACGAGAGGTCATGGTTTCCGGGGAAACACCTCACCTAATTTATTGATCAAGTCTCGTAAATTTTTTACTGTTCGATTATGCGTTTCCTAGTTGAAGGTGGCCCACTTGCTAGTGTCCAAAGTGTCCACGTGGCCCAAGTACTTTGATAAAATGGACTGTCGATCTCGATATGAAATAAGAAGGTAAATAAGTTGAAGGTTAGGTAAAATATGAAGATACATTTCTCGTTAAAAGCGTGCTCAAAAATACAGGCAACTGGCAAACAACATAGCCTTTACACGTCACCGTTGTTTGCTCGTGACCTCGGCCGTGTAATATCTGTATTATCTAACAGCTTACCGTCCGTCGCAAAACCGACGAAAGACGCGAGCCAAACAGGTCATTAATCCTTCGACCGTTAGCGGATTCGAGGATTCTTGCATCTTGCGACTTCGATAAACTTGTGATCTGCTTTTGTTTTGACTGTATTGTATAATTTATAAGTGAAGTGTGAAATTATTTATTTTATTTTGGCCAGTAATTTACTCATCTCTGCGCACTGGGCATTTGGAAAAAAAAAATTTAACCTGTGCCTCCCATAGCTATTTTTTTATTTCTAAGTAAAATGCTTATTCTACGCAACTATAAGTCACCATTTCGTAATACATGTAAACATAAATTGAGCTATTAATAACTGAAGATTTCCACTATTACGACGTACGCCGCCGCCGTAATATGAAGTCACGATACTTGCCAATTTCCCATTGATTGGTACGATATTATTTCCTCGTTCAGTAGCCTACCATTACAATGCTTTTCTTGACGTTTCATTTCTTAAGAAAATAACGAATATTTATAAAATAACTGTATGTTTAATGCTATTCATAACCACTCTTGATCTATGCTGAGTTTTTCACTTTGTATATTGTGCTTTCGTTGAATGTTCCTGCCTTATATCAGAGCTACTAGAAAGAATACAATTATAAAGGTATTTGCTGTCTTTCATATTGGATGGTCTTGACCTTATTCTGAAAAATAATTGACGCATAAATGATTTATCACTGTAACACATTATTTCAAAGAAATCATCATCTGCTTAGCCTTTTCTCAACTATATTGGGGTCGGCTTCCAGTCTAACCGGATACAGCTGAATACCAGTATTTTACATGGAGCGACTGCCTATCTGACCTCCACAACCCAGTTAGTACTGGGTAATACGATACCCCTTGGTAAGACTGGTTGTCAGACTTTTGGGCCACTGACTACCTAACGACTGTCAAATATCTACAAATGACAGCCGGGTCCAACGGCTTAATGTGCTTTCCGAGACACGGAGGAAACTCGGTATGTAATGGGCGGTTACCCATCCATAGACCAACCTAGGCAAGCACGACTTAACCTAAAGATCGATCCGAGCGGCTGTTATTATTTAGCCACGAGCTCTTCCACATTATTTCCAAGAAATACAGCATAAATAAATCGTGAAAAACTATAGCTGGCATATAGTTGGCGACTGAAACTTTCAGTAGTACAATACTTCAATAATTTAATATTCATTGACTTACCCATTATGTCTGTTGCCAAGTTGTACATCTATTTATTTAACTTCCTGTCAACAATGTTGGACGAAGTCATTACGAATTGACCCACGTCCCACTTTACGCTTATTTTTTACAGATATTAAGAACATAGTAGTCTTACCAAGAGGTAGATTTCGTTTCCCAGTGACTGTAGCGTTGTAGAGGTCAGATAAGCAGGCGCTCCATGTAAAATATTGGTATTCAGCGGGATCCGATTAGTCTGGAAGCCGGCTCCAATTTATACAGGGTGTAAACAGACCCTTCACATAGCCGTCAACCAAGCATTCTGTACATCAAACTAAGTAACTTTACGCAAAAATTATTGCTGGGAAACGACTTTTTTTTTGGGTGAAAAATCACGTTTTACGGTAAGACTCGATGGAAAGCTCTCAAAGCATTGTGCTGATGGATGAATAGTAATGGGGTCGTGGAGGTGTGTAAAGTAAAAATCTTACATTGAAAACATGTATTTTTAAAAAAACTTGTGAAAAAGTTGGAACTTTGACCCCCAATATCTCCGTAACCAGATGGTTCCCAGGTATGGTCTAGAACAAAAAAATGATCGCAAAGACGGGGAGAACAAGTGCTTTTCGTTTATGTTAAGGGTCTATTTACACCATTTATAATGTAATAGTGTTGTTTTACCACCCCTAAGTAACTTTTGTGGTGCCAACCACAAAAATAATTAAGGGTACGTTGCGTTGTTTATACGCATAGTAAATGCTTACGAGGTACTAACGTATAGTATGGCACGTTCATTACACAGTAGCACGTCATTGTATAGCTTCCATTCCATTAAATTCGCAATAGGTCTGTTGGTCGGTTTCCCAATTCAATTGTCACATTAGCCTATTGTAATTCGCAGTATATTGATCGACGTCATAATGACGGCGCATTTAAATGTCATGTCATTAAAAGATACCTAATTTATTTTTTAAGGTAAGTACTGGTTTCGAGTTCCCGTTTCTCAGAGCAAAGTATTATTAGGAATTTCTCCAGTCCAGAAATCCAGATTCTGGAATTCTGCCAGGTTGATGGCAATAGGCTCACCCGGCTTCTTTAATTGAGACTTAAATAAATAAATATGACGGCACGGTTGGCGCAGTGGCTGAACGATCGGCTGCTGCGCTGCGTGTCGCGGGTTCGATCCCCGCACGGAACAAATATTTGTATGATGTACAGGTAGTTGTTCCGGGTCTGGCTGTTTATGTATGTGAGTTTAAATGTTTGTAAACGCACCCACGATACAGGATAAATTCCTAGTAGGCAAAGGTTTAAAAAAAAAAAAAAAAATATGTCATTTCTGAAGTACCTTCACTGAAATAATAGTAAGAACCTTTATGCTGTTTGTACCTATTGGTTCAAGTGGGATTTTAAGTAGTAAACAAAGTACTTAATTATTGCTAAATTATTTACTAGAATACAACAAGCTGGCATATTAAAGTTTCTGACGAGTAAACACGACACTATCTCTTTCGTTTCGTGTTATTCAGCTAAAGTAAGCAAGCGAAAATGGACTTTGTATGGTGTGGGAGACAACATGGTCTTGGGTACAAAGTCGAGTAAGTATGTGTTTTGGATTAACATTTTTTGCCGCTCTTTAGATCAATAATAAAAGGCGAAAACAAAGTCCAAAGTTAAAAAAACCTGTCTTGTATTTTTTTCTTTTAAAATTAAATTAGAGGCATACCTCATATTATATTGGGTGACTGGTTATTAGTGATTGACACTTACAACACGTGGTTGTACTTATCAATATGATAAATAATTAAAAGTCCTGAAACCGGGAAAAAAAAAACATATACCAAATTTTCTTGACAAATGTGAACAGCTATAACTTGTTATGTAGATAATATATTTTTTCCCACGAAAATAACTGACGACATACACGAATCTCTAAAACCCCTAGTTTGCAAAATAAACCATTATAAACTATTTACAGTTTATTCAGCAATAGCAACAAATGATTCATTCGACCTACTGTCTTATCTCTATTGTTTGAAAATTAAAAGCTAACATTACTCTACGCAAACGCCATGGGAGGCGTGCATGCAATCCGCAATTGTACACAATCAATACGCCTTCCTGTGTACTTCGTACCATCCGACTTAGGGCCTTATCATACTAGCGGATTGTGAGCGTCCTCAAAGCGGAGCGGGCGCGCAACGAACACGCCGCGCATTCGCAGCAAATCCAAATTCTTCGATGCTTTCGTTTTCGTCTCCGGCGTTTTCGAAGTAACAAAGCCAACAGCAGTGTTTCCTCGTCGGAATCCATTTTGTTACTCAGTGTATTGTACGTCGTTAATTCGCTACAAACAGGCGTCGAAAACGTTGCGTATTTGCCACGCGTCCGCGGCGTCCTGGCTGTGCAGCCGTAGCGTGTTCGCAACGCATTCGCTGCGCGCCCGCTCCGCCTCGCAGTCGTTCGCAAACCGCTAGTATGATAAGGCCCTTATTGTCATGCCAAAATGTGTCAGACTAATACTTCAGCTCAGACGTAATGCGAGGCGCCTTAACTATCTGCCGTGGTTTGCGGTTTTCCCTATGCCTTTTAGTAGGTTATGTACCTACTCCTGCTCCTTTGTCAATAAGTATTTGATATTACAATTAGATGCTTGTAAAGGAAAAGCGTATTGTTTTCACTGAGTATTTTTCTTGTAAGGAATTAGCGGATGTCAAGACCTTACCGGCTGATATGTTTTATTTATTTGTCAATAAGCTCGTCCCCTATTTATTACATGAGATACATAACTGGCTCAATTTTGGTATACTTATGTACAGTCACGAGCACATATATGTATACACTTTTCTAAATTTGAAGAAATAACGATTGTAACTTGGAGATAGGAACATTTTCATAAAAATATGAGTTCCAGAATACTATGTTCGTAACAACATGATAGTTTAATCAGAACAGTAGGAGAAAAACACTTTTAAAGGTTGTTAAGTGTTTACATATTGGTGTTCGTGACTGTACACCTCTGCCTTACCCTTAGGGGACTACAGGCGTGATGTTTTGTTATGTACTTTTTAAGTGAAAGAAGCAAGTCTCAAGCTTGTTTGCTATCTTCTCATAACTTTTCTCTCAAACACTACCTACAGTACCTACCTATGTTGTTTTTGTGGAAATCCAGTCGTTACATAATAATAGGGTGGTCTTATATAATGTTAGTGAGTGAGACTGTGCTCTACCCCCTACACCATCCTTTTCCGTATTGTAGAAACTTTTTATTGATTCCTCTTATTTTCCTCCTCAGTCTTGTGATGTAAGTATTTTGGCATCTTAAATATCGGTTGAGGTTTTTTTACCAAAGTATAAAACTTAGGTGTATGGGAAATTCCCATTTAAATATATTTGTAAACGTCTTTTTTGATGAGTACCGTTCACAGCTGCTCAAACAGTACTATAAATGAAATGAAATTTATTATTATAAGATGGTTATTAAAAACACTTTTACAAGTCACTTTTTTTTTTTTCAAACTTTATGTGGTCGAAGTTAGCTATCTGTCTATTCTGAGAAGAAACAGACTCAGAGGTCACAAGTCTCTTAAAGCCCAGACATAGACACTTGTCAGTGTCGTAGGAGCAACTATGTATACACTAACTATCAGTAGCGAAGGGTCAATTATTGTAAGAAGTAAGCCGGAGTACGTATATTTAATGTGATTTTATTATTTGTCTATAAAATACTGACTGTGACAGTTTTCAAAGGGAAGCCGGTAGGAATCGAGTTGGATGGAACCTTCGCCACTGCTAACAATATGGGAACTGAAATAAACGTATGAAAACGAATTCTTCGACTGTCCCTAGGTAAACTATCAAAAAGTGTTTACTTTACAGAACAGCGATTTGAAGTTTATTTTGTGGATTCCCTACACGAGTTGGAAATATTTTTTTAAACAGATATAGTCATTAATGACAAAGTTATCCATATAATAAAATTCAAATTACTGTCCTGTACTTTTCACTTTCGATATTTTACCTAGGTTTGGTTTACCTAGGCGTTCTGTTTATAAATATGATGGAATTGCAGACAAGGCATAAAGGCAATCTAGTCGTAGTTCAGTTTCCACGAAAAAATACCTACACCGATCCATTTAGTAATTACACTATCTTGTAAGTTAATGTAAACAAAACAAATCTACGTATGGCTTTTTTGTTTATGCCGACGAAACAAAATGCATATGTTTGTAAACAGAGCTACAGGAATGTGAAACATACTAAAGTATTTTGTTCTTGAATTGTTTTGTTTTGTAAACAAATATGGCGTAGCAATTAAGGTATCGAGCAATCTCAACGGCGTAGAAACGGTTAGATTAACCGTGTCCATGGAATAAAAGAGAATTAGTCGTCATTCACCTTGTTTCGGGACCTGACACCGCACTGTGTGACAAATTCGCCAATGTGGTGCTTTATGTGATCAACTCAATCCGATTCCGCGTCTATACAAGGTGTAAACAGACCTTATACATAGCCGTCAGCCAAGCATTCTGTACATCAAACTATGTAACTTAACGCAAAAATTATTGCTGGGAATCGACTTTTTTTTTGGGGTAAACAATCACGTTTTACGGTAGGACTCGATGGAAGGCACTCAAAATATTGTGCTGATGGATGGATTGAATAGTACGGGTGTCGTGGAGGTGTGTAAAGTAAAAATCTTACATTAAAAACATGTATTTAAAAAAAAGCTTGTGAAAAAGTTGGAACTTTGAACCCCAATATCTCCGTAACTAGAAGGTTCCCAGGTATGGTCTAAAAGAAAAAAATGAACGCAAAGACGGGGAGAACAAGTGTCTTTCGGTTATTTAAGGGGTATATTTACACCCTTTATAATATAATTTAGTCTCGCGAAAATTCTGAATAAACAACCGACATAGCGATAACTACAACTGTTAAAAAATTAATGATTATATAAAAAGATACCTACATAAAATTACGATTTAATGTTTTCAAATCACCGTTTTACACACAAACGTGTGAATTGACGGTTTATAAATCAAGTGTTTATGTAATACTTAACTATTATATATTGATACTTAAAGAGATAAGCACCTTTAGGTATTGTTACATTACTCATCGGTGATTTCTAGCTGTCAATAAGTGCAGATTGCTTCAGATGCAGTAGAAGTGTGTTATCTTATCAAAACAGATTGAAGATAGTGATTGTTTATACTACTGTGTAATAGCCGTTAATACGATTACAATTGTTTGATTGTCGCGATAGTGTCAGTCAAATAGATATAATATTCTTTATTAGGTACACCATACAAATTACAGGTATGAAAAAGTTTATTTTTTACATAGGGTGAAACAATGGGCGGATCGCTAGAGATCTATCTCTTCATGACAACTTCCATCGAGTCCTACCGCAAAACGTGATTTTACACCAAAAAAAAAAAAATCGATTCCCAGCAATAATTTTTGCGTAAAGTTACTTAGTTTGATGTACAGAATGCTTGGTTGACGGCTATGTGAAGGGTCTGTTTACACACTGTATATAAGGTCTATCTTTTCTTACACGAAATATTTTAAGGGTAACTTCTATAAGTCGTAAAGTCGCCATAGCAACGAAAGAAAATTTATCTGAGTGTTTTTTTTTACGAAATTATTATAATTCTAAAATTTTTTGAGACTTTTAATAAAACCTTTACTCCCATATTCTAACAATGACAGTAGGTAAATACGACGTAGTAAACTATCGTAATGAATGTTCAAAAATAAGGAGCTAGTATTTATTTTGTGGGTCAAGTAATTTTAAATTATTTATTTTTATAGAAATATACTCAGATAAAAAAAATTATCCCTTGAAATGACTTCGTTATAGCCGTTATGATTCCCTGAAAATAATTCGTGTATGAATATTCAGACCTTATACATATATTTTTTATTGTTTATTATTATTTGCTATTAACTATTATTATTGATTTAATTTTGGTTTGCGAATAATGGCAACAAAAATTAAATTACAATCCTATTTTTATTTTATCTACAATGGTTTTTTTTAAACCGGATACGCAAAAAAATAACGAAGAAAAATTCTAAAGTAAATCGAAGAAGAAACTAAATGATCATCACATTAGATGTAAACGATTACAGAACGGCAAATGCCAATTAGACATTCCTTTAATAACATTTGCCGTCTAGGAAATGAATGATAAAGAACAGGCAGTAGTAATGATGACCATAAAATGCTGCCTGTAGACGTTCCTAGGGGCTCCTAAACCCAACATCCCAAAGGTTCTAAAAACCGACATGTTCCCTGAGCCTCGAAAAACCGTAATTCCAAGAGCCAGAACACCTTAACTCCGTACCCATCCTAACCCCTCCTTCCTGCAGGATCAATCAGCCACGTATGTTAGGCTCCTTCATAAGCTACTTCGGGCGGTCTTCTCACGGGAAGTTGCTTGAGCGTCTGCAGTTACTCCGTGAACAGGTGGCCAACACTATCAATAGCACTGACAAGTGAGAGAAACTTAACTACCGTAGAAAATGTACTGTAAAGTTGTTTGTAGTTTGTTGCCAACTAGAATTACCTAGTGGATTTTCTAGGGTAAACTTATTTTAACATAATTCTGTTTCTGCCAACTTTAAACAATTGAATGAAATAGCAAGATGTTTTAACATCGTATAACGTTAAGTATTTAGTCGTAGTGTAAGAGGCACACTGGAAGAACGTAACCACTTGTGTCATATACGTCCTGCAGGACATTTTTTCCTTTGAAAAACATGTGTAATTTCACCAATTTGTGAAGAAAAAACAACAACTACAAATTTCACGAATCCAATAAAAGTTATTGATAAAAAAATGTGATTCGATTTTGAACTTAACCATCAACATGTTATGGTTTAAAATCATTTAGAGAAATTTGACAGTTTGTGGTAACTTGATGTGCTGGCGACTGTACAATCAACACTCTGCTATCGTTCCCTCAAGGGATGCACATGAGTAAGGGTCCCCGCACACGGGTCACCGGCCACAACCACAAAACGACGCCACCGGCTTATTTCCTGCAGTTTGATACATTTTATATGGACTCGCCGCACACGGTTTACGCCGGTGGCCGCCACACGCTACAAATCGTCGCTGCTTGCGTCTTGTGGCCCGCACCGGCCACTAAACGCCGCCACACGCCACTCGCGCGATTCCCCACCCTTCTGTCCCTTACCTCAGTCAACCTTCTTCGTCCGAGTCCATTATGATACTGCATGCATGGGTTTAAAAAAAGTAGCAGCCACCGACCGCAAGTGTCGACCACCGGCCAGCCACCGGCCGGTGGCTGTCGCGCGCTTCAGCTACCTTTGTAGCCGCTTCTAGCTTCTCGTGGCGGCGTTTGTGGCTGTGGCCGGTGGCCCGTGTGCGGGGACCCTTAATCAACCATCTGTATCATAGGTAAATGAGTATTTGTAAAGGTGTAATTCCTCCTACTACCTATCTTTTTTAGTTTAGTATTACCTACTGTATACTAATTTAGATAACTCAGCCTGTTCTACTTTTACATACGATGTAATGTCATCGACCTGCTGCCTGCTTATAAATCTCTGCGTTGCAATCAATTTTGATTCGAATGAGTATCGATTTGGCACTTAATTGGGTCTAAATATGACTTATGGGTAATTTGGCACAAATTCATGTGTGTGTGAATTTAGCAACAGGCCTACTTACTGATCTAGATTTCTGGAATTGATGTCAAAAACTATTAATTAAAAAATAAATTAACATGGAAAATATTGTTAAAAAGGCTGCTTTTTAAATCGGATCCGACTAGATTATCGGATTTTGTATTATTATTCTAGCTTTGTAATTTTTATTAATTACTTAATTGATAGTTCACCGATATATTTGTTGTCATTTTACTACTGCCCCATTAAAGTAAAAAAAGACACACACACAAAGGGGGGGGCCCCTTTGTGTGTGTGTCTTTTTTTACTTTAATATACATCATGTACCAGAAAAGTTTGGTCGTGTTTAAGGATTTGGTACAGGTATAGATGTATACACCATCGGACTGACCAAATTTTTATAATTATGTAGGTATGTAAGTAAAAAATTGAAAAACGTAGAAAATTGGGCGCTCCCGCAACCTCGAGCTCGCGCGAGACGCTTAATGTCTGCGTTGAATTTTATACATAAAGGCAATACTTCCCTTATTCAGTAACATCAAAAAACGGACATACATACATACAGGTCAAACACATAACCCTCCTTTTGGGCTTCGCCGCAGTCGGGTAAAAAGTGCGCGAGGACTTTTCCTTTTGATAGAAACGAATCCTCTGGGACCAATATCATTATCAGGATAAAATAATCACAATGCTGGTCCTGTGGAGAAAGTTGTCCAGTGTGATAGTCTGAATCACGGCCTTAAATATGGCCACATTTTTCTGGCACAAGCTGTATACCTACATACATTTCAGCCAGGTAATCTTCGATGAAAGCACCTTGACTTGCGTAAGGCGGATGTTTTTAACTTGAGATTACACGTGTCTTTGTAGAATTACCTAGTTAGACAGGATTTTATGTAAAAGGCTTTAATGTTATCTCACCGAAACGTGAACTTTATCTTTTCTGATCTTTTGAATTTAAAGATCTATACTTCCTTGTTGATTGGTAGGTAGGTATAGTTATGACATAGTCTTGTGTTTAGCATTTACTTTTGGTACCTATTTCTAGATAAGTAAAGTAACCTTAATTAAATCGATATTAGAAACTTGTTCAACTTAAATAAATAACATAGCAATTATTTAAGGTATTTACCTATTTACATTCGATAGTATCAAAATAACATTAATTGATATGTTTCTAATTGCGTTTCAACATTGCAAAGATGCGGAAATGAGAGAGAAACCTTCAAAATAGTAAAGGATTCTTGTTGGAGTGATGGGTATTAAGAACTTAGGCCAGCGATCATATTATACAAGGTGTAACATAATAAACGCAAGACCTCCCGTGTGGGTTTCTCACACCATGAAACTAAACATCTTCTGTTCTACGAGTACTTGAAATTCGCAAAAAAAAATATATAGGAACGGAAGCAATCAGCTGATCCACATTAGTGAATAGTCCCGGGAAATCCCGGAACCGAAAGTACCGGGAAATCCCGGAAATTTGCGTTGTTTTAGGAACCGGAATTTCCAAAACCAAATCCCGGTTCTTTCGGTACTTTCGGCAAAAGATACTTCGCGTTTAGAATTTTTCTAAATATGCAGGAAGATAGTGGAACTGCTAAGGCGTACTTTAGGAAATTCTTTTTTGGAAACAGCTCAATTGCCGTCAGATACAGATGAAAACATAGAAAGAGAACATCAATCAAAAAAAGAGGAGCTTAATGCAGAGCTTAAAAAAGCTACTGCTTGTAAAAGAACAAGAATGACTCACAGTGAAGATCTTAATACGAATGTGAGGATCGAAATGGCTCTTTTTGAGAACGGAGGGAATCGTGGACGTTATTTGTCGCAGGCTTTCGACTTTCTTTTAGCAATTCCACCGACAAGTGTAGAGCCGGAAAGAGTTTTTTCTTCCGCTGGGTACCTTTGTAATAAAATAAGATCACGTTTAAGTGATAAGAGTTTGGTCGCTCTTATATTTTTAAGATCATTATATAGGCAGGAGAGAAATACTCTAAAAAATAAATAAACAGTTACCTAACCTAGGTTATTGAGTGCCCCCATTGTAACTATAAGAATCAGACCAATGAAATATTGGTCTGAGCAAGTATTCCAAATTTTTATAATTTTATAGGTTGGGTATTTTTATTTATAGTATTGTAAGGATGAATATCTATGTTTAAGTTTTGCAAAAATATTTAAGTTTAAAGTTATATTTTTATTTTAAGTAGAGTAGTGTTTTTAGTTGATTTAAAGAATTTGTCGATTGAAGTAGTTCCAAACTATTGTTGAATAATAATAAATAAATAAAAATATAAATAATAATATAAGATTAAAATTTAAAAAATGTTTGTTAAGATTATCTAATCAATAAATATTGAGACTGATGAATGCTACGCTAAAACTCCATAGTTCCTTTTTTTGTAGATGTTACGTAAGTTTTAAATTATAATTTAGTTATGCAGAATTGCAATAAGAGTCATGTTAATTTGTTTGGTAAAGTAAAGATGTTTAATAAATGTTTCTGTTATATACAGGGTATAAACAGACCCTTCACATATCCGTCAACCAAGAATTCTGTACATCAAACTAAGTAACTTTACGCAAAAAATATTGCTAGGAATCGACTTTTTTTTGGGGTGAAAAATCACGTTTTAAGGTAGGACTCAATGGAAAGCACTCAAAGCATTGTGCTGATGGATGGATTGAATAGTACGAGGGTCGTGGAGGTGTGTAAAGTAAAAATCTTACATTAAAAACATGTATTTAAAAAAAAAACTTGTGAAAAAGTTGAAACTTTGACCCCCAATATCAAATCAAACAAGAAATAAAACGTTTTATTTGATTTGATTAAAATGTTTTTACTTTGCCCTGTCATTTCGTCTTTTTTTTACTTTCTCCGTTTCAACACTTTCAACTCTCTTACAAAGACTTATTAAAGTATCAAAAGTATCGATAGTACCGGGAATCCCGGTTCTTAAGCCAGAAGGTCCCAAAAATCCCGGTTCTTTAAAACAACACCGGTTCTGCGTTCCCTAATCCACATGTATGGTAAAACTAAAAAAAAAGTTATGAATTTCCAAAAGTCATAGAACAAAAGTTGTTCAGTTTCATGGTCTGAGACACCACACGAGAGGACTCTTGCGTTTATTATGTTACACGTTGTATATGTTTATTACTACCATATTACTTTAACAGAATTTTACATTTTAAGAACGAGTTACAGAGATACAGAATAAAAGCAAGCGACGCCATGACAGATATAATTGGTTAGTTTTATAGAGGGCGGTAATGTTGCCATACCATAGATCAAGATAATCACATTAAATGTACCACAGATTATAACAATTTTAAAAGTGTAAGTGCAGCCGCTGAGCAGACGATGGACTATTTGTCCGCCGCGCCGGACAGACGCAGACCACAACAAATAATGAATGTAAAACAACGCTGAAACCAATGGATAGTATTCATTTCAGCGGTGATGTGGTCCGCTAGACAAAATAGTCTATCATCTGCTCAGCCCCCGTAGCATGACCACCGTAGACAAGGATTTCTTTGACGGAAGAATCGACAAAATGACAGATAGTGCAACGAAATCTGTCATTGTGTCGACACAATCTGTCATTTTGTCGATTCTTCCGTTACGGTGGTCATGCTACGGGGGCAGGACGTAAGCGTTCAGTGCGACAAGTCGATATATCCATAACCGCCTTTAGATCTACTGATCCATTAAACTAAACTTAATTCAACATACTTGTTATTACAACACCAGGATTGCACAGCCAGTGTTCCTGGGCAAGCTGGTGGAGTACTACAGCGCTGACAACTCCATGAAGCAGGAGGAGGCCTACATGTACGCCGGCGCCGTGGTCTTGTGCTCCGCCCTCAACGTGTTCGTCGTGCATCCGTATATGATGGCCATCCTGCATATGGGCATGAAGTTCAGGGTCGCTTGCTGTTCGCTTATTTATAGAAAGGTAAGATACTACGTAGTCTTTGTCCAGTATTAACTGAACCTTCTTTCCCTATTCTTAAATTTTGTTAGAAGGGTCAAGTAATGCTGGGTGCCCTCTGTATAATGGTGAGAAATTAATGTTTTACTTACTACACGAGTGGGACGCCACTCGCCATGCATTAATTCCTCTACATAACATCACGCCTGTAATCCCCGAAGGGTTAGGCAGAGATGTACCTAATAGTACACCCACATTGCGCCAGTTATGTTTAAGTCCCATGTCATAGGGGGCGAGCCTATTGCAATCAACCGGGCCCGAATCCAGACTCTGTATCTGCTGCTGAGAAAATCTTGATGAAAAACCCAATAACACTTTGCCCGACCTGGGAATCGAACCCAAGACCACTAGACCAACGAGGCAGTCCATTCCACCATTTTGTTAATTTCTGCACATGTGTGTGTTATTTATTACTATTAGCAATAGAATTTCCTCGTCACAGTTAGATCCAAACGTTTACCCCATTAGTTAGCTAGGTACCAATTAATTATGACTTATCGTATTTACAATCGGCAAACCAAACGTAGAAAATGACCTACTGAACTACCTACCTAGCAGTAGCGAAGGGTCAGTTTTTGTAAGAGGTAAGCCGGAGTACATATTATCTTTAATGTGATTTTATTATCTATACTTCTAAACTAATATTATAAAGAGGTAAAATTTGTTTGTATGTAGGGGGTAATCTCCGGAAATAATGAACCAATTTTTCACTGGTAGGAAGCTACATTATTCGTGAGTGCTATAAGCTATAAATTATAAAAATATCATGCGTATTAGCCGAGCTATCACAATTTTCGCGGACGAAGTCGCGGGTGTAGTGCTAGTTTGTCTATAAAATACTGACTGTGCCATTTTTCAAAGGGAAGCCGGCAGGAATCGAGTTGTCGGGAACCTTCGCCACTGCTACCTAGTAATACTTTCTTTAATTGACACTACTACTATCTAATAAATACGTAACAAGAATCTTGTTATCAGTTTTCTACACTACAGATTTACAGCATTTTCGCGTGTATAGTCTTATCTTTAGTCCATTGTAGACATTATTTACAAACAAACTTATGAATGTTTATTTGCATATCTCATTCTTCTGTTTTTGTCATGAATCATTGTTTATTTTCAAGGCATTTTTTATCTTTTAAAATAATAATAGGCTTTACGGATTAGTTATCTGTACAGTAGCATTAAACTAATATTGAAAAACAGAAACAATGTTAGTTTGTTAAATAATAAGTAATCTTGAAAACTACAGTTACGGGACCAACAACTTTTTGACGGCACGTTTTGCACAGTGGCTAAACGATTGCCTGCTGCGCGGCGTGTCGCGGGCTTGATCCCCGCACGGAACTAATATCTGTATGGCCTACAGATAGTTGGTCCGGGTCTGGCTGTTTGTGTATGTGAGTTTAAATGTTTGTAAACGCACCCACGATACAGGAGAAATTCCAAGAGCGGGGCAACGATTTATTAAAAAAAATAAAACAAGAAGCAACGAGACACGCGCGACGATGCGAATTACTTTTTATAACGATGCCATACTACTGATACTGTTAGCCTGTGTCATCCCACTGCTGGGCAAATGCCTCTCTCCATGACTTCCAAGTTCTTCGATCCAGGGCCAATGTGGACCACTGGTCGTTAGTTTTGTCTAGCTCGTCCCGCCATCTCCTGCGAGGTCTACCGTGTCGCCTTCTGGCTGTGTCAGGGCTGGTGAATGATGCCATGTTTAAACTAAAATAAAGTCGAAATAAAAATATTAAAATAAAGTCGAAATAAAAATATTCGAACTAAATCTTTAGAGTGTTAAAAGGATTGCTAGACGTCGTCCTGTCCATATGTAATTTTACAATTTTTACAGGTAACTTTCCAATTTTTCTTTTTCTTAAACCTCTATTCCTGATCGATCCTGCCTTTCTCATGTTATGAGCTTACCAGCGAACGGCATTTCATTATTATACAGGGTGTAAACAGACCCTTCACATAGCCGTCAACCAAGCATTCTGTACATCAAAATAAGTAACTACGCAAAAATTATTGCTGGGAATCGACTTTTTTTTTTGGGGTGAAAAATCACGTGATACGGTAGGACTCGATGGAAAGCACTCAAAGCATTGTGCTGATGGATGGATTGAATAGTACGGGGGTCGTGGATTTGTGTAAAGTAAAAATCTTACATTAAAAAAAGACTTGTGAAAAAGTTGAAACTTTGACCCCCAATATCTCCGTAACTAGAAGGTTCCAGGTATGGTCTAGAACAAAAAAATGATTGCGATCATTTTTTGACGAAGTTAGACGAAGACAACAAGTGCCTTTCGGATATGTTAAGGGTCTATTTACTCCCTTTATATATTTTTTTATTAGCCTTGTATGTCCCACTGCTGGGCAAAGGCCTCCCAGAAAATAGATATAATAGTATAGATATAAGATAGATTATTTGGTAATAGACTAAATACTTCGTGAGAGTTTCCTTAGTCATATCAGATTCTGATACAATGTACAGAAATAGTTTCGGTTAAACATGGGCGATCTTCACCTTGAGATCTTTACGGTTCGCTAAGCATTTAATTATTATCGCCTTGACATTACTCGCTTTACTCACATGAAACATTACATTGTCATTCGCAAAGATTTAAAAATAAAATGTCTAGATTATTCGTGACTAAGGGTCAGCACACACCGAAGCATAGTATCGTAAAGACTTGGGCCGCGTGAATGACGTCTCGCGGCGCCTAGAGCGGCCGCGCGTCTTTCAATCGATACTATGCTTTTCCTAATAGAGATAAAGCATAAAATGGCTTGACTGTGCGCGCAGCGTCGCGTCACGTCTCGGTGTGAATTGACCCTAAGTTTACCAGTACAGACTTACACAATTACACATAGTTTACACTTAAATAATTATGTAATGCTTTGTAGGTACAGTATCCTTTAAAAATATAAAACTACACCAATAAAATTAATTTTAAAAAAATTACACCGTGCCTCGGAAAGCACATTAAGCCGTTGGTCCCGGGTGTCATCAGTCGTTAGGTAGTCAGTGGCCCAAAAAGTCTGACAACCAGTCTTACCAAGGGGTATCGTATTACCCAGTATTAACTGGGTTGTGGAGGTCAGATAGACAGTCGCTCCATATAAAATACTGGTATTCAGCTGCATCCGGTTAGACTGGAAACCGACCCCAACATAGTTAGGAAAAGGCTAGGCAGATGATTTGTTTTTGAATATTTTTTTTTTGTTTGTTACTTGAAATTTGACGAATTTATATTGTGTCGGAATAGTGTGACCTGTGTGCATTCATTAAACGCCAATCTGGGAACCGGCAACTTCGTTCCACCTTTTGAGTAATTTTTGTCTAATTGCACTCAGCTACTCTTTATTAGGTCACCAGAACCAGTGGGCCTAGTGCTATTTTATCACTGATAAAACGGTACACGTTAAATTTCAATTTGTATGGAATAGTTTTTCTCATTTTTTTCACCAGACGGCGCGGTGGTACTTCAGTTTCAGTACAAATTGAAGTTTACGCTGTACCTATTCAGTATAAAGTTTCGCGCTTTATCCGCAGCAACTAACCATGATTAGTAGTCGTGGGAACCGCCTCAGGTGGATGTTGTGTAGCTACACTACCACCTTAATGGATCTACTATCTACTACGATACATTAGTTAGACTTTACATTAGTTAGACGATTATGTCTACTTTTCAAGTACACACGTGGGTAAATATACATATGCGCTTGTGTGATAAACTTTGTGAAAATGGACGAACTAAAAAGATTATGAAGGAATCACATGGTGTTTTGTAGTTTTTACACACATGTGATAGAAACGTGGTTTTATGTTCATCATCATTACCTGGCCCTTAGCCGTATAATTTTGGGGTCGGAACAGCATGTCTCCTTGTTTCATACTTCTCTATTTGTCGTCGATTCGTCATCGCATAAGTCGCTTTCTTTTTAGCCATAGCTTCTTTCACACAGGAGCTCGTGGGTAAATAATAACAGCCGCTCGGATCGATCTTTAGGTTAACCCGTGCTTGCCTAGGTTGGTCTGTGGATGGGTGACCACCCATTACATGTCGAGTTTCCTCCGTGCCTCGGAAAGCACGTTAAGCCGTTGGTTCTGGCTGTCATTTGTACATCTTTGGCAGTCGTTACAGGTAGTCAGTGGCCCAAAAAGTCTGACAACCAGTCTTACCGTGCGGTATCGTATTACCTAGTACTAACTGGGTTGTGGAGGTGTGGAGGTCAGATAGGCAGTCGCTACATGTAAAACACTGATATTCAGCTGCATGCGGTTAGACTGGAAGCCGACCCTAACATATTTGGGAAAAGGCTAAACAGATGATGATCTTTCACACAGTCCACCCACCATTTCTTTGGTATTCATTCTTCTACAGGAACTGATGGATGCTACCGAAAGCCCCAAACTAGTAGCTCAGTTCTGGGCTGACACAATTGAAATTGCCATCGACACGCTAAGAAGAATTCTTCTACATTCATACTTTTTGTTTCAATCATTTTTTTCTTTTTTTTTTACAGTCCCTACGTCTATCAAAGACAGCGCTCGGCGAGACGACTGTGGGCCAGGTAGTGAACCTCCTTTCAAACGACGTGAACAGATTCGACGTGGCTATCATCTTCTTACATTATCTGTGGATCGGGCCACTGGCTACTGTCATCATCACGTACTTCATGTGGGTGGAGATCAGCTGGGCGGCTGTCGTTGGAGTCGGGGTCATGCTTGCATTCATACCGTTACAAGGTAAAGTGAATAACAGTATAATTAAAAATATTATAAAGACATATATGACAGACAGACTACCATATTTTCTGAATTAACTCTTTAGCACCAAATATCAAAATTCTCTTCATCTCCTAGGGTCACCAATATTTGACGAATGTTTTCCGCCGCGGACACATGCTAGTAAGAACTACATGACATACAAATAGCGATTGTTTCTATAAATAACATACGAAGCATACTAAATATTATTTAAATCGTTTCATATTAATTCTTATTATTACTGCTGTTGGTGTACCAAATAAATAAAATATCGAAACTTTACAGTCGGCGGTATCAATATTTAATGATGTTTGTCTAATTCATGTCTACTCATAATTTTTAGCAGCCTTCAACGGTAAGGGAGCTTGAATTTAAAAATAATCCTCCATTGTTAAATTATTGATACTTTTACAAGTACTGACGATGACGCCCTGAAGTATCAAGAAACACGGGCACACTGTAAACGATTGTTTGTTCACGTGTCCAAGAAATAGGTCAAATTATATAAACTTTCGTTAGCAAATTTATTTACCCTCCTCAAACATATTTCATCGTGTTAAATTATACTGTGCCCTAGATATGATAAATTAATATGTAGGGTACATATCAACAAAATGTGAATTATTTCCTATTTTTACTAGCGTAATTTGTATATTTAGTTTACAGAATCTATTTCATAAAGTTAAACTTTTGTGCCGTTTACAATTAGTTCACCAAACATTGGGCTTGAATAAAATTTTTGTTGGTAAGCGAAACTCCAGAGAAATTCAGATTGAAATCCCATTAGTCGAACCAAATTCAGTCCTCTTAGTCGACGGTGGGATGGCGACCAGTCTGGGACGAACCTTACAGATTGGCATCTGTATATATACGGTAATGGCGGGGCACGGCCCCTTCCCTTTCCGGGGAAACTGACCATAATACTAATATTAATATGATTGAGGAAAAACGAAAATTTTATCAGCCTAGGGTAAATTAGGAACAGTCACATGACAGAAACATCTAGAATTCTATACCGATTTAGTAAACATTTCTCCCGATTCAAATTCCTTTGTTGCCCACTGAATCCGAAAGTCCTTCGGGTATGAAAGTCGTAACGGCGAAATTGTACAAATTTTATGACAATCGTAAACGCGAATAGAAATAATACATCGTTAGACACGCCCGTGACCAAAACAAACTTATTTAAACTGTATTTGTTTGTTTAGCATCTTGTTTTTGTTCTATGGGACGTCCAAACACTTATCTAATTGATTATCTAAATATGTTATGTTAAATCTAAGGTGTATTTGTTTTTGCTCATGTTAGAGATGCCTGAAAATATAATGAGGCCATTGCCGGGCTAGTCAATAAAATAGACAGTGTGTTTTGCTATTTTTAAGCTAAACTGGCTTAACTGTTATACTGTTGGGCATAGATCTCCCTATAAAGGCTTCATTAAGGGGGGGTTTCAAAGGCCTTTTCGGTCCGAAAAGGCCATTTGTCATTCTTGATCTGACGTTGCGACGACGTGTCTCCAGGCCTCAACTGCGTGACGACTTGGGCCTTTTTGTATGTCCTTGATGCATTTAAAATCTACGAATATAGATCCTTAGCTTATAGTGCTCAGATTACATCTGCAAATAGATGTTTAATATTTATAAGAGAATTAACAGCTTCTAATATTTATTTTGTTTGACAGCTTATTTGGGCAAGCGTACGTCAGTACTGCGATTAAAAACAGCGCTTCGGACGGACGAGCGTGTGCGCCTCATGAACGAAATCTTATCCGGAATACAGGTCATCAAGATGTACACTTGGGAAAAGCCGTTTGCGGACCTCGTCGCCAAAGCGAGAAAGTAAGTTTGACTTTTAATTCTTAAAGACAATGCAAGGCAGATGTGAGTGGCAACGCCGGGAGGGGACGCCGTATAAGGACATACACTGACCTTATTGGTGAGGTTCATCAGAAAGGCGTGCGTGTATGACCAGATGACTGTATGAACGTAGAGGAGGCATAAGGAGTATGTAAGGCGATCCTCACATACTCCTTATGCCTCCTCTACGTAAAAACCACAGAACGCCACCTGGTACGATTACCAGGTGGCGTTCTGTGGTTTTTACCTACCCTTAATGTGAAAAAGACGTGAGTTTGTGACGTGTGTTTTGTTTGTGTATTTATGTGTATGTTAAATTCTTAAAATAGTGAAGAAAAACATCGTGGGGAACCTGCATGCCCTTAATTCAGATATTCCACCTATATGCATTAGGCCCACTTGCTGGATTACAGCGCACTCCCTCTAGTATAGAGAAGACCTGTGTGTGACCAGTACATTTCGTTTCAACATTTACAAATAGGTACAGCCTTTACAACGAGTTCGATTGTATCATTGTGTACTGTACCGACACAATCGAAGCTGTTATCATTACTGTTGAGAAAAGGCTAGGCAGATGACCTATGTACACAAACGCTCATTTCGCTGTGCAGAGCAAGCACAGCGAAATGAGCGTTTGTGTACTTTGTTTATTTCTAAGTCCGCTCTTGACATGACTTCTTTGTCTGAATGACTTCCCATTATTCGTATTATATTAGCACTTAGCCACATAAAAGCAAAACAGTTATAACTTACTACCACTTAAGGCTAACGTTTGTTGATGCAGATTTTATCGTGGTCACACGTTTTCAAAAATCAAAATAATACATGCCTTACTTTTGTTTTTTCTTTGCTAAATTTAATATTTGATAAAATCTTTGAAATAAAACAATGTACGAAACTTGAAATCGTTTTCCTTTTATTATAGTCGCGCATCCGGTTTCCGGTTTTCTCACGATGTTTTCCATTACTTCCGGACTTGTAATTATTTGATTCTTCTATATTTTCTCTATCTAATCCTGTTCCCTTCTTCACAGGCGAGAAATAAAGCAGATTCGTGCGACATCATACATCCGTGGTGTGCTGACGTCGTTCATCATGTTCACGACGCGAATCTGCCTGTTCTGCTCCATCCTCGCATATGTGCTCGCGTACAATGTGATCACCGCGAAGCAGGTGTTCGTCGTCACCAGCTTCTACAATATACTGAGGCAGACTATGACTGTGTTCTTTCCACAAGGTCAGTAAATATTATTATGAAAGTATTTGTAAGTGGCAGTTTCAATTCTTTTTTTAGTTTTATGTCCCACATTAAGAATTTCTCCTGTGTCGCCGGTGCGTTTACAAACATTTAAACTCACATACACAAACAGCCAGACCTGGAACAACTATACAGGGTGTAAACCCTTCACATATCCGTCAACCAAGCATTCTGTACATCAAATTAAGTAACTTTACGCAAAAATTATTACTGGGAATCGACTTTTTTTTTAGTGAAAAATCACGTGACACGGTAGGACTCGATGGAAAACACTTAAAGCATTGTGCTGATGGATGAATTGAATAGTACGGGGGTCGTGGAGGTGTGTAAAGTAAAAATCTTACATTAAAAACATAAATTAAAAAAAAACACTTGTGAAAAAGTTGGAACTTTGACCCCCTATATCTCCGTAACTAGAAGGTTCCCAGGTATGGTCTAGAACAAAAAAATGATCGCAAAGATGGAGAGAATAAGTGCCTTTCGGCTATGTTAAGGGTCTATTTACACCCTTTATCTGAATTAAAGAAAAACTCTGTACCTTTTTGTCGACAAAGCAGTTGTTTCAGTTTGGAATTATAGACATCTCAAGCTAATAATGAACTCAACAAACCGCTAGATTTGTACGACTGCGAAAGAACTTGTAGCTAAATAATAACTGTCATCCATTAGAGAAAGCCGTTGGCCCAAGCTGTCATTTGTGGATTATTGACAGTCGTTACGGGTAGTAAGAAGCCAGAAAGTCGGGCTACCTGTTTTGCCAAGGGTTATACTGTCATCCAGTTACTGAGTTGTGTAGGTCAGATAAGCAGATGCTCCATATGAAATACACTTACTTAGGTATCTGGTAAGACTGGATGCCGATCCCAACTAGGAAAAATGTAGACAGATGATAATGTACCTAACAGTAGCGAAGGGTCAATTTTTGTAAGAGGTAAGCCGGATTACATATCTCTAATGTGATTATATTATTTGTCTATAGAATACTGACTGTGCCATTTTTCAAAGGGAAGCTGGTAGGAATCGAGTTCTATGGAACCTTCGCCACTGGTACCTAACAATCCATTTAAATATGTCCTTATTGCCTCCAGGTATCGCTCAAGTAGCAGAAGCAACGATATCAATAAAGCGGTTGCAGAACTTCATGCTTTATGAGGATACAAGCAAGCCAGTGCCCGGTCTAGCGGAGATTCAAACTTCCACCAAGCCCAAGGGCTCGCCTCGCAAGTCTGCTGATGTGATCAAAGAAGATCTCGCGGAGGAGAAGAGCGGGGGGGCTGCCTCGCCTGAGCCCACGAAAGAAGATGAGGCTAAAGGCAATGGTAAGAGCTGTTTGGATTTTTATCTTACTGCTTGCGGCATAAGGATTAAATTCGATTGATGCACGTGTCTTTGTCTGTCACTAGAATATTTTTATATGCCCAAACGGATGAGAACAACTCAGAAATTCACTATTTACAACACATTTAAGTTTCGTAATAAAATCATAAATTTATTGTCGCACTAGTGCTATTATTATTTTGTCATTAAATAAACATAATGGAAGCTTACATAAATATACACATTGCTTGTGTTTAAAAAGATTTAAAAATCCTCGAATTAATATTTGTTTTTACCTATCTATTACAGTACACACGGTGACACATCAAGCTTACATTTCTAGTATGACCTGGCCTCGCTTTGTATAGATTTCCAATATAATGAGAGATCCGCATAAACTGGTTTTGTGTAGCTTGATTGGTCGCCGTAGGTACTTGAACGTTAAGTGCGTTTGCGCTTACCAATTTGAAGAAAGCAATTTAACACATTTTTTCGCGTCAAAATGAGTCAAGTTAAATCGTCAAAATCTTTGCTAAACTATGTTATCTTTTAAAGTGCGCAGCTTTAGAATATAACACAACACTTGCTATTTTCACCCTAGTTACAATGGTTTTAACTCAAGACTTGCTCCCGTCATTCACCCACACAACTACAAAAGATAACAAAACAATTTCAAGCAAATACCACCCCTATCGCATCGCAGGAAACGCGACACTTGCTCCACTCGAATCTGGCGAAGAAGAGGACCATGAGTTGGCCGCGCGGGTGGAGGAAGACGCGCGAGGAGTGCGACTAAAACATGCGACAGCTAAATGGATAGTGTCGCACCAGGAGAACACGCTAACAGATCTGTCACTCACTATCAAGCCTGGCAAGTGAGTCTTTTTTTTAAATTTTTTTATAGCCAAAAATTGGTAGAAAAAAAATACCTATATGAATTCGAATATACTGACGTTTTCGATGTTTTGGTGTTGTGAATGCCACATAATTTACAGAATTAGCTGCAGTTTCTCAATTATGTGTGGTATGTCGGGTCGTGTTTCGTCTGTGCTGGTTTTATCGACGATTTCAGAGCGCAAGAAGCAACCATGTGAACGAACACAAAACGTTCGTAAATATTTTGTAAACACACGTGGAATGGATGGAACCTATTGAAAAACTTCCATATTTCAATTCAATTCATTTTAAATTTAATGTTATGCAAAATATTTAGTGTTCACAACCGCCCGCAAAATATGCACATGCAGGTAAAGCGATAACTAGCATGCTTTGCAACCAAACCTATAATGACACGTGTTTTGCCCCTCCACGGGTCTTCCTCAAGATCACACCCCACAACACACACCCACACACACACACACACACACACACACACACACACACACACACACACACACACACACACACACACACACATCACACCCCAGAACATTGGCTCCCCGATGGGCAAAGTAACGCCTGGTTCCATAACTTATCAATTAATTTTGTTCATCAGGATAATTGCAGTAATCGGGCCAGTAGGCGCCGGCAAGTCTTCACTACTTCACGTGTTACTACGAGAACTGCCTTTACTATCAGGCACAGTACATGTCGGTGGAAACGTTTCATACGCCAGCCAGGAGCCATGGCTCTTTGCAGGTAAACATTTTGTGTAGTCTTATATTCAGCTAGATTTTGGTTATTTACATAACATCACGCCTGTAATCTCCGAAGGGTTAGGCAGAGGTCTAACTAATAGTACACCCACATTGCGCCAGTTATGTTTAAGTCCCATGTAATAGGGGGCGAGCCTATTGCCACCAACCGGACACAAATCCAGACTCCGTGGCTGCTACTGAGAAATTCCTAATGGAAAAACCCAATAACACTGCCCGACCTGGGAACCGAACCCTCATGCTCAACAGTCGCGTTTCCCATTAGACCAATGAAGCTTTTTGATTATTGTTTCTTGTATTTATGCTTACCTATTTATGTGTACCATATCGATGGTGATAATTTGAAATTGCATTAAGAGACACTGAGCGAAGATCAAGTTCCAATGTTCGGGTCAAAACTTGAATATCTAACAGACGATTAATGCGACACGATTACGATAGTACGAATTTTCCATGTCGATGTGGATTTAGTCCTGATTATTTTCATCACGATTTACTTTTTATTTAGAAGATTCCGTCAATGTCCCCGGTATAGTAACAGCACTTTTCTCACAGGGAGCGTCCGTCAGAACATTCTGTTCGGTCAGGCGATGGACCGGCCGCGGTACAACACTGTGGTGCGGCGCTGCGCTCTCGACAGAGACTTCGCTCTGTTCCCGCACGGGGACAAGACTGTCGTCGGCGAGAGGGGCGTCAGTCTCAGTGGAGGTAAGAAAATTGTAACAGTATAGACTCTATAGAGGGGCTATCCATAAATTACGTCACACGTTGAGAGGGGAGCCGGTCGACGAAGTGTGACAGTGTGTCACAAGGGGTGGGAGGGCACCTAAATTTGAAGACGTCACATTTCAAAATCTAACATATATGTAAGTTATAAAACACGAAATTTTAACTATTAACGTAAAACTTAAAAATATTTCCAACTTCATCTGTATGAACATGTAAAATTTGCAAAATATGTGACGTCACACTAGGGAAGGGGGGAGTCTCACAAATGTAAGCAGTTGTGACAAGGACGGGGGGTGTGGTAAAAAAATCATGAAATTGGTGTGACGTAATATATGGATGGCCCCAGAGAAATTCTAGGATTGAAAACCTGGCCTAGGCTTCTCATTTCGGGATTTATTGACCAAATTAAACACTAACATTAATTTCCTCATTCCCAGGTCAACGGGCTCGCATATCCCTCGCCCGCTCCGTCTATAAGCGCGCCGACATCTACCTGCTAGACGATCCGCTATCAGCAGTGGACGCACACGTCGGACGTCACCTGTTCGAGTCGTGCCTCATCGGGTACCTGCGCAACACCACCCGGATCCTCGTCACTCATCAGCTGCAGTTCCTTAGAGACGTCGACCAGGTAAGAACGTGTAACCACGGTCCAGTTGTGTAAAGGGAACCGAGGTACAGTTCAAGAAGGATCTTACAAAAGAGCAATTCATTCAGCACGTGCAGATTCGTTCAAAACGGTCTCCACTCGTGGAATCGTGTACTCAAGATCAGCTCATTTTAACTTGCTTACCCTGCAAGATCAGCTCATTTTAACTTGCTTACCCTGCAAGATCAGCTCATTTAAACTTGCTTACCCTGCAAGATCAGCTCATTTAAACTTGCTTACTCTGCATGATCAGCTCATTTAAACTTGCTTACCCTGCAAGATCAGCTCATTTAAACTTGCTTACCCTGCAAGATCAGCTCATTTAAACTTGCTTACCCTGCAAGATCAGCTCATTTAAACTTGCTTACTCTGCATGATCAGCTCATTTAAACTTGCTTACCCTGCAAGATCATCGCTAAAACTCAATAATTCTTTCTCCAGATCATAATTCTAAAGAACGGCGCGATAGCCGCGGCGGGTAACTTCGACACTCTCAGCGCGTCTGGTCTGGACTTCGCCACACTGCTGGCGCGGGACCCGGAGGAAGAGAAGCCGGTTCCGGACCCCAATGCGTCCGAGGCAGACACAGAGTCCATGCTACAGGGCAGCTTCCGGAAACGACAGATGAGCATACACTCGGTAAGAATTGATATGAAAAAGGATTGATCATTGGGTCTAAATCATTGGTTTCGGTCTAACTGAAAAAATTACATGTTTATTTAGAATATAAAACCGTGTAGGAGCGAAACACGTTCCTTTTAACGTACGCACGGGAACGTATGTCAACGTAAAGCTTACGGCGCAGAAACAATTTACTATCGCACCTCACGTATGACTTGTGAGAACAAGTGAGACTGGTGTTTGAGCCAAGCAGGCCAAAGCGAAAACAGAGTTTTCAATATTGTCTATGGTCGTACGGCGCAAATGAAGTTCAAATCCAGGCTGCTTTAGTCCGACCGACAAGCCCGAGAGATTCGGTTCGGGTCATTCGGTTTTTTTGAGTTTCGATTGATTTTAGAGGAGTTTTTAACATGTATAAAATATTATCATCGTTCTAGGTGAGTTCTGTGGACAACTTAACCGCAACGGCACCTCCTGCCGGCGAAGCAGAGACTAGAAGCCAAGGCGCAGTAGGATGCAAGGTGTACGGCGCTTACCTAGGAGCGGCCGGTAACGCGTGCCTCGTGCTGCTGATGTTACTGGTCGCCACGCTCGCGCAGCTACTCGGCTCTGCATCTGACTGGTGGACAAGTTACTGGTGAGTGTATACTACTGTAGCGCCGATAATCAGGTGTCAAAAAGAACACTAGCGACATCTATGACGCAAATGAAGAACTAAAATCAAAATCCTGCATCGCGATATTAGTTCTCCGCGAGTTAAGAACATTAAAAAAACCCGACAATAACTGTCGGACAGTAGCCCACCAGACACAACACCCGTCTGGCCGGAAGATCCCCCTACTGGTCACAAAGAGTACGGTGCGTACCTAAGGAGCGGTTCTCCCTACGCTACGGCCTGACTGCCTCAAGTGGTGCGGCCATCCCGCAAAAATGTTTCAGTTCTTGCATGTTTGTCCTTCTTTCACGCAGCATCGGAGCAACGAACGACATGTACCGATGATTATCATAGAAAATTTCGTCTCGAAAAAAACCGGTTTCAGAAAACACCATGACAGTTAAAAACTTATAACAAAGAGTGTAACAAAACCCAAAAAAAGCTGTATTGGCCAACTCCCATTCTTACCAACGACACACCCTCCCTGTTCCTTTCTCAACTATTTTCAATACCTCATTTCAGGGTAATTTTAGAAGAAGCACACCCTAAGCTGCATTTGTCAGACATACCGCTGAGTGAGAGGAACGGCACGTTTGCGCTGCAGACGATCAACAACTACACCGGCGTACTTATAGAGAACACGTACTTCGAGACCGCGGGCATCAGCCGATACGACTGCATCTATATTTATTCCGGTGAGATTTTGTTTTTTAAAGGGACACGTCTTAACCTTTGATTTTGCATTATGTTAATTCTTGTTCTCCTTGCTATAAGGTTGCTTTCAGAAGTAACATTACTATTTGGTTGAGCCATAAATACGGCAGTAAGTATAACATTCCTCGATGTTTTTTTTTATGAAAATGGTGCCCAGACACATAGAGAGCGGTTTTGATACCACAAAGTTGCACAACACTTTTGAAAATGGCAGATATTCATGACTGCTGTAATTTTGTTGCAGTAATTTATTATTATTAATTAATTTTTTTCCGAAAAGAATCCAACCATAAAAAAGTAGGAATCTAAGCTGTAGACGGCTTAGTAGCTAGAGCTATGTGGAATGGCTTAGCTCTCCGTCTAATACCGAACTTTGAATCATTTTGTCTTTGGCAACTTCTAACATACAGTTTTTCCTTTCCAGCCATGGTGATAGCCCTGGTTGTGGTGTCCCTACTCCGTTCGTTCATGTTCTTCACGATGGCGATGCGTGCGTCCACACGGCTGCACAATAACATGTTCTCGTCAATAACGCGGGCTCCCATGCGGTTCTTCCACACCAACCCTTCGGGACGAATCCTGAATAGGTTCTCCAAGGATATGGGAGCCGTGGATGAGGTCCTACCATCTGCGCTGTTGGATGTCTTACAGGTAAGATACGAGTATCATCATAATCCGCAGCACGACTTCACTCACTGCTGGGTAAAGGCCTCTCGTTGCTGGTGTCAAGCTCCACGGTCTCGTGCCTGCCTTATCCAGGAGATACTTTTATTAGTTCTCCCAAATATCCGTTTCGTCGTTTTTCATCATCAGACGTGGGACACCCGCTTTTTTTTACTGTTTATGCCCGTCTCGAAACTGATTAAATTTTTCTTCTTTTCCTTGTGTTGAGAACTCGATGATTCAATAACATTTTTCTTGATTCCAGATCGGCCTCTCCCTAATCGGTATCGTGGTAGTAGTGGCCGTGGTGAACTACTGGCTGCTAGTACCGACCTTCGCCATCGGCTTTGTGTTCTACGGACTCCGCATCTTCTACCTGTCCTCCTCGCGCAGCATCAAGCGCCTCGAGGGTGTGAGTGAGTCATCTCTGACGCATAGCGCGACCATTTCTTTAAGACTAACCTTCGGTTAACATCGGCTACTTCGTCGTTTCTCGAAAAGGATGTCCGTACATAGCATGACCGGTAGAGTTAAAACAGATTCAAGCTGTATTGACATCATTTCATTTTTATCTTATAGTTATTTATCGCAACATAATTTTTTTTTTCTCTTGTAAAAGTAACCGCGGTCTTCCTCCACTCTGACGGGACTGTACCTAACAATCCTGACATTATAAAACGTACTACAGTGCTATCGTTACCTCCACAGCTCGCAGCCCGGTATTCTCTCACCTGAACGCGACACTACAAGGAATCACGACTATTCGCGCGTTCGGAGCGCAAGAGGCGCTTATACGAGAATTCGACAACCATCAGGATCTGCATAGCTCTTCTTGGTAAGTTAACATAATTATGCTCCAAGTTCGCACACGTATTCTAACAGAAGATTTATATTCACGATGTATGTGAGTGTGTTATACATATCACGACATAAATGAGACATAACAAAGGTGTCTATATAAACGTGATCGTACTTTAAAACTTAAACGTGACAAGTGAGAATCGGAAGTTCCCGAATTTTCGTCATGTACCATGCGGTAATTCGAGATTACGAAACTTGTCCAATGACGTTCCTGATTCATCAGTTACTTTCTGAATTGCTTTATTCACAATATCCTGTGTTTTGTTTCCAGGTACCTATTCATCGCCAGCTCTAGAGCATTCGGCTTCTGGCTGGACCTTGTGTGCGTGGTCTACATCGGCGTGGTAACGCTCAGTTTCCTCGTTTTCGGGCAAAGTGAGTCTCTTTTATTCTTCGACACAAGTTTTTCTACTCACTCTATTCCTTTTCGATTCCCTGAAATATGTTTGAACTCATCCTTCTCAACTTCAATTTTTCAATTCTGAAACCGAATTTGATTCTTCAAATCTGGTGAATAATCACCCTTTTATTATAATAAATATTTCCATAAAACAAGTGCTGTTTTTGACTAACGAACAACAAATGCATTTGTTGCGTTTCGACGCCAATGTGTCTAACTAAATCTGAGTTAACTTTGTCGCAGCCGCGTCTGGAGGTAACGTTGGTCTGGCGATCACACAAGCGATGGGCCTGACGGGAATGTTCCAGTGGGGCATGCGACAGTCCACCGAGCTAGAAAATCAAATGACCAGTGTGGAAAGGTAAGGCATTACTAACCTACTATTTCTTATAGACCAGCACGCTTAGCATGACCACCGTAGAAACGAGTTTTGTCCACGGACGAATCGACAAAATGACAGAATGATTTTGTCGATTCTTCCGTCGACAAAACCCCGAACGCAATACGACACAGGTCTACAAAACCACGCACTGTTCAAAAAACTGTTGGAATAATCTCTGAAATAGTAACTTTTAGAATAACCTTGTCTATGAACTTGAACTTAAGATTCTTGCGGATGAAAGAAAACCGCCCTTTTCATTTTTCTCATACATTGAGTGCTACCGGTATCTTCTGGTGCAAAATGACATTGACAGGGGCCATGCTTTGTTGGAAACAATGAAGCCGTTTTTTTTTTAAATTATTTAAAAAAAAAACAACGTGCCAAAAGACCCATGTACTAACTATATCTTATTTCTTCCCAGAATACAAGAATACTCTAACATTGAACCAGAACCGCCCCTCCAATCAGCCCCGGACAAGAAGCCCCCTCCGTCCTGGCCGGAGTCGGGTCGCATCGAGTTCCGGAACGTGTCGCTGTACTACTCGCCCTCCGACCCGCCCGTGCTCAACGACCTGTGCTTCGTAGTGGAGCCCAAGGAGAAGGTCGGCATCGTCGGTAGAACTGGCGCTGGGAAGTCTTCGCTTATCAACGCTCTGTTTAGGTAAGTTGATTTTTTTAGGACCACCATTTTGTTTAGACTATATCAAACTATTGCAGTACTACTGCAATCAGGAGCGGAATATCGGAGTGGCAACAATGTTCGTTGAGGTTATAGCAACTATTTTCGTAAAGAGTATTAGTATAGTGTGTAGATTTAGCAGTTAGCGTACCCTATTGCAGTTTTCGTAGTTAGTATATACGGTACTGATAACAAAAACGCTTTCAATTTTTGTCTGTCTGTCTGTCCGTTTGTTCCGGCTAGTCTCCGAAACGGCTGAACCGATTTTGACGGGACTGGCAGATAGCTGATGTCATAAGGCGCAACTAAAGTTAATTTTATTTTAGGCTAAGAATTAGGGTTCCTTGCAAAAAATTAAAGCCCTTGAAATTGGTAACAAAATTGGGTTCAAAAAGGGAAGTAATATTTCTTTTATAATAATTTATGTTTAAACCTGCACCTCAATCGACTAAAACAACACCCTTCCCCCACTAGGCTGGCAACACTAGAAGGCGAGATCATAATCGACGGTCGCGAGACGTCGAAGCTGGGCCTGCACGAGCTCCGCAGCCAGCTGTCCATCATCCCGCAGGAGCCGGTGCTGTTCTCGGGCACCATGCGGCACAACCTCGACCCCTTCGACGAGTACCCCGACCAGGTGCTGTGGAGGGCGTTGGAAGAGGTAATGTGACTCCTATATTTTGTACAACGGAAGAAAGCGAAGAAAAATAAGTATGACTGACAAGAGACGTTTTACAAAGACGAACTCTTTCTAGAAATTGAAAAACTGGCAGATTTTCATACAAACTTCCATCCCCTATTTTATCCCTTTAGGGGTGGAATTCCCAAAAATACTTGGTGGATATTTACTCTTCACAAAGAAAACACTCTCCAAGTTTCATGTCTCTAGGACCAGCGGTTTGGGCTGTGTGTTGATATATCACCCAGTCAGTCAGTCAGTTTACTATTTTATATATATAGTTATAGATTAATAGAAGATTAATTGTAAGATTTACAATTTCCTATTTTGTGTACTTACTCGCTATTTTTCTAAACAGTTATGTGTAAATAGAATTAGTTAGTAGTACGATTTGTGGTGGTTTACATTAGTTTCAGTGATTGATATTTTGTTCTTAAATTAAAATGAACGGCTGTATTCATTATTTTGTCGTTTTCTAAACATCTTCGCTCGTTTCATTAAATAAAGTAAAGACGCAAAACTCACTTTCTGAAATGGAATAACCATTAATTAAAATTTAATATTCATGTTTGTCGTCAAACGCTTTCTATATTTGAACATGAACATTGTTCACCCAGGTGGAACTAAAAGAGGCAGTGATGGAGCTCCCTGCGGGCCTGTCGTCGCGCATGTCGGAGGGCGGCGGGAACTTCTCGGTGGGACAGCGCCAGCTCGTGTGTCTCGCCAGAGCCATCGTCCGGAGGAATCGGTTGCTTGTGCTGGACGAGGCCACCGCTAACGTCGACCCGCAGTGAGTTGATATTTTGTGTTTTGTTTACTTACTGCGTTTCACCATCATGGAGTTTCTAACAGCACAGAACTCATAAGGTTTGAAGCATAAAAAGTATTCTATGTCATATGGGAATGTTGTCGCTCTCTATCAGTGAAACAATTTTCGAAATTGGATCAGTACTCCCAAAGATTATCTTTTAAAATTGAACAACTTGACCTCTCTATAAGGTAAGCAACGTGAAATCAATCAGGCAACTATGTGTTTAGAGTAAAACCTCAAAACCATTTGCTTGGTATTGAGGCACGATTTTTACTTTACTTGGGCTAAAAAATTTTTTTTTATTATTTCAGGACTGATGCGCTTATACAAACTACAATTAGGAGCAAATTCGCGGAGTGCACCGTGCTCACGATCGCACATCGTCTTAACACTGTCATGGATTCAGATAAGGTAAAGTATTGAATTTTTTTTTTTTTTCTATATAGAAGCCACATCAGGCGTGTTCGTTATTTGCAAGGACTATACCAGGAAAGTAAGAAGGGCTTTTCACAATATTCTTTTTCGTCATGTCGATTTTTTTCACATTCCAAGTAAATTGAGCTTCGACCTCGACAGGATTACCGTACGCTTGTGTCGTGCGTGTCTATTTTCGAGAGAGAGGTGGGACGTCCTTTGTAAAGATTTCCATACTGAGCAGCCTTGTGTCAAATAACTTTCGTTCACCTTTGCTTACCACCAGTAATCATACTTACTCGTTACTTACAGGTGTTAGTAATGGACGCGGGCCGCATGGTAGAGTACGACCATCCTCACAACTTGCTGCAGAACTCGGACGGCATCCTGCGCGGCATGGTCGACCAGACCGGCAAAGCTATGGCTGAGACGCTGTGCAGAGTTGCGAAACAGGTGAGGAGAGCTACTTAATTTTTAATTTTGGGTTCAGACTTGATTGTGAATGGCTGAATCATTTGGTGTTACAGTGCTCACAAAATTTTTCAGTACGATCATTTTACAAATTTAATGTTAACAACAGTATGCTTAGTGCGAGTTTTTTTTACGTATCGAGCGCGTTAACGTTTACGCAAATTAGTATGGCGCTGGGTATCCGCCACCTAGCGGCACGAATTGTCGCTAGGTAATAATGCATGGCAAGCGCCGAAATAACCATGCAGCACTGCACATGTCGTCTATTCTTTTTCGTGAACATCATGAAAGAGTCGGCTCATACAAAGCAGCAAGATGCTAATAGTGTCCATTTTAGAGCTACTGAGGTGCTGACAGTTTTATCTCAGTTATGAATACATGACAGTGTGAAGCTAATTTATTTAAGATTTTTCTTAAGTGCCACGTTGACTTTAACTTTGGGGTATGTAAAAGGGATATCCTATCCTATAATATAATCTTTGTTCGTGTTTCAGGCCTATGAAGTCAAAATGGGGCAGCCACCGGCGGGCACTTCGGATTGATACAAATTAATATTAATGTTAGGCTATGAATTAATTGTTCCTACAATCGAAATATTGTACAAAGGATCTGGTGATGAAGTGCATGAGGTGATGGAGCATGCGATACATCACGGTTATTTCCACTTAAGTGAAATGATTATTTTTAATATGTAAAATATTTATAGTCGACACTTTCGTGACTAGCGACGAGGCAGAAACATAACTGCATCTGACTGCGCGAACACATAAAAATATTTCACAGTATTTGCACTCATTACTTTTATAAAGTTATTCCTCAACAATGAGTTATTATTGATAGTGGTTCCGAATAAGAAACCATTTGCAGTCATTAGTAAGGTGAAACGTTTTTTCCAACATGCACTTATGAGGCACCTTACGAATTATGACATAATTGCAGCAGTTAGTGTATAAAGGTATTTCAAATTGCTGTGTTAATGATAACATGAACTCGTCAGTACCTATAGGAAAGCTGTAACTATGCTGTTCCGTTAGAATCGGAAGTGTTGGCTGAATGTCACAAAATGTATTAGGTATTTTTTATAAATTGAAATAATTTTTAAGAATATGTTTTATTATTATGTGACTTAGCTAATAATTATGTTTTTATAAACGACAAGTGAGATTTACAAGTTTATTTTAGATTATAACAAATTGCATTCAGGTGTGTTCGTGGAAAAATGAATAATTTATTAACATGTTTGCATTCAATGCCAAATGTAATCTCGAATACCATTAAAATAGATAGATAATTTAATAAATTACGGTCCAATAACTTTTGAGCTTTAACAATTAGTTACGAGGTGCTATATTTGTATCTTGTACTTAATCGTAAGTGATCGGTGACTGATGACGTCACGCGTGACGAGCTCTACTATGTACTTACTATTCAAAATCAATCTTGTGAATTATATACTTAGATACTTTAAGTATCGATACAGATGTGCTTAATTTTGAGAACTTATATTTTTTATGAATATCACGTAGTTTTATCCAATTATAATTTTAAACGTTATTGTTATTCTTAATTTTGAATGCGGTGCAATGAATTAGTGAAAATGTAATGTACGCCAATAAAATGTTATGTAAGTAAGAACTTGTTAAATGTTGGTTTATTACAACGAAAATAAAACAGTTTTTACGTATCAATAGCATTTGTTTTATTTACATACAACAATCCAGATAAGAAAATAGATTCTTATTGATGAACATCTATTCGTTTTGAACCTTCAGCATCGGTTTAAGTAAACTAAAAAAAAACTAAGTAAGAATATTTTTTACGGAATGTATCGTTTAAACTATAATACTAATTGTTTACATTAATCAGTAACCTGCTAAGCTTCTTCGTATAACTAAACACATGTAAAAATACTCTTGTTTATAATAATATTTACATCAGTATTACTTACAACACACTATTTATAAAAAAAGTAAAAAAAAAACATAAGATCAGAAAGAGCCAGCAGTGTACAAAACACCAATCTTATATCGTGTTCTAGAGTCTTAACATTGTTTTGGTTTGACATAGTTTTTATAAGCTACCGTCTCTTTACATCAACGTCCACACTTCGATTATCACAGAACCCTGAATCGTCGCAACACATTCTACACTCCGCTGTTTCCAAACAACATAAATTATTACAATCATAAAAGATAAATTAAGAATTTCGTTTTATTAACTAAACTTAAAGTCGTCGCCGACACAGTCATGAGCGAGCTGACGGTCGACAACACGGAATCCATCCGTTCATAATACTTGGAAGAGAAAAATACACAAAAAAGAGTAAGAAAGTTAAATAAAATAAATAGTGGAATACAACCGCAAACTTAAAACAAATTGTCATGATAGCTTTCCATTGGCACAATAGAAATGGAAAACAGAAACGATGTTAAAGTAATCAGACGAAAGAAAGATACTGAGATCTTAGAAAACTGTATACAGGTTTCATCAAATGGGCTTATGATCTAACTAGCATAGTGTGATACTGGATATTACAAATACCTAATAACTACTCACAGTCTTCGTACGAATAATAGATTGGCAGCGCGGGGTGTGTGGGACCGTACGGGCAGTTCACGCGCGCACTGTCGAGTGTCCTACTGTCTACTGTCACGCACTGTCACACTGAGTAGCTGCCAGCTGGCGGCGCCTACACCAGCGCGGTGAGGCTGCCCGAGCGAGAGTATTTGTTGTCTTCTGTTTCAGTTGGGATTGGCTTTGTCTGTAAGTAATGTAGTGGTTTGTTAATGATTTGTCTCAATCTGGATCGTATTCTTCATTCATACACTGAATCAAAAGAGTTTTGCTCCACTTTTTGATACCATATTATGGTTAATTAATTGAGAATAAGGCTCAATTTAAATTTCTGCAAAACAGAATATAACCGCATTATTGAAATAATATTGTACATAGCATAATGAACTTCCTGTTCATTGTTATTATTGTGAAACGTACAAACCAGATACGAGCTTGAAACCGTTAGAAATCTGTACAATTTCATTATACAATTCGCTTCCATTCCGTTCGTTGGCTAAGTAAATTGATACTAACCAAAAAATTATAATATATCTATAAGTCTGTTGCGTCACGTCGCGTTGGGGTGTAAGATGTTGAATATAAAAATGAATGCAAAAAAAGGATTAATATTGAAAAAAGAAATATTGTATACTAGGTGTAAAAAGCACAATACCTCTGAATTACCACTTGGTCTTGAGGTGTTCAAGGTAGGTAGGTTCTTGAGGTATTAAAAGATAGTGCAATACTCTTCCAATCCAGTGCCGTTAGTAAGTGCATCGTGTTACCTCAGTAACGTGTACATACATCGTTGAGCGCGGGCGGCAGCGGCAGCGCGAGGCGCAGCGAGGTCCAGAAGGCGCGCTCGTGCACGTGGCGCCACGCCACCAGCCGCGTGCCTCGCAGGGTTGTCACCAGGCTCTCGCCGCCTTCTTTAGCCTCTCGCTTTAACTTAGGCAGGTCCTGGAGAGAGAAGTATGAGGTCAGTGGATGAAAAAGATACATCATGAGCCATTTTTTTTGCATGGGAGAGTAGGTTGCAACTGCTACGATATGGCTGTTGACTTGACGAGTTATACAGAAGTGTGAAAGAAGAAGACCAAATGAATTGGGATAAGGTTAGGCGAATAATGATGATAATAAGCGTGGGTATTTACTACAAAAAATTAAAATCCAACAGATTACTTTTGCGCACTCAGTGTCACCAGTGGTGGTGAAAACGGGCGTTTGTGTAAAGAAGTTGAATGACTAATTTGGCTGAACAGGACCATTTAATAATAGGTATACATACCTATTAAACACAACTACCTGAAAGGTGAAACTGATAAACAAAAACTGTTCATGTGTAACGCTTCAACCGACGTATCAATAAGAGGCGCAAAATTGTTTCAAGTCAATTAACAATCGATAAAACAATTACTAGGAAAAAAACGTCTACTTGGAAACCCCGACAAGGCAAGGAATATGCAGTAACATCTGCCTCAAGAAATGTGTCATGCGAATAAATACTTCTTACGCATCACGCCTTCTTTGTTGTAATATATCTATGTCGGGATTACCTTCTTTATATTTATAGACGATTAAGATTAATGTCGGGGAAAACATTTTTTTTTTATTACCATAATTTACCTTGTGACGTAAATGATGATGTCAATGGGTAAAGTTCTAGGAAGGATTCGTTACTCTCACCCACGATTCGCTTGAACTACTCTCGTGAATTCGTTCCCAACAAATCTATGAGACGTACACCGTACATGTATGTTGACGGCGTCAACATACGTGCCAATCGCTTAGCCACTGGGCTAAGTGATTGGCTGCTACGCCGCGTGTCGCGGATTCGATCGTCGCAAGGAACAAATATTTGTATGACCTACAGTTACTTGTTCCCGGTCGGGGTGTTTGTGTATGTGAGTTCAAATGTTTGTAAATGCATCCTGATTCACGATACAGGAGAAATTCATAGTGTGGGGTAACGTTAAAGAAAAAACTAATCCCGTGAGACATATAGCCTATCCAAATCCCGAATTTCTCATATGTTTGCTTATGTTTCTATTTATTTTTTTGTTATAGAACATGCCGTTTTCCTCACGATGTTTTCTTTGTCAACTTTCAGAGCAGTGTTGATAAAATAAGTTACACAAAGTAAAACCTTGCCTGCTTAGGTTCGAACTTCGACCTAAAACTCGAAATTCGCGGCCATTATCACTGGGTCACACAAGTCTGTCTTTTGCTGTGCCAGTATTTTCGGTCGGAATCAAGTTCGTCCCACTTCACTTCGGTCACCACATATTAGCACAAAGTTTTGTTGACAAACCTGTAGTAATACGACGACGGGTGGCAGCGGCAGCGCTCTAAGCTGCCGGAGCGCCGTGAGTAGTTGCTGAGGCGAGTGTTGCGCGGGCGACAGCACGGCGACCAGCGAGCGACACCGCGACGCCTCGCCGACTAGCTCGCTGTACCCTGAAGACGATAATACATAGAGGATATAGGGACGGATCAATTGCAAAATAAAAGTTAAAAAAAAAAATTATATAGTGGATGAGTGGGATTCGCCAATTATGGATATAAATAATGAAGTGCCATGCAATAGGGTGCCATGCAATAGGGGGCGAGCCTATTGGCCAGAAACAAATTTGGGCTCCGAGCTCTTGCAGCTGGGAATAGTTTCCAATATTTATTTTTAGTTTCTTCTTGACTAATAAAATTCAAATAGTTTTATTTACGGGTCAGAATCAGAATCAGAATTTATTTGCTATGAAAGTAGGTACAGATTAGGTGTTGTACATAAATTAATGAGATCGTCTACAGTCTACCTTACGGCGTGCAAATTATTACATAAGTTAAAATATTAATACAAACAAAATAATGGTCCTCACAACATTAAGAATTGTATATATATTGTATTGTAATGTTTCAACGACATCAGTAAAGATCGAAGCAGATGGCGTTCTGTAGTTAGTACCTAACCCCATAGGAACAAAGCGTGAGCATTGTATGTATGTATTTTTTTTAATGTACAATCTCTACAAGGTCAAGTTTACTTAGCTAGCAACAAAAAGAAAATTTATTCCTAAACGGTATAAAGGGTGTAAATAGACCCTTAACATATCCGAAAGACACTTGTTCGCCCCGTCTTTGCGATAATTTTTTTGTTCTAAACCATACCTGGGAACCTTCTAGTTACGGAGATATTGGGGGTCAAACTTCCAACTTTTTCACAAGTTTTTTTTAAATACATGTTTTTAATGTAAGATTTTTACTTTACACACCCACACGACCCCCGTACTCAATCCATCCATCAGCACAACGCTTTGAGTGCTTTCCATCGAGTCATACCGTATCACGTGATTATTCACCCCAAAAAAAGTCGATTCCCAGCAATAATTTTTGCGTAAAGTTACTTAGTTTGATGTACAGAATGCTTGGTTGACGGATATGTGAAGGGTCTGATTACACCCTTTAGTAACTAAACTACCAGCGTCCTATTTTTTTCAATAGCCTTGTAAGTATGTCCCACAGCGGGGCAAAGGCCTGACCATATCCTTCGTTGATTGAACCCAAAAAAAAAGTTTTCCGTGTTTAGATTTCGATACCCATCAGGCTTGTATAAGTAATTAATTCCTTGCTTAAAAATGTCCTTGTTTAAAAAAGTTGCGAGTGGAGTAGTTTAATCGATAGTCGTTAGGTATTTCAACTACCTGGGCCACCGAGCTCTGCTCGAGTAAAAATAGAGAAAACGAATTTTCCCAGATACCTATTTGACCTAAGTAGATCGATTATTCACTCTCGTAAAACCTATATTGCAACTTTCATCGAAATCGCTAGAGACGTTTTCGAGAAAGTGATTGCAAATATTTTTCATGTAATAGATAAAGAATATTTTAAATATTTCATAGAAAACGTACAGTTAAAAGGAAAAAGAAAATCAATAATGTTTTAATAAACGTTCCTGGTAAGTAAGTCGCATTTTCCCGTCTGTGGAACTCAAGGGAAAATCTTGACGCACAAGTTCATAATAATTATGGATTTCTAGTAAGTCACCCACGCTCGGGTGAATTACTGTTTCTCTGAATTTGCCGCCAAGTAGCATTCGTTAGAAATATTGTTGTATTGGAACTTTGTTTTCATCGATATCCAATAAATGTGAAGTTGTCACGAGTGCTACTTATTGTTTCCATGCTTGTTGAACTTTGACTCTGCCATAATTTTTCAGACGGTTTGTTTATTCGAAATATTTTTGAAGAATTACGTGTAATTGGAATGTTGTTAAATACTGTTAGCAACGTTTCGCTGCTTAGTTTAAGCAAATAAGATATTTTTTTACAATCTTTCTGTTAATTGTACCTAACTTCTTTATATTCGCGCTTTATGATAAAAAGGATTAGACTACTACAAACACTCGTTTTTATAACTGAACAAACAGGCACGTGGTTTTATTCTTAAACACTAACAAGTGTTGTAATTATGACGTTTTCGGACTATCTTGTCTATCTATCCATCATATTGTTACTTTACCGGGAAAAGCCTTCCTTAAAATCATAACATAACCCCTGTAATCCCAGAAGGGTTATGTAGAGGTGTAGGTACCTGATACACCCTTATTTCGTCAGTTATATTTAAGTCCCATGTAATAGGCAGCGAGCCTATTGCTGTCAACCGGGCACAAATTTAGACTCCGTGGCTGCTACTGAGAAATTCCTGGTGGAAAAACACAATAACACTTTGCCCAACCCCAAATCGAACCCAGGACCTCATGCTCAGCAGTCGCGATCACTGGGCCAATGAGGGAGACTCTATAATCATCAGATATGTGGGAAGTACGGCGGCTTATTCATCATATCATATCATACAAGGTGGAGACGACAATACGACAATTTTGGCCAAGTTTTTTGAAGTAGCGAGTTGGCAACATGTGTTTAATTTTTATACCGATGCGGGATTCGTTAACCTATTGGTGGTAGCCTATTATCTACACTATGTAGAAAATGCTAAAAATGAAAAATAACGTCCTGTGAATAAACTGCATACAAAATTCAATCGAGAATATCCAGTAATTTTCGATTGAATTTTTGTATGCAGACTGGGAACGTCATGAGTTACATACAGTTTAATTTATTGTCGCATTGTCGTCTCCACCCTGTATTTTGTTACTCCTTCATTCAAAACGTACAGTTTTAACTTTTAACGTATACTTTTATTTTATCCCGGTAGCCGATCCCGTGGAACAATTACCGAACTCCACGGGGGCGAAGCCGCGGACATAAAGTAGTCTATACTAATATTATAAAGAGGTAAAATTTGTTTGTAAGTTTGTATGTAGGGGTAATCTCCGGAACTAATGATCCAATTCTAAAAATTCTTCCACTGGCAGAAAGCTACATTATTCGTGGGTGCTATTGGCTATAAATTATATTTACATCATGCAAATTAGCCGAGCTATCACAATTTTTGTGGACCAAGTCGCGGGTTAAGTGCAAGTAATAAATAAAAGTATACTCACAAGTATCAGGCTGCGTGGAGAGTGGGACGGCGTGCACCCTGTACTTGTACTTGAGCGCGAGCGTGGGCAGCAAGGCGCCGCGCACGAGCTCCCCGTCCACCGCCGTCCAGCACACTAGCACGTCGAACTCCTTCTCTAGTACTGTGGACAAAACATTCATCGTTAGCTTCTTTGATTAAATCAAGCTTGGAGTTTCAATAAAACAACGGATCGTTTGTTTTACTCATGGATGCCTTAATTCTTACTTTGAATTTACTCTAGCTAGATTTTATTTTAAGTACATAGGTACGCACGATAAGCCGTTGGTCCTGGGTGTCATTTGTAGATCTTTGACAGTCGTTAGGTACTCAGTGGCCCAAAAAGTCTGACAACCAGTCTTACCAAGGGGTACCCAGTACTATATATATATAAAGTGAGGTCATCTTATACAGAAAATGTATACCTTATTGTGTCGCCATGTGTACAGTAGAATTTCATACTAGAAGTGAACGTTCATAGTCTGTTGTAAGAAACGCATGTAGCATAATGCACATAGCAGTTTATTATTATTTACAGGTGAAACGTTATTAATATTAGCTCTAAAGTACTCAGTCTTACGTCAATAGGGCACTAGGGCATAATTAAAAGTACTGCCGAATGTTTAAGTGTTTTAGTTCAACCTCTAAAGGCAGGGTAATATCGACCGTGAGCTGGTTAATATTGTCCATAGAAACAAGCTCTCCCAACGAGAAAACAGGATAATTTTGCCAGTAGAATCAGGCAAATTCAATTAACAAATTCTATGTATAACTTAAAAACTATGATAACATATTTCCGTTTCATTTTTTCCTTACTTTAATTAGTTAAACAGCTAAAATATTCACTAGTGCTAGCATATCTTAATCAGTCTTTGTAAAGTGTATGATTAGCATGTTATTTGCATATGTCACAAATACTAAGAACTTCACGCATAATTTACGACGTTCAACAAATGTTCAAATGTGCACCTGACTAATGCACGTTTACATCACCAGTAGATGTCACCTAAATGAATGCCTTAATTATGCCCGTTTTCACCGACATCCCCTAAGTTTATGGGATCCCCTAAGTATGGATAGGGGGCCGATAGGGGATGGTTTCTGTTTCACCAGCATTTAGGGGTCAGTTAAACGTTAAAAGGTCCCCTAAATTTAGGTGGTCGAAATTTGAGCCCTAAGAGCTCTGTAGGATTCCCAACTAGGTACGGTCTTCTAGTAATAAATACCTTCTTGGATTCATGTTCGCCTAGTACTGTTCGTATGGTTACTGGCCATAACTAGAACAACTGTACTAACACTACTCGATCCCATGAAATGTTTTTAGTAATATTGTATTACTCAAAAATACGGTGGGGTCAACGGGAACAATTTTTAATTATTTTAATCAATTCCCGCTGGCCCCCCCAGTGGGGTTACGGGCGGTGGGGTCAACGGGAATACATCAACACTGACAGTTGAATTTGAACCAGTGAAATAATATTGGGCAATTATTTAGGTATCGCTTGTTTTTATTGAAAACATGAGCTTATGTTGTTGTGTATTACATATCTTTTTTGCAATTTTTTGGTCTGTCAACTAAAGTAACATGTCTAAGTCTGTCTCTGGTGAATTAAATGGTCTGTACTAAAGAAAAATACTCAGAATATGAAGTCGAGCGAGACTGTTTTTTCAACGCAATGGATATGATGTCATCATCATTAATATTTGTCTTACTGACGCACGTATATAATTGTACTTAGATAATCGTGGCATTTAATTTCGACAGTCATGCATCTGCTTGCTTAGTAATGTACTTAATTTTTATGTTAGCCAAGGCATAGTTTAAATTGCAAATGTTCCGGACGACCATCCCGATCGAAAGTGCAAGGCAGAATGTGGTAGGTCAGATAGGGGTAAGGTCTACAATCTATGGTTATTCAGGCAAGGAATCCTATAATATTATTGATCAGAGTTTAAAGCTGTTTGAAGTTTGAACCTTCAAAGTTATAGGTAGATATTAGATATCAGTACATAGCCTCATGGACGATTTTCTGCTACTTACCAAGCAGCATTTTAGTGTAGGTTATTAGGGGTCATACAGACGAGCGGCACTTTGCTCTTGTCGTCGGCTGCCGTCGATGGGTTGCGACGCTTGCAGTTGTATCTGCCGTTGGCAAAGTGCCGCACGTCTGTATGAGTCCTTACTTAAAACCAGGTTTTTATTTCGCGTCCACTTCAAACCAAGAGTTTTTTTTTTGCGTGTTGTTTTTGTACAAATTCACGTCACTATATTTACCAACATAAGTACTAAAAAGGTCGAGCAAAAAAGGTATCGTGCAATAAATTACTGTATCCTATAACTTCAAATGACGTATTTACTGACCTCGTGCCCTCCTGGCGGTGGGCTGAGCCCTCGCTCTCGCATGTCTCGCCGCGAGCAGTAGCCTCGGGGTGCACCGTCGATGTAAGGCTGCGGCTGAGACGAGCGCTAGGGCTCCTGCGGCCGCGCCTAGTGCGAGTGCCCGCCACGGGACCGCGCCACTGCCGCACCAAGATGAGTTTGAACCGTCGTCTGGTCCACCGTCTGTGTGATGAAGGAGTTATATTAGAGTTAGGTGTAATGTAATTGTGATGTAAATGAAAGGAGTCGCAGAAAGTAGTACCTAAGTCTAGCAAATAAAAGTTCGAGTTTTTTAGGAATTATTGAATCTAGGGTAGCAAGTCAAAATTTCCATTTTAAAGTTTCAAGTAGCAGCAGCTCCACATATGTATTTAAAATGTCCGATAATTCAATGATAATGACGTTATATGAGGCTTTATTCGAAAATATCATCACGGAAAACGTTCTTGTATGAATGAAAAAGTATAGATACCTCTGCCGATGCTAGCTTGAAAGGCAGTATACGGGCGTGTCGCGCATGATGCGACGAATATTTCAAATTGATATTTAAACAAGTGTGAAAATACTCGTAGAATAATCGTGCATCGGCTATTAGGCACACCGGCGGATACCTGAATTATCGGAATGGCTATTATAATAACATTGATTAGCAGTTAAATGATGACGATGAGATTCTGATACGCAATAAAATTTTCGACTATTATACCAAATTGTACCAAATGTAACCACATTAAAACCTATTTTAGACTACTCTTAATTCAATATCGAGTTTAAATTACCAAGACCTGACGATCTTAACTAACACAATAAATGTGATCGTGAATTGTTTTGTTCGTTTTTCACAACTTGAATGTATTTCGATGAAATTTGGTAAAATTTTTGATATTTAAAAAAAAAAAATGAAATGTCCGTTGACAAACCCAGGTCTTGACCTGGTTTTTTCAACGGATACTTTTATCCGGTTATGTATTTCCCAATCTCCACGCGAGTGAAGCTGCGGTAAAAAGTTAGTCCGACTGTTAATAACAGCGATACAATATAATATTGTTACATCGCGCAATGTCATGACTAGACGCTGCACTATCTACACATTAGACATCCACACTGTCTGCCTACGCACTGTTTGTGTACACTTAGGGTTAATTTGCATAGTACATACAAAAATATAAATAACAGTGGCGAAGGTTCCATATAACACGATTCCTACCGGCTTCCCTCTGAAATATGGCACAGTCAGTATTCTATAGACAAATAATATAATCACATTAAAGATATGTACTCCGGCTTACCTCTTACAAAAATTGACCCTTCGCTACTGATAGGTAACATACACAAAGGGAGTAAATAGATCCTTAACGAAGCCGAAAGACACTTGTTCCCCCCCCTTTTGCGATTTTTTTTTGTTCTAAACCATACCTGGGCACCTTCTAGTTACGGAGATATTCCGAATATCTCCGTCACTAGAAGGTGCCTGACGGGTGGTATCAAAGTTGGTCCCATAATATTTGTTCATATTGATGAGTCAGCAGCCGCCGGATGCAGCCGGATGGGTGACCGCCCATTACATACCGAGTTTCCTCCGTGCCTCGGAAAGCCCGTCACGCCGTTGGTCCCGGCTGTCATTTGTAGATCTTTGACAGTCGTTAGATAGTCAGTGGCCCAAAAAGTCTGACAACCAGTCTTACCATGGGGTATCGTATTACCCAGTACTAACTGGGTTGTGGAGGTCAGATAGGCAGTCGCTCCATGTAAAATACTGGTGTTCAGCTGCATCCGGTTAGACTGGAAGCCGACCCCAATATAGTTGGGAAAATGCTAGGCAGATGATGATGACTGATGAGTCAGCAGCCATACATAACTAAATGAGTTCGTATATCTCAAGCTTTTTAGACCTACCACAATAATGATTAAAAAATAAATACTTAATGCCATAATCATGACAATTGACGACCGCAGTAGGTACATTTTATTACTTATAATTATCATAAAATGTCCATCTATTTACGTCGTATATTGCAATGTCTACAAAAGAAAATGGGAAAACCTTTTGTTTACCCCGACCTACATGAACATAATACCTACTTAATCTTCGTCATTATATCATGCTTATATGTGTCAGAGAATGGAGAAATCCGGCTGTATTATGTTAACACTTTGACGTTGCGCTGGCTTAGCGTAGCAAGGAGTTTCAACAGGATAAGGAGCTAGCTTACACTGGCTTTGTGCGACGTCCGTTAAGTCAAGTCCCATGGGAACCCCATTAACAGTAAAGTTAATGAGGTACAATCTAGGCTGATGATGAATAATCCAAAAACAATACCCTAAACTAGGACTCCAAGCTTAGCAGTCAAACTTGCGATAAACTTAAGAGATTGGCCCCATTGATGTTGTATCACTTATTAAGTAACCTATGGTGTCTTGGTCTATCGCTCCCGTTGGGCAAACAAACAAACAATCGGCCAGAATTGAGGAAATCGGCCAGAATTGAGGAAATCGGCCAGAATTGAGGAAATCGGCCGTTGGTTTAGAACAATTTTCTTAAAAAAGTAAAGATTTTTAAGGTTCGGTCGAACCGGTACGGACAAAAAGCGGACACCGGACTCTTATAGATACTATCCTGAAGTATCTGTCAGTGTCCGGTCTTCTTCTTCTTCGTGTGGTTAGTGCTTAACCTGGTGTCAGAGTTTTTATGCCGCCCATGGGCTTCTGACTTGGCTTTCCATGCCGTCGAGAAATATCTCTCAGGCATGCTGGTTTCCTCACGATGTTTTCCTTCACCGAAGCAAGTGATAAAAAACGCATATGAAACCGAAAAATCAGAAATGTCTGGTATCCGCTACCAATTCGTTTGTCAAAACCGGTTTGAACTAATTCATAAATCTGTACTGCATTACTGTCACTTACTTGCAACAGCGCCGAAATATCGGGAGCTCAAAATAATGAACAATCACGGAAGATATCCCGTAAGTGACAGTATATGTGTAAACCGTGAAAGCTTGAAACAGTGTTTGTACTGCATTGTTTATAACTGTATGTGGAGATCGTATGACTATGACTAATGTGTATATTTACCTTGTAACGCCTAAATACCATAATCGACGCAAGACACATAAACAAACGAGGATATACTCACATCTGTAGTGAACCGTGACGTAGTTCTTCGACACGACGTCATTGCTATGCACGACGCACACATACGCGCCGTAGTCCTGCGCAGACACGCGGTCCACGGTCAGGTATGACCCGATGATGTCTTCTACATCCTCCCTGCAATCATAACATCATAACTATAACATCACGCCTTTAATCCCTGAAAAGTTAGGCAGAGTTGTGTTTTTTAAGTTCCGGTTGGTTTGACCGCACCTTTAGGACGGCCTCATTTCACCAGTTATGAGGGCGACCCTATTGCCATCAACCAGCCACAAATTAAAACTGCAGGCTGTTTGAAATTCCTGGTGAAAACCGAATAACACTTTACACAACCCGGGACCTCATGTTCAGCAGCGCATGTGCCCACTAGACAAAAGAATCAGTGATCAATAATTCAATAGTTATACTACTTCCTTATCGGCTGACAGGAAGCGTTGACTAAGTATGGTATAGGCCTAATGTGAGCTGACGGCGATGAGGTTTGAAAACGTAATTGCGTAATTCTATTATTCTAGGAGTCCGTCCGGACATTTACGACTTTTTGGACCCTCGTCTGAATACTGTCCGTCTGAATACTTTTCGATTAAAGAGTTTTTTTAGAAATAAAATTATAACATCACGCCTGTAATCCCCTAAGGGTTAGGCAGAGGTTTTCGCACATTGCGCCTGTACCCATGTAATAGAGGGCAAGGCTTTTGCCATCAACCGGGCACAAATCTAGACTCCGTGGCTGCTATTGAGGAATCCCCGATGGAAAAACCCAATAGCACTTTGCTCGACCCGGGAGTCGAACCGAAAAACCTCATGCTCAGCAGTCGCCATTTCGACAACTAGAGCAACGAGGCTACGGCAAGCCAACGGCGATAAGTGTCTTTTTTTTTTTAAATATTAAATTACCTAATAGAATACATTAAACAAAGTAAAAGGAATATTTGTTTCTTGACAAAAGATGACTTTCAAACAAACCCTATGTAAGGAGGTAAAGAGAAACATAGAAAAAAAAAAAAAAAGAAAAATGTATGTAGTACGAGTAAATGTATCTTTTTACAAGCAATTATTACTGACCAATAATAACTGAATGCAAATGAAAACCAAACCCTCGGTAGAGTAGAAAAGGTTAATTTATGCGTAATAGAAATTTACATTTGTTGTTATAAGTTGTTGTAATGTTTAAACAGCGGTTGTTTTCCCTTCAACCTAACCGTTCAAAATTGAGTAAAGCCTTTTTGTATAAATTAAATTTGGGTTGTAAATAATTTGTGGAAATTTTAAGACAGTAATTGAAATCGTTTGCTGTCATAAAGATCATATCGCTTTTGTGATCCTTGTGTGGTTTGGTGGAATTTTTATTTGAAATCTGTATATCAACAATCCCATGCTTGTCCCAACCCTATGCATATCAGGGAGGGCAGCACTATCGATCGCCACGACCGCGACCGATAGAACAATATATTCGGGCGTGCGCGGGAGAGTGACGTGTTGTTGTAATTTCTTAAAATACTGGGTGTTTTTTTAAACGTGGGCAATACTTTACTTTATTATTGGTCGCGTAACTCGAAAAAATGTAGGCCACAGCAGATTTTTTAAATCATATTTCATAATTAGCCCCATAGTAAGAGTTGCTCATATTTACGATTACTTCACTCCCTTAAAGTATTGCACACGTTTAACCAAACACCCTGTATATGTGATGTTATAAGTATCCAAGGTTTGATTCCAAGACCTAACAGAATTAAATGGATCGCTACATTCGCTACAGGTGGATTATTTGAAGATTATCAGGTCTTCGTCGCATGACGTCCTGGGGTCGATTCCCGTCAGGCAAATGTCATTGGGTTTTTCCATCAGGGTTTTCTCAGCAGCAGCTATGGAGTCTGGATTTGAGCGCGGTTGATGGCAATAGGCTCGCCCCCTATTACATGGGACTTAAAAAACAACACTGGCGAAATGTGGGCGTACTATTGGGTGCACCTACTCTTCGGGGATTACAGGCGTGATGTTATGGTATGTCATCAAGTTTTGCTGTCTCCTGATTAAAATAACGCCAACTATCTTACTACCTTTATTAGCCAACAAAAGTAATTGTGTATGATGCCTTTCTTACACAATCGCTCTGCTACCCGGAGAAGATATGGTAGAATCTGTCTTCAAAAGTCTACCTCTCGTAAGTAAGGTAAGCTACGAAACGAATTGCGAGATTTCAACATGTTTTATATGAATTTTTCGCCAGTGAAAACGCACAGTATGAGGATATTACGAAACTTGGACCTCTGCTAGATAACATAACATCACGCCTGTAATCCTCGAAACGTTAGGCAGCGGTGTAACTACACCCACATTTCGCCAGTTATGTTTTTTAAGTCCCATGTAATAGGGAACGAGCCTATTGCCATCAAGCACGCACGAATCTAAACTCCGCAGGTGCTACTGTCAAATTCCTGATGGAAAAACCCAATAACACTTTGCCCGACCCGGGATTCAAACCCAGGACCTCACGATCAGCAGTCGCGTCTGCCACCACTTGACACGCTAGATGAATGTAATTGCTATATCGCTAACAAGGGTCAATCAAATTATAAACAGGTGCATATTACATTTACAGGAAACAGGGACCCCGACGCTTTTCTGGGAAAACACTAATACGGATACGCAACTAAAATAAACAGTTACCAGTAAACTATTATCTAACGTAAATATACGCGTTTCTCCTCTCAGTAAAAGCGTCAGCCATATTGAAAGGTTACCAGTTGACCTCTAGCTTGCAGATGTCAGTACCTACGCTTGTTATCGGGAATCTATCGAACTCTTGAGAGCTTCGTAATTAGGTACGTTCACTCAGGTTATTGTAAGAAATAATGAAACAACTCCTTTCCCATTTGAAAGCTTCGTTGAATAATGTGAATTGTGTTTAGAAGAGTTCTCTAAAAGGAATACAAGTGAATACGACCAAATTAAAGTCGAAGAATAGAAACTTCTACTTGGCCTTTAATTACCTTTTAACATTTTTCGTCAGTCAAACTTATTCATATTATACAGAGTAAATAAAGGGTGTAAATAGACCCTTAATATAAAAGAAAGGCACTTGTTCTCCAAGTCTTTGCGATATTTTTTTTGTTCTAGACCATAGCTGGGAACCTTCTAGTTACGGAGATATTGAGGGTCAAAGTTCCAACTTTTTCACAAGTTTTTTTTTTAAATACATGTTTTTAATGTAAGGTTTTTACTTTACACACCTCCACGACTCCCGTACTATTCAATCCATCTATCAGCACAATACTTTGAGTACTATCCATCGAGTCCTACCGTAAAACGTGATTTTTCACTCCAAAAAAAAAAGTCGATTCCCAGCAATAATTTTTGCGTAAAGTTACTTAGTTTGATGTAGAGAATGCTTGGTTGACGGATATGTGAAGGGTCTGTTTGTAATATAGGGTGTACCCTGTATTGACGTATTGAACATAAGGAGGGACTCACCGTGTGGTCTTGATTTCTGTCTGAGTGGGTAGCAAGTCTCCCTCAGTATTGTTGGGCCACACTTTTCGCCATCGTAGGTCGCTGCGGGCGTCGGCCAATAACGAGCGGCCTGCACAATACACATGATTAAGGTTATCAGATCCTGATTAGATTAAATTGTATCTTTTCACAGAAAAGGAGAAAGAAATGGAGGGCAAAATATATTTTTCCGAAAAAAGGATAAGATAGCGGATTGGTTGATAAAATCCACAACAAGTGATCATTATACTGAAATGAGATTTGATTTGATGACGTGAAATTTAGATACCCATACATTAAAAAAAAATTACAGTTGGCAAAAAAATAAGAAAAGTCTTTTGCAATTTCTGACTTTTTAATACTCCAACCTGAGTTGGTACCGTAGAAGATTTTGATCAGTATTAGAAACAGGATCGATAGGCATCAATAAAAAAAATACGTAAAATGGCCATTTCCTTGCTAACTGTAATTTATTTTTTTTACTTGTGAGTGGATCGAGCTGTTTGTAGCTGCAACGATTAAAATAGTTCCCCTTACTCCCCCTGAAAGTTACCACCCTGTATAAGATTAATAAATGGTGTTCAGCACAAAGGGATAAAGCTTCTTTAGATTCAAAGACACGTGTCCGTCGATCGATAAAGACTACGATCGCAGGTCAGCGTCGTGAACTATGAACTGCAAGTCTCGAGTGCCACTTTCACCTGTCCATTAAATTGCCGCTCCATTTCTTTGTCCTTCATGCTTAAAAGTAATGTAGTAAAGTAATGTATTACTTACCGATGAGAGCTTCGCAGTACAGGCGCAACTCGCCCCCCACCTCCACCCACTGATCTTTCGAAATGAACATTGTTCTGGGTGCGTCCGTCGGTTTTTCTGTGAATCGGAACGTTAGCTGATACAAATTTTCCTTATACGAAACAGTTCCGCTCACTCAATAAAGAACTGTTATTTTACTTTATATTACTTACGATAAAACGTTTAAACTAAAGATGTTAGGTCACACGTAAAGTTGTGAAACGAGCGAAATAACTGTTATAGGTTATGTGTAAGTCGTAATTTTAATAACCGTCGTCATTTGCATCATGACGATCTATTCTAGCTCAGCTGAAGTGTTGTGAGATGGCTGTTTACAGCCGTCGTATCATAAAGCCTACGATAATAATATAAATATGAGTGTGTGTACATTTATGACTCTATATAATATAAAGTCTGGACCTCCCGCAGTGCTAATGGTTGAACATAAGATCTTTTCAGCGTTTTATTTCTCAATCTGAGGAATTACTATGACAATATCAGAAATACTGAATAAAGAGAACATGAATATAGATGAAGTCTTTGGCGGCCAGATAAAGTAGGTATCCTTTTCTATAGATGCAGAAAAGCTTTCAAAATAGAACAGGAAATTTCTACTTAATCTTAAATATACTGACAGACATCGCTCAGTGTATACCGCTGGGTCCATAGGCATGTTATTTTGCAGGAGAGCTAGAATGGCGAGCTCTAAGAAAGGATTGTTTAATAAGAGATAAAATGTAGTGTATAGAAAGAAGTTCCTAATTGTTGCCGATTGGAAACCACATCGGATACATGCTAGTAATCCTCTTAAATCCGCAATTCAATTTGTGGGTCTCTGTGGCCGCCGTTGATTCATGAAAGACTAAGCAAAGCTTAGCGTACTAACTGTTGCATCAAATCAAAGTTTTTACAAGATTGGCCAAAAAAACAGTTTAGTTTGTAAGTTCGCTTATATCAAGAACGATTTTCAAATAAAATGTAATTTTAATATTCACCTAAAATGCTAAGTTTGACAGTATGTGTCTCCGTGTGCGTCTCATTGGAAAGGCGACAGGTATAGTTGCCGGAGTCAGCTCTCGCTGCCCGCCGCGCGTATAGCGTCTGGTTGGCAGCCTCGGGGTACAGGATCAGGTTGGACACCCCTGCTGACCATGGGTACGCCACGCCATCTTTGAACCTGGAAGAAAACGAGAAGTTGATTGAGATGGCCTTGAAGAGAGGAGTATTTGAGCTCAAAATTGGGTTAAACATGGCTGGTGCCCACTGGGACGATGACCTTATGACATTAATGTGGATCAGGTCACTTTCTGACTAAGGTATAGGTACGTATTAAACGATGCATGACAAATAAGGATGGCGCGGTTATTCAGTTCCCGTTACAGCATTTTGCAATGTTTATTGGTAAAACCCAATCTTACGTGGTAAATACCATGTCGTTATTTTACGCTAAGAACGTATTTACATGAGAATAATCTATGTATTTACACAGCGAATTAGCAGAAAGGAAGACGCTCGCTATGCTTATCTTTAGTATTCTAGTCGATAAGCTGGGCTACGAAAAAAGGAAAAGCAAAAAAATCATATTGACTCTTGTACGCGAAGTTTTCGAACATTTCCATCATGTAATTGCTACGTAAACATTTTCAACTCAACTCAAGTTCAGAAGGTCTTGGATTTGCCCGAAACGAAGACTTAAGTTTTTGTAATTGTTTATTCAAGCGTACTGGAAATACCGCATCTCAAAGAATTATTGGCGTAACGTGTACTTAACAAGGAAATTATCGCGTTCTGTGAATTGATCGTTTTGTGAGATACACGGTTCTAATGCTTCGCCATTGTGATTGCGCGACGAGATCAACCGGCATGTGTACTGGTGTACAAGCAGGAAATAATTCCCAGTAGGCGACTAATGGAGCGCCATTCCGCCGGAGCGGGGTGGCGGGCTGGTGGCGTAATGTAACCGCCGTCGATGACAGCTAAGTGATTCTGCGAAATACTGCATTGCAGTCACTCGTCAACGGAGAAATCACGACTCTCTAATATTCCACAAATTGATAAATGCGCAGCGGTGACAAAATCCACCTACAGTTTTCATAGGTAATGGTAAAATATTTAAAACCGCACATTCGCTTTAGGCGTAATCGAACAGCTGTAATTTGTTCAGCGAATCCAGCTTATGCAAACAAAACGTCGCGGAGCTACCGATTCCCGTGAACAGTAAAATTTTGCGGGAGCCGTTTTTGAATCGTTTGAAAGGAAAACAAACATTTGAGCGATGTTTCATCGCAAGGCCGCGGTGGAATTGTTTCTCAGAAGTGACGGTGAGCTGTTATCTGGTGAATATCCTCTGTTAATAGATCACTTATAAGGGAATACACAAATTCGTACTATCCACACACGAACGGGTGAAAATCGCCATATCTTAATCCCATAATTTAAGTATTTTCTGTGAGTACACACGCAGAGCAAATATTATGAAGCTAATGCACGGTGTGCACGTTGCCGTTGGTGTTGTTCATAGCTATTATTTGCACTAGAGTCGTGACAATTTCCGAGAAAACATATCAAGAGCGCATGTTTACAATCTTCATTCCACTTTCCAGTGTCCCTGGGAGAACGATGCGAATATTTTTAACTTTTTTCAAAGTAATGACTCACGCAACGCACGCATTAAGTACATTAATATGGAACGCGAATTTGTGGCGATGTATGGAAACTATTGATGAGCCGGGTTTTAAAATAAACCACAGTTGGAGGCGCGTTTACAAACGTCCGACCTACGTATCTGTATAGAATTTGTGTAATCTTCTACGTAGGTCGTAGATTGTAATTTATGTTCATGATTCATACTTAGTAAGTATCAAATAAATAGCTGCAATAGTATTAGCTATTCCCATCCCATATAGTTGTGTGCGTGCAATGTTCTGCCGCTCTAGCTGTACCGGCAGAAACTGCATGTTTCTTGCGCCCGCACCACCGAGCCGCCTGCGGCAAATAGAGCCTGACTACGTCTGTACACCGAACTATTAGTATCACCACCAATTATTGCAACTATTCCATGTAAAAAAGCAAAACACAAATGTAATGATACTCATTATGACATCGTTAACGATTCTGTCAGAGATCGTTTAATTTAATTAGTAACAAGTGTTCGAAAAAAACAGTAGATATTTTTTTCTTACATGTTTCGAACGGAGCGTGGACAAACGTAGCGAATAATACGCGTGGCCATGTGGGCCCAGCAAGAACGTTTCTTTGCATTCAACTTATTGGAATGTACGCTTTGACTTATAGTTCACTTGATATCCCGATGTATCTTCAACGATATCAGAAAGTATGTTAGTAATCCGTTAAGTATAATTAACATAGTCTGTCTCGTAGCAGGAAAACGTCGTATTTTAAAAGGTTGAAACAAAAAGAAATCCCCGATGAGGTCATCCTCCGGCGGGCGCGTCGGCCTCTCCTGTAAAAAGCTCCGAATATTTCCGAAATAACGCGAACCGGTCTTTGACCGTGTGTCGGGTTGCACTCCCTCGCCGCTCACCACAAATCATTCGCATGCAGCCTCCTTGCGAACGGAGATACATACGCATACCTACCCATGATATATGGGTGTGCGAAGTAATATATTGGAGAAGGAACCACGCTCAAATAACAATCAGTTCTCAGACTTCCTTCCAGCACAGATAAACCAATCGAGGAATACCTTACTTAATGCAAATAGTTTGAAATAACATTAAACAGACGAACAAACCACGTGCCAGAGATTTCAGTTAAACGAAAACTACATTAATTTAACAATTAAAGGTTTGATCAACCTACTTTCAATTACATCATGAGCGCATTCAGTAAGAGCAAAACGGAATCGGAAAATAACCGAGCAAAATGCACTCGAAATTACTTTATTATTTATTTACCAGTGACCGGGAATCCCATATTTACATTATTATTGTTAAAGAATGAAACGAACTTCAGTACTCGAGTACTGCAGGAATTACAGCTGTGGTAGAAAGTATCGAGAACCTACTCCATATTTGCAACCGCAGTTTTAGAATTTAGATTAACCGCCAAAGTTTCCGTTTCTCCATGTAAGCAAAGCAACCTTTCAAACCAGCCAGTTTTAATTGAAAATTCTTCACTGAGCATTCATTCATCTTCTTCAAATGAGCTAAATTTAGTTAAGTAATTTCACTGAAGTTGAATCACTAAAGATTTCAATATAGATATATTGATGTCCTGGTCCTGGGTTCGGTCGGACTAAAGTGTTATTGGGTTTTTCCATCAGGAATTTTTCTGCAGCAGGCACGGAGTCTGGATTTGTGGCCGGTTGATGGCAATAGGCTCGCCCTCTATTACACCGAACTTAAAAATAACTGGCGAAATGTCGGTGTACCTATTTGTTAGGTATATCTCTGCCTAACCCTTCGTGGATTACAAGGCGTAATGTTATGTTTCTGTAAATATTGACTACCAAGATGGATAACAGACCACAACAACTATACCAATATATCCATTTTACTTGAATATTAAACTTTACACCGGCATGTAACCACAAAATGCAATCAAAGCCCAGAGGTGACTTCCTTTTTTGTTCGTCTTGTCCGATAATGTGGTATTGATGTCAGGTCCCAAATTACAGTAATAAAATACATCGGATAAACCCGAACAACTAGTATTTGCAAATTATAGACTCACTATTAAGAAAGTATAGTGCTCATTTTGAGCCACCTTATAATTTGTTGACACCAATAAAACCAAATATAGATGTGTATCCTTTCGGAACATCCTTAGTGATTAATCAAGTCATTAGCGTAAGTTGTGACGTCGGACCAGATTTAATAATACCTCTCAAGAGCTGATAAGCGAATGGTCATTGTTATTTCAATTCTATGCAATGTATCCGGCTTTTTGTGGGAGAGCGATCACGTCACCTCAACTAAGAGCAGTTTAACAAAAAACGGGGAATTAGACAAAGATATACAACTAATGATTTGAAGGTGAACGAACTGTTTGTTATCTTTACAACCAAATATTAACAAGCGGATTCCACCGTCCACATCGAATTAAACAAATCCTAAAGAATATCATCTTAATTAGCTTGAATGAGAACATAGTAATTTTGAGTTGTAAACACTACCCGAATTAGAGTTGGAACAAAAAATCGTTACATATGATTGAAATAATTCCGTCTATGTATTGCGGTCTTTCCGAATTGTTCGATAACGACCTCAATCGTCCAACTCACGTCTATAAATGTTTAATGTTTATTTCTTCGATCAATGGCTTGTTAAGAATTTGTAACAAATGTCAATTAATAAAACGCCGACATCGCAGAGAATGGATCATGCGAAGGAATTTTAATTCATGAATGGTTCTACAACATGGCTGACGTAGTTTGTTAACATAATAATGCAGAAGACACCGTGTGAGTAAAGGGCGCACTCATTTCGTGTTATGACTTTGATGACATCATTTGGAAGACGATACGATTACAGAGTTTTATAAAGAGGACAAAGAGAGCAGCTAATGAGAAGCGCACGTTGCATCAGTTCCTCGAAGTAATTAGGCTAGCAGCGGCCGCGGACGGGGCGCGGACGCCAAATTGACACCGCCCGAAGGAACCGGCGCGGTGGCTCGGCGTACTCTCTACGTGGTTAAACCCTTTGTTGGCGGAGCCATTCGCATGCTGATCGTTTCTGTGAAACAACCGCAATTATACTTCTCTGGCGAACAGTTGACACACACACACACGCCGCATAATGACGTCGCTCCCTTGCATTACAGTGTAATCGCAGGCCAGCCCGTCACGCACCGATGACAATAATAATAATCGCTATATGTTGTGGGAAATGGAAAACCTAACATGCAACAATTGATATATTATTATAAAAAATAAAAAGCCTATCTGCTCTTCACGATTCACGGCAATCGCTTTTATTACGCACACATTTTCTTTGTCTGTCTATCTGGTAATCGATAGAATTGTTGCTTTTTGCGAAACTATCCTTCATTCTGTCAAAAAGTTTGATAGAGTGCCCAGATACTGGAAATATGGAAATGGATCTGTAATGGAAGCGCAATACTTTTTATTAGTAAAGAACATGCTATAGACCATAAAATATGATTCCATTTTCAATAACGGTGGTGCTCGTTGTATGGTAAAGCTAACAAGCAGAAAAGTAATACGAGGGGCGTCGGCAACAAAGCGCTGAGCGCACGCCGGCCACGCTCGGCGCACGCCACGGCTGAGCCGGCGAGCCCGTCCGCTCGCCTGCCTCCGCACTCGTTATAAATCCTACACTTACATAACGATTTCCAATGAATTTCATGCGATGCAATTTTCGAATGTCAACGGATACATTTCGCTTAGTGATAAATCTACATACAGACATTTATTCTGACAGGCAACAGCTGTAGTGGAGTAATGAGAATAAGACGCACACCGGCTCGTTTTTGCGGTATACGTAATTATATGTACAAGTGTAAGTACACGTTTGCGTTTGAGCTCCTATAATATTAAAGACGGTGTTGCGGCAATAACATGGAACATCGGAAACTAACGTCTAAGGCTACAAGTGTAGCAATTTCATACAGTTAGTGCGGTTTAGGGATACGCGTCGGGAATACTTGAATGTTGCGATTAGAAAAACCGCAAAGTACCGGGTGTGGAGCAAAAAGTTGATCGCATAACAGGTGAGCGAGAAACCGGCGGTATCTCCCGGCGACGACACAGCTCGTTCCTCGTACCGCAGAGCGCGACAACTGTACATACGAGTATACCACAGTACCAGTCGAACCTCAGTACCACTCACCGACGATACGATAGATGGTGATCTAACGATCGCCATAAAATGACAGGATAAAGTTATGCGATCGCTCAAACCGCACATTACGATCTTACTATTGAGTGTACGAACGATAAAGGGGCGTGGCAGCTACAAAAAACGCAATAAACTGTATTCACGACCACCTTGTCCTACATGATGCAGTTTATTAGAAAATGATTCAGACTTTATACAGCGGATGCGTCACTGCCTGACCATAACCCAAATAGTTACATTTGCTGTATTTTAACAGTTTCCTCGAAATTATTTACGTCACAGCTGTCTTTCAAGTAATTTCGATGATAACCGTAATCATACAGAAACGATAATGATCGATCGCCGCAGCTATGGTTCTAGGAATGAAGAATTCTATACTAAACCTATAATAAAGACACAAAGGAATCATACAGGATGTTTGATTCCTTTGTTATCTTTATTATTTACTAATATTACGAGTTTTATATTTATAACCCAAACAATAAGAGATAAGACAATCGAGACATAAGTCTTGAATGCTGCATGACGGTCAAGAGTCACGAATAGCACTCTCGGCGGTGTCCCCTAGTTCATCTAATTTAAGCTCGCAAGGTGTATAATTATACACCATGTATTCAGTCTTAGAATCGCTTAGTTTAAAGTCGATACCTTATATTACTAACAAGAAGATGCATTAAGGCAAAACGGCTTCCAACTACATCAATAGAATTATCCGTATGAAAAACGTACCGAGCTTAATAATTACATCGGGAGAACGTTTGTCATACCTGTCATGTTCATGGGTGGGAAGAAAAAGTTTGGAGAGGAAGGCGGTAGTTTGTATTTGCGTTCCTGGTGTCCAGGGAATGTAGTCTGTGGGCAGGTAATGACGCGTCCCGGAACCGCCAGGTGGTTGGGCCGGCTGCGTATGGGCAAAGAATGCCGCCTCAGCTTCGCCACGCCTGGGAACATCGCCTGGCCGACGTCCGCAACACATCTGTACTCGCCCGATTCAGCCACGGTAACTGCTTTTCCTAACATGCACTTGTTACCGTGAAATTATATAAAACTTGCTGTGAGCGGATGTTTTTGCTTTCTCTAGCAATCTGGCTTATCAAATCGTATTGAATGCATGCCGTTTGAAATTGGTCAGCGCTTTTCTTTGCAAGTTCAGCTTTAGATTATGCTATTATTAGGGGGTTATGAGTTATGCTACTGCTCCATCTGCGTCTTAACGCGCAAATTAACACGTAAATTTAGGTGTTAAGTAGATGTGGCCAACGTTTTAATGGCATTTTATACAAATGGCATTATTAATGGCAATAAACGTTAAGCGATAACTCGAGTGTCGGTTTTTTGGACACATCAAGGGGTTTTAGTGCGTAGTTTAGGCATTGTAACCTAAGTGTAGCCAAAGCGCATTTTTAATGCCCTAATTAACGTGTAGTTGGCCATTGACATTAACTTTAACGCTAACGCAGATGGAGCAGTAGCATTAGGAAACTTATTGCATTCATTTTCTTCCCGTTAAAGTTTGGGATGCTAAGTTTTAGAATTTAAGGTTTTGTTTGCCTGTAGCAGTAAAATCTTCCAATATGTCACGGCAAGCATTCATTGATTTCGATATAAATGACACACTGTACACACCCACGAACAAACTGAATTGCACACCAAACAAATGGTTAAATTAGGTTTTTAAATTAATCAATTAATCAGGCCATTACAGTAATGATTAATATGTAAAACTGTTTGCAGAACCAGCGAAGTGAACAAAAAGCCTCCCCTAAGCGTTTGGTTATTAGTATAAGTTCGCAAAGAGTATTTACGATGTGGCTAATGAATTAATAAGCGCGAATGTTCATAAAAAGTATACTACTACGAATTTCCACGGCGATGTGATACAGCCGTGTGCACAGACTACGTAATAAGGCCGGTGCACACTCGCGGGCGCCTGAATAGTAGTTAATTTCGGGCGGACGCACACCGAGCTACCGGTGCGGTGTTCAATGTACAGATACGCTTTGTATTTAAATGAAGTGAGCGTATCGCGTATCGCGTAATCGGAAACAGGAACCATCTACCATTTATGGGAATCTATCACATTATAAATGTTTCTATTGAATACAAGTACAACGGCACTGTCACCATGCGAATGACTGCCAGCTACGAGCTTCGTGCCTCATAGCAAGAACAGCAGCTTTCGTTTAACGTCTGCATTTACCGTCATGGTTAACCGCAATTTTATTATTAAAGTGGTTTGAAAATAAAAAACACGCCATTTATCATTTTCCTCGAAACAGTAGATGGTATTTATTCAAACAATACCCATTTTAGCATTCGGTAGCCGATCGCGGTTTCTTGGCACTACGTGAAACTGCAAGTGCACAAGAATTTATTATTGCTGGGAGTCACGCGACGAATACTAACAAGGGTAGTGGCAGCCAGCAGTGTCGTCCGTGCGTGCCCCGACGGCGACCACTCGATTGTGCGAAATATTAAATATTCAATTCCGCGAAACGGCCGGAAATGACTGTTTCATTATGCGCGTCGGGTGCGTAAAATGATCGATTTGGATGGCACCGGGCGCTGCCCGCTGCCCGCCGGCTGCCGGCCGTCGACTGCTCTTCTCAGATTCGCACAATTCCTGATAAAGATCGTTCTTAGAGCAGCGGACGTTCCTAACGATTCAAACGCATTTAACAAAGGTTAGTCGGCCGAACACTTCTAAGTAATGACTGAATCACCCTCTTTATTCCATTTATTTTGTTGCCAATTTTTCGTTAGCATAATCAAGTCTTTTAGAAGTTTAAATGAAGTCGTAAACATGCAACGATATTGTTTGTAAGTCCAGATATGCAGCCGTAGAGCTTTTTGCAGGAAAACGGTTTATTAAATGGAGTAAACGTGAGTTGTATAGTGCGAAAACTCTGGCAAATAGTAGTTATTATAAAATTATTCCGACATAATGTGCGTGCTGGTCGTAATATACGTTGACCACCTCTGTAGATAGTCGCTACCGACGGACGCACGACACACGGTGACAGCATAATAAGTTCCAGTGAGCACCGCTGCCAAGATGCACGTGCGATAACGTATATTCGATTTACGATATTATTTCATCGGTACAGAGATGCGACAATATTCATGCATTAAGTATAGGAAATTGACATCGAGACTGCAGTTATTGCTACGTAGAAAATGTAATACGAGCGGCTAGGAAGCTCATGTGCGTGATTGCGTGCGCTGGACAGCAGCAGGCGGGCGCAGGGCCGGCCGACGGCGGATCTTACACGCACGCAAGCATCTTCTCGCTAATCGGCTCATATATCGGCAAACATACTCGTGCAATTAGTCTTCCTGGTAGCCAGCGATACCTATTAATCCCAGCAACTAGCATGCGGCGCGTTATATGATTGAGAACCTCGCCATGTCAGCTGCATGCACCGACTTACATCAGGATGTTCAATATCGTTCGTTACATCGACATGCGTCGTAGAATTATTTATAAGACTACTCGTACAATGCAGGATCGGGCCGTTGGTATGCACTATCGGGTGAAGTGATACTGAGTGTTATTGTAATAAGCAAAAGGTTTGCATGCAGCGTGTAACCTTGAATTAGGATAATTCCGTAGTACTAGCGAACAGGCCAGAGTTACTCAGACATTATAATGAACAATTATAGCTACGGCAAAAAGCTTATGTAAATTGCGAACATGACATTGTGGATATTATTAAATAACTGAGTGGCAATTAAGTGAGATACCAAGAAGTAGTCACCTACGCGACTCATTTACGACTCTCTGTCTTTAGCGGAGTTTAGCGACATTCTTTGTGAACGTTATTTTATTGAAATACAAAGTATTTTACATTGTCAGTCTCTGAGTAACGCTGTACAAGTGTACATGTATAAACTGCCATTAGTTCAGTAACTATTCATGAATCGTCTTTAATTCATATTTCCAAAAGCTTTCATGCTATCGACCCTTCCATCTCAATAATTTATTGAAAGAGATTTTGTTTGCTATTGTTACATGTGGATATAAAGCCTCGTATTGATATAGATAATTTTTCACTGCTGGAAATCGAGTACAGTACTTGCATATGTTATACCTCTAACATAAACCTTATTTCAACGACGATAAAGATTAAGTAGCATAGCAACACTAAGTACCATTTCATATATAAAGATATAAACTCGGACATGATATTATTTACCAAAGTTTTATAAACACATTTAATTGGCATTGGCTAGCGGCTGGCCGTGTCGGGAATATCAAGAGATAATATTGCGCTATGACTAATGACCAATATTACCGAATAGTTTAATATTGACATATAATAAGTATGGGTATAAGAGACATGCCAGATGGTTTCATGTAAATTTTAAAATAATATGTAAAGCTATAACCATATATGTGGGTAACAGCTAATAAAATTGACATAATAAAGTTGTACTTACTTGAATAGTCACGCGAGGTGTTGAAGAGTCAGTTACAGTATAATATCAGAGGCTCATTAAAAGACTACATATTAAAACTTTTAATTGTCTATACTAATATTATAAAGAGGTTAAATTGATTGTAAGTTTGTATGTAGGGGATCATCTGTGGAACTAATGATCCAATCCAATTCGAAAAATTCTTTCACTGGCAGAAAGCTACAGTTTCGTGGGTGCTATAGGCTATAAATTATATTTATATCATGCGTATTAGTCGAGCTATCACATTTCTTGCGGAAGAAGTCGCGGGGGAAAGGCTACTTTTTAATAAATAGTAATAATTAATGAAATGGTAGTCAAAGTCTCAAAGTTTACCTAAGTACAAAGGAATAAGTTCGTATTTATAAAAAAATAGTAAAACGAAGTTTTAGTTTTTCGTTTGACAAAAAACTGAAAATAATTTCTCCGAAAACGATTTGATTGAATAACTTTTAATTTCGCTTACATTTTTTATTAACTATTTATAAACGATGTTTATTTTGTAAATTGGTTTTTACAAACACTTTTACACGTCAAAAATGAAAACTAAATGAGGTCGGTGTTTCTCATCCGAATACTATATGCCAACAATAATAAAGTAATAAAGTAAATTAATTAACTGCAGAATAAAATGAGAGATAGCAGAAGCCCAGTCAGGTCCGGCATGATCAAACTGACTACACAGAACAACAATTATTTTAATTAACGTGTATGTAAGGAATTAAATAAGAAAAGCCATGTCTTGTATACTTGTCTGTTGCTAATTATCCCGTAGTGCTTGAAAACCCGACATTCAAGTCTCACAATTATTTATATTGTTCGACAATAAATATGATCCTTATTTACGTGAATAAATGAATAGCGAAATAGTCGTAATAAAAATCGAGCAATCGTGAGTTTTCATTACAAAAAGTTGGCATTTCAAGTCCTTCCTGAAATCGAGACTTCATTACGGAATAAATCTGTATGTATACAGATATTTTTTGTATAATATCCGGCTAGCTACTTCATTAGTATTTTTTATCTAAGAATTTTTAATTTAGATATACGCGCTACGGGACTGAAAATGATGCAATATAACGGTCAGAACAAAAACTAGATTCAACCGACGACGCACGTGTTTGTGACTCATAGGGCGACAAATGTTCAGAATTAGACACTAGGTATAGACGTAGGTAACTGTAACCTCAAAGACCAACTTTCAAAACTCTGTTGAAGTATCTGTACCTCCACAACCCAGTTAGTACTGGGGAATACGATACTCCTTGGTAAGACTGTTTGTTACATATACGACTGCCTCTCGAGAGGCAGTCGCTCCATGTAAAATACTGATATTCAGCTGCATCCGGTTAGACTGGAAGCCGACCCCAACATAGTTGGGAAAAGGCTAGGTAGATGATGTGTTGAAGAAAGATGATAAATGGTACAGAACGGAGCGAAAATGCCACTTAAATTAGCTTATTAAGGAACAGTTGACAGATTTAGTTAACAAACTACAAAACATAACGTACGTAAATCACAGCACAAGTAGAATTTCAATGCTGAATTATTACAACAATGATTTAAATTAGATCGATACTCCTATACACATTTATCTATCTTAAACAAACATACGAAATATTGCATAAGAGAAAAAAATTTTTTGAATAAGATTGTCTTTTCTACCGCGTAAGCGTTAAAGGCGCGTAGGCCTGCGTAGAGGGTGCGAAACGTCGCGTAGACTAGACGCTACGCAAGTGCGTAGAAGCTGCGTAGGCTGCGTAGCGGTGGCTACGGAGCAACGTCTACGCCGCGCTTACGTCATTATGATAGTTTTGGTACAATCGTTTTGAGAATGGATTCAAACAATGGTTTAATTGCAAAACAAAAGATAAATATTTTAACAGAGGACCAATTCATTTTGACGTTTTCATCTTATTGAATTTGTATTGCGCAAACATTCCCGCGATTGTTCATATCAATGTAAATAAAACTCGGCGTTTACGCTTACGCTGGATCATGACAGCCCAGCGCAAAACTACCCTTAGATACAAGTAGTTAAGTTTGAAGCTTCCAGAGCAATTTAATACCCTTTGACCGTTCGTTTCGGATTTGGATGCTATTCAATCGCAGCGTAGGTAAACGCTAGCAAACAACTATGTAATCAGCGAACGGAACGAGTTGTACTGTATTGTTTGCGTATCGCAATCGGCAGCCTTATTGTGTACCATACCGGCAATCGCAAAGAGTAAAGTTTTTCTACATAGTTATCGAAAATTTTCATCAAATGTAATGGCAATGAATATTGCTTAATATTATATGCAATTGGTCATCGAGTCCTCCAAATATTCGCACATCCATAGATTTCAGCTATCCAAATATAATTGTGAAAAGTTTCGCTCTAAGGTTCGTTGCGCCATTTAAAATAGAAACAAGGTTTTACAACCTCTTAACTATTACGAATTAATATGAAATATGACGAGTAGCTATGACACTGTACCCGGTGTCATTACATATCGTACTACTTAGTTGAACACGATTCCACCATGTAAACGGAGACAGTGTGTTCAATTACACATTACCTAGCATAGTGTCAATGTATCTAGCTAGCATGAATGAACTCGAATTCTCTTTAACAATGAGTAAAAAAGTGTTGTCGTGTTTACCGAGAAGGCGACACGTCGGCGGAGGTCCCAGGACGGCCACGATTCAATATTTGCTCGCGGAGGAGGCGCGAGGGGCGGCGACCGCGCCCGCGAGATGCTGGCCGAATGTTAATTTTCACGATGAAGCCATTTGTCGGACGTGCAGCGGCGTCATAACGAGCCCGCGCCACATTTCTCGAAACTCATACGATTCGACGACTGTGCAATGTCTATTGTTGCATGAATTATTATTATGCGGCCGAGAATTAAGCGCCCGACGCAGACGCAAGCGCGAGCTTTGACACCGTCCATCGATTCACAGATTCAGTGTGCGTATCGACGCAGCAAAAAATCGCATTCCTTACGTTTAATATTCTCACTCCAGAAGCTAATATGTGACATTCATTTTTATCATGACACCGCGTTCACAATGAAGCGTTTAATATGTATCTACCCGTCCCGTGCTCCCGAGACTCAATATCGGGTTTCCCATGCGAGCGACATTCCTCGCTAATGTTCGACATGGTGGTCTTACAATGAACTTTTTTAGTGTTAACACTGCGTGGCTACTTGATAAAGAACTTGAACCAAGTCATTTCAAAAAACACAATCAATGTGATATCTATTGGTAATCCAAACGTGGACGAGTAGATTACAGAACATTACACGCTTATTAAATGCTCAATGGATGACAAAAAATACAGAATGGAGGACGCACTCGGCGATCCATGTCATGTCAATATTGGCTATTGGAATAGAATGTATTTGTGAAGTAAAAACACCGGCGTGTGAACGGACCGGACCGGTGGTGGCCGCGGTCCGGAGCCCGACCGTCGGATCTCAGCAAACTGACATTTCCGTTTGAAATCATTACCGTTCACTAGCTTTCCAAAGAATGAAGTCGCTTATATTACGCGTAGGTACCGGTAAAGTCACGCGTTTCTGTTCTACACATCGCGATGAGGTCTTTGACTATTTGTTCCGAGAAAATAAACGCAATAGAAATAGTGTTTTAAACATGGACGTGGTCGCATCGATCATATTACAAATTGTAATTTATCGAATTTCATTAAAGTTAAAAAGTGATTTAGTCGTAGGTATAAAAACTGCCTGTGTGGTTGTAGTAAAAAGTGTAGCACATCAATGTGACACGAGTGTCACAACAGACGTTGAGAGACATTTAATGATCGTGAGATACGTCGCCCAGCCTCCCAGGTAGCCGCTCATCATAACTAATTTGTAAGGCATTCGGCGACCGTCTCCAACTGAACCGACTTGCCCCTAGGCTTCCATAGAATCCAGACATATTTGAACGATCTCTGCAGTATTTAAATTCTTGAAGTACACAATATTTGATTTAATTAGGTCGAACGCTAGAGCAGGTTACTAAGCAAATTGTGTAGTTATTGAAGGACCTTGTTGGGAAGAAATTAAATTTGTACGGATAAACAAATTCATAAGGTATTCAAACTGAATCGAAATCGTCGGATATCTGAGTAAACGCCAAATAAATGATTTCTCTTTCAAAAGAAACCTTAATAAGGCCATAAACCTACCGTTCTATGAAATACTTATCAAGTTATTCATGAAGTCTCCATGGACTTCATGAATAACTTGATAAGTATTTCAAACGAAGATTAAACGCTTTGAGTCTCAAGTGGCGAATAATGTGGCGTTACAAATGTTACGCAAACACCCTTCACAGAAGGATACGGTGGGAGCAATCGGCTACGACAATACAATATAATTGAGGGTTCTATTCACACGGAACACCTCCTTGTCTGCTTCAACAACCACGGTGAAATATGTGAACAAAAAATATTTACAAAGGAATTGTTACCTACTTTGGAAGGGAGAAATAAAAGAATAACTTGGAGATCAATATTGTAGATAAATAAAACGGTCCATTGTGAAGGCTACGCTCGCGCTGGCCTGCGCACACCCTCGACGGCTCGACCTCGCATCACGTGCTCTGCGCTAGAGCATGCAACAAAAAGAAATGACCTAGCTCATGGCTGATTCATCAACACACCAATCGTGAACGGTTAGTCTGGGAATTTCGAATTGGGAATTCACGCAGTTCTACATAATTACCAGTATCCGTTAGAAGAATTTTGATGATGATCCAATCCATTTCAAATCCAACCTTGCATTTTTTCCCAAGCTATAATAAGTAAATGTAATAATAGACTTATCTTAAGAAGCTAATTACAGGAAATCTATTCAAGCGTGGCAATTAACCGGATCTCTGAACGCTCAGGAAATTGTTGAGTTTCATCTTAATTGTATTTCCGTTCTGTTCAAATGTCAAAACCGTTATTTTAGTCCACAAGGTAACTAAAGTGCAAGCACAGACAATATCAATTTCAAATAATCTTTTACAAGATGTTAAGTAGATAACACAATCACCGAATTTGTAAAACAAAGTGAAGCCTACTACCTGAGGACGGTTATAAAACCGCTCTTTAAAAATAATCGGTTCAACAAATCGAGTCATTGGAACGTGTCAGGACATGCTGTCGGCTTTTATTTGGGCCCAGTGGGTTGTCCATGGTCGTTTTGTGTATTTTATGGCCACTTCATTAACAGTATCCGATACTTATTTTGAGGAGCTCTCTCTATTGACACGTCAATCGAGGGTTAGGTGTTAAGTAAGCATTAACTTATCGCATAGTAAGCTCTGTCTTTAAATGCTATTCGATATTGCAAATTAATTATTTATTACCGATGCGGCCGCTATTCATCTAAAGAACGAGCTAATGCGCAATAATTAATGGACCCGTATCAAGCTTTGTATTACATATTTATGAAAGCAGAAAGTGTAAAAACCGTTTTGACGATTGCTTACGGTACAGACGTACAATGTGCAAATGTGCAATATCGTTTCTTTTTTTTCACAGCAAGATAAACTGCTAACAGAGCTCGCTCTGAATCGTTTGTTGACTTTGGCAGATAACGAGTTTAGCACAAAAAAAACTAAGTTCGGGAGTGTTTTTATTACAACAATGACTTTCGAGTGAGAAAATTATGAAATGAATTTGTCGTAGGTATTACAACAATGTGAATAAGAGTCACATTGTCACACAGTGACATTTAAATTTTAATGGTGATAAACAAGCTGCGAGCGGGGTAAAGAAGCAGGAGAGATCGTTCAGCGTTCCCACAGCACAGCAGCGCGCAGCGGTGCAGGCAGCAGCGGGGGGACGATGCATGGAGGGGGGCGCGGGGCGAGGCGGCGCGCAACAAAGAGCCTTCCGGGAACCGCCACAATACAGGTTTGCGGCGACGTGCGATACCTTCGCAGATACCGGCCGCGACCGGCGACCAACTACACCCGCACACTATTCACAACGACACAGGCTTTTGTCAACTAAATAAGAATGGGAACCCAACGGTACTCTTCAGAACCAGAGGCAACACAACAGACAACTTACAAACATTACTTGAATTGAACATCCGCTACAGCTAATATCAAGATCGTGGTTTCTCGCTATTCATTATCGGCCTGATAGCAATCAGACATGAAAAAAATTTGCCAACATTGACTTAGCACGACTCTGTACCGAGAATTTTTGTATGTATGACACGAATATTGATAAGGTTCGATGTTGGCCAGTCTAAACATGTAGATAAATCGAAGTGAAAGATAGAACATTTTAATACATGCGAAAGTTTGAGCACTTAATCAAGTCACAGGCTGAACCAATTTGAAGAAATTTAGAACAGCAGACTGCGTGATTCAAAACGGATAACACTCAGAAGCAGCGGCAACTTTTCATCCCAAAACAGCAGTGCGAATATCATAAAACCACATGAACGATGACAACATCTAATTCTTTAATGTACAGGCGTCGAATTGAATAATATAAAGGGTTGAATCAGTGGGAAGCGGTTTAGCATAAAAGTAAAAGTGGGGTAATAAAATAAAATTGCCAGGCTCGAACCCGTTCCGGCGTGAGCGCCGTCGGCGGTGGATTTATTACAAGACACTGACATGCGCATGTCACTCTCGCTATGCCCTCGTGAGACACCAGCGAGAGCCTGTCCATCCACTCCACGTGATTTATCGCCTTTGATACTGATAGACTTTAATACATTGAAACGATCAATGTTGAAATCGACAACCATATGGACGCGAAGTTCTTATTATCGCAACAGACTTGCAATTGCAATATGAGCATACGCTTTGATAGATAAACAATGTCAATGCGTGAAGGAACACGAACAGTCATGTTGAAAGCTTTTGCGAGTCTATCTAAACGAATTCTCTGGTACTTATAATAAGATTTGGGACGATGACACACGTAAAGCTTAGAACCCGCGCTGAAACGCTCGAGTTAACCCGCTATGCGAAGTATGGAGCAAGAAAAAGATAACTCCAAAGCTACCGAAGTAGAAAAACGATCTAGTTAATGATACTAATGACACAAACGTTTAAGACACAAAAAAGGAAAACAGTATACAGGTGTCACAAGCAATAAAAATTCCCATCAACTCCCATCAACAAGAAGCTAAAGCCATCCAACGACATAATTACAGTAATCGCGAAAGTCAAGCGAACTAATTTTACGCATTAATTTGTGCTAACTAGTAGCTAGATGCTTAGTCATTCGCTGTCAGCGCCGTCGGACTCGATGGCTCAGCTAATCTGTGCACAAACGTCTACGATTGTAATTTGTTATCTTAAATTAACGTGAAGATGTCACGCCATGGTGTCTACTAAGATTTGACATATCTTCTTACACTACTGCAGCAAGACATAGAAAGGCTGCAGTCTGCGGACCAATGGATTCAATGAAATAAAATCCTTGAAATTAAAATCTATAGCACAATTACGGGTCGATTTATACGTAGTTTATATGTTAGCAATATGCATATTAATTTATTGAGTCGAGCACTAACGCGCCTGGATTATTATGAAACTATTTACTTACTGATTTCTCGGAATTGTCTCCGGTAGGCAAGTACCTACCTACCATGTGCGTAGTCGTGTCGCTATTTTATGGCGAAATCGCTGTGACGTTGGCACAACTACGCCAATCCGCGAATATACATTCAAGCACGCATATGGATGAGTGCCCACGTAGTAGATGTTGTACATGACCATTTTAAACACACCCACAGATACATAATCACGTTTTAATCCTGTACTGGGTAATCAATTTATGCCGGTATCTCATTTAGAAGCAATCAGGTTTAAAGTTGACGATATTGCAGCATATACATATACTATTATATGGTACGAGAAAGACTTCCCTTATCCGTTACCCATAAACGACATTGGTGTAGTTCAGTTTTGGGTTAAATAAGTAAAAGTAACTAATTACTTTAACGCATAAACGATCTAGAATAGAATAGAATAGAATAGAATAGAATAGCATTTATTTGCAAATATGGGTAATACATAAGTAGGTAGTAGTAGGTATACATCAGAGTTCTGCCATATTTCACCATTCGGCATGCAAACAGAACAGGTTAACCCTGAGGTCGACTGGTGGTAGAAAATGTCATGTGGTAGAAAATGACATTGTAACACTGCCTGCCACCAATAAAAATATTTAAAGATAAAAAGTAAGTAAATCATAAAGACGACCTGACATTTGAAGAAAACTTTACTACTAACAAAAGCAAAGTTAACCCAACATTACCGCGGACTTTTATGATTTGAATAAGGCTAAGCTTCTAAAGCTAAGTACAGGTCAGGGGCATCTAATGCCTTTCTCGGCTCTCCTACGTCGGGATGAAATTAACAAAAAAGGCAAATCTTTAATTAGAATGAATAGGTACGGGTACTACTAGCAGTAATTCTGATGAGTGTGATGACAAACAAGAGTGGGCATGTCACACATTTGTAATCGCTAATTTGATTAAGACGTGATTCATCAAACGCGATAACAACAGGAGTGCAATCGTGATTGATAGTAATTTGAAAACTATTGCAACACAACGCAAAAGAAATAGAACTTCATTACTGCATAGATAGCCGAGAAGGTGGTATTTACGGTTCCTGCGAAGCAATGACAGGTTATTTCGACTTAAATAGATACCTACTGAATGCATTAAAACAATAATTGCACATTTAAAAAGATTTCTGAGAACTTTCATGCAATGCGTGATGATGTTATGGATGGTTTGCAATTTAACAAGTTGTTACAAGTGGATAATGACATAATCCATTCGTCCGACGGCCTAGAGCTTCATATCACAAGCGTTCTGAGTCACGCAAATATATGTAGTCCATTGGGGCTTTGTTGAGATTATTATATCAATAGATATTTACTATGACACAATCTCAGAAATATTTACGGATCTAGAAGTGGTAAATTATACCGGCTTATCCATGAAATGCTTTCCATTCGTAACTTCGTGCCTAACTGTTATGCTATTGGATACATCTTCGCCGTTAGTAATACCTTCAATATGATTATGTTCAGCAGTAAAATATGTATTTTTCTTGGTTATAATATTAGTGCTCAGGTACACATCAAAGATGGATGCTGGTGACGGCGGACAGCGGCGGGGAGCGGGCGGGGTAACGAGTAGCAATCACTACTTCTCAGAATCGTACTTGTTTTCGTACCAGGTGCACTCATGCCGTACATATTGATAAATAACACCTCCGTCGATTTATGCTCAGTCAAATAATTCTTTTCTAAACAATTTAGATAAGTGCGAACTGACATTATTTGCCAATAGTTTACTTAAAATTGTAAAATATCGTTATTAGTTGGGTATTAGTGTAAGGAGATTTTATGTGGTCGTTTGGTAACATCCGGGTAGAACAGTAGAACGATTTCGTGAATTTATAGCTGATAATCCTATAGATATAGTAATGATCCGAATCAAATGTGATCATTAATGGGCAATAAAGCTAATTGATTTTGGTGAAACGAGTAATGTGAGTTATGTGTGCTACGCTGCACTCGCATGGTACAGCGGTTTATAAAGTGGTAAAGGAGGAAATTCATTTGCCATTTTTTAAGTAAATGTAGCAGAGAGTGCACACACAATGCAACACCGTTACTTTAAGTACCGCATACCGCACGAGTGACGAGGCAATTCGATGAAATTGCACTACCAATTGATTTTTTACTTTGCCTACAGGAAAGCATAGTTACTGGAACAACGAATTGTTCATCAAGGGCATAATTGTTGAAAGTTTTACCGAGAACACCATCGGCGTGTATATGGCATACTGCATAAAATTAATTGGCTTTCGCTATAACATCATAGTATTTCATCATCATATTTTAGTTATCCGCTTAATCCGCTTTGTCAATACATTTTGTTAAATTGGAAACGTTGCCATGATATGCTCGCGTTGCTCAGCCAATCTGTTAATTTCACCAGTATGGAATTCCAATTTATATTAATTTTGCAATCAATCATAGACACCATTAACTGAATATTACAGTTACGCGTTATTATAATAATATAATACACTTATGAGATAGTTTATCGTCAGACTAAAGAATATGGAGTTATCTTTGAACACAAGCTTCTACGGGGATGTTTTATGTGATTTCATTTAGCCATGGTATTTATAAAATAACATCACGCCTGTAATTCATGTAGGGTTAGGCAGAGGTGCAGATACCCATTAGTCCATCCACATTTCGCAAAGGTGTTTATAGTGAAGCCTTCACTGAATTGAATTAATGGAATTTATTTCTAAGTCTATTCTGCTAACTGCTAAAGGTAGCCTTGTATTGAAAACACGATCAATTAAATCGATTTATTACTCTATTCCCTTTGATCCCATTAATTCCACTGCTGCCTTGGCGCCAATGTTGAGGTCAAAACAAAAGTAAGACATTAAAAAGTAGTTCCCGTTAGCTCCATAGTCTTGGGGCCCACTCTCCACGGGTTAGGTTACCCACCGTACACAAAGAATTTCTTCCACAATATTGTGATTCTTTTATGAACGGCTTTTCCTGTTCCGGGAATACTAATAGATTTATCAGAGATGTTATCACTTTATCAGTACACGTGTTCGCGTTCTGTAAATACATTATAGTTCTTGATCCTTTCTTGTCGCCTACTTGCTTACAGCATATATCGAAAGTATGACGAGGACTTCTATTGTTAGAAACGAATCACACACCTATTTATAAACCACTCAATCTATAAAGTCAATACAGTATCACCCCAAATTCTGTTGATTATTGGTTCCAATGACGTCAGGTTTCAACTAGATCCTTATGGCTGTGCCACATTCGTCGGTTTTTTTTTTCTCACGGCGATATCATTAATATTTTGTGGACGGTGCTGTCGCGAGTCGGCGCCGGCGGAGCACAGCGCAGCATAGGCATGGATGTCGGGGGCAATGCCCATTGTCACACCATGCGATTATCAATTATTTTTGCGCACACAATGGACTTCATTTCGTAGAAGCTCTGTGCTTATCGCCACGAGCGGTAGCGCACACCTGCCTGTCTCTCGGCCCCGAAACTTCGAACGATGTCATTATTTGGTGCTTTACATGCTTACATTATTATTGTGCTTTATAATTATGTAGTAGATATATGAACATCCAGTTGTGTTGAAGTTCCGTCTCCATTATAAAGTTACCCAATTAATGTTTCAATTGAAGTAGATAATAGATGGAATACTAATATCACGATACATAAAATGAATGAAACATTGCCACAGGTGGTATTCAATTGGCAGGTTTCCGGCAATGAGAAAAAAAGGTTCTAGCTAACTAAAAATATACGCTACGCTCGTTCAGGTTAGGTTTCTTGTCGGAAACTTGATATTTTTACATATGAATGTCGCTCTCCTCTGTTTTAGGCGTTTATTACGAAGGGTAGATGGGTCCACTGACTCGTCATGCCTGCATAAATTCATTGATAAGCCGGCTTATTTCTTCCACAGAAAACATAATTTGTTTCTCCCTAAGTTTTAATTTTACGAAACCACATTGAGAATAGGTGATTATAATTCGGAAGGTAGCGTATTTTTTTTAAAATAAATCGGACGAATAAATACGCTTTTTCTGATAATTTATTTTGAGTAAATAGTTCTTACGTTTAATCAAACCAAATCAGTTCTTTCTTTTATATGCGCTTTGCAGTTTACTAAACAGCAATTGTAGCTAGGTAGTTCTGGAAACTGTTACTGCATTGATACCACGACTGTTGTTTCACTAGAATGTATTCTAGGATATCATAGCCATATTGCTGCTAGTGGGAACTGAAAGCGACTTAATTATTCCTTGAAATGAAACCACAACTTGTAACTTTGCTGTGGTGCCTCAGGATCTCGGAAAAAAATGAGATATAGGAAACGCGCTGTGTTAGTGACGAGCAACCATAGACCTTGGAGCAGAATACTGCCATAGGTTGATTATAACATAAACAGATCATCACGCCTGTAATCACCGAATGGTTGAGCAGAGATGTATCTAATAATACATCCATATTTCGTCAGTAGGCTGATGATATAAGAAAGAATAAAGAAGACATACCATTCAATACTCCTGTATCCCTTCACACAGCAGTGGATGCTCTTGAACTTGTCTTCGAAGCCGTACTCGTAGGGCACCGGCTCCTTGGTAAACTGCATCCATGAGGAGTTTGTAGTGAAGGTGTTGTGGGAGCAGTAGCTGGCACCCTGAGAGGAAGCCATGCCTGACACAGCAAGCAGCCCCAGTAGGCCACACCACACAGTCCGTACACACATTTTGATCTATTGAAGCATCCTGGAAAAAAAGAATCAATATTGTATTCAGCCAAACCAAGATGACTATCCTACTTATCACATAATTCGCAAGAAATAAAAAGTATCTACGTCAAAGTTATCCTAAAAGTTTATTATTCGCATAACACTGTCAATTCTACGAGCACTAACTAGCTTGTGGAGGTCAGATAGGTAGTCGCTCCATGTAAATACTGGTATTCAGCTGCATCCGGTTAGACTGGAAGCCGACTCTAACATAGTTGGGAAAAGGATAGGCAGATGATGATTGTCAATTCTACCTTTAGATCCGTCTGATCAGAATAAATGCGTACTGTGTGTTTGGAGGCGGTAACAGTCATGATGTTATACATATATATTCGATCGCCTACAAGTTACTACCGATGAAGCATTTGTTACAACTGAACAATTTGATCGTTGTTTCGTGTGCAGAGGGTTTAGTAAAGGGATAATTATTGCTTTCCAGCGTTTCTTATATTTACAACATCCTTTAGAAGGATTGACATTTATTATCACTTCTAGGTAGATTAGTTTCAGTCCAATACAATAATTGTATTGTTCTCGCTTTCAGAATGTCGTTTTTTCCAGGCCGAAGAAGTGTGCACACGCCTGCCACATCGGACCAAACCAAGCTGCTCAGATTAGTCTGATCGTTTCTCTCAATGTATGGAAGTCTTCAAGTGCAAGAGTTACAAGCTGAAGATCAAAGTCCATATATGACAGCGAGTTATTTCATAAAATCACGTAGAGGATAATGCCCATAAGATATTATCTAATCAAGGTGTAATCAACATTTTCTGTTGTTAGTTGTTACAAAGCATTCGCGTTATTAATAAACTATGAATCACTGAGGGAAATACCTGTGTAAAATTCTATTACGATTTTTTGTTTCAACCAATGACGCAATCATATTTTTTTATACTTGTACGTAAGTAGGTTATATTTAAATAATGACCGATAAAATGTTAATCAAACGATCAAATGAATATTCACTTTTTGTATTGAAAAAAAAAAAAACATAATTAGACGGATCAATACGACACGATAACCATGTAGTCTATGTAGCTTTTCGGAGTAACCAATTGTCCATCCAACCTTGTCCGTCTCTATTTGACCTACCGTCAGTCAGCCTTTGTCGGGACAGTTAATTAGTATGATTTTTGTGCTATTAATTGGCTTATATCTGAATATTTACTTTTCTTTTGAGATTGTAAATTGGTAACTTATCAGTAGAACTAAATAAGTATTAGGGTATGCCAAACCGGGTTTCGTTCTCATAGTAAAACCCAGGAAAAACCGGGTTTTACGATGGGATCAAAACCGTGTTCTGCATGCCCTAGTAAGTATATTGAGTTTATCCTCAAGGTAAGACAATTTTAGTTACGTATAAAATTGGAATACTTGCGACTACGGAATATTTCAGTTGTGGTTGTGGTTTTTATTTTCCTTTTTGGTCATATTTCTGAGTTAAACTTGTAACCTATTAAGTCTTAAACACTAACCTAAGTAAGTTCAAGTGAGTCATATTCCAAGGATCGTACTGCTCATTGAATTGAAAACGGTTTCTCTAGAAATATATAACAGAAACTTGTAATAACTAGGTAAACAGTTGGTGGTAAAGAAAACAGCATTAATTACTAGCCAACTAAGCACCTAATTGTGATTGTACAATTATAATCCTGTAAAGAAGTTATTACCGTAATACAAATTGATATTTATGCCTACTTTATATTCATCATGGCATAAAGATAAAGACTGAATAGAATAGTTTCTGCCAAGAAGTATTTTCAGTTAATGGTCTTTTTTCGCTTTTAACTGGAGATGGACCTTTGCACACTACTTACACTTTACCTCCAATATTTACTCTCTCGACAGCGTCATGTCATCATGCCGTCACTATTTTCCTTAAAAGTATCCTTTCATTCATACGGTACCTATTTCAATTGAACATCAACTAACCAAAGCACATGACTCAATTGAGTATTATTTTCAATACTGGTTAAGGTAATCGCAGAAATAGCAAGACATAACACTGAAATACCTATCGAACAGGCAAGTTGAATGTCACGTAAAACGTTAAATGTGGATTCTTGGAACATTCAAACAAACAGTCACTTAAGCACTTATATAATTCATAAGTCGGCCGGACCGTTGTTCTGCTGTTTCCCGAAATACAATAGAAATTAAACGTAGGTAAGTAATTCTGTTTCATGGAAATTTTACTGGTTTCGAACAAGGGCATGAAGGGATTATCGGCTCGACCTCGGCGGAAAGTACAAAGATTAATTTGAATAATAGTCAGCCATTTTTGCCATTATCCTTTATGTAAAGGTTTTATGACTTAAAATACCTTAAAGTTAAACCGTGGTCTTTTTAGTAAGTGGAACTGTGAAAGTTATTTCATTAGACAATAGGAAAGCGAACGGGGTGCCGGCTCATTTAAAGAATAGGTTGATTTAAACCGGGAGCTGTTAAAATAAAACTGAGTGGTAAATACGAATTAAGCCTTTTGTTTTTGTTGCTAGACGATTTTGCTTTATTTGAAATTGTTTGTATGAAAGGAAGTTTTAAATGTTTTTATTGCTACAGATGGAAACTTTACCGAAGGCGTAGTGGTATTTCGTGGTTCTTCTAAATTAAAAATGCTTTCACTATAGTAATTTTTATCCAAGATCAATCAACTAATCTAGCGGAAAGTAGGTAGGTACAAGGATTATTTTGAATAATAGTCAGCCATTTTTGCCATTATCCTTTTTGTAAAGCTGTTTATGACTTAAAATAGGTACCTTAAAGTTAAACCGTGGACTGTTTTTAAAGTATGACTGTGAAAGTTATCTCATTAGACAATAGGAAAGCGAACGGGTTGCCGGCTTATTTAAAGAATGGAGTGATATAATCCGGGAGCTGTTAAAATAAAACGGAGTGCTAAATACGACTTAAGCCTTTTGTTTTAGTTGCTAGACAATTTTGCTTTATTTGAAATTGTTTTTTGTTTGGAAGTTTTAAATGTTTTTATTGCTACGGCTGGAAACTTTACCGAAGGCTTAGCAGCATTTAGTGGTTCTTCTGAATTAAAAATGCTTTCACTATGGTAATTTTCAACCAAGGTCAATCAACTCATCTGAAAGACTGAAATCATCATAGATACTTAAATCTATGGAAATCACAACGCTTTTTTAAACGTTCGGAATTGTTTAATCAAACCTATTTACCTTAGAATGCAAAAACTATTTAGATATTAAATGAAATCTTCGGAAGGAATGAATTACTAAATAAAATGACCTAGGTAGGAATATAAGTAGGAAATTCTACGAATTGGCAACTGCGCGAGTGACGGGGCCCTAGCAGTCGTTCTTAGAAAAGCAATACTAATGGCAATGCAGTCGCTAGTTTTTTGGTACATGACTAAGTTGAAATACCTATTTGATTTTACGTAAAATTATCGTGTACCAATTACACGCCGATCACAATGGGTTTTAATTAGGAATATTCCGTCGATATAGGTATCCGATTTGAGTTGCTGGGAGGTTCGACAGAGATGTCAATCACGCTTAGCCTTGGCGAGCTATAGTAGGTAGGTAGGTACTATGTAGACATTATGTAGGTATATACGTAGTGCTTTGAGGGTGTGTCGCGCGGTGTGAAATGGGAATCAATCAATGCAATGGCTGTTTGATGTAGCATGAAGCTAGGTACACATAGCTACGCAGCCCCTTTTATTTAAGGATTGTAGGTACTTATTAAGTTATTTTACTAAAGTTCACTAACCTACATTGGTTAATGTTTGCTATCCGCGCTTTGTACCTACAAGCTGTTTTCTATTATGTTTATATCCTGAGCCACTAACTATCGATATAGGTACCTACCTTGATGTATTTATGTATAATGTTTGCTTCACAAAGCTTGTATGCACATTCAAATGGCCAGATTATTTCTAGAAAACAATGAATTAGTTTATGCAGTTGTAATTGGGTCGAGCGAGATTGAATAGAAACAACAGATTACTACAGAACATGAGATGTAGATAACCGAGTTCCGTAGATAACCGACCTAGGTAGGTACCTATATCGTGCTGCACTAAGTTTTTATTGTGAAATCTTTCCCTAGGTGGGTAGGTACGGTACCCAGGACCCAGGATATTCACACAAAATTTCAATGGAATGAATGCATAAATCGAAAAATACAACCATTCCAAACATAATTTATACACTATACGTACCTATAAGGTAGAATACCGCTATATCGCTCGTTTCTGCGACTTCAAAGCTATCAAGTTTACTGAGAATGGGATCGGCAATAACATGGAAACGATAATACCGCGGTAAACGAAACATGTCGCTTAGCTTACGTGCTCAATTCAACCCAATATCGGCAGTCGGCAGCATCCGAGAACAAGGTAAGATATAGGCAGGTAGATACTTACAACAGGTACCTACTACGTGTGATGCAGTAGTCGCACACACGAGTTGTTCTTGTAATACAAGGACCACAAGCCCGTTCTGCGGTGAGGTGAGTGATTTTTGCAATTACCGACAGGCGGCACACATATCTGTCGGCAATTTGCCGCTCCTCTCGCGAGCTCCGCTGATCGGCTTCTCGGAAACGCACTTGCATCAACTGTGCACCCGGTTAGTGCGACTGTGCGATTAACGTACTAATTACCGCGCGGAACCGCCTTAGTGCGCTGCCGTGCCGCGGACACATATACCACCTCTATAGTACTTTGTCGATGACATTTGTACAGGCGCGCAAAAACACTGGCCACTTGCTTTTTTAATTGCTGTCGTTTTTTTTTCCGGTAATTATGGCAATTCAGGTTTAAATAACTGTTTATTAAATTGTACTGTGTTATTGTCCTTTCTTGGGACATACCTTTTTTATTGGTTGAAGCAATTATTATAATTGTCAGATAACTACTGGAGTCTCTATTAATGTTACAGTATGTCTCTGGCCAAGGCTGCAGTATGCATAGAATCTAAATGTGCTTAAATCTTGACAAGCCATTCACAAGTTTACCTCAACATTTGTATTCAAGTTGCTTAGTATTTTGTCTATCCTATAATGTACTACATTACTCTTTTGAATTTGCATTTATTTCAATGATTCAGTCTGTCTGCTAAGATGACACATTTTTTTTTTCTTAATACCAAAAGGGGTTTATTTTATTTTTAGTACTAACATTAGATAATAAGTTATTTTAATATTAAGTTACTAACACTACGGATCTTTTGTTTCTGAAATAAAAATAAAACTTCATTCATTCATTTTATGTGAGGCAGTGAATATACCTAATGTGCTTACATACTAAATTAGATTGTATTTATATTCCATTGTTTGTTCATTTCTGGGTTTTGCCATAAACGCAGATATTTTATTTATAAATTTATGAAGCCACATTAATCAACTATAGTACCTACACTAATTTAGACTCACAATGTTATGATTTTTTGACTCTAAACATTTAAGTATATTTTCCAAAATAAGCCTTTTCTTACACATGTCATTATAAAAATAAAATCAATGATGCAATGAAACAGGTACAAACATGTAGAAATGAATCAATTCAAGATCCAGTATGTTATGTGATAGTATAGTAAAGATAAACATGCTCATATACAAAGAATAAAAAATAACAGCACTTAGCAATAATTGAGATTCTGGGAAACACACAAGGGGAAATCCTCAGTATAGTATTGAAGGCTGAATATAAAATCAAGTGGGGTCCAGTAAATTGTATTCAGTTGTATGTAGTATTTAAAATAAAATGTTGGTCATGTTGGATCAACAATAAGAGTACCTACTAAACAAAGAACAGTTTAAAATTAAACAGTTTTGGTTCCCAGACGAAAACCACAAGTATTCCAAAATCTCTCTTTGAATAACAGGAAAGTGCAAAACTACGGAAAGTAATAAAAGTACCGTGATGTAGTCGGCACTAACCATGCTCAATAATCGCAAGTGAAAGTATAATATAGCACAAATCTACGCGAAATCAAGTACCGAAATTGCATCGGCGAAAATGCCCATGTATTTGTCATCAGTGGCTAATTTAAATTATAAAAGATATTTGCCTCCATACGATCACGTGTCATTTACATTTCATACAAGGCTTGTAATCTAAAGCTTTTACCAAATAAAAAAATTACGGCATTACTCACCGAATCTGCGGGATGACAGTCCAACTTTCCAAGAATTGAAAATGCCGCTAACTCTCTGTAGACAATATTTATCACAGTTCGATATATCACACCACACTTTTTTAACTGTTCTTATGTTTATTTAATAAATTAATTCGTTTTAAAATAATATTTACATCGGTAACTTTACTTTCCATTCAATGGAAAAATCACAAATCTCACCAATCCCCACGAGCAAACGCATGCGACTGGCGAGTGGCGGCTGACAGCAGCTGTGACAGCGGTGCTCTGCTGACAACCGGCGGTTTGACGCCTGTCAAATTCAACGGCCGGCGCACGTTCCTTTTAACGCTTGTGTCCATAATACATTTTATTTTATCAAATAGGAACAACAAATAAAGAGGAAGTATGATTAACGATGTTTTTTTAATATTGAAATAACGTTTGTTTCTGTTCGTAGAGAAAAAAAAACTTGGTCTTTATGTTGGCTGATTTTTATTTCAGAATAATCCGTACTTAGTTATTATACTAAGTCCATGGTCCGTAGTCTTTCCTTTTTCTTTTTAAATGTTTATTAAAAATAGTGCTTATCAATAAGGTAAATACATTTATTTTTTCTTCCCCTTCCCCTTGGTATTTCTCAAAAATTTGAATTGTCCTAGAGCCCGGCGAACCATGACGCCGCGCCACCACGCTTGTATGTGCATGGCGGAGAGGCGTATTTTCTCTTCTCTTGCTAGACGGGCAGCGCGTTCTCGCTTAAATGTTAACCAACCACGCATTTCACCTTCATGTAGGTTGTACTGAAACAAATCAACGCTTAGATTTATAACCGGTATCTGTAAAGTTTAGTCAACTGTATTTCCAATTAAAAGTTATAGAAGTTATTCTGAGAATTTGACATTGACCAATTAAAAGTTAAAAGTTATAAGAAGCCCGGTAAAATATAAGTTTTATTAAAATCACTACGCCTACTTATTCTAATTTCATAACAGCTATCGTATTAATCATGACGGTTGATTAAAATTTACATAGACCTTACGAAGAAAGCTTACCAACGCTTGTAATTCCTGTCTCTTACTGCTGGCAACAAGCAGTTGTTTCAGTTTCCTCTGACTCCTCGCACTTATGTCGGCAATGTCGGTGTCGTAACGCTGGCGCCAATATTCCAATGACTTCTCGAGTTCCTTCAACAAAATGGTGGAACTAAGCAACTGTGCAAGTACCTACTGTGACATGAAAGGTATTGGTATTGTTGACCTATTTTCATTTAAAAAAAATATTTTATGTTATAAGCGGTGGAGAAATACTTTGAACTAAATCTTCAGCTGGGACCGGTACTTATTGTTTGAACAATTTGCACATCGGTTTTGCACGAACAGATGTGAAAATGATTTTCCAAATTCTACCCGCTATTGTGTTACCAAGTGATGATTGGGTAACGGCGCGGCGGTCAGTTAGACAGTCGCTCGATGTAAAGTACTGGTATTCAGGTTCATCAAAGCCGACCCCGACATGTTATTTAATTGCGAAAAGGTTAACCAGATGATGTTCGTTTTGTGACTTGGTGCTGGTAGGCAGCGCAGAGCGCAATTATAAAATAAAGTTGAAATGTATTGTAATTTATCTGATATTTTTTTAGTTTATCTTGATCATTATCTGCCAAGCCTTTTCCCAACTATGTTGGGGTCGGTTTTCAGTCTAACCAGATGCAGTTCAGCAGCAGAATACCTTGATCTGCAACTCAAAAGCTTTGAGCAACTCATCGTGCACTCGCTGTTCGTGGTCGGCGCGGGGTAGAGGCGCCCGTGGCGCATTCAGCTTTAGCTCCCGAGATTCCAAGCGTGCGAACAGCCATTTTTCTGCGTAACATAGCCGTGTTTTCGCGTTGTGGAGGTCGTCCTGCAATAGAAAGATGGAATCTTACCTATCTTTGACGAACATTGATTATTCTCCATCTATTTCTTTTGTTTTTTTTCATTCATTCGTGTATGTAACTAGTTTACAAGGCGATGTGAGTGGCAACGCCAGGATGGGACTTCCTAGGACATATACCGACCTCAATGGTGAACTTCTTCGGAAAGGTCATGTCCGTAGTATTAGCAACCGGCGTGCGTGTATGACCAGATATGAACGTGTAGGTACGAGGCCAATGAGGAATATGAAAGGATCGTATGGTAGTTTATGCATGCATGGCCATTGCATGGAACTGTTCACTGTTGGAGACTTCAGAGATTTTGTAAGAGCGTAACCGATAATAAATCTTTGTTACCGTCTTGAAAATCGGTCCTACCCTAACGTAGGACCTAAATGAAATATGATTTCATCAGTCACTTGAAAGGCGTCCTCCTCCAGATTACACCTTTTATCAGCTACATAAATCTTGTTAGGGAAGACGCCGCCTCCCGAGGAAATGCCACCATAGACCTCCGGTGAATCAATTGAACAGATTTTTTGCCATTGCCGACTTTGCTAAATGTGAATTATAATTTTTCTCATTTGGAAACTAGAGTTTCTAAAATGTCGCTTTATTAAATGCAACTTCCGGCACTTACATAGAATACTACTCATATTTCTTTAATGATACGGGTTTATATGTATCATAGATAACCTCTCGGTAATCTGTTATAATAGTATATCGGTTATATATGTGTGTACGGTTGCAAACTGCATAGTCCAAGTGTAGTTGCACGGACTTTGCCTAGCTATTGTAACTCTTTCTCACAAATGTTCTTAGAACCGCCTTTTCCACGCTCTCAGTAGCGCCTCGGTGATCTCATAATTGTTGCATCGCAAACACCACTTTACTGAGAAGTAGCAGCATCAGCATGTTTATGACTTGCTAGTAATTATCACTTTCATAGAAATAAACATGTACGCCGTACGCACACTCATTTTGTCTCGGAGAACAGCTACTTTCTGGTCTACGTTGTTAAGCTCCGTCGCCCATTGATTTCTTTTCGCGTCTAATTCTGCTTCTAATGTTTTGCGAGATCTGAAAAAGATTCCGTCAATGATACATGAATAAAGATTAAACTACTTGTGTATGTGTTGCCAAATAACAGTACTTATGTTAATTCTTGTAGGTTTGTTTAAACATAAGTAATTGCTGATTAATATTCTCAAAAAATATACTTAATTAACATAACATGTTAGTGACCAAAATAATAAGAAATGATTAAAGCATAATTTATTTATTTATTAAAACTTTATGCACAAGAAATGCACAATGGCGGACTTAATGCCGTAGGCATTTTCTACCAGTCTACCTTAGTCATAATCAGATTGCGATCGAATATCTGACAAAAAGGCAGAGATTTACGTTTTCAGTTGCTCATTTCTGAGCTGCAGCGACTCAACATCACATCCTGACTGCTTGAGCAGCTCCACAGCGTTGATCACCGACTGCCACGTCCCGTTCTCCGCGACCTCTATGAGAGTTCGTCTTATCACGTCGTTCACGAAGTCTCTGAAACATTTGATGGATTTCTTTGCAAATGGCTTTTTTTCATCGAATAGTTTAATAGGTTAGAAACCTTTTTCCCGTGCTGAGATAAGCGAAAATGAGATTTCAATGACATAAGCTAAACTGTTACAGATAGATAAGGTACGATTCAGGGGGAAAGGACACCGACGCACAAATGATTACAACGTATTCAACATTTTAACCGAATTTATGTAATATTGGTAGAATTGCACATTTTATATGATAAACCCGCTGCTAAACATTGTGCCGACTTTAAAAAAAAAAAGTATTTTATTTTTAAATTAAGTAGGTACCGATGAAAAATTTCTATGTGAGGGTTCAGAATGATTTAAACTAAATACGTGGTAATCATTGATGCGGTGATGTCCCTCTCCCTCCTCCCTCCCAAGTAAGCAGTGATAGTCTAGTGGTGTAAACGTCGGACTGACAAGTCATAGGTCTCGAGTTCGAACCCACGACACGTACCTCTGATTTTCAGATACATGCAGCTTCGGTGAAGGAAAACATCGTGAGGAAACCAGCATGCCTGAGAGATATTTCTCGACGGTATGTAAAGCCAAGTCAGAGGCCCAGGGGCGGCATAAAACTCTGACACCAGGTTAGGCACTAACCACACGATAAATAAAGAAGAAGGTAGGTACCTATATCTAAACAAGTGTTAGAAAAGTCAGTTTTAATAACAGTTCAGATATCTGTGCCTTACTTATAATTTATCGGAAACAAAAACAGGTGACCAATAGCCGTAGCTTGCAAAGTACGATCCACGATTTTCATCTATCCATAGTATCCTGGACCCTGGTATATATTTTTGTTTGGTGACGTCACCGTAACGCCATCTCCCTACACTGGAGTGCAACTCACCGATCCTTGGCTAGCTTATCTTGCTGTAGCTTCTCGATTTTGTTAGCAGGGCGCCAGTCTGCTAGCCTCAGCGTTACACTGCCCTCTGTAAACAAATTTCATGAAACCGATAGATGGCGCTGTGAGTCCGGTGGTTAGAAGTTTACGTAGTTGTTTAACTTCATAGATAGACGGTCTTTAAAAATCAGGTTCTTTGCTTAAATATCATCATCATGTCAAACGAAAATAGTCCACTGCTTGACATAGGCCTCCCCCAAGCGTCTTCGTGCTTCTTGTGTTCCGCTAAAATATAATTGATAAAGAATATCCAACCCACATTTATAAAGAATAAGGTTTGGTTTCTGCTGGGGGGATTGTGGAGAATGCAATTGTGTCCCCGTACCCCAGCCAGAAGTAAAGTAACAAGGAGGAAAACCGTGTGTTTTTTTAGTAAGTAGGTTAGGTTTGGTTTGTAAGTTAGGTTAGGTTTGGTTTGTAAGTTAGGTTAGGTTTGGTTTGTAAGTTAGGTTAGCTTTGATTTGTAAGTTGGGTTAGGTTTGTTAATTACCTTCTGCGAAACCGTCATGTCGCAGAAGGAGGCTGCGGAAAGGGAGAGGGAGATGACGAGCTCCCGCCCATCCCGCAGCAGACGCACCGGGCGTCGGCAGAGGGCGGACAACGCCCTCTTCCGGCCCCCCTAAACAGGTCCAGGGGCGACGGATTCGGGGACATCCGTCGCCCCCGATCACACTGGACCCGAGACGGCGGCGCGTAGTGTTCCACGCGCGCCTCTCTGAGATGTAACGGGGGGAGTTTGACACCTCACTCCCCCCCGGGACGAGGCCCGCAGGTCAAGCGGGCCGGCACCAGTCCGGGGCAGCGGAAGTCGCATCAGATCCCGTTGCCCCCCGACGCAAGTGTGCGAGGGAACACCGGGGTGGTTTTTAGTCAGTTTGAGTCTGACAGACCCCTCCGCCCGCCCCAGGGCGGAGGACATCCGTGAGGATTTACCACCCCGACAAAAAAAAAAAAAAAAAAAAAAAGGTTTGTTAATTAGGTTTGCTTTGGTTTGTAGGTTAGATTTGGTGTGGTAAGTAGGTAAGGTTTGGTTTGGTTTGTAAGTTAGGTAAAGTTTGGTTTGGTAAGTAGGTTAGGTTTGGTTTGTAAGTTAGGTTAGGTTTGGTTTGGTTTGTGATATAGGTTAGGTTTGGTTTAGATGTAAGTTAGGTTAGGTTTGTAAAACCTTTTTTTTTAAAAAAGGTTATTCATTATCTTTGATCGAGATTTATGTATAAAGCGTATTATTCGTGTTTTCCGGTTTTATTCCTATTAGCAGTTTTCCAGTGCACCCACACTAGATTAGCATTGTAGGGGAGACAATACTTTGACATTTTATAAGTAAATTAACTAGCAATTATGTCTATAATAGAGTGGAAAAATTAAAAGAACTTGTCTGTGGGCGTAATTACCATTTAATATTACGTGTTTTCCTTTATTCACGGGCAAGGTTTAGGTAAAAAAACTGGCCCAGTATGTGTCGTAACACGGAGAAGGGTTTGGCAATCTAGATAAATAATTTAATCCTACAACAAACTTAACATTGTAGTTGAAAATGTTCTTCTCCCATACATTCGAACAGCAAATGAATGAAGGTTTGTGCGCAGAATTTTGAGAGATTTACCATATTATTTTAAGACCATTAGACTTCATAGGTTTTCCTGTTATCTACATACAGTATAAGTAGAGAACTCTTTTCTAATAAATAATTGTAGGCTCAGTAGTTTCTCTCACTAGGCTGTGACAGGCAGAAACACGAGTGGTCACACAGCCGAATGTCAAGATACGGTACCCTAAAATAGTTAGATAAAAAGGTACTCACCTATAATCTTCATTTGCAGTAAAACCACCTCGAATGACAACGCAAAGAGCAGCGCGTCCATTTCACTAATCCTGTTACAAAACACGATATTACATTATTTTCATATTTTTGTTTCAGATAAGTATCTCATTTCTTTTTACCTAACTAGACGTGGGTAGGTTATGTTATGTTATGTTATTACTTACTTATGTTAGTACTTATATGTTAATGGAACAGACACAATCAACATAAAAACTTAGTGGTGATTGTATCTAGTTTTTAAAGTGTCTTTTTACGAAATAAATATTTGCTTAATTTAGGTTTTCTGCAAGAATGGTAATAAGAATTTTTAAGCAGGTTCTTTGGATTTGAAAAGAAGCAGAGTCACTTAGATTCATCATACATAATCTTTGGACCATGGGATCCAACAATACCACTTGTGCCTTATGCTCGATTATTAACTTTTTTCATCCCTAGTTTACAGTCATGTATGGGAAGTGAAGTGTCACTGTAATTTCAGTTTTTACTGCACAAAGGTTTAGCGGTGCACAGAATACATCTTCTTTTTCCAATTTGCACCAGTGTAAACCCCGAGGTACTCGACTAGGATGGCTGTCTGTCTGACATCTGGACCGACGCGACGGCCGGACGGTCGGATGGTCAAAATTATAAGAGTTCAAATTTTACCCGATTGCCGTAGGCCAAAAGGAGGATAAAGTTTTGTCATTTGGCTACGGAGCTTTAAAAATACAGTTACGGGGATGCGATGGTAAGTAGATTTCCATTATACCAGTGATGACTGGCTCGTTGGTCTAGCGGTCGCAAGCGCGACTACTGAGCATGGGGTCCATTCGATTCCCAGATCGGGCCAAGGGTTATTGAGTATTTCCATGAGGAATTTCTCAGTAGCAGCCACGGAGTCTGGCTTTGTGCCCGGTTGATGGCAATAGGCTCGCCCCCTATTACATGGGACTTAAAACATAACTGGCGAAATGTGGGTGTACTATAAGGTACACCTCTACCTAACCCTTCGGGGATTACTGTCGTGATATTATGTGTTTTGCAGTAACGTACTTCTTTCAGCCAGTAAACTCACGTGTCCAAATCTCCTTACCTATTTATCTAAGTACAATGTGACATAACATTTTACCCATTTACCTAGTAGCAAGGGATGTGTGGCTGCGGTGGAGAGGATTGTATATTTAGGACCAAGTAGATTACATGGCAAATCAAACGATAACCTTACATTTTAGTGCTATTATTAAATTCCTGTTGTCATCTGAAAATTCCAATAAGGTTGCTTCTTCGGGTACTTACCTTAATTAGTACTTTAAATTAGGCGCAGAAGCACCTTATTCAGTATTTTCAATAAGACACACTTAGGTAGGTACAATTACCTATGGATGAGCAAAAAAATGGGACTTATTAGAAACCAAATTATTCATTTCTTTTAATAACTTTAATGAAATGGAAAGCAATCCATCGACGGAGACTTTTATGGACGAAGGAAGACTAATATCCGCCACAATATTGTCTGTGGTCGGTCTGTAGTTAACAATGGCGGAGTAAGAACCTGCCAGGACCATCTAATGAGCCTCGTTGAACTACTGTTGCGGGCGGGTAGAATGGATAGTCACTATTATAGTAGATATTGAAGACGTCCTACGTTAGTCTTTTTTCGTCGGTACGTAGGTACCTACGTCTAATTTCGTCCAATTTCACAAAAAGACTGGTTTATTGGACGAAAAAAGTGATTGTAATAACTGATTCTGTTAGAAGAATGTAAATTATAAGCTCCTAGGGACGTAATAGATAATACCTGATTTTTTAAATTTAACAAGACGTGTAAGAAAGATTTAGTGCTTTTTTTTTGCAAATGAAAAGCCGCCTGAATACTTTTTTTGTATGTTATTTAAATTAGGAAGACACTAGAGTAAATTTTTTAAACATGGAAATTCCGTAGTTTCAATGTCTACTTATGTAATGGGGAATTGTAAAGGTTCAAGTAAGTACCCATCATATACCTAGTAAGTATTATTCCTGGACACAATTATTTGTCAACAATAAACGCCATTTTCCTTCACGTGTTCTTGGAACCAGACAAACAAACTTCAGGCTCCAGACGAAGTTTAATAGACCTACTCTGTTTACACTAACTTTAATGAAACACTAGTTATATATATGTGTACATACCTCTCATTTCCTTCCATGTCTTTAGCTGTATATGCGAACAGACAATATAGGAAAGTATTCAGTTATGATTAAGAATAGAAAGCTTAACAAATTAATTTTACTTTCTTTGGTTTCTTGCTACCGTAAAACTCTGATTAATAGATGCTTCCGTCTCCTAGCAACAGTATATGAGTTCTATTGTATGATCGATAAGATTAAATCTCTCTCAAGCCAAATCAAATCTTTCAACAAAAAACGAACAGTTTTTCCTTATTGGTACTTAGTTAGCATTTATTTGGTGCAAGTATTTCGAAATAATCTGTATCAGACTTGAATTTTAAACACTGAATACCAATGTGTACGAAATTTCAATACAGGCATTAAAAACGTCAATAAGTATTTGAACGGGCGTGATTTGTTTGTGAAATCGCATTTGTTTATTAGGATATTTAAAAACAGGACGATGCAAGTGTTTGATCTGAGAACTTTAAAAATACGTTCGCACGGTCTCATGAATACAAATCAGTCGAGACGGTTTTTTGCACGTCTCTTCAACGTCATGCTAACTGCCACCGCGACGAACCTCTTTGCTGGAAACTTATTAGCTTCAATACATCGATATTCATTCTCACGCTGATCTCAGAACACAAACCAAAAGCGTAACAGCTGCATTTAAAGACTGGCTCATCGGTCTAGTAGTCGCAAGTTCTACTGCTAGGCAGGAGGTCCTGGTTTCGATTTCCAAGTCGGGCCAAAGTTATAGAGTTCTTTCATCAGGAATTTCACACTAGCAGACTCTGGATTTATGCCCGGTTGATGGCAATAGGCTCACCCTCTATTACATGGGATTAAACATATTCCCGATATGTCAGTGTAGATACTATAGGTAAGTACCTCTGCCTAACCTAAGTTAAGTTTTGTGTATGCAGCTGCATCTCGTATTGAGTGCAATATCCTCTGAACTAAACGGCCATGACAGGAACGTTTTTCAGCTTATTGGCGTAGCATGAATTGCTGGAAGGAACTCTAGGAAGTGTAGAATTTGAATAATAGGCTCCGCGCAAACGGGCCACTTTCCACAGCCACCGGTGGCTGGCCACAAGCTGTTTACGTGATTTTTAATCGCATACGTATAGCGAGTGGCGTCCACTCGCGACTCAGTGCCCGCGACACACCACCCGGTGGCGAATTATTAGGAGCGCGATCAAACCTTTCGGCTCCATCGTAAGACTGTACAGCAGGAGAGTGTTACAAATTGTAGCGGCCACTGACTACTAGTGGCGGCCACCGACCACTCGTGGCAGCCACTGACCACCTTCGTTTGCGCGGTACCAAAACGTGACGCGCGACAGTTACCGGTGGCTGTGGTTTGTTGCCCTTTTGGCCGGAGCCTTAGTTGCTTCTAGGATGCTCCAATATGTTTTAAACATTATCTTACTATGCTATTTTCTAAAAGGAAAATATCTACTAAAAAAATAGCTGACTGATTGTCAAACTATCAACACAAATTGCTGACAGACTGTCAAACTATCAACATAATTCGCTGATAGATGGTTAAACATGCCAAGTGATGTGATTGGCTGTTTTTTGTGTTTTAAGTCATATAATCGAAGAAGTTATCGTGAGTTTGATAACCCGTCAGGAAAAAGTCGTGCTTGGCGCATCGCGATACCTCGTTCATATGTACAAACGTTACTTAGCACGTAGGTACGTTGTCTAAGCTTTATTCGTTATTACGTGCTAAGCAGCGTTTAAAGATCTCAACCTTAGTATAGTATTTATGCATGGCTTGTGTTATTTTAGAAACATTTGACACTTCCTTCAGAAAGCTTCTAAACAGACTCATAGTCAGACAAAAATGCTATAATGACTGTAGGGTAAACGTATCGCATTTTAGGAACCGAGCATTAGATAAGCAAATTAAGTATACTGATTTAAAAGAGTGTCCATGGAGTTTCTTGCCCGTTCTTCTCCATAGAGATCTACGTTAGGGAATGGGCAACTACAGTACTTTCACAGTTTTTATGCCTTGTGACTGGGACTGTAGCTATTGTTGTCTTTGTTTCGACAATTCAAAAGTGCCTGTAACTGGCCTATTTGAAATAAATGCTTTGATTTTGATTTTGATTTTGATTTAAGAACAAGGGACCAATTACCATTATTCATATCACTGCGATACCTTACCGTGGCCATTATTTTCCGGAATTGTTTTGAGGCGTGAATTCACATGCTCTGGAATGTGAACTTTTACTAAAGGGAGAGTGTATAAAGAAAATAGCATCCTACATCATCATCTGCTTAGCCTTTTATCAACTATGTTGGGATTGTTGGGGCAGACTTCCAGTCTAACCAGATGCTGCTGAATGCTATTATTTTACAAGGAAGGAAAGCAGCAATTATTATGTTTGTGAATTACTTTGGGAATGTTTTTCTATCCACAAATAAGGAAAGAATCTTAATAGGATAATAATTAAACACGTTAAAAAAAAAAAAAGGTCACTCAATGGTTTTCTTCTTCTTACCAGGTGGCAATCTAAATAGTGTCGGCCCAGAACTGAGTCCCTAGTTTGGTGCTTTCCGTAGCGTCCATCAGTTCCTGTAGTGAACAAACAACAGGACACGCAGGACACGCAGGACACGATATTAAGTGCCCCATCGTTTGTGGAACATTTTACGTATTGTAACATAATTCATAGTATTATCCTATTATGATTCTACCAAAGCGACCATTTTAGGCCCGAAATTCTTCCATAAAGAAGAATCAGAGCATCAGTCTTTGACGCCAGCAATTTGCAAAACCAGAGTCTAAATTTTTATATTAAAATTCGAGAAAACCAAGCTTTTTAGCTGATGTTTGTTTTAGTTTTAATATAGCAGAGGATATTACGCATCGCAGGGTTTATATCAAACCAGTGTTCACGGAAACTAGTGAGTATAATGAAGAACTCTTCCACACATACTATTTTTGTAATTATGTAATAGTTTTTTTGGCTCGAGGTAGGGTAGTGGCAATGGAGAGCTAATGAGTTCACATAATATACCTATGTAGTTCAATGGAAACATGCGTTCCTGGTATGAGGTTCTGGGTTCATTTTCCAGGTCGGGCAAAGTGTTATTGGGTTTTTCAATCAGGAATTTCTCAGTAGCAGGTACGCAGACTGGGTTTGTGCCTGGTTGATGGCAATACGATCGCCCCCTATTACTTGGGATTTAAACATAACTGGTGAAATTTGGGTGGACTATTAGGTACACCGCTGCCTAACCTTTCGGTGATTACAGGAGTGTTATGTTTTAGGAAAAATCATGTTTTTTTGTTGAATGATTAAATAGGTGAAAGGAAACGAAAAAAAAAAAAAAAAAAATGAAAAAAAAAAAAAAAAAAAATAATGAATGGTGGGTGAATTTCACTGACACTAAAAGTGGCCAGTATATCTTATCCCGTAGCACCGTAACACTGTGAGCACCATTAGTTTATAACCTATCTCGTTTCAAACCGTTGCAATATTACACAAAAATTTTCGGTATCGAATCATACTTTGACACACACATAGGTAATCATCTACCTAGCCTTTTCCCAACTATGTTGGGGTCGGCTTCCAGTCCAACCGAATGCAGCTAAATACCAGTATTTTACATGTAGCGACTGCCTATCTGACCTTCACAATCCGGTTAGTACTGGGTAATAAGACCCCTTGGTAAGTCTGGTTGTCATGCAGACTTTCGGGCCACTGACTACCTGTAACGACTGTCAAAGATGTACAAATGACAACTGGGAGCAACGGCTTAACGTGCTTTCCGAGACACGGAGGAAAATCGGTATTTAATGGGTGGTCACCATCCACGGACCAACCTAGGCAAGCGCGGATCGACCCGAGCGGCTGTTATTATTAAGCCATACAACATAACATAACATACATACACATAGGTACGAGTATAAAGGGTGTAAATACACCCTTAACATATCCGAAAGGCACTTGTTCTCCCAGTCTTTGCGATCATTTTTTTGTTATAGACCATACCTGTGAACAACTTTTTCACAAGTTTTTTTTAATAAATACATGTTTTTAATGTAAGATTTTTACTTTACACACCTCCACGACCCCCGTACTATTCAATACATCCATCAGCACTCGCTTTCCATCGAGTCCTGCCGTAAAATGTGATTTTTCACTCCAAAAAAAAAGTCATTTCCCAGCAATAATTTTTGCGTAAAGTTACTTAGTGTGATGTACAGAATGCTTGGTTGACGGCTATGTGAAGGGTCTGTTTACACCCTGTATTAAGCCGATTCTTGTATTAGTCACCAACCAATATTCATTTATTCTTACCAGCCGTTATTGATATAGAAACAGGCCGACTCTCTAAAATCTTACATTAATTTACACTCGTATGTAAGGCAATCCTTCTAAAAGTTAATAAAGATTGTTAAAAGTTGAGGATTCTTTATTATGACCCTTTTCTAAGTAAACTGTATAATTATAAGAGACCTCGACTCAACCTTTACTTATCAAAGGATTTAGCAGTTTTTAACTTCGCAAAATATTTGCCGGATTGTTGTAATTATTTTTGGTGTAGACAACCCTCCTGAAGATCTGAACATTGTCACAGTTTGAAGTGCCTTAAATGTCTTCCTCGTCTCTTTAATATCTTGCACTAATGAAACACCGATTAATTAAAATTCGAAAGAGGCAAAATTAGATACTAATGGCTTGTTCACCAGCTCGAAGTTCTTTTAATCTGGCGAATAAATTCTGGCGTCAGTTCTGTTCCATTTTCGGTTTTTCTGATACAGTGTTGTAGATTGTAACCCCACCTCTTATGGCAGTACTGCTTTATTCTTAATCAGAAAAAGATCGAGCTTTAGGGTGTTACCACACTAATCGATCGATTGGTGAAGCAGAAACTACTATAATCCATTCTACCATTAATCGATGGCAACGATCGACGATCGATCGATTGGTGTGGTAACACCCTTACACTCTATAGCAGCAAGGTTTGTGTTGAAGTAGTAAAATTCATATAATTGCAACATGAAATGGTGATAGGTCAGGCCGCCCTTATCATACATAGCACCGTTAATAACACAGGGTTAGTTTCGAAAGACTAGGTGAGCTTTCAGAGATTATTTAGATTTTTTTTTGTTAAAGGAACTTGTGGAAATTATTACAACACAATTCAGTTCAACAACCTAGACTAAAAATAAAAAAGTTATATGAAATTTTAAACTTTTTAAAAAAAAATCGAAGAAGACATTTTCAATTGAATGTTATCATTATTTTTTATTTGTATTTGATTAGAATAATCAACATTCAATTCAACAGTCATTATAGACATCACAAATCATTGTAAACTAACCCTGCATTTGATGTATTCCAATCGGTGGCCATACCTCCTAAAGTAATCATTAGCCAATAGTAAAGGATACTTTATTAAAACTAGGACTTAACGAAAAGAACAAATATAATTCTTCTTTGAGAAGAATATCGGTTTCATTCATTATTATCTTGGCCTTTGGATGCAATCAATTTGTAGTCTAACAAGATGCAGCTTCGGTAACAAATGATCCTAATAAAACTAAAATAAATGAATCAGCCTGTAGGTACCTATTTCTTTTATTTTCAGCTTAGATTATTTTCACATCTACAGAGAGGTAAAAGTTATCGTATCATAAATCGTCACACTTACTTAATTACTATTAATACTAACGGGATATTTACCATGTTTACTGTTTGTTATGAGTTCCCGATATTTCGGCGCTGTTGCAAGCACCATGATCACGGATAAACTGAAGACAAAAAAAAACAAACAAAAAAAAAAAAAACACACTTAATACTTAAAACTTACTTAATTTCAGAAAAACTGGGGGCCTAAGGAAAGTGACTTTCGATCAGATCGGCGATATTGATGAAGAAAAAAACAAACTTGCATCAAATTGGCATAGGTAAGCTAACGGAATGTTTTACTGCTAACAACTTTGAAGAAAAAAAGGCCAGTAATCATTATATAAGTTTTTAAACTGATTTGGTCACTAACATTATCATTAACACTGAAAACAGGATTTTTACCATGTTTATTATTTGTTTTGAGTTCCCGATATTTCGGCGCTGTTCACGAATAAACGGTGCTTGCAACAGCGCCAAAATATCGGGAACTGAAAAAAAATTGTAAACATGGTAAATACGAGTAATCATGACTGGATGACAATCTTGATGAAGGCTGTTGGAGAAACGCGAAACGATTTAAAAGCAGTCACTTTACTGGACTCTCTGATGTGATGATCCTCGATGTTCCTCTTCAGAAAGTTAGTTCAGATACCTAAGATTAACTAAAAAAGGGAAGGTACGAGATCTCAAATACCAGGAAACCATATAAGCACTAAAATACCTAAGCGTTCCAAACTTAAACATCTAGGAATTTCGTTTAAATAATACATGATATTGCCGGCACTGACGTAGTTGAGCGCCAGTCTACGCCCTCACGGTACCGAAAATGTGTTGAAGAGTAATGAAATCACGTGGCTCTGGAGGCGTCGGTTTAAATTAAATCACGTTAATTATCGCACGTAGACGGAGCCCGGGGCTCTCTTAGGTTGGGGTCTCTTTAGGACGTCAGACGTTACCGACAGCGTGCCGAGACGTTACAACGGACGGATTCATGATCCTGTATGGACAGTCGCGACCGAACTGTGCGACCGAGAAATATTAACTTTAGTTATCCATCAAGACCTGAAGTGAAGGTAAGATACGCATAATCCTCACTTCACTTCAGTTATACATCGTTTTTGTAAGTATGTTTGTCGATAGGCCTTCCCTTCTAGAATTTAGTTATTCGCACTCTATAGCATTTACCTCCATAAACCAAGACTATGCGTTAATATATGTTCCCCATCATTGTTAATATAGGCAAAGCTCATGATGTCCTAAACTATCAACATTATTATATTCATAAAGTCAATACACCACAGGTCCTCAACTACGAACACAGCAATCGGCCGTCGTCGGTGACGCAAGGCTTCACGTCACCGCGTTGTCGTCGGTCGCTATCGACGTGTGGACAGTCAGACCGCAGCCTTACCGCGTCGAGCAAAGTATCTATCACGTTGCCCTCATGATATTACCTATGGAGGTAATATTTAATACGCCATGCATTTCTAAGAGGGACCTAAGTAGCTTTAGCATAGTGGTGAATTTCCTTGTTGTAGTTAATTTAAGCCAAGTATTAAAAATAGCAGTGTATTTATATATTGGGTAAACTTCTTTAACAAAGTGCTATACTTGTTAACAAATGGGTTGATTACTGACATTATAGAATTTATTCTGACACTTTTTCATTATTTTTTATTTGACAGAGATGTGGTCGACGATGGAATGAGCTAACCCAAAAGAAGCCCATTAACTCGCGACTTAAATAGACACTGTTTCCGTTCTGTATAAAGTAATCCTGATTTAAGTACCTATATTATTTGGTGGAAGTACCCAAGTACTGTAATTTTATCTCTTGACAACGCAAAAAAAAAACTAATTAATGTCGGTCAAAGGGTCGCGGTCGGTGTCAGCGCGGCAGCGGCGCGAAAGTTGATTGAGCTTTTTATTTAGGAATACGCTTTTCTAGAGTTCCCTAATTGCGTGCACCTTCCAAAACAATTGCCTAATAACTAAGGTTCCCGAAATTCCATGTTACCTGCAGAATCTCCTCCTCTTTGCGCCTGTATTTAATTATGGATTCCTTTATCGCATAGATACTATGACAAAGTGGCTCTTTGATACTCGCTACGTTATTCCCAAAATAGTAATTTTACAGGAATTTCAATCGAATTTACCCCTTTAGATTAACACGTTAAAGGACCACATTGCTTAACATGACACGCTTTATTTAATAATACACAAATTAATAATTTAACGTTTTTATTGAACGTAATTTATAATGTATGAACTATTACATTTTTCCTACCATTTAAATGCTATAAGAGATCAATGTTGGAACGTAAAAATACATATAAGTACATTAAACTACTCTGTACATATAAATTACGTAGAGACTAACAGTAAACGTCTAATACGTTTACATTTAGATAAATGTAAAAATAATTAGGTAATGGCATTATTGAATAAAATAAGTATGTTCTATGATGCTATTCGATACTATATTTACGGCGACATTTGGCACAAATAATAATAAATACTATGAAAAAAGAAAAATATCTATGAAGGAGACACATACGAATGTCGTGGTAACTTTGAAGTTATGTAACATTCTAAGTAACAACAATTAACAAGCGTAGAAAAATACTATTATGGAAATACAATAGAGAGTAGGGACAGCTGTGTTCACCACAAACAAGATATTACGACAACATACTGATGTATGTTGAGCTGGATAACACACACCATTTTATGGATGACCATCCGACATACAAACAAATCTATATAGTACAGTGATAGTCTACAATAAGTTGATTTTCACAAGCCGTTGGCCACTAACTAAACTAAATGACACATCGTATATTTTGGTAATGAATGTACACATACATGATTTTAGCACAAGCTAATGAACGAAATTGACAAAGGACGACACGACGTAGGTGGACATTTACTTCGTATCGTATATCGGATGGAGAATACATTAAAGTTTTACATTATTTCCTAAACCTACCACAATTTTTACCGACATTAACGAAAACAAAAAACAATGCCTACGAGTCTTGATTTTTTTAAATTTTACATTTGCAAAAACATTTTTTTTAATGATAAATATACATCTAAAGAGGTTGTATTATGTATTTAGTGTTGACGTAATATCTTATTTCCAACCAGGCAGTGGTGACATCTCGCGGAAACTGAAAGGAGTCAGTCGCAGAAGGCTCTAGTTGTCGTAGCGGGTTGGAGCAGAGTTGACCCAGAATCCTGAACAGAAAAACGATATTCAATTTCACACCATACTAAAAATAGGTAATAGGATTAGATTAGATTAGATTAGATTTTGCATTTGTTGTCAAATTTAAATCAAACATTCCTGTAGAGATAAAAAAATAACTAACAAGGCAAGTTAAATAAATGCGTTTAAAAACTTGCTGCGGAGTAGAAATATCGAAGAAAATACGAGGTTTTCAATAATATAAGAGTGTTGAAACATAGACCCAACCAAACAACAAATATTGGCTACCTGCTTATAATTCAGGACGAGTTCAAAAAGTCAACGAGGTAAATAGGTAACTTGTGCTGAATACGTGGGATTCCATTATTTCACATAAAAAAATATCACAATGTACATTTGTTCCTACGGCGGTTATATTAAAGATTCTCTCCTAAATTCCCCCCTTTGAATGTGGTGAAATAGGGAATCATCTGTACCATAAAAAATATAGAACTAATTTCATGATTCCATATATCATGAAATCAGTTCCACCACCACTTTCCTTGGAAAAAGGCCACTGCAGAAAAACATACTGACACGAATGCGAGATTTCTTGTTTGTTTCTAGGATGGCAATGCAATCAACAAATGCAAACATCTTCAATAGCAAAACAGAGGGGGTTCTCAGGGGGGTTTTTTTTTTCATTCTTTTTTCAAGGTCCATATTTGTTTCTATTTTTTTTTATTTACCACCTGTAAGTGTACATTATGGATATAACAATAAACGATTTGATTTGATTTGAGAAACGACACATTTTTGCTATTGAAGATGTTATGGCATGGATGTTATTAGATTTTAAACTATCATGGTCACTAACATTACTATTAATACTAACGGGATATTTACCATGTTTACTGTTTGTTATGAGTTCCCGATATTTCGGCGCTGTTGCAAGCACCATGATCACGGATAAACTGACAACAACACAAAATACAAACAAACATAACAAACAGTAAACATGGTAAATATCCCGTTAGTATTAATAGTAATGGAAGTTATTGTTTGGAAATTATGGCTTACAACCTGTAATGATTTTTGTTAGCTGATATAACTTTAAGTTGTGACCTAGTCACAATTTAAAGTCCAGGTTGGGCCACTTTGGGATATAATACTCAAGTCTAACGTACCTCGTTTGCCAACATTTTGCAGGAACAGCCGGTTGGCGACGGCCTGCCGCTGGTTGGCCTCACGCATCTGCTTGCGGGCCACCTCGAGGATCAACCGCTGCCGCAGCACCTCCATGGGGTTGTTGATGGACAGCGACGGCATCTTGCGCTTCGGCCGCGCGCGACCCTCGGGCACGTCCGCGGGGTCCACCAGCCTCTGCGGCAACCCCAACCACTCATATTGTTGTAGTTTGTAGAACATTCATAAAAAACATGGCAGGTAAAGGCAACGCTCTGATACGGCTCTGGCAAAGGGCGCATTCGGTTGAGTTGAAACCAATGACTAAAGAATTTTGAAACGCATTCAATTTTTCATTTAAAATATTTTTGAAATAGGTGAATATTGGGAATTTGTCGCAAATTCTATGAATATCAGTGCTTTTAAAGTTCTCCCAAATCGCTAATCGTCCAGGACTCCTTGTTCCTAAAGTGTCCGACGGGAAGAAGAAATAAGAGACATAACGAAGTCCCTAGGAACACACATGCACCTGCCTGTTTATTTTCGCAGTGACTAATTAATCTTTTTTTTTTTTCAGAAATAAACGAAGTACTTAATTAGGTACATACGTCATTTATTTCTGAAAAAAAAAACATGGATGAGTGAGCCAATGGTGAAGATTGTCTAAATATAACTCGACTCAGAATGTGATCAGAGGCAGAAATGTTATTAATTTAACCCGTCAATGTAAACATGAAGATGTTAACGGCAATTGAATTAAAATACTTAGTGTGTATATTGCTGATTATCTAATTTAACAAATTTTCCCAAAGATCGATGTTACAAGCTAATTTTCTTGACTGACCAAGCTTTAAAACATTATAGCGTCAGCTATATCATGAAATTGATATGGCTAATTAACAAAAAAATGCGTGGGTAGCCTCGAGAAAAATCTAATGACTGCAAACGCGGCTAAGTGTAACTAATTTAAGATATAAAAATATCTAGGGATAGTGCTAAATTTAGGTTCAACAGATGGGCCAGGAAGATTCTCCGAAATAAAAGATGTTGGCATTTTACTGCCGGCCTATTATATTGAATTACTCTTCCCATCTCGCGAGTCGATGGGACGAGAGCGATTCATTTCCCAATAAAGGGGTGAAATGCTTGTGAGTTGTGTACATACTCCTAGGTGTTGGGTTCCGCACCACTCACCACATTTGTGTTACCGACAGTTACTTGCCACCTCGTTTCAGAGCCTTGTTATTTCTTGTGACATCTTGTACCTTACCACCTACATATTGAACGGCCTATTGGCAAGTTCTTTACGAAGTCAATATAATTATTGTTGGGCTGTTTTCCATTTACTTACAAAAGTTTTCGTAAATAATTTCTAACCATTGATTTGTTTTACGAATTCAATCAACTTTTGCGTGATTGCTTTAACATTTACAGAAGCCTACGTATGTCGTCAATAACACATCAATTATTACTCTCCTTTATCTTGATACTGCCTTAATAAGCTATTTTAAAAGTCTCTCATTTAAAAACACTCTTGGATATTAGACAATTACGCTGCTGACCCCAATTTTTTGTAAGTATTTAAATATTCGATTGCTACTTTCGCAGGCATGATATCGATCAATTTGAATAAATTCTCTATAAATGAATTTAACGGTTGCAAAGATACGGTGGCAATTACCTAAGGATATAATGTTGACTTGATTGCTATAAAAGTGAGAATCTGTGGGTGAGTCAGGTATTTTGATGAATTATTATTCAATAAATGTAGGAGGTGATAAATAAATGTAGGCACGCTTTTTCTACAATGTCGTTTACTGATCATGTTAAAGTTTCAGTTTTCCCTTAAACAAACACGTTAGTCAGTTCTACTCTCAAAATTACTGAGCTAGGTAGTGGTAGAGGTAAATAAATTAATGAAACAACAAGTAATCTAAAAGACGTTTATTGCATCTTTTTATGCCATAAATTTAATACTATTACAATGTTTAGGTATGCGTAAAATAATAACAATACAACTAGTTGTATAGCTAGCTATAGCACTAAAACATTAAAATAAATTAACATAACTATTACAACAAATGGCAGAATTATTTTATATCTAAGTTACTAAATAAAATTCAATTTAATCTACAAACCAATAGATCATTTGTACTTTGCCTAATTTACAAAAAAAAAATACAAAAAATAGGTATCATGCGTATTTATATAATACTATACATTTCAAAGAGACTACTGTTCAACATTTTCTAATATCTGATGCTTTTCCTAATCTACTGCTCAACAAGTTAAATGGAATATGCTATGTAGTTTATTTAAACGTGGATATTTTAACAGATACTTTAGAACCAGGGTCTCGGATAACGTCTACGTAGGCAGGAATTTCTTGGTTGGCGATATTTAGCTTTTAGTAGTATCTCACAGCTTGCACGGAAGGAGTCCACTGGAAGCCTGCAATACAAAACATAATGTTATTTTCTATAAGTTACATATACTAGACAATATTTCGAAGAATTTAATGATTTGCATGCTTATAAACTAAATAAAACATTGAATGATACTAACATGCTTGAAGATGGATTAGATGTGAGATATTCTGGATAACTACAGAGTATCTGGTGTTTTTAGTAGTTGTATTTATATTATATTCCTTGGCCTGACGTATTTCGTTCCAAAACAAAGGAGAAGGTGGAACAAATAATCCATATAAGGAGACCGCATGCAATGTCCCCACATAATGGCCCCACTTTTAGTTAATTTATTTCAAAACAAAGTGAATATTTAATGGAACATCCAGCTTTAACGTAAAATATCCACAAAATATAATAGCTACAAAGATAAATGGGGCGAACGCCTTGATCATGCAGGGTCTTTTTTTGACGATGGCTTTATTAAAAAAAAACATGTTTATATGTATAATTATAGTATCATGTCAGCTAAATCCTAAGGCAGTCCTCTCCTCCGGAGATATGCTAAGCTGTGTACCGATGGATGTCTATGCTTTTAAACATAACCACTAAGATCGTTTGATTTAAAAAACTAAACTCGGCTTAGCTCATACCCATCTTATTAGTATCAATTTTATTTTACCCGCAGCGCTACACCACTCAACTGTGGTGGAAAGGTAGCCTCAGGATTTAGTAAAAGTCATGATTAACGTGAGTTCTACAATCTACAACGCATCGTCCACGATAAATAAACGAATTTTAATGCACATACAAACTTGCAAGACAAGTCTAGCTAAATCTAGAAATATAGTTTCAGTTAACATCAGATTAATTACCGAAATCTCGGCTCTATTACTGTATCTCTCTCAAAGAGAGGAGGTCTGCATCCCAGCAGTGGGAGGCTACATGCAATGAATAATTCTATCGTGGACGAAGCGAGTAACTGAGGTACTTGTTGCAAAACCCACCTCGTTTGCCAATATCGTTCAGGAAGTTCCGGTTGACGGCGGCGCGGAGGGCTTGCTGCTTCCGCTCTTTCTCTTCGCTCAGCTTCTGGCGCAGCACCGACATCGGCAGGTCGATGGACAGCGAAGGCATGCGCCGCTTCACCCGACCACTGCCGGTCTTCACGTACCACGTAAATTAGCTACTACATCTCACTCAAGGACTAGCCGAAACTTAGGGTATGTGGGGTAATTTTAGAAGATAGAAGGTAGGTAGAAGAGGTGTTGGTAGACCAACAGCCAGAGGGGTGGATGACGTTCAGAAGATCGCGGGTCAGAGAAGAACTGGTTGAGGCCAGAGACGCATGCCACAAAAGAGAGGATACTCAGTAGAGGGTGAATTAAGGAGGCCAATGATCATGGTGATGATGGGGTGGCTCATTATGAGAAACACTGAAGTAAGTGCCATTAACTTATGAAAAGAAATAAGTAAGTAGTCCTTTTGGCATAAAGTTAACTGATATACAAACGTAATTTGTAGTCAACAAGTATCATTTATTCTAGGCCTTGAAAGCATATTGTTAGAATAGAATAGAATAGAATATTCTTTATTATGTACACCATAGAAGTAACATTCATAAGAGAAAACATTTCACATAGGGTGACACAATGGTGGTCTTAACGGTAAAAGTGATCTTGTTAAATTGTTAGTTCATAGCATCATGAAAACAACCTGTTTTGTAATCCGAATTTAATATTATCCCAGTGACCTACATATTTCTGATTGATGTTTTACCAAACAACAATGATTTTGTTCGTCATATTCGTGAATTATGTCTGTTGAATTTGGGCTATTCAATAATAATAAATGAGTTGGATAAAATATGTTCACCCTTGAGTCTTAAGTCGATTGGTTTTCAGGATCCTCTTAGCATTCCTTGAACGTTTTCCATTAGACTAATGAATCAGTGACTGGACCTAATTTACCCGTAAAGGTACTTTATGGCCCAGAGTGTATGTACCCTTACTTTCTAAACTATTTGATGTGTGTACTTGAGTACACTTTAACATATTATATTTCCAGAAAGTTAACAAGGAATATGAAAAAAAAATAAACAGCGATTTCTATAAAAGAATTATCTTTATTTTGCTCACAACAGATTCTCTACATACATGTGCATAGATGCAAATAACAAGGGTAAACTTTGTACAAATCTATATTGGAAGAGCGTAACTTGAATAGCGGTTACATGTCGATTACTCGAGGTCTAACAACAGCTGGATTCTACCACTTCAGTTCTGACTCCTCCAGGATCCTACAAAATAGAAAAATCTATATTATACTCTGTACTCTGTTGGAGGTTTGAACAGGGGTTCATTCACGTCCAACAAACAACACATGCATCATGCGGTTACTTTCTCAGATACTGAGAATATCTACGTTCAATTTCTCATTCTACAGATTTAGTTCATTCTCATTCCACAAAAAACTCGTGCATATTTCATTATGGTTTTTCATTTAAAAATCAACTGTTCAATCTAACCTCGCTTTCCGACTCGGTCTAGGAAGTTCCTGTTGTTGTGTGCTACTCTCTCCATATAGTTGTTGTAGGCTCCTCGCTGCAACACTTCCACCGCAGGGTTGACGGAGAACGAGCGGCGTGTGCGCATCTCCGCGTCACTTGCCACCTTCGTATACACTCATGTTTTTATTCACTGTACTACAAATCTTTAGCCCGAAGTGCGTTTGATATATAGGAAAAGCAAGCATATAGTCACATAGTGAAGTTTAGAAATAACTCGTTAAATGGAATAGATACAGAAAGCATAAAGCCAAGATTCTGATCAGTTTCGTGTCGCGAAGAAAACTCCTAGTTGTTTGCGAAGCACTCTTGTTTTAACATTGTGTGCATTGAAGAGGCGAAAGCGTATACTTGTAATATATTATCATCTGAACACTCCATTGGGTGATTCTTTTAACTATAAAATGGAACGTTATTGGTGTTTTCCTAAGATGTGGTAAGTAAACAAGAGAGGTTACACATTTGTGACCTTTAGAAGTTTACTCGACAAAGATAATTACAGACAAAGTTGAATTAAAGCTGCGGTTAATGCTCGTTAGTGCAGAAACTTGAACAAGCAATGTTTTAAGTAACTATTTACGTGTAATAGTTTAAATTTTACAAATATAGTGGCCCCGAACGCACATATAAAAGTTAACGTGCAGGTATACGTAATTAAATAGTATGCATCGTTGGGCATAACGACCACACAGTACACAGCTCGAATAAAGTCTGTTTCAAGCGAGGACCACTGTCCGAGCGCAACTATTATATCGTCTGTGGTAAAACGTTACTCTCCTGTTAAAGTTTAACCGCGAATAGTTATTATTACCTTGTCACTATTTGCGTAGGTACCGTGACAACAATGCTACATCTATCTCCATAAAAAAAAGCTTCAAATGAATGCGAATATTTGCTTTCATAAGTACTTTTGAAGTAACTTTTGTACTTTAGGTCTATTCTGTATTAATTTTATACATTTTCTGTGTAACTTAATATAATTAACGTCTTAATTGCTCCGTTCATTATGTTATTGCGTCGTTTTCCGAAGAAAATAAGTACAAACGTACTTCTACTTCTGCTAGTTACATAAAAATCCTACGATGGACTGGACACCTTTAACAATTAATTATCGATCGCGAATGGACGACAGGAGATCGCTAAATTGCCTTAATTTGTTTTACTAATTACAGGGACACTTTTGCCTTGACAGAGTGAACTTTGCCTTCAGATGACGGAAAATTGTGCGTTCAGAGTGACAAAAATTCGAGATTTTAAGGTAACATGAACGCGTTGTTTTATCAAACGAATTTTATTTCAGAACTTTGTAAAATAAAATAAGTCTGGAAATCTAATGAAATAAGTACTTTTACGTCGCCTTTACGAGGACCCTTAAAGGCAAATTAAGCTTAAGCTAAATATCGCAGTATTTATACTTCGTACGTATGGTTATGCATCCCGTGGGATAAGGTTTACGCGCGGTGATACAAACCACCCTTAACCATTTTCTGTAGGCATATATTATAAAAAAACAAAGAAGTTTATTTACCTGTGAGTCCCGGGGCATATCAGCGAGCAGGTAAAGCCAGGGCGCGCCGGCAGAGTAGCGGGCGGCCATAGGTGACATCGCGTAGAGGCTTTCCTGAGAACGTATGGGTACATTATATACGTTGTACAACAGGTATACAATGTGAGGGGGTCGTGTTCAATACCCAGCTTTCAAGAGACGTGTATTTTTTTGTGCAATGGTCTACCCATAGTAGGTAGTAAAATCTCGCCAGTGTTGTAACTATTTTTTTTTTAGGTTTGGACAGTTAGCTATGTTCAGCTTCGGACTTTGATAGTCCTATGCTCGTATGTCTCTAATTAGTTAAACTTTGTCTGTAATAAGCAAGATAAATTCTCGACTCTAATTACCGAATGTTTTTCTTTTGAACCCAATGCTACATCATAGTATTTACAACTTGTCAACATTCATGAACATTCTATTTTAATCCATAGCCAACAAAGCATCACCCGAAGAGCTTGTTGACTCAATCGAATATCCTATAAATCCGCAATATGGATATTTTCTTTGTATTCACCATTCCCGACGGATTCGTCAATTTTCCACCACGCGAGCACGGCATACAAGAGAAAATATGGTAAAAAAAGTTGCCCGACTTTTTCTGTTTGCCCGCGGCTTGTAAAAATGCCTACTGAAATATTTTCACAAACAAAGTTAAGGATTCGTAAAGTACGTGATGATTCTTTGTATATTTGGTTATAACATAAAGAGTATCGTGTCCGACAACGTTATAAAGATGTTACAAATATGTGGTCTAACTCAAACTAACTGGGCCACTAATTGGTTTTGCATGTAAACATTCGCATCACAACCGTCTGAAACTGAGGCTCGACCCCGATGAAACTGTTATGTCGGTAGATACACAAGACAGAAATAAGACCCCAGTCACGCATGTATCTGTTTCTGAAACCTAATTTTACGTATGTACGAAATCCATGTCTCTTAAAAGTAAAACAAGTAATAAACCAGATTTCTATAGTTTCAACTTTTGACTTTTCAAGTATAAAGTAAGGCAAACTTTAAAAAAAGTCAATATCAGATATTATTCACGTGAATGACGCAATAATACTTATTATCCTATTAGTCAATGTTGACATTAATTTCATCATATTTTTATCTGTTGAGCCATAAGATAGGTGCCTCGATCGACCTGTGATTACTACAAATCTTGTGTACATTTGCTCATATTTGTGCAAACATTTCGTACAGCCGTGGGTGTCTGTAAGGCTGTTATTTTTGGGTAAATAATCTAATCGGATCACACGTGAGCAAACCAACACCTGGACAATTCCGGTATTTATAGTATCTACAGGGTGTAAACAGACTCTTCACATAGCCGTCAACCAAGCATTTTGTACATCAAACTAAGTAACTTTACGCAAAAATTATTGCTGGGAATCGATTTTTTTTTTGGGGTGAAGAATCACGTTTTATGGTAGGACTCGATGGAAAGCCCTCAAAGCATTGTGCTGATGGATGGATTGAATAGTACGGGGGTCGTGGAGGTGTGTAAGGTAAAAATCTTACATTTTAAAAACATGTATTTTAAAAAAAAACTTGTGAAAAAGTTGGAACTTAGAACTCCAATATCTCCGTAACTAGAAGGTTCCCAGGTATGGTCTAGAACAAAAAAATTATCGCAAAGACGGGGAGAACAAGTGCCTTTCGGATATGTTAAGGGTCTATTTACACCCATTATAGGATAGGACTATAGGAGATCGACGTTATTGTATGAGGGTCGGATATTCGAGATGGTCAGTTCTTCCTTCAGATCTGTTTGACCTCATCGAAATTCCCATCGCGAGTCTATCTGTTCTGACCACATGTTCTTTTTCGTCGTCTTCTACGACCGACCAATGCAGTCGTGCAAGTTCGTCTCTTTTTAATTATTTTAATCAATTCCCAATGGCCCCACCCGTGGGGCCACGAGTCAACAGGAATACACCCTCAAAACTTATCATGTCACACCTTACAATCACTGCATCGGATTGACATCATTCTTTACTAAGATAATACCGAACTGAGGCGATGCCGTCAAAGTTTTCTTAAGTTTCACAGAAAGAATCCAAAACGGCTCGTACCAAAGCGTCATCCAGTGCTTGTAACAGTGCTTTTGTGCGTACCTTTAGATTAATCTACCTTAAGGTTTGATAAGAACTTACGTCGTCAGGTGCGGAGGAGTCCATCTGTACCATGTCGAGGGGTGAGAGGGAGTCGGGTGCGGGTGCCGCCACCACGCCGGAGCCGGCAGCCACCACCACAGCGCACCAGAGAGCCCACCACATCTAGGACAAAGACAGGTTTAAAAAAACGGAAAACAACAATTTACGAGGAATCATCAAAACCAAAATTAAACTCATTTTTTCAAATTAGGCTATACAGGGTGTAACAGAAGGGGTATAGACATATGAAAGGATATGCTGCAGACCATCAAACTGACCAACTTTCTCCTTGGGTTCAATATCGTAAATGCGAAAAGATATTGGACCCAAGAAGAAAGTTGTTCAGTTTGATGGTGTGCAGCATTTCCTTTCATATGACTATACCCTTTCTGTTACACCCTGTATATCAAATCAGCATTTTTTTAACCTTAATTACACAAAACGTCAAACCCTTCGCCGATTCCTTGTTCCTTATTTAGCTAGGAAAAAGAAATGGCAGAAGCTCCCCAGCAACACAACTGATAGCATCATCGTAACAATATCACGTCTGACTTTCACCAACGGTTCTAGCAATACTGTATTTATACCTAGTACACACCCACATTACACCAGTTAGGTTATTAGTCGCATGTAATAAGAGCGAGCCAGGTGGTTATTGTTTGGGCACAAACCCAGACTGGGGTGCTAATGAGAAATTCGTGATGGAAAAATTCACCAACACTTTCCCCGATCCGAATCGAACCCAGGGCCTAATGTTTAGGTGGTCATTAGTGTACTGTAGTAGCGAAGGGTCAATTTTTATAAGAAGTAAGCCAAAGTACAAATGTTTAGTGTGATTATACTATTTGTCTAGAGTATACTGACTGTGCCATTTTTCAAAGGGAACCCGGTAGGAATCGGGTTGTATGGAACCTTCGCCACTGGTGTACAGATTCACTTAGAAAAAGTTCGTAAGGTAGCTACTAGAGTAAGTAGAGTATCTAGCTAGTTGGCTGGCGTTACTGTTATGTTCTTATGAAAGTACCTATTTAAGATAATGATGTCGTATATTTAGGCAAGCGCGATCGAACATGAGGGAAAGCTATTTTGGGAACGCTTAATTACTAATTCAAACATTCAAGTATTTAGACGAGATATTTCCAAACCTAACTTATACTGTCACTTACAGCATATTTTACGTGATTGTTCATTATTTTGAGCTCCCGATATTTATTTTTTTATTTTATTTTCAAACTTTTCTGAACTACATTCTGAGAAAATTGTACGCGTACATGAGTGATGGAGACAGTGGGCTAAGTCAAACAATTATTAAAATCATATTGTTTGGAATAAGTTCCTAAACATAACAATAACTGAGTGCTGCTATATTTTTAGCTTCGCTATCAGATAACGAGGTTGAACATCAAAGAAACAGAAACCTTTATCTACCCTCCTCTTATGTGTGTATGAATATTAAAATTCAAAACTAAGCGATCTAACAAGACTGCATGAACGATCGTTTCCTTTGACTTTGACAATGGCCGCTGTATCGCTTGCTTCATAGCCTCGTGTGCATTTTTGGAATCTCATAAATATTCACAAGATCACATTTATTCCTATCACGCTTCTCGTCTGCCGTAACCACTAGGTTTTAAAACCAGAGCCCTCATTAACCCGACCTCAGCCGCTGTAACAGTAACATTTAATCCAAATTCGTAATTACGTCAGGAGACATTGTTGGTAATTCTTCAATCAGGAGCCTTTACAAGGTACAGTAAAACAGAAGGTACAATAGGACAGAGCATTTTCTCTCACCGAAATAACTAGGTGAGCATTTAGATTCGCAGATATACCAAGCGTATTAGATGATGATTAGGAAATTCAGTACCTAGCTTAAACTATTTTCGTAATGAAAATTGTTGTCTCGGAATTCAAAAGCTATGGGTATCTGGGACAGGTCTCTTTTATTTTGTCCTTACTATTCAGTTAAGTCATCTTAGTTACCGGTCACCGCATAATCAAAAACATTTAGTGATTTATTTAACACTTCAAGCACAAAGTACAGAGGCGGACTTAATGCCAGCAGTTAACTTTTGGGTGATGCAGAGACAAACAGTGGTAGGTGTATATTGATGCAATTTTTTTAATTTATTACTAAGTTAAACGAAACATTTCGTCAGGTCGCAAAGGATTTAATAAACAGCCACTTTGTTCAAGAATTGGTATCTGTGCCGGATAACAAACTTTTGACGGCTCGTTTAAACAACACTTTGATGGAATTTAAGTTATTTATTTACAAAAGACAAATGAAGCTGTCAAAATAAATATGCCAACACAAAGGTGGGCAGGTATTTTTCCATGGCATTAAAATTTTCATCATAATAATACGCGGGCAGATATGTGGCAAACTTTGTGAATAATTTTGTATCGAACAGCAAATATTTCCTGATTTTAAATAGAGCTGTCTGTATAACGTTCATTTTATTAAATTACGCAATCCACTTAAAATTTAAGTAGACAATGTAATTTACGATCGAGAACAACCCTTCAGTTTTAAAATGAAAATTGATATTCTTTACCAAGTTAAAATTAAGTTCGTTTCTACACGTTATGTTAACAAATCTCTCCTACACTTTATCGAAGATTTTACAAAGTTTGTGAATCTCTAGTATTTTTAATGGATCTCTAAGTCAAACATTACTCTTTACATGTCAGCAAATGCGTACTTAAATACTTTAAAAATAAAAAAAAGACATACATCAAAATCTTATCGAAAGTACACATGTCTGTAAAAGCTGCGATAGCGTGTAAAGCTAAGTAAAAAGATATTGTAAATCAGAAAGTAAAAGAGCTTTAGTTTTACGGGTTTTATTCGAAGCGATTGCAGGCGCGGGTTGAGTCCGTGTGACTTATCGGCTTTGCCTGACGTCGGATATTTGTCCGCCACGAGATTAGCTCATCTTGCACAGTTCTTATTAAAACCGACCATTTTCTTGGAAATAGTATTTTACTAAAAATATACAGAAAATACATATTTTGAAAATATCTAAGCTTCTTGCAATAGCAGGTGTTTTCGGAACGATTTATGTTAAAAGGTTTTTCGATAAACTGGGGATAAGAGAGTAACAAGAATTTATTTGAAAATACAAGTTGCTTTCGTGGAAAATAATTACCAATTGCTTACAAATCGTCACTTGCAAGTGTATATCATCTTCTAACTTTGTTAGAATTTAATTATTGACCGATACAGCTCTACCTATTACTAAATGAATCTTGAATTTGAATTGAGCTTTTACTTTCACCCTTTAAAAGTAGAAACTATAAATGAAAAAATATTTTCGATAGTAACTCACTCGTTTCGCTTTTGGATGACGTCAATCCAGAAAAGTAGAAAAAATCTCCACGTCAGTTCCCTTGATTTGTGCAAATGACAGGAGCTTTTAAATAAAACAAACAGAACGAGAAAGGAATGATAAACGGAAATTCTTTACTAAAATACCTCCATTCATATATTTTGTCAATTTACAAAGATATTAATATTTTGATAATGGAGACCAGGTTACCGGAGTGGCGAGCTACACCATTTAAAGCGAAGTAAGGAGGTTGTTTGGGGTAATCGTGACGTGAATCAGAGTGCCCTAGTTCCAAGTATCTGTAATTTCCCAACAAACATTTGACAAGTCGCCACAACGTGCCGATTTCTACATTGGTTCCATAAGCTGGTCGTAAATACGTCGCCATCACGTTGGCTTCACCGAGAATAGGCCCATTTTATACGAATCATTGTCTTAAAAGAGTAACGTAACCGTCGTATAAACCACTTTTTGGTCAGATAGTGTTTGTGTAGTAGTCGCAAAACCCACGTTTTCGTCGAGTAATGGTGTTTATTACCGATGCTTTGCGGCATTTTGTTGCAAATAGGTAGCGTAGTATTATTTTTAAACAGGATTTTGCGATAAAATGGTGAGATAAACGCCGTAAATTATTATGCCTGCATGACTTCAATATTTTATTTGTGTCAGATCCATCCATATTATCTGATGTTCTATTTTGTTGAAACTCATTGGGCCCATTCAATCTATTGGGAAATTAATTCTATCGGGTAATATGAGCTAATTATGACAATTTAATTAACGCGCCATGCAAATTCTTTAAATTAAGTGATTTAATCAAGTATATTTTAGTAAACGTGCTAACAGTCACCTCTATACGACTTAGAGTTAAAGATACAACCATATTACAACATCAAAACGACTAATTATTCTGTGCACATACTTTTTGTTCAATATTGTCAGCCATATTAACTGAAATAGGGTTCCTTTGTAGTGTTTAAAAAACAATTTCACCTACTTTTCCTGGTTTGAAGACTGTTTATTTTTTTATATTTGTGTCATGTGTCCGTAAAGTACGTTCATTCATTCAATCATATTAAAAACTACTGTCAAAAGCTGTTTTTTTTAAGTTGAAGTGATTGAAGTTTCTTTACGTACCTAATTAAAATGGTGATTTATTTATAGGTGGCCTCAAATCTAATAAAAATGATTTGTGATATAATGGAAATCGATAAGTTTTTAACTAAATCTGATTTCATCACACTTGCACGTTGGTGTTTGAGATGGCCCTGGATATCTACTCACTTTATACGTTCAGATCGTTGTTTTGTTTGCGGATTTATGATAAAAAACAACAAAAACAAACCTGCACATTTTGTAGTGTCAGAGGAAAATATTAAACATATTATGATAAATTATGATTTTCTCTGGTGCCCATGCTGCACCTTTTTTGTCATATACGATCATTATCCGGATGATGAATGTGAATATTGTAATTAAAACAGATTATTTTCAAAATAACTGATCATCTTTACCTACTTATATATACATATTTCAAAGAGGAGTGTTTGTGAATTTCTATATAATTGAGATCAGTCCTAACTAACTATGCTGACTATGCATTACCTACTAATTTTATTTTAAAAACACTGGTATTAACATGTTCTAAGTAAAATAATTTCTTTGTTACTACTATGTTTATTTTGAATGATAAAACTGTGATTGTAAAGATACCGTCGACCGTAGGTTCAATTGGGGTAAGGGACAAAATACGATTTTTCAGGAGAGGCCGACAAAGTTTTTTTTCGGACTAAATCGATTATAACTTTTGTTGTAATTAACCTTTTTCGAATCTGATTTCACACATAATCTTATATTTTAGTGCTCTGTCTACCTGTATAACATTTATTTAAATAAATTAGCTATTTAAGAAAATAGATGTCCCTTACACCAAAGTATTTTGTTAGTTATGTCCCTTACTGACCAAGTATCTTGTAGTCCCGTCCCTTACATTAAATTGACCTGCGTTGGATCGAATCTATTAAAGAAAAAATAGTGTAAAAGACTTGTTGAAAAAATCGATGAAAGAAAATACAGTGTAATGTAATATTGTTGACAGAAAATTAAGTACACACTTTTGGCGTACGGATATCTTAAATTTGGAATTCGTCATTTAAAAATCATTTAAGAGACATGAAAATGTATTAGAACCGTGTTTTTTTTTTGTGTGGCGCTTACATGCAATGTTTGTACATTTTAATAGCCAATTTCTGTTAGTTTGATTTAAACAATATTCATATCATTTAATATATTTATTATAATCAAATTATAAAAAAATTATAACAAATACCTACCAAACCCAACCCCCCCCCCCCTCCTAACTTTATTCTTTCTACTTACTTTGAATTCTTATTAAAATAAATGAGTAGCTGCAAATAATCATAATCCTATTGACATGAGCCTATTAGGCATTGTCATGAGCCTGGTTTGTCCCACTGCAGGGCAAAGGCCTCCCTTCCCTCTTTCTATTTATTTGTGTTTGGCTATTTGGGCCCAATCTTTTTGACAAGAGTCCAGCTTGTCATTCCATCTCCTTCTGGGCCTACCGCGTCACCGGATTCTGTTGTTCGGAACCCCATCTGTTGCCACTTTGGCCCAATTTTTATGCGACATGTGGCAAATGTGGCCTGCCCAGTTCTATTTTAATTTGACGGCTGTGTTGCAAATGTCTGCGATTTGGGTCTTGGATCGAAGTATACTGTTCCGTAAACGGTCAGAAAAAATGACTCCTAGTATACTCCGTCCCATGGCTCACTGGCAGACCCTGAGTGCGGAGTTCTGACGCTTCGTTAATGACCAAGTTTGCGCTCCATAGGTGAGGGTAGGAAGGATGCACGTGTTCATGAGTTTCCTTTTGAGGGAAAGTGAAAGTGATCCTTTCATGAAGTGTTTCATCGACCAATAGCTCTTCCAGGCGTTTTCGGTGCGTCGAGCGACTTCTTTATCTTGCCTCGCCAAGGAGACTATTTGGCCGAGGTATACATACTCGTGGACATGCTCTGTCTCCACACCCCTTATCTACTTTGCGTTTTGTGCTATTTGTCATTAACTTCGTTTTCGTCATGTTCATTTTGAGTCCGACCTCGAGGCTGGCGCGGCTCAGTTGTTCGAGCATGACGCCCAACTCTGCCGCTGAAGACGGGAAAAGGATAATGTCGTCGACGAATCGAAGATTAGTTTAGTTAATCGAAGTTTTTCCAAACAAATATAATCAGAAAATTGCTAGTATTAGTGACTGTTATATCAATATTATATTATTATTTATTATTATTTTTATTTTCATTATTTACTCTCGTTCTCTGACTGATAATTTAGTTTCATTTTTTCTAGAGTTGTCAATGTAAATGTCCTTAATTGTGTCATTTATACTTTCTGAAAATTCAGAGCTTACTGTTGACTCGGACCTACAAAGTACACAAGTAAGAGTTAGAATCATTTTTTATAACTACCCTATATCCCTTACCATTCAGACTTAGTTCGTATTCAGGAACGAAAATTTAATAATAATTATAACTCATATACAATCATTTTGGAAAAAGAACAGGGTTTCGAGTGCGCACGTAGGGCGCGAGCGCTTTCAAACATTAAGTTTTAGTTATAATTTTGATACCTCATTCTCAGCAAAAAAAACGTCCAATCAAGTTTTCTCTAGAACCTATAAACGCAAGGTTTAATTAATTTATTTTGGTATCGTGTAAAAAGCGAACAGGTAGAAACTGCGAAACTTACTTTTTATTCTTTATTCGGAGAAGGTGTCGATTTCACCTTAGCTGGTGGTCTTTCTACTCATCCTCATCTTTTGATGTGAAATATTACAATATGAGCTGTAAACAGTGTAATCAATGTAAACATTCAGCGGCGCCTTTGAGTACCTAGTAATTATTGTCCATTATTAGAGAATAATTAGGTAACATTGAATAGTTTTATATCTGATTCTTATATTACTATCATACAAGAATTGATATCTATTAAAATAAACTAACAATATTAGCATTAGGCATAGGCAAACCCACAGACAGCTTAAAACGTGTATGTAACAATGATTTTATTAGAACAAAATTTATTTACTTACGGTGTTATCTTATTTACTAATTGTAGTAATTTCTATTTGTGACTAAGCAACTGGTGGCATTCTTTTTGTCAAAAACCGTGCAAAATCCCGACCAAACGACAGCTGAACTCGCACTGATAGCAATTTTTTTGATTCCCGCGCGCTGTTTTCGCATTGGTATCATCCTCTCTTTCGCACATAGAAAGACGTTGTAAGATAGAAAAGGATGGTAATAGTGATGTTCTTGTGTTATGAAGCTAGGAATGTGTGCAAATAAAGGTAACAGGGTTATATTCATTAATTCTCACGAGAAAATTGATGTAACGGACACCGAACCTAAATATAATTCGATTCAAATAGGTGTAACTTTGACATTGCTTAAAGTATGACAATGCAAATTGGGGTAAGGGACAACTATGTCAAAACTCGTGCGATCCATTTAAAGTATGGGTGATATTGTTTTTTTCAGATAACAAAGGCATTAGTGTAAGGTCAGTTTTATTATGTTTTCTTCAAACATAAACCATGTAATGGTAATTCGTTGATTGGGAAGACCCTTACCTTATTCGAAGTAGATTGGCGGCGGTAATTACACCATTTCAAGTTGCTATATTGCATAGTTTTTCAGATACATGGTTATTAAGGGGCTGTTTCGAAATTTTGACCCAAAAAATCAGTAAGGTAAGGGACATTTTTCTTGAGCTAGAATTTTTTCATATACACCATTCGAAAGAGCGAAAAATTCTGAACAAAACTGTATACTCAACTCATTTTGGGTGTTTTGTCCCTTACCCCAATTGAACCTACGGTCGACGATACGTTTATTGATAATAAATAAGACAAAAAAAAATTAAAATTTTATTTACACCTTTACTTCAAAGTATGAATAAGTGGTACAAAATAAATATTTGAGCCACATTCTGCAGTGACTAACTTGCACTTTATGTCAGTTATATTAAATGTAACTTCTAATCTTCATCGAAATCAATTCTTTTGTATTCATAAAATCTTGTACGGAACCAACTCCAGTTTGTACATTATTGTCGTTACGTGTAGAAATATTCGTTATAACGCAACATGACGAGAGAAGCGCAGTATAGTTCTTTTTCACTTTCCTTTTAAAAGCACCACTTTTTTTACATTTGCCCAGGTTTTTTTATTCATTTTTAGTAAAAGAAGCGAAACTTGATGGTTATTTTTTTGCAGTTTGTAAGCACTATAATGGAACACTCAGTAATTTAACGGTAGTATAAAAGTTATAAAATTGGCTTAAAACCGTATAAGGGTGCAATTTATCACTCTTAAATGGTCGTCAGTTAAAGGTGGTTCTCGCGATTCTAATACGAGTAATGGTGGGATAAAAGTCATTTAAACGTCACTAAGATCACGACACTGGTTTTACCACTAAATGACGCCGTTTCTACATAAAACTGTATAATAGTCACAAAAATAGTCGTATAGAAGTTAATACGATTTCTATATGACTGTAATATACGACTAAAAGTTTTATAAGAAAAAGGTGCTCTAAGTCGTATTACATGCTAAATTACTTCAATGCGATGTTTACAACACTTTGAGTCGCATATTTTTTATTTATACGACTGAAATGTTTGTTGGGTTGTCATCGCTCTGTCGCGTCGAGATTTAGCCAAGTGTCCAACTAAACGGGAGAACTTTATTTACGTAGGATCTGTTTCAACAACTCGACAAACTTGCTCTGTTTATGGTTGACCCACCTGTCCCTCAGCGATAAACACTCGTTAGACAGCCAACTGCACAATTTAATTAATGTTTGTTTACTCAAACATTGAATAAGTACTGATAATGTAATTAGTCACCAAAATAAAGTTATTTTTATGTTTAAATATGCAGATTACAATGAAAATAAAAACGTTAAACCTCTGAGTATAATATTTCTGTACGAAACCGACGAGCTTGTTTAAATGAACAAAATGTAAAAATGTAAAAGTGGAAAATAAAAGATAATTTGAGTGATATGAGAGGTGCTCGTCGCAGCAGGTGCAGATGGTAATGTAGCAATGAAATCACATTAAATATACATAAGCGCTGCGCAACAATTGGACCCACAAAGGGAAAATATGATAACTGGAAAAATTATACACGTTGTACTTAATATTTTTAAAACTGAAAACGTAACAGCTCCGTTGAAGTATTCACAAAGCAACGCAATGGAACAATTTCGAAATAAATTCTCCTTTATCTGACTCGTGCAAAGTACAGACAAGTAAGTAAGTTTACCTGTTCCTCAACGTTAATTCCTTTTTAGTAGGTAGTAGGCTTAGAGCAAAATCTTGTTACAGCCATCTGCAAGATATTGCGTGTCTACAGAAAACTGAAAGGATCAACATTGTATGAAGAAAATGAAAGTCTAACAAGGATAAACAATCATCATCTGCCTAGCCTTTTCCCAACTTTATTGGGGTCGGCTTCAGTCTTACCAGATGCAGCTGAATACCAGTACTTTACATGGAGCGACTGCCTATCTGAACTTCACAACCCAGTTAGTACTGGGTAATACGGTACCTCTTGGTAAAACTGGTTCTCAGACATTCGGGCTACTGACTACCTGTAACGACTGTCAAAGATCTACAAAAGACAGCCGGGACCAACGGCTTAACGTGCTTTCCGAGGCACGGAGGAAACTCGGTATGTAATGAGTGGTCACCCGTCCACGGACCAACCTAGGCAAGCGCCGCTTAACCAAAAGATTGACCCGAGCGGCTGTTATTATTGTGCCACGAGCTATTGGCACTGAATGGGAATTGTAGCTTTGATTGATATTATAACTGGAATGTATACTGAACAGGCTAGCGATAGTTTGCGAACAATGCAGGTTTGTTTCACGCCATCAGGGCGTAGCACCGAGATCTATTGTGTGGCGGCTGAACTGGACGCTCCCGTGGAGATTACTATCCGTTTCTCTGTAAAATGACCGCCACAAGTTTGGCACGGACGCTGTAGCCCGGAGCTCCAGCCAATTTCCGATAAAACTGAAACTGTGCACTTAAATTTTATAACGTTCCTGCTACGAGCTTCCTGAGTTTGAAAGTCAATTAATTGAACGCTTAAGATATATTTGTAACCCATTCCTTTTGTTTTATTACTACACCGATATTGACAATTAATAACAACGTTATATTGTTCAGTGATTTTACCAATATCCGTTGTTAGTTTGGTGTTTCATAATATTAATCTGTGTTAGCAATGTAAGCGAAAATTGTAGTTATTACAACATCTGTAATATTGTAATTGGTTATTTCGTGTCGTAATTAAGGCTTGTGGCTTTATGTTTACATCATCATCATCTTTTCCCAACTATGTTGAGGTCGGCTTCCAGTCTAACCGGATGCAGCTGAATACCAGTATTTTACATGGAGCGACTGCCTATCTGACCTCCACAACCCAGTTAGTACTGAGTAATATGATATCCCTTCATCGCTTTATGTTTACATAAAACAGATTTTTTCTTATTTATGTATTTGTTTATCATTCTACTAGGTTACCCCCATCATCGTCTTTTATAAGAAGAACATGTCGTGCCCTCGATGGGATTTTCCATCGGCAGCAATGATCAACTTCAGTACAAACTTTAATTTCCTATTTAATCAGTGTGGGGATGAATGTTCAAAAATCCTGCTCAGTCTTGTTGTCAGGAGCTCATTAGCAAAACTTCCCGCTTCTAGACCCGGTTTACGGTTCTAGAACGTTTTAGGTTGTGTGGTTTAAGATTTTTAGTGTGAATTTTAAATATTTGGAATCATCTATTCAACGAGACGTCTTTCAAGTCATCTTCGTAACATCAAAATCCATTCACATGGGACTGCCTCACAATTACTTATGATGTTTGTTTATGTTAACGAATATTGACAGATAATTAACATGCAAAAATATTCGAATAACAATAACGTAAACTCAACCCGTAAGATGGGAAAGTAACTGTGATTACTAACAAAAGGTTACGGAATGTAATGTGTAAAACAATCTGGTCTAAGTAATTAGTCTGATCAGAAATGATCCTCACGATTGCTTTGTGACTTGCTGGTATGTACCGTATGTATTCAGTGACTTTTGTTGCCCACATTATCTAATACCCATTAATATCGACGCAACCCATATTAGTATTATAATAAATGCGAAAGTAACTTTGTGTGCCTGTTATAACGAACCTTTTCACGTCTCCACGTTTGAATTTGGCACACAGGTAGAGAGGCCATGACCTGTGTTAGGATATTGGATTTTATATAAGTAAGTAGTAGGTAATATCCGACATTTACACAGACAAAGCCAGGGGCAAAAGCTTGTTCCTTATAAATAGTAGTTAGTGCTTTTAGTATTCCTTAAATATACCACACTTTGGTTTAAAAATAGAAGCACTTCAACTTGTGTTCAAAAGAATAACCCGGGTCAATGAGATATAGTAAAATGTTTCGCTTAGTCACAACGTCTGAATGGCCTGTGGGCCTCTCTATATTTTCTAAGATAAGCCAGTGCGCCATCTTTGAGACCACTTTCTTACACAAACAGAGGCCCTTTCTGATTACATCTGTTGACTTGTCTCGTGTGACATTTTTCAACTAAAACTTGGAGGAAATAGACGTTGACTAAGTAATATATAAAAGAAGAATTTACTGTCACAATTGTTAGTATATGATTCTTGTTTTCGAGTTTTAAGAAGATGGCGCCCGACATAAATATGAACAAGATTGATTTGTCGCTTACAACGAAACATCTTCCAAGTTTATTATGTTTTATTTCTACTTACGACACATCGGATATAAGCAGCTTAACACATGTCTCATCCACTGAAATCGTATTCGCAGCTTTCTGCAAACCGAAGCACGCTATAAAACAGAATGCAACAAGTGCGACAGACAACTTCGGAACGACAAATATTGACATCGTTGCTCCGGACCGGAAGTACACAGCGAATGGCGTTTCCTCCCGACTTCTCGATACCAATGCTATTTGATCCGTAATTTCGAAAAGGTTCGCATAAGCATCCTGTTTTATATTCACAGGCTTATTTGCAGAGTGAAACAATCCCGCAGAGGTATCCGATCATAATTTGATTGGATCATCAGCGCGCAATTGACTATCAATTGGTTTCAGCAGCCTCTGTTTAAAATGAATGATTATCGGCTCATGCATATTTGCTTAAATATGTATTGTGAATATATTGTGAGGAACGTGCTTTGATGTGGTTTCATTATCGTGGCTCGCAAAAAGGGACAGAAGTTGGGAAACTTATTTTGTAACTGAACTCCACCCTTTGTGGTTTAGGAGTAAACAGTTGGGTAATATTTCTATTGGTCAAGCAACGAAACTCTAATAAATTAAATGATTTTGATTCACATACTTATAATAGCGGATAAAAGGAACATGAAAGAATAGATCCATACAATCTATTGTTACAGTCTCCTTACAAAATATTAACAAAAGAATATGTTCGTAAACAATGGAAAATAATGATTATGTTCATGATACATACTTACATAATGTGATCAAAGAACCAATCCATCATATTTATGTGTTATCGAAATATGTTTCTCAATGTAATATCTCGCTATTATAAAGTTAGAAAAATAAGAATATTAAAGAAAAACTAATATTATTAAAAGTTATTTTAGTTTTAATGCGACAGAATAAATACGAAAAATCCTTTCGTCCTTGCCAAAACATAAATTTTACGAATATTTAAGACGAACAATTGACGTAATTTCAAAACATCTGCCTTCCAATGGCATTTCTTACAGGACCAAACGAGTATTTAAGCTAGAGCGTAAAAACTTACCATGTTTACTTTAGAGGTGTGAGAACGGAACACGGAATGAATCTGTAACCAAAAGAAAAATTCAATTAATACCATAAACAGATCGTGCGTGAAATAATAATACAAAACTAAACAGGTACGAACTAATCCCACGCATGGAATTACTACTGTAGATTAATTTTATAAACAATATTAGTACTAAATAAATTTTCCTAATTAATTTCCCGGTACGTTTTCAAGTATAATTCGGTCACTAGTAACGTAATATTCGATATCATGTTGCATTCAGTGTGAAAGGAAATGATCGACATGACCCAAATTCGGGCTACCAGGAAAGCATTCGAATGAGGACGTATAGTTTCGGAAAAATTGAAATGTCAGGCACATGAGGAACTGCATCAATGGCGCCAGATGAAGATTATTAGATTAGCCCGCAGATCTGATGTCCTATTTCTAAGTTTACGTTTTGTTAGCCGGCTTGGTAGAATTTCTCATTTCGAGGTACAGTCTCTGTCGTATTTGTATGCAGGTACCCTGTGCATTATGTTTCTTTTTCGTGTGTCGTTTTCCACGTTAGTGTAGAAGGATCTCTTTTAGCAATTACGGTTTTCATTTTTGTTTTAGTTTTTTATCTAGTTACTACTGAGTTAAAAGTTTCACTTTTAATGTGTACGTGTAGGGTATGCCATTCAGATGAGGTAGGTATTATATAAGTCTCAGGGGAGATCTATGCATAGTCGCCCTAGGGATGTGCCTTGACAGGCGTTGCACAGAGGGGGCTCTGGACAGGTCTTTTAAGAGGAAACGGTGCCTCCTCTCATGTGCGGATGGTGACCACCGGGGTGGTTTTAGTGCGGTTAAATTTCCACACTCCCCGGTCTTATCCCCAAAGACCGGGCGCGTTTTGAAGGCCCCGAAAACAAAAAAAAAGTAATAATATAATGTATAATATAAGGTATAATATAAGGTATAATATAAGGTATAATATAAGGTATAATATAAGGTATAATATAAGGTAGAATAAGTAAATTTTCTTTACGAATAGGTCTATGTTCTCCTTAATAACAATCAACTTTGCCTTAAGAACAGATTATCGAATGTCGCAAACACGTTTATACATAACGGTATCTTGAACGATAATGAAGCCTATTTGAGCCAAAGTAAGTAGATATTATTATCACTATTATCAGTAGGTATTCGTAAAAGCATATCTCCGCAAATAACACCTTTGTGCAGAGAGGAATAGTTGGGTAAACTTGTTTCTTCGGATCAGACACATTGTTTGCGCAGTATTATTTCTGAAATGATTTCTGAGGATTCAAGTATTTGCTATGTAAGTCACGCAATCTTTTGGGAATAGAAATAGAAAATGATTTATTATGCAGGTAATTCACATTTTTGTGAGTTGGGTACAGTCCAACACATAACCTAAAACTAAATTGCACGAATATTACAGTGATATAAGGAGTTCTCTGGCAATTATTCATTATCTTAGGGGCTAGGTATCAGGATGTGATTATCATAGTGTATAAAGATCCTATTACGTGTGTTTCAAACAACTATTTTATGCCTATGAACGTGCCAGAGGTCATCAAAGTGACCAACTTTCTCTTTCCTTAAATATGTATACGCAAACAGATAAACCATTTCTGTTACACGCTGTATACTAAGTTCCACGTAGATCTATCGGTATTACATTTTGTAGGGTATGGGTTTAACCTTTTCGTAGCCAAAGCCGCAGCTTGCCAGTATCATGATAAAGAAATCAAAGATCTTTTGTATATTTACTTCAAAAATGGGAACAGGTGTACACAACACTTACATATGTTACCTAAAGCTGTTTACGTCACGTACCTAAAGGCACAAGAAATAACCGACGCAACTTCTTTAAATATACAGAAGATATAAACCTGGAAAGATCGGAATATTTTCTTTGGTACGCGTTACTTCTGGTAGGTCATTTCTTGCCATAAATAAGTTATTTTATTATACAAGGAAATGTAAGGAAAAACCACAGATAATTCTTTAGAAATACAGCATCGAAATGTTTATGCTACGTTTCTAAAGACCATCGACAATTTTCGGTAAACGTTCGAAAAATGAAATGAAGCTTTTAGCTTTGAAATTGCCTGCATGCCTCGAGATACTAGTTTTATTTTCAATATAAATCATGTTAGGACAAAAATTGACTTTTATCTAGGTCATGCAACTTTCCCTGTAACTGCGTAAAATCTTCTCCAATCTAAATTCCACACAAACGTACTTCAAACAATCCGTTACTGACAACGATCCAAAACTGCAAAGCATACCAGACGAGCAGCACCCTTTGCAGGATTTTTCGCTGTCACACGTGAGCTATAAATTAAGAGGGGTATTGACGTCGAGGTGTCACCACGAGAATGCGATCGACGCGTAAGTACCGGCGGGTCCTGATTAAGGGAACAATGCTTTGTCCCACGCGGCCACGCGGGGTGATCGATCCCAGCCGGTCAACACTTCAGATGTAATTGACGAGCCGAATTACACCTAGCGCTATTTAGTTGATCGAATTATTCCGCCCACCGATAATTTGTTTGCTTATTAATATTATTTGAACGAGTTAATAAAGGTCATTTTATTTCGGTTGCCACATAATAAACATTATGTCATTAGTTATGTATGACCTACTGTGCAATTTAAATGTAAAAATTATATAATGTGAAACCATAAGCATCAAAATGACACGTGTTGTCGTTATTCCTCGTGTTTCGAGGCTTTTGTTTTATTTATGCTTATCCTTAAAACTTTATTTTGTTCTGCAAATCAGTCGTGTTCAGTGCAGATTTCTAAAAAGTGGGCAAGATCCTTAACGAAGCCGAAAGGCACTTGTTCTCCCCGTCATTGCGATCATTTTTTTGTTCTAGACCATACCTGGGAACCTTCGAGTTACGGATATATTGGGGGTCAAAATTCCTCGTACTATTCAATCCATCCATCAGCACAATATATTTTAGACTCCTACCGTAAAAAGTCGTTTCCCAGCAATATTTTTTGCGTAAAGTTACTGAGTTTGATGTACATAATGCCTGGTTGACGGCTTTGTGAAGGGTCCGTTTACACCATGCATGTATCTTATAGAAACAATTTCCTACACGTGTACGACACCTAAATACACATGTTAAAGATTTGCCAATGCAGCATCGATGATGATAAAAAAGTTAGATTGTGTATGTAAATATTCACAAAACAGTTTGCGAAGTGATCTACCTCAGTACCGAGATATACGTAAAACTTTTAAACACTGAAATTGATTTTCTCGATAAAACTTATCGCGTCGAACCAAATATTATACTAGAAAACTTTGAAGGGGAGAATGAAGGTGAAAAGTTACTGTTGCCCCTGATTTTGAAAAAAAAAAAAACAAATAAGACGAAATAAACAAAGCAACATCGTATGTTTAAAGGGATTTCATCGTGATTTACGCCTGTCAGCTCAAGTTAGAGCAAAAATTACCGATAATGTCAGACTAGAATAGCGAAATCAAACTGAAAGCAATAATGGTTGCTATTGCTTTAGCCTTAAGGTAGAAAAGCCCAGATATGTAAATCGATTATCTTCAAAACGACATTTTAACCCCGACCCATTGATTAGATTCGTGACCCAACTCTACAAGTCCCTAAAGAAGGCAAGTGGTACGAGAACATGCAACCTCTTCAGCGTTGTCAGCGGCAACTACTATCGAAATTAATCAATAGTCAATTACTGTACAATATTCGGTGGTTAGCCACAGAATATAAACTGTAGACTATAATAATACAATTACGAGGTTGATAATACCATAATAATTTAATAATTATTGGTATTATTGGACAAACGTACGTGTTCCGCGTTAAGTATGAGACGCAAGCTGCTATCGAGGCGGTACGTGATAGTTGAGTTTAATGACCACAAGATAATCCAGCTATCGTGCTATTACAGCACTAATTACTGACAATTATATTGGATTTGTTTCTATTGACAAAATCTGGGCTTTGTTTACGCTACAGTATCTGAATAGCTTTCAAATTCAACGTGGGAGTGTTAATGGAAACATCATTATCTTTACAGGATTTAAATGTCTAAGGGGACAGATCGTGTAACAAGCTTTCTACCAATTCCTAGAAGGGTTCTATGTGTGGCTGACTTAGTTAGACTACGACAACACCTACTTAAAGTTTTTGAAGCACGGCTTTTCATCACTTCACTTCATACTTATAACTCGTTTGGGAAATCTAGTGCCAGGTCAAAATCTTAACGAGTCCCGGCTTTATTTGCACCGTAATTTGTGTTGCAGTTTGTAAAGGGTGTAATAACGCATAGCAAGCGGTAACCCCAGCCGTCAGTCGACCCTACTAACGGACCGTTTACAAAACCCTCATTATTATTACATGAAAGGGAAGTTAGTTAAATATAAAAGGATTATGACTATTATTCACTTGTTGACTGTAAGGAGCTTTAAAATTATGTAAGTTGTCGTTAGCATGATATCTTACCGTCCAATATTTCCCAAACTGTATCTTCATTTTAGTCTAAATCAAATATCTAGGCTGTCATGTCATGTCAATTATACCGTCGTATATGTATCAAACCCCTTCAGTTCAAATCATGCGTCTTTGATCTGAACCTCATCTATGATGAACTACATATGAACAAACTATACTAACATTAATACGTGAATGACACCACAATACAGGATAGAATTTTGAAATGAGGCAGTAAGGGACCTTTGTCGTTGTAGCTACAGGTAATGGAGATCGAAGTTGCTCGCTTCTAAGACTTTCTTGTAGTCAATGTACTGCTGTAGCTTGGTAAGCAGACTTCACAACGCCAAAGGCTGTCCATCAGGTATCTATTACGTCACAAGATCGTTCTGTTATTTGCCAAGACTTGCAAATCGTTTCCAAGAACATTGCCAGTCCTGTTTACAAGCTTGTATAATTTAGCAGCATCGTCGGATCACGCTAAAGATCCCAACGTTCGGTGTTAAGGCGGTTTAAAGCCAGTCCTAGCACAAAGTTTACTTACTAACACTAACAAACACGCAAGTTCTATGAAATCATGGTCTACCTTGTGTTTTGACCTATTACATAAACATGACTATGATAATTTCATCTCTATGATGAATATTATATGTTGGTATTGGATTTGATAAATTGTTTCAGTTTCACTCTTTCCCAGAGGAGTGGTGAAACTGGTGAGGGTACTTTATTTCTGTTTTATCGTCTACGTGTTAAATGTCGTATGTTTCGTTTCCTACTCACTGATAAAATAAAGTAAGATGACACTTTTCATGACACGTTTCCTGTACATCGCTGAACGGAATTCATAATGGTTTCTAATAAATAAATGAATTTATGACATGTTCTTTTGCTCCTTTTCGTGAAAATTCCAAGATATAGGAGTCATAGTTGTATAATTTGATATCATACAACTATCGTTTTCGCCTGGTTATGTACTGGCAATCATTTTAAAAGACTTTTTTTTTAGTAATGGCATCTCGCAGGTCGAGCTATGAGGCTGGCTGCTGCTTAACTAGACTATCCTGTGGATGCCTTGAGTGTAAGGCCTCCAGCCAGGGGCATAAAACTTATATAGTAAGCGACCACGCGCTAAAGACATTTTATTGTTACACCTATTTATCCAAAATAAGTACGAAAAGCATTTGAATTAGTTATCATACAATAAGTAAGTTGTTTTAAAATTGGTAAATGGAATAAAATGGGTATTGTAATATTTTTCATTTAGAATCCCTAAAATATAATTTTCATGATCCGATTTTAGGCTCAAATTAAACTGATAGGTACCTACTCAATTTAAAATTAATTTTAAACGACGCGCCGCCATCTCTACTTCATTTTATAGTAGGTACAGCAATTTTGGTCTCGTCTTGAATGGCAATTTGTCATGCGGTAATGTTTCGCTACATTTTTAACATGGCTCAATAATAGATGCCTGAAAAGACAACAAACAGAATAATATTACGAGAAAAATATGTGAAGTTTTGTTCAATTTCGCTTGAGAGGCAAACTCCAATAAAGAAAACGTGTGTTATCGCGAAATGGAAGAATATTTACCAAATCAGCTTGATAAACTTTGTCAGAATAAAATACTGGCTAATGAAGCGCGAAAGTTACATCGGTTTATGTGACCAGATGGAAGACACATAAAAGTCTATTACCTAATGAACATTAACCAAAAATGTAATCACTTGGGACTTGAGACCTTTCGTGGATAAAATCTGCTGATGTAAGCGAGCTGCATGTGTCATGACCGCAATAAAATTGAAAGTTTCAAGAGCTTAGAACGAAACTAGATAAAAATAGATAGGTTTGCAAGCTCAAGAGGGAATACGTACAATTATGTTGCATTTTTCAGTATTTTCAGTAGAAGAATAGACCCTATTGGTACGCCCACACTCCACCGAGGCACTTGCGATTCACGTAACTCTATTCAGTCGTATATTTTTTTCTCGTATCAGTTCAACCTGCTGTACTTTTCCTCGTTTTGTTGCTCATCACATTCATGACCATTCAAGCGGTCTGTTACGTGCATCAACCGCATCGTATGAATACATTTCTGTTGTGAACTATCTACTCATATTTTATACGACTGAAAAATGTTTCATTCGCTGGCATTTAAATGTTTATTTCTTTTGGATTTTCATTTCTCGCCCGCATTAGAAATTATTGTTGACGGAATTCTTTCGTTAATTTTAAACTTAATTCCGGAATTGTAAAGAGAAAGTTAGGAAAGTCAACATTCGTACTATTTGCTTGTCGTGTCTGATCCCTTAGCTTTTCTGGGTTTTTCTCCCCTTGTGCGGAAAACCCCTTGATTATTTATGTTCGTGACTAATCTCTCTATTTTCATACGAAACGAAACCTTACCTCTTTTGTCTACCGAATTACGTATTTATACGCGGCTTGTACGCACAATGCTAGAATCAGGTTGTGCCTTATCTACGTGACGTTAAGTAGGTAATAATGTTACGTTATAAATTACTATTGCTTTTGACTTTACGCACATTACCGTGAGACGAATTACTAAAAGATTTTAGATGGAACATTGAGAGCGGAGAAGGGGACTGCCTTTTTACTTGTGTTTGATTAATTAACTCGAGTTTTAATTCAATGAATCAGCACAATAATTTAGCTGAGGTGTCGTACCTTGATTACAAACCGAATGTTGTGGTGTTTTAGTGAAATAGTCAGGTAGTTACGCTAAGAATTTCTTGTTGCTTATTCATCACATTCTCACATGTTCTAATAATAACATAACATCACGTCCGTAATTCCCTAAGAATAAGGCAGAGGTGTACCCATTAGTACACCTTCATTTCGCCAGTTTTGTTTAAGTCCCACGTAATAGGGGGTGAGCCTATTGCCATCAAGCGGGCACAAATCCAGACTCCGTGGCTCCTACTGAGAAATTTGTGATGGAAAAACCGAATAACACTTTGCCTGACCTGGGAATCGAACCCAGAACCTCATGCTCAGCAGTCGCGCTTGCGACCACTACACCAACAAGGCAATGTTCTAATAATTTAAGGACCTAGTTTTTCTAGTTATTAATTTGCTGTATATCTTTTTGTTATGTTGCTTTCTGTATTTTTTGCACCTAGTGTAGATATCAAACGTTGGTAAATCTGAAATAAATAAATGTTGTTTTTTTTTACAACCATATGATATGTGCTTAGGTTGTATAAATGTTATTTATAGCAACATAAGTCCGTATATTTGGTTTGAAACATTGATGGATGTTATTTTTATTAAATTGCGTAGGATTATGGTAGAATTGCGTAGGAATGATTGATTTGTTTAGAAGGATACAATACCCAATATGAGTTGTATGTAAACCTGATCCTTGTATTATTATATCAGTATTAAATTGTATCCAATATAAAATTTTAAATTATTGGTCATAAACTACGAAATTGCCGTTTTTATCTCACATTTTGCTCTGCTTGTAACTTTGACGTATTCCATTTTTATTGGATTAATTGTTAAATGACGTACCTTTTAGAGTTTAAAAACCGTACTAGTAGTTACATATTACCTCTTAGGGTAGTGTGTCAAAATATCTGTTTCAATGTGCCGTCGGTTTCACTACTTCACGTAGGTATATTTTTTTCATATACTCTGTTTTGAGAATTTAAGATACGCAGTGCAACGTAGCTTTTTTTCACTCTAACTATTGCAATTGCATCATACATAATCAGTTCAGACGTTTCCATGAAAAAAAAAAAATCTTAGTATGGAAATTTCACTTTTCACGAAATCGTCCATACAAATCGGCAATTTCATACTTTAATCCCTAATATCTGCACTAAATTCTAAAACTAATCACAGAACACTAGATTTGACGGACGACCATCAAAATGATGAACGCAATCATTTTCTAAATATAACACACAGACAAACTAACCTACATCGGTACACAAGACAACATCACTTCATAAGTCTGATAAGGGTCACAAGCACTTTAATTACGAACTTCCAAATTATAACTAAACTTCAATTAATTTGACTGCTTCGTTAGGTTCTGTGAGGTTCTGTGGTATTGGGGCGTTTCATCCGAAATATTTAAGTAATAGCCTGACCTAGTCTGTATTTGTGTCGATAGTCCAACCTTCCAGTATCACGGTGTAAAGGACGTGTTAACTCCGGGGCTGCGGGACTGTTCGAAAGAGATACCGTGGCCCTGGAACACAAAGGGCAAAGAAGGAACATGGATGGGTTTTAGTCAGTACAAGTCTGACACTCCGTTCCGCTCCGCCCAGAGTGGGGGGGTCATTTGATAACTTCCCATCCGAAAAAAAAAAAGACGAATGTGCTAACTGTTTTTTCTTTTATCATGTGGCTAGTCCCTAACCTGGTGTCAGAGTTTTTATGCCGCCCATGGGCTTCTGACTTGGCTTTACATGCCATCGAGAAATATCTCTCAGCACTACTGGTTTAGCTTCCTCACGATGTTTTCCTTCACCGAAGCAAGTGATTATATAATTCGCACATGAATCCGAAAAATCAGAGGCGCGTGTCTTGGGTTCGAACTCGAGACTTGAACTTAGCATTCCAACGGTCACACCACTAGGCTATCACTGCTTAACTGTTACTATAAAATCAGAACATGATGTTAGACCCATACCTAGAAAATATTGAAACTTAAACTCTTTATTGCATTCATGTGTACATTTAGTTGTTACATATAAGTAAGTAAGTTCGGCGGCTATTAAAAAAACAGATGTTCCATACATATTGAAAAAGTATGTATTGTACTTTTGTATGAAACAGCAACAATTTTAAATAGACTAAACACCTTTGCCTGCCCTTTCGAGGAAAACCGGCACACGGCGGCAATTCATTAAATAATCCATTGTTATCAAATTGTTTCTTAGAAAACATCATCACATATGGAACAAGGGACTAATCTAACAAAGTAATCCTTTATTAAAACCAGTTATGAACTGTGTAATTGTGTCACACCGCACACGCATAATTACTTCCAAAAAGTGTTTTTCAAACGCAGTATTTCACACAAGTACAAGCGTTCATTTGGAAACGGTACCCTAATTGCAATAAGGTGTAATTCGCTTACAAAACACGTTTTGTTGGTGTATATTTCTGCAATCCTAAACAGAAATGAGACACGTGCGTTGAGAAGAATCTCTTTTATTTTTAATTAGAAACGGAATTAACAGATTCTAAAACACCATTTTGTTATTTTTGTGTTGAGGAAGCTAGAATAACTAAGCGGATTTCGTTATAAAATACATTAATTACATTAATTAAAACTGTAAACTTCTGAAAACGTTCGTCGTAGACCGTAGTAAAAGTTCGAAGCTTCGTAGCAAAATCCGTAGCATTCTACGAAGCGACTACGCATTCGTAGCAATAACAAATCTCGTAGCACTGATTGAAATTCGGCGAAAATACTCATACATGATTATTATCTGTTGTATTCTGCTCAATATATCATAAGTATCATTAGATTCAATAGAAAATGATGTACTTACTTACTTGCTTGCTTGATAAATGAATTGATATCAAAGTGAAATATCATTGGTAACCCACGCGTATTGTTGTATACTCGAAAATACAAATAGACACATGTGTATATAAAGTAAATGAAGCGATAATATGAGTAATACGTAGTTCAGTTAATTAAAGGATCTCGAATGCGAGCGCTTATGTTCATTAAACTGCGAGTTCAAGTAGGTACTTGTCTAGTTTAATGTGCGTAATTAAACAATCGACACTTCTCTATAGAGTTATCTTGTTAAAAGTGATAAAATTATAATTACAATTGTTTATTTCCTTACATTTAGTAGGTACGTACTCATGTAAGCCAGAAGATACACTTGTACCGAGTGGAGTACCTGGCGGATAAAGAATTGGTATTGCCATCTACTCATTCATACATCTGCCTTTGCCATTTTTTTTATATACAGGGTGTAAACAGACCCTTCACATAGCCAACCAACCATTCGGTACATCAAACTAAGTAACTTTACGCAAAAATTATTGCTGGGAATCGATTTTTTTTTTGGGGTGAAAAATCACGTTTTACGGTAGGACTCGATGGAAAGCACTCAAAGCATTGTGCTGATGGATGGATTGCATAGTACGGGGGTCGTGGAGGTGTGTAAAGTAAAAATCTAACATTAAAAACGTGTATTTAAAAAAAACTTGTGAAAAAGTTGGAACTTTGACCTCCAATATCTGCGTAACTAGAAGGTCCCAGGTATGGTCTAGAAAAAAAAAATGATCGCAAAGACGGGGAGAACAAGTGCCTTTCGGTTGTGTTAAGGGTCTATTTACACCCTTTATACCTTTCCGGAAAACGACATTTAGTTTTTTTTTACAATTGTTCATGCAGTACAAAACAGTTTTTCTTTGAACACCTCATCTGCCTAGCCTTTTCCCAACAATGCTGGGGTCGGCTTCCAGTCTTACCGCATGCAGCTGAATACCAATATTTTACATGGAGCAACTATATCTATCTAACGTCCACAACCCAGTTTGTACCTACTAACTAATACGATAATATCACTTGGTAAGACTGGTTGTCAGACTTTCGGGCCACTGACTACCAGAACTTTTTCTTTAATCACCAAAATCTACTAGTTAGACAAAACCAAATGATCAGCGTTTACTGTTGACAGTAACCAAACAAACAACGAGTCAGGATTGCCGAGTCTATATTTAGACTCAACAATACGTTTATAATAACTAGTAACAACAATACCGCTTACTCAGAAACCGCGTTTACTTTACAAAGAGCAACGTAAATGATAGATGTTTGTGAAGGCACAGAATTAATCCATCATACTAATATTTTATTTACACTTAAGCACGCAGATAAGCCATTAGTTGTTGAGTTTAAGTTATTTATTTTCTGTTTAATGGAGTCTAGATTTGTGCCCGGTTGATGGCAATAGGCTCGCCCCCTTTTATATGGGACTTAAACATTACTGATTCGTTGGACCAGTGATCGGAAGCGCGTCTGCTGAGCATGAGGTACTGGATTCGATTCCCAGGTCGGGTAAAGTGCTATTGGGTTTTTCCGTCAGGAATTTTTCAGTAGCTTTGTAGTTTGGATTTGTGCGCGGTTGATGGCAATAGGCTTACCCCTACATGGGACTTAAATATAACTGGCGAAATGTGAGTGTACTATTAGGTACACTTCCGCCTAACCCTTCGGGGATTACAAGCATGAAGTTAAGATATGGGTTTTTTTCCAAGCAATATAGCTTCTTTAGATTGGTAGCCTAGGATATCACTTATGTTTCTAATATTACAGTGTTAGTTTTGAACTACACAAAATTTCTGAATTTCTACATTACAAGCAAAGTTATTAGGACCTATTTTAAGAACAACCAACAAACTATAAGTGGAACACAGTCACATTATTAACACTTATATCTATCCCTTTTGATGAACGACCCCTTTGTGACCCAAATTTAATTCTTCCAGCTTACATAAAAAATACTCAATAATACTTTTTTAATCGCCGCTAACCCTTTTATCCTGTTAAAATATTCAAACGTTTTGGAGTATTACGTGTTGAAGGCAATTCTGCGCAGTTTTGGGTTGCCTAACGCCTTTTTCGTACAAGCTCGACTCCATTCGGTAGTTTCGAATAACTGATTTGAACTTTGTAATGGGACCCGGGGCTCCTACCGACCCCGCCGTGGAGTACCGCGTAATTATAGTTGGGTGTAAACTTTAAGAAGTGGAGTAGACGCTGCAGAATCAATTTGTTCTTAGCACGCTCCGTATTTATTTTAAATGAGAATATGTATTTGACAAGCTGAGTTGAGGAAGTTCGCGGCGATAGACTTCAAGTGGTTACGTTATAAGAAGTTGGTCTTTGGATGAATGGTGCCTGTAGCTAAGACGACATCAGTGTAAAAATAACTATGGTTTTATTTCTATAAACAAAAACAATGAAAAGTAAACAGAGAGGAAAAAAGCTTTTTACAAAATCCAGCCATAGAAGTATACCAAGAAATTCTAGGATGTCAAACAAGAGACAAATACCATTTATAGTTAGTGGAGCATTGCTATAATGCCCATTTTTGCTGCCTGGCCCGATAATTAGCTGACCACGTACATAACATGACGGCTGTAACCCCATAGGGTTAGGCAATACATAATAGTGCACCCACATTTCGCCAGTTATGTTTCAAGCCCCATGTAATAGGAGGCGAACCTATTGCCATCAACCGGACACAAATCCAGACTCCGTGGCGGCTACTGAGAAATTCCTTATGGAAAAACCCTTGCTGACCACATCAGTTAGAATTGAGAGTGTCACACAAGCCGCTGACAACTTACAGACCGACTGCTTTAATGAGTCCTCGCGAAGGTCTCAATTTAAATGGAATATTCTGAAAGTTGATCACGTAGTTGGTTCAATTAGTAACGTAACACCTACGTGGATTATGGATATTTTAAAGCAAATAACCTGTGGGATATTTTTAGGACTTTGTGGACGCTTATTGTGCCGTTGATGAGGCAAGGCGGAGGACTCATTAAAGCGGTCGGTCAATAGCGTCTACGTGTAATTTTAATAGACTAACCGCTCCTCTAAACATCTTTAAAACTAAAAACAAAATTAATTAATTTAGACAATAGAGAGCCTTATTGTAACACGACTTTATAACTTTATATTCAGTGAAGCTTTCAGTTTTGTAATAACTTAAATTCATTAATAAATCATTTATTTATAAAGCGCCCATATTTGTTGGTAAAAGGGGAGTTAAAAACTATTTGAGTAAATATTCATGAAGTGGTTCTGAAACTATTCGTCCCGGACTGTGTGGAGCTTACGGCTGGCCGCCTTCAGCTCTTAAATATTTTCGTTCCGGTATTATACGGATCATATATAAGGACGGTCTTATGTCGTGAGTATTAATATTTTAGTAAATAAATGTTCACGTGACATTTATATTATGACATTTTGCGAAAGACTATACAGGGTGTAAACAGACCCTTCACATAGCCGTCAACCAAGCATTCTGTACATCAAACTGAGTAACTTTACGCAAAAATTATTGCTGGGAATCGACTTTTTTTTTGGGGTGAAAATCCCGTTTTATGGTAGGACTCGATGGAAAGCATTGTGCTGATGGATGGATTGAATAGTACGGGGTCGTGGAGGTGTGTAAAGTAAAAATCTTACATTAAAACCATGTATTTAAAAAAACACTTGTGAAAAAGTTGGAACTTTGACCCCCAATATCTCCGTAACTAGAAGGCTCCCAGGTATGGTCTAGAACAAAAAAAATATCGCAAAGACGAGGAGAACAAGTGCCTTTCGGTTATGTTAAGGGTCTATTTACACCCTTTATTATGACATTTTGAGAAAGACTATATTTAGATGGGATTACTAGACCTGTGACTGACTAGATTGTTCTAATCACTGCTACATACCAACTGATTCAATAAAACGACTGTCTCGTAGGTCTTGTGGTCGCCATCGCGACTGCTGAGCATGTGGTCCTGGGTTCGATTCCCGGGTCGGCAAATTGTCATTGGGTTTTTCCATCCGAGGATTTTATCAGTAGACAGCCTCGGAGTCTGGATTTGTGGCCGGTTGATGACAATAGGCTCGCCCCCTATTACATGGGACTTAAACATAACTGGCGAAATGTGGGTGTACTATTAGGTACACCTCTGCCTAACCCTTCGGGGATTACTGGCGTGATGTTATGTCATTAAAACGAACAGTTTGTGATACAGTATTTAACCCTTATATCCAAATTTTGTTTGCTTAACAAACCTTCAAATCTAGCTAAACAAATGAACACCAATTAATCTGCCTCACATATTACATTACAACAATGAGCACCGACACCCAACAATTCAAAACTAACTCCGTTAATTCATAATTGTTAACCAATTTCAAATTAATTGTTAATTTTCAGGTACCTTTGTTTTGCGTTATGAACAGAGGTGATGCTAAACGATATCGTAATTAAGGCTCAATTAATCACCCCGGAGCAATTTATTTAATAACTCTTAACGAGACCGGAGTCTTTAATAGAGTGCCCTCAAAGGTTTAGTCTTCACCAACTATTGGCTTTATAAGGATCGGCTAACACGGCGCTAAACTGTTCGGAAAAATTATAACGATGTTAATGAGAGAATTTCGGGAATCTTGTTAACAGGATCGATTATGTAAACTGAACTTTTAAGGCTATCGGCTAAGGTTGAGGCCGAACCAAAGGCCCATTGGTGTTCGCAAACATTTTAGGTTTGTTTAGTTTATGTTCAAAACTTATTATATCAAGGTATCGAGTTAGGCACACTATGCTTTTTCTTGATTTGATTTTTGTTCGAGCGATCAACGAATCTGCGAGCTTCTTTAATATATTATAATAATAATAATAAGTTTATTTCGTAATAACAGGTTTTAACAGATACATTGTAGAGGCCTTCTTTTAAGTATGGAAATACCTGTAACAGAAGACCTCCCTCTTCCATATTTATCAGCAAACATTTTACAAAGCCTATTAATAATTAAAAACAAAGTAAATGACTAGAGAATTTATATTGACAGCTATTCGAACATAGGTTAGTGTTTATACAAGGTGTAACATAATAAACGCAAGACCTCTCGCGTGGTATCTCGGATCATGAAACTGAACAACTGTTGTTCTACGAGTTCTTGAAATTCTCAAAAAAAAAAAAAACTTCCTATAGTAATTGACGCAACCAGCTTATCAACATGTACGGGAAAGCTAAAAAAATGCTACGTATTTCCGAAAGAGAACAAAAGTGGTTCAGTTTATTCTGTTACACCCTGTATAACAGTTACTCAAATTGCAACTTATCTAGACCAATTAATCATTGCTTACCTCTAACACTAACATCGTGAAAATATTATTTAATATCCCAAACTCAGAAACAGACAAATAAAGCGATTTATGGAATTAGTTTCTGTATTAGTAGACAAGGCAACATTATTTTCTCATGTTTCGAACATAAGGATTCGTGAACAGAATCTGTTTACATGTTAAACAAGGTTTCTTTTATTGTAATTACATCCCATATTGTATATTAATTTCATACAAGCATTCATGATATTAACATTTATTTTTCGCAATTTGGAATTAATGAAAAGAAAAAGATTACTGAATAAAGCTACGTACACAAGTACATAAACTCACGCCTTCTTTTAATTAATGTAATGGAGAAAATAATTCAAAGCAAAAGAAAGAACGAGATAAGAATTTTGAAATTAATTAACATTTACTTACACACAACATTTTTCCTCGTCTATTTAGTTCCTTGTAAATTATTTCTTGTAATAAAACACGATTCAGTTTTTAAAATCGTGGCAAAGACACAAAGACCATTAACGGAAAAAAAACAAAACAAATGACTCGAGTTTTAAACCTCAATATGAATATTTACGTTTATATTTAGAATCTGTATTCATCATTTGGTATACAATTCATCAGAATTGACAAATGAGGCTTTATTACTCCACTCCATTTGTCGGTGAAATAATAAACCGTGAAATGGAGCTATTTCAAAACGACGGGGATCAATGGATTCGGTAATAAAAAGGGGAATAATTAACTTTTTTGTACAGGTGAAATTATAAATTTTTGATATTGCATCAATTCTTACCGTCGTTGGTTACATGAAAGAAAATACCAAGATATATTTGGATTTAAAACGAAATTACTGCAGAGTTGTAGCTTTAAAGTTCGTAGCGGCTACGCTCGCGCTGCTACGTTTCGGTAGCGAAGTGGTTTCCACTTAAAGCCAAGTAAGCGATATCACTACAAACATAGATTTACAGCTGCCAATATTTTATCTTCATGTAATGTGATAATTTCATGTCAACGCATTAGTTAAGTGATCAGAAAATCCCTCAATGTTACACAAGGTTAATAAGTCAACAAACTTGGCAAGGGCGTCCAAAATAATTATATCTAGATTATTTAGCTTAATTTTTCAATCAGTGCGAACGTTTAAAGTATGCCACTTTCGACTTTCAGCGACATATTTTGAATATTTCTTGAGATTTTGGTAATATTTCATAACTTATATTAATGGGAAAATTATTAGTTCTAGTAGTAGTAATTGTATTAACTCGATCACAGCCTGTAGACGGTTATTTCAAATCACATTTATAAACTGTCTGTCTACACCGCGTCTAAACGGCATTCTCGTATTGAACGATTAATTTTCTTGAAGTCTTGTTAATGAATGAGATACAACATCGACAAAGAATTATAATAAACTGTATTATTTCTGAACCATCTTACTTAACAAAACCATTTAATCGGAATCATTATAATACAAAATAATGTGAATGATAGATAATTAAAACTAAATATAAACCCAGTGGTTAGGATATATTTAATTCCTATAGTATGTTCTCGTAGGATAAATCCGACTTCCATGCGGAAGAAGACCCGCACAAAAGCTGACGTCTAATAAATCAAATTCCCTACGATCTTAAAATATATTCTAAAGCCATGTTAAACCCTGAACAGAAGAAAGGTAAAATTAGTGAGTCCATTGCGTTATAAAGGAGTACCAGGCGGACAGGATTGATTGGAGCCTGATGACTCTGCACCAAAGAGATTAATAGCTCGAGCGACTGAACGATAAACAGTATGATTCGCAGGATAAGGCTCTCAATGACGATTTATAAGTTAGCCTTTAATTATTGCTAATGACATTCTAGATTTTGATGTTGAATTAATAATAATAATATAATAAATAACTTAATTTCACAAAAATACAGATTTGACATGTTTTATATTAACTCGGTTTAAATGATCCTTGGTAGTAACACAATACAATTTAAACTAAGACTGAAATCTGTACACAATATGGAAAACCCTGCCTCTCAAACTAGGAAACCTGTATCTTGAAATTGAAATTGAACCTGTATCTTGAATTTACCTTATATTGTTATCTTTATCATCAAACCTTAATTTCTTTTCTAAAAATTATCCTCACAGTTTTATAATGGTGATATTTATTCCGTTACCTAAATGAAGGCAGTCAGAAATTACAATTTCTGACTGCCTTCATTTATGCCTTCAGTAGTCTAAAAGTTCCTAATTAAACTTAAATGGCTAAATCTAACTCCGATGAATGTTTGCTATTGGGTAAAGTTTAGGTAAAGGAAACTTTCCATTGTTTTCTTAAAACAAATTTAAGAATCAGTGTTGCTCTAACATTAGCGAATAAAATAGACACTTTGATAAAAACATCGATAAAAATACATGTATCCATTCACCCCTTGTCGTAGTACCATTAACGCATGAGTTCAGTAGTCGCGTCACCACTGTTACATTTGTATGATAATTTTATTGTAACTCCTACGAAAAGATGGGTAAAAGTGCAAATTATCGGAGCGGGCGACGCAACGATGATAACAATGTATGTTCATGTGTACCACAGAGTAGTAATTTGTATAATTTTTGCATTCTAGTAGGACCGCGTTGGACTGTGAACGTACTGGTCGACAAACATGGCGCTAGTATTGGTTGAACGACTACTTGTTGCATGGGACCCGAGGGCACTGTCACTTGTTTTTATGACGCACTGTTCAGTTTATTTAACATGTTAGTTTGCTCTCGTAATTTGTTGTTTTCCGAGTATTCTGACCTCTGGGAAATATATTTGGGTACACTTTTCATCCAAAACCAAAATATTATCTTGAAGAATTTTTATACGAGTCCCTTAGTGCAGATAAACGGCTCCAGAGAAACTGTATGTATGTCTTTGATGAAATAACGTTCCATTTGACTCAAAAAATAATTCTAGAACTACGTTATACTTCAACGTATTATAAATTGGAAGCAAGAAATAATAAGTTGAACCCAGCTGTCGTGTCCCACGTCTGCGCTAAGCCCTCGTAGCATTGCAAGATAAAAGCACCGGAAAACAGTGGGAGCAATATCTGCTGATAGATTTAAAAGTAGTTGTCAACACGAGCGGTCACCTGGGAAAGAAAAGTATGGAATTGCTTGCCGGCCGGCCTTTGCCTACGGTCACGCTCGTGTGCATAGGTGCAACGAACATCTTTCAGCAGAATAAATAAGTTTAAGGCCAGAATGAAAATTACGTTAAATGACATAGATGCATTATTGAACTAGCATATTTTTAACATAACATAGCATCACGTCGGTAATTCGAAGGGTTAAACAGCGGTATACCCAATCATTGTACACCCACATTTCGCTAGCAATGTTTAAGTCCCGTGCCTAATGCCATTAGCCGGGAAATTTGAGGTAAATCCAGACTCTGCGGCTGCTACTGAGAAAATTCCTGATGGAAAAACCCAATAACACTTTACCCGACCCGGGAATCGAACCCAGGACCTCGTGCTTTGCAGCTGTGCTTGCGACCACTCGACCAAAGAGGCAGTGATGGCATCTTTATATCGTGTGTAAAAGTTTAGACACGATAACTAATAATTACCGTTTTAGCGCAAAACGGCATCTAAATGAATGCCTATAATAATTTCTACTGACCCGAGCTGAGAGTTAGACGGAGCCCCTAGTGTTAGCCAAAACGAACAAATATATTAGACATTATCATCATCTGCCTAGCCTTTTCCCAACGATGTTAGGGTCGGCTTCCAGTCTAACCGGATGCAGCTGTCATCATCATACCAGTATTTTACATGGAGCGACTGCCTGTCTGACCTCCACAACCCAGCTGCTACTAGGTAATACGATACCCCTTGGTAAGAATGGTTGTCAGACTTTTTGGGCCACTGACTACTTGTAACGACTGTCAAAGATCTACAAATGACAGCCGGGACCAACGGCTTACCGTGCTTAGCGAGACACGGAGGAAACTCGGTATGTAATGGGTGGTCACCCATCCACAGACCAACCTAGGCAAGCACGGCTTAACCTAAAGGTCGATCCGCGCGGCAGCTGTTATTTAGCCACGAGTTCCACGAGCTTATATTAGACTGCTGCTGCTTTTTTTAGCTGTTTGTGTATGTGAGTTTAAATGTTTGTAAACGCACTCACGATACAGGAGAACTTCCTAGTGTGGGGCAACGTTTTTTTTTTTTAAGAAAAGACAATACTCACGGATATAAAAAACTTACAACCTTTTACGCAACATAAGTTACTGGCAACACGTACATTTCTTGAGTTTATTTATTACGTTCCTAAACAATTTGTTTAGGACAAGATAATCCGTCGTATGACCTACAAACAGAACAATAGAGAGCCGTTCAAGGAAGAACCTACCCTATGTCTATATTTAACAGAATATTACTTAGAAGATCTTAATATTGTCTTCGTATTTATATTTACTACATTTCTGCCGACGGTATACTTAAATCATTTATTTTATTGAGCCAAGCTTGTGTTACTGGTCAAAACCCTCTCCTCTTTAATTCCGAATCTCTCTACTTTGCGCGATGTCTGACCATGTTTGCGTCACACCACCATCGCCTTTTTTCATAATCACGGTAAAATATTTCAAAGATTTTCTTATTAAACGTTTTTGAAGAAACAAAAGGCAATACGTTAAATGTGCAGCCAGCCTTAGGTTGCCCGAAGCCAGTCGCGATAAAAACGGGAAACATTTATACTCGATCTTTTTGTTTTTTTATATGGCCTGAGCAATTTGTTGCGAAGCCCCGACTACAAGCTTCGGAGAACGGGAGAATTCCTCATGCCGACTCGATGCTCATCTCTATTATTGAGTCGCATTCAATATTGTGCGTACTTTTCTTAACTTTGATTTTACGATTCATTTTATCTGCGAAGATTGAAACTTTTTCTAGTTCAAATTGTGATTATGAATCTTGATTAAAAAGTAATGGAATGTGTTGTGTGCTTTAAGAGCTTGTAATGATTTTTAATACAACGCTTTGTAAAATTATATTGTCGCAAAATTAAAATGTATATAATGTTAATCAAACATATTTCAGTTTATATTAAAGTTTAATCTGCGCATGTTGAGTGAACTAAAGCCCGCATTAAAAGTTCTCGAACTAAAACTTCGCTTGACTGATTTTCATTGATGTAAACCGTTAGTACAATGGTTTTAGGTTAAACAAAATTTCGTTTACCCTAATAAAAGTGTTCTACAATAATAAATCAGGGTCTCCGTGCAAAAACCTATTTTGTATAAGTACCTTTATTGTTCATTTTCCTACGTAATGTAATTCCAACCTTAATGTCAAAATTCGTTTCCTTTGCACGGTAACGTTCAAAGGATTTATGGCCGAACCTAAAATCTGACGTCATTAGCGTTTCTTGTAAAATAGCGTTTTGAAATAAAACACTTTAAATGGCGTCTAGGGTGTCTAAATACTTAATTGAAGACTAAGAAAACAGTGACCAATACTGCCGATCGTGGTATGTAACTCGTGTAATACTTAGATTAACAGCTTAACGATCGATTCAAGATTTCAAAATTACCAAGAAACCTTAGAAACTACTTCTGTATTATCAACTATACCTATTGTAAAAAGTCAGCTGCTTTCATAATCATCATCAAACGAAACTAAAGAAACCAATCACGAAATGACAGCACCATGACTCGACACGTACTCAATGTGAGCGATTTTTAAGGCGCTACCCATACGGGGACACCGTAAAAACGTACTCTTTTTCGTCGCAGAGTTAGCCATATTGCTAACATATTACAAGCCCAAAAAAAATACAGTGTATAGTCAAATGTATTAGTAAAAGACAAATGCAAACATATTTTCTAAAAATAAAACAGAATCTTGAAAAAAAAAGTCGCAAGAAAGAACACGAAAAAAATTTATCGTCTTGAACTGCTCAATATTTTGAGCGATAACTATACATTTTTTTGTAACAATCAAAAAGGAAATTTAATCAACTAAAGACTTATGTAAAAATATTTTAACAAAACGGCGTATTTTTTTTTTAAACAATTAATTACTGCGAAAAGTCTTTCAAATTGGCGGACACGAGATTCAACTGAAATCAAACGCATCGCCATTTTCAACCCTATTTGTTTACGGCGATGCACTACTGTTGCGCGCTTGGTACTACTTGGTAGCGACACGCCCAGTCTGCGGCTAACTCTCTCAGAGATAGGTCACGTTACGCATGCGGCGCTCCAGCATTACGTAAATTCATTTAGTAAAATAAGTTATTTTGTGAAAATTGACACTTTGTTTTTGGTTTTTATTTTTATAAGGTTTTGTGTGATAATTGGACACTTTAGTTTACAAGTTTTGTTTACTATTTATATTTGGGACTGACTCGTGATTCTGTGCGTACATGTGTGATGAAAACAATGGGAAATAAAAGAAGTATGTGCTGCGACGGATTTGTACGAGAAAACGGAGAAATCAACGCAAAAAAATACTGTTTCTGAGTAAGTATAAAAAATTGAATTATAGTTAGATAGTAAGCAAAATGACACTATCAAGCCATATAGTTTCAGTATAAGCTGACCTCTTATTGTATATCGACAAGCCTATACTACGCGAGATTAGCTCATACTGGAATGTGTCGACGTGTGTAGGTAGGTAAGTACGTATAAATTCATCACCCTTTACGGTAAAAAATTACAATCATTATCAAGTACTATGTGGTCATATTTTCTCAATATCTGAAACATACTTATCTCTGGATTGATAAGTAGGGACATAGGTAAACAAAATAATTTTGATAGTTATCACAATGTTCGCCTCCTGCCATAGCTGGCTACGGGCCGGCGCGCGGCGGCGCGGGCATGCCTGCAGCGACAGAATAGGTAAGATCGCTCGAACGCGTTTCGATTGATAACAACAGTAGGTACAGAGTAATAAAAATATCGCACAGCTAGATCAAAACTAAAGCAATTCAAAAACAGTCATATTTCAGTAGTTAGGTACTAGATTTCTAAATAATAATCTGGATTTTATCAGAGATGGAATAATAGGATGCTTATTGATCTAAAGTTGAGGTGTTGACTTATATGTACTTACACTTTTGCAAGTACGGGAAAATCCAGTGATTCCGGGATCGACAAATTTAGTGTTCTATTGAATAGAACCATATTACCTATTTACTTACCTAGAATTGTATCATTTATAGCAAATTCATTTATTTACATAGGTACCTACCTAAAGTTTTCCTAAGATATGCATTCGATTTATTATCCAGTGCTGTGATACTGGTATCCTTTTTTAGGTCATTCGATCTCGTCAAGTCTTGTGTGTGATACGTACATACATAAACTCGCACCTTTTATATGGGGTATACACATACAGGGTGCAAGGGATACCGACGCGAAAACGGTTACCACGTATTCAGTACATGAATCTGAGCCGAGTCACATAGAAATTTTTCGTACATTATTTAGAAAAAAAACAGCTGTTTCCTACAAAAGTTCTATGCCTACACGGTCAAAATATATGGAACAGCTGATTTTTTTTCAGCCGTTTTAGCGTCGGTGTCACTTCCACTCTGTATATGATATGATATAATACAGGGTGTAAGGGACAGCCCTCCACAAACTGATGGGGTGAATACAGTATTACTAAGATGACTGGTACTGGAAATTATATCAGGAATGTTATGGGAATCCAATAAATTTGATTTGTTTTATTTCCTCATACGCTATGAATCGTTACCGTGTCAAAACGCACGTAGTGAACTGCAAGCGCGATGACGAGTTTGATGAACTCTGTAGCTAGGCAGGAAATGAACAGCTGATTTCACGCGTCGTTCGTTAGAGTACTTCAACATCCATTGTTGGATTTTTTATTTTAGCCGTATTATTTACATTAATGGAGTGCTGCGTACAGGGAATGTAATTTTACATTGAAATAGAAGAATAGTAACTGAAAAAAAAAAACCGGTCAGTGGGTCGTCTTAGGGGCGGATTTTTAGGAGTTGGAGTATACGCTTAGGGGCACCATGAACAGCAAAGAAAACGAAAAAAAAAATTTTTGGTTTAAAAAAATTGGAACATCAATTTTCCAAAAAAAATTTTTTTTCCCAAAACTGTTTTTTTTTGTAATTTCGGGTTAACCTTGACCATAAAAACCATTTCGGTTCTGAGAAGCATGGTCCTACGACGCACCGTTTCCGAGTTAGGAGCTTTTGAATTTTTTTCTTGTTTTTACAAAACCCTGTATATTTCCAAAACGGTAGCTCGGATGAAAAACTTTTCGGGAAAGAAATTGTTGCTCTAGTTGCAAACCATGAGATGATATAAAAAAACATAAGAAATATTGAAAAAAAAAAATCTCTGAAAATTTGGCCAAGTCCTCTGCCCCTAAGGATACACAAGCTGAAAGATCGACCGACACTTAGAAATTTTTTAAATTTTTTTTTCCTCAATATTTCTCGGGTTTTTTTATACCATGTCTTGGTTTGCAACTAGTGCAACAATTTCTTTCCCGAAAAGTTTTTCATCCGTGCTACCATTTTGGAAATACAGAGGGTTTTGTAAAAACAAGAAAAAAATTCAAAAGCTCCTAACTCGGAAACGGTGCATCGTAGGACCATGCTTCTCAGAACCTAAATGGTTTCTATGGACAAGGTTAATAAGGTGCTGCAAGAAAAATGGCCGAAATCTGATTAAAAAAAAATTTCTGAAGGCTAAGTCCGCGCCTCTAAGGATACACAAGGTAAAAGATCGTCGTCCGACACTTAGAAAATTATCCGTGTTTTTTTTTTTGCAATATTTCCTAGGTTTTTTTTATATCATCTCATGGTTTGGAACTAGAGCAACAATTTCTTTCCTGAAAAGTTTTTCATCCGAGCTACCATTTTGGAAATATAGAGCGGTTTGTAAAAAAAAGAAAAAAAATAAAACCTCCTAACTCGGAAACGGTGCGTCGTAGGGCTATGCTTCTCAGAACCAAAATGGTTTCTATGGTCAAGGTCAACCTGAAACTGCAATAAAATTGTAAAATATCAGAAAAAAAAATTGAAAAATTTTCTAAGTCCTCGCGCCATAGCGCCCCTAAGGCTACACTCCAACCAAAAAACCGGTGGAATATGATTCAAAATAAGGAGCTGAATGCACCCCGTCAGTTTGAGGAGGGCTGTCCCTTATACCCTGTATAATATAATGTAAATAAAATAATATACAAGGAGAAATCAATTTAGATAGCGAAACTCCGTAGATACGATGGGTGATAAATGATTTAAAAAAAATGATTTTTTTTTTGGGGTCAACGAACACTTGTGAATTACGAGTTAAGAAAATCTGTGTTTCTTGTTACCCATCACGTCAGTGAAGTTAAGAAAAATAACAAAAATTTTGACTACCTGTTTTTTGCGGTAGATGATCCGCAAAACACTCATCAAATCATTTTTTTTGCCTACCACGTCTGTGAGGTATCGTTAGCTCATTTTTTTTGAGCATGTATTAAATGTAATAGAAAGATTATATTTAATAAAATAAAAAAATTATAAAATAAATACCTAATAAACAGAAATTAATTTCTTATAAAGTTTTTTTTTTGTTAAATTGCAGAGAACCCAGGGACTCTCAGCGTACCTCTGCAACATTACTCGCACCTCTTACTGCAGTTAATCCAACCTCAACAGATATCGGAATTACACAAGAACGAAATTATGGGTATGTATCATATAATCACATGGTTTAGCTTCGTACCATCAGTTTAGCCATTTCAGCGCGATTAAAATACGAACAAACAAACATTTACCTTTGCAATGTTACTAAAATAACCCATTTATCTATTTTTTTTAGAGAAACCACCGAAGAGGAGCCATACCTTGTTGAGAGCGATTCTCAAGAAAATTCATACATACCAATACAGGGTCGAAGAATCGTTACTATGATGTACTTCATTCAACAACTACAAAAAATTTCCAGTCATAGCTCTT